>CM066036.1:780665401-781265401 GCA_033557465.1 Ichthyophis bannanicus | reverse complement strand
GGCATCTGAAAAGGTGACGAGTAGGTTTTGTAGGAGACACCACCACTAAAGGGACTTGATCAGTTGAGGGGTGATGTGGATCTTGTCTCTGAGTCAACTCTTGTGTCCATTGGGAAGACAGAGTCCACTGCACTTGTCACATGTGTAATCGAGTGTAGGGGATGACATGGACCGTGGAAGCCACGTGTCCTAATAGTCATAGCATCTTTCGAGCTGTTACTTTGCTTTGCTGTTGTAACCCTTTTACCAGCTGGATGAGGCGGGTACAGCGATCCTGTGGGAGGAAAGCTTGGGCCTGTCGAGTGACTAAGAGTGTTCTGATGAACTCTGGACATTGGGTTGGAGCGACTTGGGACTTTGGGACATTTATAACGAACTTCAGATGGAACACCATGATGGTGTGTTGAAGAAAGAGTTTTACTTCTTGGGGGGAGTCTCCCCTGATCAATCAATTGTCTAAATAAGAAAGACAAATACCCCCAAGGTGCATAGGTAGGCAGTGACGACTGCCATGCATTTTGTGAAGACTCTTGGGGCAGTGGCTAGACCGAAGGGGAGAACCCAGTATTGATAATGGTTTCCTTGAAACACGAAGCGCAGATACTGTCTGTGCAAGGGATGTATCAGTGTATGCATGTACACCTCTTCTAGGTTTAGAGAACATAGCTAATCGTGTCTCTGGAGGTATGGTAGAAGAGTTCCTAGAGAAATCATCTTGAATTTTTCTCAGACCATAAACTTGTTTAGATCTCTGAGATCCAAGATGAGCCTGAAGCCTCCTGTTTTCTTTGGAATGAGAAAGTATGGAGAGTAGAAGCCCATCCGTTCTTGAGGAGGAGGAACTCTTTCTATGGCACCTCTGGGACAACAGGGTGTTTACCTCTTCTTTTAACATCTACACCCAACCAATATGCAACATTATGAAAGAGAACAACATCCAATACACAATATACGCAGACGATATAATGGTATACTCCCCGATATCAATCGAAAACCCGGACTTCTCTAAGATAGCAGACTGCCTTACCCAAATGGCGAAGTGGTGCCAAAACAACAATCTAGCTATAAACTACAACAAGACTGAAGCTTTAATCATCACTCGAAACCAAAGCTTCACACACCCACCAAACATAAAGATACAAAGCACCACGATACCGATAAGATCGGAGGTGAGATACCTTGGGGTTACTCTGGACAGTAAACTCAACCTCAAACCACACATAGACAAAACAATCCAAAAAGCATATTACAGGATGCGAATCATCAGGAGACTGAAACCACTCCTCGCTCCAGAACACTTCCGTACAGTCTGTCAAGCACTGATAACCCCAATACTGGACTTCTGCAATCCGATATACCTCGGACTACCAAAACAAGCTCTCAAACCACTACAGCTGGCACAAAACACTGCAGCTCGAATCATATCCGGAGCCGCAAGGCAGGAGCACATCACACCTACACTAAAGGACTTACACTGGCTCCCAATCATTGCTCGCATCAGATACAAGACTATCATAAACCTATTTAAGATAAAAGAACACACATCAGCCAACAGCCTCCACCTGCTCATACAACCGGAAACCAGCGCACGTCCCAGAAGAAGTCAAACACGCAACCGAGTCAGCACCCCAAATGAGTACAAGCACACACGCAAGGACACAACAGACAGAGCTCTCTCCATGGCTGCTCCAACAATATGGAACAATCTACCGGACGATCTAAGGGCAACTCCAGACCTCAAAGACTTCAGAAAACAACTGAAAACCATGCTGTTCATAGAGCACTATGGTCACATCACATAACCTAAGAGAATGGATAACAGCACTCCAATCCTCCCAAACAACTGAATATATATAAAATATGATTCTAGCACCACTGTAAATAGCCCACCCTGTATATAGCTCAAACAAATCAAGCACCCAACACATCCCTCACACAACTAAGTTTTATCCTCACTGCATGTACAACACACACACTTTACCTGATTGCTTGCTGTGATACCACCTTGATTATTAAGATAAGGCGGTTTAGAAATACTGTTAAATAAATAAATAAATAAATACTTTGAAAGGGTTGTGTGGGATAATCTCCTGTGAAGCTGGTGGGGGGTAAGGTTTCAAAGTGAAGCTGATAACTCCTTTGGACAATCTGGATGGTCCACTGCTCTGATGTTATGAAATGCTATCTGTGGGTGTGGTGACAGAGTCTGCTGGCTATGTGGAAGGGGCTGGGGGCCCTCCAGGGGCAGACTGGCAATGCTCTCTAGGAAAGAGTCAAAAACCAGGTGCAGGCTGTGCCTGTGCAGCTGGTTGAGGCTTAGCAGCTTTGGGTTTCTTGGGTTGGTGAGGACCTTGCTGCCTCTGCTGAGGATGCTGAGGTTGATAGACAGCCAAAGGCAGGTAAGGAGGACAGTATTTCTTCTTTTTACAATAAAAAGATTTCTTGGGAAGAGCCTTTCTCTTGGATGGGTCAACTGTTTTCCTGGAAAGGCATTTTAGGGTGAGATCTGTTTCAATCTCTCCTGATTTTCCCCTCCAGTCTTTGCCAAAAAGGTTTTCTCCAGTACATAGGATATTGGTCAGTTTATCCTGGACCCATTGCTCAAGGTTTAATGCCTGTAACCAGGCCATTCTGCGAGCCCCAATGCAAACTGCTGAAGCTCTGCTTGTATAAAAAGAGGCCCTGGTAAGAAACTTAAAAGTGTTCTGGCCTTGATGAGTATCTGGCATGCACTCTACTTATCCTCAGGAAGCAGCAGGGAGAAAGTCTCCAGATCTCTGGTGACATCCTTTAGAAACATTCCCATGTATAGCATTTAAGAGTTGATTCTGGAGGCTAACATGCATGCTTGGAAACACCGATGCCTGAAGGCATCGAGTGTCCTCGAGTCTCTGCCAAGTGGCATGGATGAATGTTTTTTTGAGTTCTTTATTTGACACATAGCCTATTCCACCACTATTAAGTGATGGGGGAGCTGAGGTTTTTGGAAGCCTGGGCACTTTGGTACTTGATACATGGTATCAAATCTCTTGCTGACAGGCAGAAACATGAGTGGGGCCTCCCACATTCACAGCATAAGATCCTGCAGGATACAATGCACCGGTAAGATAGCCACCTCCTTGGGCATGGGAGGGCAGTGGAGTATCACCAATTCTTCTGCCCTCGGTTCCTTTTCTAAGATTACTGTGATTGACAGCCCTGCTGCCATGCCACGTATGAAGTCCTAAACGGACATATCTTGTGGTGGGGAATGACGCTGTTCCTGAGGCAGCGAAGGGTCTGAAGGGATGTTGGGAAGTTCTCGGGAATCGGGTGACCCCCCCCCCCCCCCGTCAGATTCAGAAGAACTTGAATCAGACTCCGGCAAGAAATCAAAGTATTGGCTGTCTTGGGTTCAACCTCAATGCTTCGTGGAAGTCGATGATCAATTCAGACACTGATATTCAGAGGTATCAGAACCAAGATGAATGGGAGCGTGAGTCTGTTGGATACAGGGGGCATCAAGCAGTTCCAATGGAGGAATCGGCCTCAGGTGCTCCGACGATGCTGATTTAAGGGCCGGCATCAGGCCTGTTATGCATAGCTGTAGGCTTGGTGCCAATGCTTGCACTCCTGAAGCTCTTGATGTTCTCAGTACTGAGGCTGCCAGAAATGCTGCCAAACTCCTCTTGAAAGGCATCATGCACTGGTCTAGGGAGATGGCCAATGTCTGGATGGAATCACGTATGGGGTTTTTAGCCACTGTCCCAGAACATGGAACCAGTAGCTCTCTGGAGGTCAATGCCTCGGGAGCATCCCAGAGCCCCACTTGTGCTTTGGAGGACAGATCCTCCCGCTGGAGCTGTTTGGCTTGCCAGTCTGCATCGGAATCACCTCTAGGGGAGTCTCAATGTTTATGCTGGGGCTTTTCCGTGGAATCGGAATTGATCTTCAATGCTGAAGATTTGAAAACGGCCACAGACTTTGACTTACTTTTGTGTTTGGTCTTTGAAGAAGCTTGAGAAAAAGTCGATGCCTTCACTGAAGTGGAAGCCACTGAAACCAAGTCCAAGGCGAACAACGATCCAAACTGTCAGGCTTGGTTCTTGACGCCTCTCTTTGTCATTTGTTGGCACAAAGGTCAAGAAGTGGGTTCATGTTCAGGACCCAAACATTTTAGACACCAGGCATGTTTATCAGTGGCCAAAATGGTTCTGGCACACTTGATACATTTTAAAACCACTGACTGGCTTTTGCATGTCTGAAAAAGCTGTCTTCAAGATAACAAAGAAACATAGAAATCTGACAACAGAAAAAGACCACATGGCCTATCTAGTCTGTCCTTCCATATCAACAACTACAACAGTCCCCTTTTTACCTTTATAGATCCTCTGTGTTTGTCCCATGCTTTTTTGACTTCAGTTACTGTCCTTATCTCTACCACCTCCACTGGGAGACTATTCCATGGATCCACTACTCTTTCCGTAAAGAAATATTTCCGCATATTACTCCTGAATCTATCTCCCTTCACCCTCATCCCATGTCCCCTCATAGCAGAACTTGCTTTCAATTGAAAGAGGCTCTCTCCCTGAACATTTATGCCACGGAGATATTTGAACATCTCACTCATATCACCTCTATCCCGCCTTTCCTCTAAGGTGTACATATTAAGATCTTTAAGTCTGTCCTCTTATGCTTTATAATGAAGACCACTAATCATTTTAGTAGCCACCCTCTGCACCGACTCCATCCTGTTCACATCCTTTTGAAGGTGTGGTCTCCAGAATTGCACACTATACTCCAAATGAGGTTGCACCAAAGACTTATACAGAGGCATTATCACCTCCTTTTTTCAGCTGGCCATTCCTCTCCGTATGCACCCAAGCATCCTTCTAGCTTTTGCCGTCATCTTTTTTACCTGTTTAGCTACTTTAAGGTCATCAGACACAACCACGCCTAGGTCCCGCTCTTCTTTAGTGGACAAAAGTACTTCACCCCCTATACTATATTGCTCCCTTGGATTGCTGCAGCCCAAATGCATGGCCTCCATGATAGAGAGGGCATTGAGTCACAAAGGATTAATGTTTTTCAGAAAACAAAATTCACTGTAGAATTTCTATGGATTGAAATTCCATGTAAAAAGGGGAACACGAAGGTGTTGGCAGTGGGGGTGTACTATCGACCGCCTGGCCAGAATGGACAAATAGATGATGAAATGCTCAGAGAAATCAGGGAAGCTAACAAAAGTTACATCGCAGTAATAATAATGGGTGATTTCAAATACCCCAATATCGACTGGATCAGTGTCACAGAAGGACATGCTAAGGAGATAAAGTTTCTAGATGAAATAAATAACTGCTTCTTGGAGCAGCTGGTTCATGAACCGACTAGACAGGAAGCCATTTTGGACCTAGTCTTTAGTGAAACACAAGATCTGGTGCAAGAGATAAGGGTGTTGGGGCCACTTGGCAATAGTGATCATAGCATGATTGCGTTTGATTTAATAAATGGAGGAGGGAGTGTAAGGAAATACACAGTACTACCTTTTAACTTTCAAAAGGGAGTGGAGGAGTGGCCTAGTGGTTGGGGCAAGGTACTTCAGGCCGGAAGGTCAGGGGTTCAAATCCCACTAGAGGACAGCAACCTTGGGCCGGAAGGACTGGGGTTTCTAGTCCCTCAGGTGCTCCTTGTGGTCTTGGGCAAGCCACTTAACCCTCCATAGCTCATGTTCCCTGTAAAATAGTTATCTCCAAGTTATAATGCCCTGTTCAATGTAATTTCAGTTTGTTCAATGTAAACCGCACTGATGCAGAATAGCGCGGTATATAAGATAATGTAAATAAAAAAAAATAAAAACTATGATAAACTGAGGAAAATAGTTAAGTAAAAACTAAAAGGAGCAGTTACAAAGATTAAAGGTTTACATCAAGTTTGGGTGGTGTTTAAAAATTCTATCTTGGAAGCCCAGATCAGCTGTATTCCATGCTTTAAGAAAAGTGGAAGGAAGTCCAAAAAACTGCCAGCATGGTTTAAAGGCGAGGTCAGAGAGGCTGTTGTTGCCAAAATAGCATCTTTCTGGAAATGAAAAAAGGAGCCAAATGATGAAAACTAGAAACAACACAAGCACTGGAAAGTTAGATGCAAGGCATTGATAAGGCAGGCAAAGAGAGAATTTGAGAAGAAGCTTGCTCTGGAAGCAAAAATGCATAATAATGACTTTTTCAAGTACATTCGTAACAAAAAAACCTGTGAGAGAGTCAGTTGGACCATTAGATGATAGAGGGGTAAAAGGGGCACTAAGAGGGGATAAGGTCATAGTGGAGAATTCTTTGCTTTGGTCTTTACTGAGGAAGATGTAGGAATGTTACCCATGACTAAAATGGTATTTAAAGGAGATGCTGTGGAAGAATTGAAAGAAATATCAATACACCGGGAAGATGTATTACAACTATTTCATAAACTGAAGAGCAGCAAATCACCTAGACTGGATGGTATACATCCAAGGGTGTTGAAAGAGCTGAAATATGAGATTGCAGACCTGCTATTAGTAACTTTGCACTTGTCCACATTAAATTTCATCTGTCACTTGGATGCCCAGTCTTCCAATTTATCAAGATCCTCTTGCAATTTTCCACAATTCTCATGGGTTTAAACAACTTTGAATATTTATTTATTTACATTCTCTTATATACCGTGCTATTCTGCATCAGTGCGGTTTACATTGAACAAACTGAAATTACATTGAACAGGGCATTATAACTTGGAGATAACTATTTTACAGGGAACATGGGCTATGGAGGGTTACGTGGCTTGCCCAAGACCACAAGGAGCACCTGTGGGACTAGAAACCCCAGTCCTTCCGGCCCAAGGTTGCTGTCCTCTAGTGGGATTTGAACTCCCGACCTTCCGGCCCGAAGTACCTTGCCCCAACCACTAGGTACTTTAGGCCGGAAGGTCGGGGGTTCAAATCCCACTAGAGGACAGCAACCTTGGGCTGAATTCTGACCCAACAGTGTCCCATTGGTTATCCTCCTTCCATCAGTATATAACAACAAATTAAAGACCAGCATGACCCATCCACTCTGCTCAGTAAGGTGCTTTTACATTAGGTTGTAACTGCCGCACCGTGCAGGTTACCCCAATTTATGCTTTTACTCTGGGTTGTAACCGGTGCTCCATGCAGGATACCTACACTCTTTGCCTTTACTTTAGGTTGTAACCGTTGCTCTGTGCAGGTTACCTCCAGTGTTTGTTTTTACTTTCAGTTGTAACTGGTGCTCCATGCAGGTTACCCCCCACTCTGTGCCTTTACTTTGGGTTGTAACTGGTGCTCCATGCAGGTTATCCCCACTCTGTGCCTTTACTTTGGGTTGTAACTGGTGTTCCATGCAGGTTATCCTAACTCTGTATGTTTACTTTGGGTTGTAATTGTTGCTCTGTACAGGTTATCCCCACTCTGTGTGTTTACTTTGGGTTATAACTGGTGCTCCATGCAGGTTATCCCCACTCTGACTATTTACTTTGGGTTGTAACTGCCACTCCATGCAGGTTACCTCCACTCTGTGTGTTTACTTTGGGTTGTAATTGTTGCTCTGAGCAGGTTACCCCAACTCTGTGTTTACACTTTGGGTTGTAACTGGTGCTTCGTGCAGGTTATCCCCACTCTGTGTTTACTTTGGGTTGTAATTGTTGCTCCGTACAAGTTATCCCCACTCTGTATGTTTTCTTTGGGTTGTAATTATTGCCCTGTACAGGTTATGCCCACTCTTTGTGTTTACTTTGGGTTGTAATTGTTGCTCTGAGCAGGTTACCCCAACTCTATGTGTTTAATCTGGGTTGTAACTGGTGCTCCGTGCAGATTATCCCCACTCTGTGCCTTTACTTTAGGTTGTAAATGTCTTTCCAGGCAGGTTACGCTCACTCTGTGTGTTTACTTTGGGTTGTAATTGTTGCTCCGTACAGGTTATCACCACTCTGTGTGCTTACTTTGGGTTGCAACTGTTGCTCTGTGCAGGTTACCTCCACTCTGTGTGCTTACTTTGGGTTGCAACTGTTGCTCTGTGCAGGTTACCTCCACTCTGTGTGTTTACCTTGGGTTGTAACTGCCGCTCCATGCAGGTTACCTCCACTCTGTATGTTTATTTTGGGTTGTAGCTGGCGCTCCATGCAGGTTACCCCTACTCTGTGAGGCAACATGGTTTTACGAAAGGACGATCTTGCCAGACAAATCTGATTGAGTTCTTTGACTGGGTGACCAGAGAACTAGATCAAGAGCATGTGATGGATTTGATCTACCTAGATTTCAGCAAAGCCTTTGATACTGTTCCTTATAGGAGGTTTATCAATGAACTCAACAGCTTGGGGATGGGTTGTGAACTGGATCAGAAACTGGTGACTGACAGGCGACAGAATTTGCCGGTAAACGGAACTCACTCGAAAGAAAGGAAGGTGATTAGCGTTGTGCTGCAGGATTTGCTCCTGGGACAAGTATTATTCAATATATTTGTGAGTGATATTGCTGAAGGACTGAATGGAATAGTCTGTCTTTTAGCAGATGACATGAAAATTTGCAACAGAGTGGACTCCTCTGAAGGAGTGGATAATATAAGGAAAGATCTACAAAAGCTGGAAGAATGGTCTAATGCTTGTCAATTAAGATTTAATGTGAAGAAGTGCAGTGTCATGCACTTGGGAAGCAGAAATCCAAGGGAATTGTATGCGATAGGGAGCGAGAGGTTGGTGTGCACTGACCAGGAGAAGGACCTTGGAGTGTGATTGCTTCTGAGGATCTCAAGGTGGCGAAACAGTGTGGCAAGGTGGTGGCAAAAGCCAGAAGGATGCTGGGTTGCATACAGAGAGGAATTATTAGCAGAAAGGACGAGGTACTAATGCCACTGTACAAGTTGCTGGTGAGGCCTCACTTGGAATATTATGTTCAGTTTTGGAGGCTGTATTCCACAAAGGATATAAAAAGGCTGGAAGCAGTTAAGAGGAAGGTGACTAAAATGATTTGGAGCCTGTGTCAGAAAACCTATGAGAAGACTTGAAGACCTAAATATGTACACTCTGGAGGAGAGGAGGGATAGGGCAGATATGATTCAGACCTTTAAAAACTTATATTAATGAACAAACAAACCTCTTCCAAAGATGGGGAAGCTGTAAAACTAGAGAGCATAGCATGAAGCTGCAAGGGGGTAAACTGAACAGGCAATGTCAGGAAATACCTTTTCACTGATAGGGTGGTGTACATATTTAGGTCTTCAAGTCTCTTCTCATACGTCTTCTGACGCAGGCTCCAAATCATTTGGGTCGCCTTCCTCTGAACTGTTTCCAGTCTTTTTATATCCTTTGTGAGATATGGTCTCCAAAACTGAACACAATATTCCAAGTGAGGGCTCATCGGTGACTTGTACAGTGACATTAGTACCTCCTTCTTTCTGCTGATAATTCCTCTCTGTATGCAACCCAGTATCCTTCTGGCTTTGGCCAATACCTTGTCACACTGTTTCACCCCGTTCAGATCCTCAAAAACAATCACTCTGGGGTCCTTCTTCTAGTCTGTGCACACCAACTTCCCGCCCCCTATCACGTAGAATTCCTTTGGATTTCTGCATCCCAAGTGAATGACACTGCACTTCTTCACATTAAATCTTTACTGCCAAGCATTAGACCATTCTTCTAGTTTTTGCAGATCTTTCTCATGTTATCCACTCCCTCAGGGGAGTCCACACTGTTGAAAATTTTCGAGTCATCTGAAAAAAGACAGACTTCTCGATTCAGTCCTTCAGCAATATCACTGACAAATACATTTAACAGTACCAGCCCCAGGACCGATCCCTGTGACATGCCACTAATTACTTTCCTTTCATCGGAGTGAGTTCTGTTTACCATCACCTTCTGTCGTCTGTCAGTCAACCAATTTCTAATCTAGTTCACCACCTTGGGACCCATCCCCAGACTGTTCAATTTATTGAAAAGCCTCCTATGAAGAACAGTATCAAAGGCTTTGCTGAAATCTAGTAGATCACATCCATCGTATGCCCTTGATCTAGTTCTCTGGTCACTCAGTCAAAGAACTCAATCAGATCTGTTTGGCATGTTCGTCCTTTGGTAAAACCATATTGACTTGGATCATGCAACCTATTGATTTCGAGAAAGTCCACTATTATCTCTTTCAGGAGCGCCTCCATTACTTTTCCCACCACAAAGGTAAGTCTTAGTGTCCTGTAGTTTTGTCACTTATAAGAACATAAGATATGCCATACTGGGTCAGACCAAGGTCCATCAAGCCCAGTATTCTGTTTCCAACAGTGGCCAATCTAGGTCATATGTACCTAGCAGTTTCCCCAAGGGACACAGGTTCCACAAGGCTTGTATTGGTTCAAGCATTGATATCCTGGGTCCCTTCTTAATAATGGTTTATGGACCTTTCCTCCAGGAACTTGTCCAAACCTTTTTTAAACCCAGCTACACTAACAGCCTTTACTACATCCTCCGGTAACAAATTCCAGAGTTTGATTACACGTTGAGTGAAAAAATATTTTCTTTTATTAGTCTTAAATAGTTTACCCTGTAGCTTCATTGCATGTCCCCTAGTCTTTCTATATTCTGATAAGGTAAACAATCGATCTACGTTTACCCGTTCCACTCCGTTCATTAATTTATAGACTTCTATCATATCTCCCCTCAGCCATCTCTTTTCCAGGTTAAAGAGATCTAACCTTTTTAGCCTTTCTTCATAGGAGTATCCTTCCATCCCCTTTACCATTTTGGTGGCTCTTCTCTGAACCTTTTTTTAAATCGCTATATCCTTTTTAAGATACGGCGACCAGAATTGCACACAATATTCAAGGTGCGGTCTTCACCATGGAACGATATAGAGGCATTATAATATCTTTTGTTTTATTTTCCATTCCTTTCCTTATCATACCTAGCATTCTATTTGCTCTCTTGGCCGCTGCTGCACACTGGGCCGAGGGTTTTAACATGGTATCCACAATGACGCCTAAATCTTTTTCCTGGGTGATGGTTCCTAATGTGGAACCTTGCATCGTGTAACCATAGTTTGGGTTGTTCTTCCCTAGGTGCATAACCCTGCACTTGTCCACATTAAATTTCATTTGCCATTTTGATGCCCAGTCTTCCAATTTATCAAGATCCTCTTGCAATTTTCCACAATCCTCTTGGATTTTAACAACTTTAAATAGTTTTGTGTCATCTGCAAATTTGATAACCTCACTCGTTATTCCACTTTCCAGGTCATTTATGAATATGTCAAAAAGCAGCGGACCCAGCACAGATCCCTGGGGTACACGACTATTCACCTTTCTCCATTGGGAAAATTGGCCATTTAGACCTACCCTCTGCTTTCTATCTTTTAACCAGTTCCTGATCCACAATAGTACACTGCCTCCTATTCCATGACTCTTTAGTTTTGCCAAAAGTCTCTCATGAGGGACCTTGTTAAAGGCTTTCTGAAAGTCCAGATACACAATATCAACAGACTCACCTTTGTCCACCTGATTATTCACTCCTTCAAAAAAACATAACAGATTAGTAAGACAAGATCTTCCTTGTCTAAAGCCATGTTGGCTGTCTCCCATTAGGTCATGACTATCTACATGCTGAGTAATTTTATTCTTTATGATGGTTTCTACCATTTTTCCCGGTACTGATGTCAGGCTCACCGGTCTGTAGTTTCCTGGATCACCCCTGGAACCCTTTTTAAAAATTGGTGTTACATTGGCGATCCTCCAATCTTCAGGTATTAGAGATGATTTTAATGATAGTTCACAGATTACTAATGGCAGGTCTGCTATCTCATATTTCAGTTCTTTCAACACCCTTGGATGTATACTGGCCCAGGTGATTTGCTACTCTTCAGTTTATCTAATAGTTGTAATACATCTTCCCGATGTATCGATATTTCCTTCAATTCTTCCGCACCTTTAAATACCACTTCAGTCATGGGTAACATCCCTACATCTTCCTCAGTAAAGACTGAAGCAAAGAATTCATTCAGTCTCTCCGCTATCGCCTTGTCGCCTCATAGTGCTCCTTTAACCCCTTTATCATCTAATGGACCAATTGACTCTCTCACAGGTTTTTTGTTACGAATGTACTTGAAAAGGTCTTTACTTCGCGTTTTTGCTTCCGCAGCAAGCTTCTTCTCAAATTCTCCCTTTGCCTGCCTTATCAATGCCTTGCATTTGACTTGTCAGTGCTTGTGCTGTTTCCAGGTTTCGTCGTTTGGCTCTTTTTTCCATTTCCTGAAAGATGCTTTTTTGGCAACAACAGCCTCTCTGACCTCACCTTTAAACCATGCTGGCAGTTTTTTGAACTTCCTTCAACTTTTCTTAAAGCATGGAATACAGCTGGTCTGGGCTTCCAAGATAGTATTTTTCAACAACAGCCAAGCCTGATGTACGTCTTTAACCTTTGCAACTGCTCCTTTTAGTTTTTTCTTAACTGTTTTCCTCATTTTATTATAGTCTCCCTTTCGAAAGTTAAAAGGTAGTACTGCGGATTTCCTTACTATCCCTCCTCCACTAATTAAATCAAAGGTGATCATGCTATGATCACTATTGCCAAGTGGCCCCAACAACCTTATCTCTTGCACTAGATCTGGTGTTCCACTAAGGACTAGGTCTAAAATGGCTTCCCCTCTGGTCGGTTCATGAACCAGCTGCTCCAAGAAGCAGTCATTTATTTCATCTAGGAACTTTATCTCCCTAGCATGTCCTGTTGTGACACTGACCCAGTCGATGCCGGGGTAATTGAAATCACCCATTATTATTACTGCGCTGTAACTTTTGTTAGCTTCCTTGATTTCTTTGAGCATTTCATCATCCATTTGGTCATTCTGGCCAGGCGGTCGATAGTGCACCCCCACTGCCATCGCCTTCCCCTTTTTACATGGAATTTCAATCCATATAGATTCTACAGCAGATTTTGTTTCCTGCAAAACTTTAATGCTTTCTGACTCAATGCCCTCTCTAACATAGAGAGCAACCCCTCCACCAATTTGATCAGCTCTATCATTACGATATAGTTTGTACCCAGGTATCACAGTGTCCCACTGGTTGTCCTCCTTCCACCATGTCTCTGATATTCCAATCATATCTAACCTTTCATTTAGTGCTATATATTCTAACTCTCCCATCTTATTTTTTAGACTTCTAACATTTGCATACAAGCATTTTAGAGAATGTATTTTATTCATATTAATTTGGCTATTGTTAGACATGGGTAATTTGGGATCTTTAAGCTCTGTCTGCTCCATACTTGAAGGCATTTGGGCTACTTTACTCTTTTGTGGAACCTGTCTGATTTTGGTAGTATCCTTCAAAGATACATTCTTCCGAACCATCCGCTCTTGGGCGACTGTCGGCTTTCCCCTAATATCTAGTTTAAAAGCTGTTCTATCTCCTTTTTAAAGGTTAATGCCAGCAGCCTGGTTCCATCCCAGTTAAGGTGAAGCCCATCCCTTCGGAAGAGGCCCTCCTTTCCCCAGAATGTTCCCCAGTTCCTATCAAATCCAAACCCCTCATCTCTGCACCATTGTCTCATCCACGCATTGAGACTCCGGAGCTCTGCCTGCATTTTGGGTCCTGCGCGTGGAACAGGAAGCATTTCGGAAAATGCTACCCTGGAAGTTCTGGATTTCAACTTCCTACCTAAAAGCCTAAATTTAGCCTCCAGAACCTCCCTACCACATTTTCCTATGTCATTGGTACCGACATGTGCCAAGACAGCAGACTCCTCCCCAGCACTATCTAAGACCTTATCTAGGTGGCGCGTGAGGTCCGCTACCTTCGCACCAGGCAGGCATGTTACCAGGCGATCCTCACATCCACCAGCCACCCAGCTATCTACATGCTTAATGATCGAATCACCAACTATAACGGCTGTCCTAACCCTTCCCTCATGGGCACATGGCCCTGGAGAAACGTCCTCGGTGCGAGAGGGTTTTACATCACCTGGAGGACAGGTCCTAGTTACAGGATCACTTCCTGCCACACCAGGGTGATGCTCTCCTGTCACGTGACCTCTCCCATGGAAACAGGGATGCTGCCAGACTGGAGGTGGGACTTCAGGACTATATCCCTGTAGGTCTCGTCTATGTACCTGTCTGTCTGTCTTATGCTTTCCAAGTCTGCTACTTTAGCCTCTAGAGAACGTACTCGTTCCCTGAGAGCAAAGAGCTCCTTGCACCTAGTGCACACGTAAGACCTCTCACCAACTGGGAAAAAATCATACATGTGATACTCAATGCAAAAGACTGGAAAGCCCCCATCCTGCTGACTTACTAAGGGTTGCTATGGATATTTATACTAATAAAACTGTACCTAATACGTGTAATATACCTTGTTCACCTGAAGCTTAACTAATCTCAGTTCCTTGGTGTATGACTGATTTGGGTAATGAGCTTCACCTGAGAGCACCTCCTGCCCTTTAAGATGTGTAAGTACCTATAAAGCTACGATTATCCCAGGGGTGGGTGGGTGGGTGTGGGGAGGGAGGGAGGGAGGGAAATAACACTTATTAAAAGAGGGCTGCTACACAGTACCCTGTCTTGTGCTGCTGAGGTAAGCTATATTCTGATTTGAATTAAATTATAGCTCTTAATTGCTGCTAGGCTCTAACTTCTTATGAAATTTAAACTACAAGCTCTCTGCTGGGTTCTAAATTTAACCAGAAAGCTCTCTTCTGTGTTTTAAATTTAAGCTAAAAGTCCTTTGCTGATGCTAGGCCCTGAGTGACTATTAAATTTAGACTACAAGCTCTCTGCTGGGTTCCAAATGTAACCAGAAAGCTCTCTTCTGTGTTTTAAATTTAAGCTAAAATTACTTTGCTGATGCTAGGCCCTGAGTGACTATTAAATTTAAACTACAAGCTCTCTGCTGGGTATGAAATGTAACCAGAAAGTTCTCCTCTGTGTTTTAAATTTAAACTTAAACTGCTGCTACTAGGCCCTGACTGATTTAACAAAAAATAGTGGGTTCACAGATTAATTAGCTTTAATACAAAGAATTCCTTTTAGAAAATTATCAGAAGTATATACTCACAGTTGCAGATTTCTCTCCAGAAGTAACAGTCCCTTTTTCTAGTCCTTCTTCCCTATTACCACTTTTGTGAAAAGATACCACATTGGCCCTTCTCCGGGGTTTTGGAACTTCTTCTGTCTTCAAGTATCTATTAAAAACATCCTTTAAAAGCCCTGCCAGAACCTCTCTGAGCTCTTTCAGTATCCTGGGATTTATCCCATCCAGCCAGATGGCCTTGTTCACTATCAGTTTTGCAAGCTGTTCCAACACATCATCTACGAATGGTGTGGTATCTACTCCATTCTAATTTGTATATTTGTCAATCACAGGTGGTCCTTCTTCAGGATTTTCTTTAGTAAAAACAGAAGTATTTGTTTAGCATTTTTGCTTTTTCAACGTCACTTTCCACGAATCTGTTCTCAGCATTTTTGAGTCCTGCAGTTCCACGTCTGATCTTCCTCTTCTTCCGAATATACCTCAAAAATATTTTATCCCCACAGCCTTGTAAAGTGCTGCTGCTACTGAAGCTTTGGGGAAGTTTTTTGCCTTTAGGTTGATTTTAGTTTTGGAGATGGAAAGGCTGGTGCTCAACCTGAGGCCAACTTACCGCCTATTGGACTCCTTACCTTCTAATGCTATCTGGTTTACTAAATCAGTCCTTTGAGGAAGGAATTGTCCTGAGTTGTTAAAGAAAGCAGTCATAAAACCCCTTTTAAAAAAGGGATCTTGAGATTCAAATAATACTGCAAATTACTGTCCGGTATCTAATTTTATTATGATAGCAGAGATTATTGAGAAGGAAGTTTATGTTCTTGTGAATATCTTTTTAGATCAACTCAAGGCTTTAAATATTTCACAGTTTGAGTGTTGATTGAATCACAGTACTGAGATCCTCTTATCGTCTTTGTTGAATAGAGAATTGTTGCAGGCTGATAAGGGCTTCAATGCCCTTCTTATTTAGTCTGATCTAGCATCTGTCTTCAACACTCTAAACCAGAATCTTTAGGACAGTTTACGAAAACTAGATCATATATACACTGGACTCTGGTGGCAGTACTGCTTTGATTATTTAATAACAGTCATAAGAACATAAGACTTGCCATACTGGGTCAGACCAAAGGTCCATTGAGCCCAGTATCCTATTTCCAACAGCGGCCAATCCAGGTCACAAGTACCTGTCGGGATCCCAATAGCTAAAGTGATTCCATGCTGCTTGTCCCAGGGTAAGCAGTGCATTTTCCTCAATCTATTTTAATAATGGTTTATGAACGTCTCCTTGAGGAGCTTGTCCAAACCTGTTTTAAACCCAGCTACACTAACAGCTTTTACTACATCCTCTGGCAACAAATTCCAGGGCTTAATTATACATAGAGTGAAAACATCGTTTTTTCCGAGAGAGATCATTAGAGAAAGACATCATGCTTGGCAAGATAGAAGGTCAACGCAAAAGAGGAAGGCCAGCAATAAGATGGATCGATACAATAACAGCAGCTATGGATGCCAATCTGTCAACAATGCCTGACTGAAGACCGAACACAATTTAGGACAACTATCCAGAGGGTCACCATGAGTCGACACCGACTCGACGGCATTTAACTACACTCTTAGGAGCATGTTTCCTAAGGGTTAGCACGCACTGTGTTTAACTAGATTCCATGTTATTCATTGGGACCTAGTTATAAATAATGTGTACTAACCATTAGTGCAGCTTAGTAAACTTGCCCCTTAAATGTACTACTTAGTAGATTTATTGCATGTACTCTATTCTTTGTACTTTTTGAAAGAAAAAGCAACTGAAAAGCATTAAATTAAATGCTGAGAAATCAAAGATGCTTTGGATTTCTAGAACGAATAGACATTTAAGTGATTTACCTCAGACTGAAGGCTAGGGTTACCAGCTGAGGGTTAAAATGGATGGAGACCTGACGATAGGTAATCAGATTTCTGTCAGACTCCGGTATTCAGATCTTTCTGTTTGATTCAGCAATTGTGCTCATTTTTGGACACTTCTGATCTTGCTATAATTGTCATGCTCTTGTTATGGATAACCTGATTATTGAAATGTGCTGAATATGGATTTATCACAAATGAATTTAAGAGACTCCTACTGTTGTAAAAAATGCTGTCATTATTGTCCAATAAAAGGAAATATGATCCTGTAATTTTAGCACTGATGCCTCTGCATTTTGGGCCTGATGTTCAAAGGCATTTACGCAGTTTGCAGGCCTGCAAATGCCACTAAGCTTAGTGCCGCTGAATGTCGGTGAGTATGGTTTCTGTATGCCCCAATGCTAACCGCTTCCAGAGGCATTTCATAACTGTCAGCGCAGCAAAAGCTGTCCTAATTTTCGTCACCAAAGTTAATTGCGCAGAGGCTGAATATTGCTGCTGACCAGTTGGCTTCCTGCTTCGGCAGCTGACCCGAATACTCCATGCCGGTGTCTGGATATGGCCCCAGCACATTGAATATCCAGGTTTTGCATTCAGCGATGAGAGCTAGTCACTGTAATTGCGTTAGGTGCTGTCACTGAATATCGGGCCTTTGATTTTTAAGATTGAATGTTTAGCCTGTAAGTCATTAAGTTGGGAGTCTCTTGGTCCCTTGCAGATTGTAGCTCCTGTTGTGGTTGCTAGTATTATAAGCAATCTTCATAGAAGAAGCTGTTGATTTGGCGTTCATTGTCAGAGGTCAAATTGTCTTCAACTAGGAAAGGGAAATTTTCACTTACTGTTAATTTCCTTTCCTGGAATCCTGCTAGACCAGTCCAGACAGGCAGCTTTAGTCCCCCTACCAGCAAATGTTGGAGACAGATAAATAGAAAAAAACTACCAGCAGCCTGATTGGCTATTCCCTGGTAATATGTAGCTGAACCCAGTAGAGGACGCTCCAGTATTGTAAAAAGCCATAACAAAAACATAAGAACATAAGATATGCCATACTGGGTCAGACCAAGGTCCATCAAGCCCAGTATCCTGTTTCCAAAGTGGCCAATCTAGGTCATAAGTACCTAGCAGTTTCCCCAAAAGACACAGGTTCCACAATGCTTGTACTGGGTCAAGCATTGATATCCTGGGTCCCTTCTGTGATGAAGAGGATGCTAGTGAGCCTATGGAGATAGGAAAAACTAGTGAATGTACCTTTAAAGAACGTGACAGGTCTGCAATACACACACTGCAGAATGCAGCTGGAGGGTTAAGCACAGAGAGTCTGAAGTTAGGTTGCCACACCCAAGCTATCCTGAGGTAGTTACAAACTTAGGGGATGATCACACACACCTGAGGGGAGTGAGAGAGACCCTGACAGAGAAGCAGCTTTATAAGCCTTGCTTAGAAGGAGAGAAAGGGAAGAAGAAGAGGGAGAAGGCGACGAAGCAACACAAGGAAAGGCAGCCGGAGGGGCTGTTGTGGCAGGATAAGAGAAAGTTCCAAAGAGGCCAGCAGTTCCAAGGTGGAGAGCTCCAAGGAGAAGCCGTCAGGAGAGGTACCAGGAAGGCACAGCTCAGGGAGAGAGAGCATAAAAGTCTTCCCACGTCTATGCTGGACTGGAAGTCTCAAGGTGTTCAGAGGTGGGTGCCCAGGGCTCAAGCTAGGAGGCAGAAGAACCCAGCCTGGAACAGGGAGCAAGCGATTAACACCAGAGAGGAACTTAAGCAAGGAGGCCAGGAATTGTTTAACCGCAGCTGGAGAGAGGTTTGTGAACCCAGCCAGAAAGAGATAGCTCAAACCCCAGATACCTGTCTTCCATATCAGGTAGACCACTGCTGGAGGGAATTACAGAGATCCCCCGAGAAAGTATATCCTGGGAGATACGGGGAAAACTCAGAGCAAGTAGATGTTTCTTCAGAGCAGGAAGAAATGCAGATAGATCCTAGCAAACAGGATTCCTTACTGCCTGAGTTTCCCATGGATTGCACATTATGTTTGGCTGGAAGCATGGAGTCCTTAAATGAAGAATAGCTTTCAGGATGTGCGCTTTTGGGTAACAGAGTAAAGAAGTCTGACCTTGTTGAAGGTAAGAGCTTGTTTAACCAAAGGAATATTGCTTAGCACCTGTGCTTGGTGTTACTAAAGAAGGAAAGGATAAAAGAGAACATTTTTACTAAGCTGAATGAAGAAGCTTGTGTTTTGTTTCATCTGCTATATTTTTGGATTAAAACCCCTGAACAGAAGTAGTGACTGTGAAACACATTCAACCTGAGTTTTGTAAATATCTTTGGAAATACTAACTGGAGAGAATATCCTGATGCTTTATGTTGAACCTTGTGACATTGGGGAAATAAAATCTTTATCATTTACCTTCATACTGGTTTGTCACGCTATACTTTTAAAAGGGAAATACAACTCCCAACATGCTTCAGTGCTGAAGATAGTTTTCAACCCGTTTATGAAGGACAGAATGTCCACCCTAGCTCTTTAGGCACATTGCCAGGGGGCTGGAGTGTGACAAGTGGCGTAGTTGGCAGGATCTTGAGCCCCTATCAGGATTTACACTGCTTCAGGATGTATACTGAAGATATTAAACACCAACGGAAGAGTGGAAAATGGCTGGCAGCGTCGTCCTGAGCAGCGGATGACCAGCAGGACACACCCTTTCTAACGCATGAGTCAACGCCTGACTGCAGGTAACGAGTAATTAGGCGTGGGCTGAGAAGGATTCAAGTATAAGGGTGCAAGAGTCCAGGCAGTCAAAATAAAAGTCTGGCAAAAAGCTGAGTGGTACTGCACTTGGTGGTTGTGTTTCTCTTTTTCTTCTACAGGAAACTGCTATGATGGATCCGAAGGACGTTCTACAGTGGATGGCATCACAGTTTGAAAAGCAGCGTGAAATGGCATTCCAGGTGCAGGAACAGGCTTCAGCGGCATTACAAGCTCAGCAGAAGCCCATACTCGATATGATGGAGGCCTGGCTGGCTAAGCAAAGAATGCCAACGGGAGCAGTATCTACCCCACCAGGACTTGATGGGTCAGCTAGTAATTGTATGGTAGGACCACTGACCTGTGGGACATTGACATTCGGAAAATTGTCTCCGGACGATGACATAGATGATTTCTTAGAATCGTTCGATAGAGTGGCACATACTGTAGGTTGGCCGAGGGAGCAATGGGCTGTACGCCTGGCCACGTCTCTCACAGGAGAGGCGTTAGCGGCATACAGGGCCATGCTGGCCGCTCTGGCCACAGATTATGTAGAATTAACAAAGGCTATCAGAGATTGCCTAGGGCTGACTCCGATGGTATATCACTGTATGTTAAGGGCTACCAGATTAAAAGCTGGTGAGACACCAAAAGCTCTCTGCCAGAGGGTCAGAAGCTTAACGATGAAGTGGTTGGCCCCAGAGGGAAAGACCCTGGAGGCGGTGATAGATACTATTGTGTTGGAATAGTTTATGGCCACTGTTCCAAAGGAAGTTCAATCCTTTCTGATTTTGCAAAACTGCCGAACCACGAGTGAAGCCACCCTGCTGACCGAGAGGTATTTTGAAGCAGAATTGGCCGGTCATAAAAAGGGAGACGCTTCAAAAACGGCAGCAGAGGCTAGTTTTGAGACATCAGAAAGAATGTCAAGGCCAAGATCGGAAGGTATAAAAAATTGTATGCCAATGCAAAGAAACTATTGTGAAAAGAAAAAATGTTTTCAATGTGGGAAGGTAGGACACATGCAAAATGAGTGTAAGGCACGTACAGCGCTGATGACTGATAATGCAAAAACTATAAGGGAAGGTTTCCTTTTAGATGTTATAGTTCAGGGCATAGCTACCAACACTCTACTGGACTCCGGTGCTGATCAGAGTATGATCTCTAAGAGACTCTGGCAAGCCATAGAAGCCCAGTCTAAGTCAGTACCGAGACGACCAGAGGGAAAGGTCAGGATCAGATGCATTCACGGAGCAGCATCTTTTTATCCCTTGTACAAACTGATAGTAGAAGGGTTAGGGATGCAAAGGGAAATCCAGATAGCTGTAGTCCCGAAGTTACCACACGACCTGGTGTTGGGCAGGGATTGGCCCCAATTCAAGAGGGGGTTGGAGAAGGGCCTACATCCCAAGGTAGCTCTCGTGTCTACACGAGCTCAGTCAAAGGCCTTAGATAGAAAGGATGAACACCCAGACGAGTCACTAAGTAAATTGCCATCCCATGATGACCTAGTAACTGCCCCTTCTGAAAGGAATAGGAAGGGCAAAGCGGAGAAAAGTCGGGAAAGGCAGAGACGCACTCAAAGGAGAGCTGAGTTAGAGGCTGGACAAGGGTTACCATGGGCCCCTGCCGAATTAGTCGAGAAGTTCCCGTCCTTCCCCAAGGAGCAATAGGCAGATCCAGCACATACATGTGCCTTTGAATATGCCCAGATAGAAAGGGGTACCCTCCCCAGATTCCTCCTAGATAAAGGTGTATTATACAGAGAGAGTCTACATCTCCAGGCAGGAACAGTGTGCAAGCAGCTGGTAGTGCCCGCCGCTTTTAAGATGCTGGTCTTGAGGCTGGCTCACGACCATCCAGTAGGAGGCCACAAAGGGATACAAGGGATTCTAGACCAGATACTAGCTCGGTTTTATTGGCCAGGCGTTTTCAAGGAAACCTCACGATTTTGTGAGTCTTGTCCTTCATGTCAGCGAGTGACCGCTGTCTGTCCTCCCGGAGTACCCATGATCCCAATGCCTATAATATCAGAGCCCATTCATAGAATCGCCATGGATATAGTGGGACCCCTGCTAAAGACATCCCAGGGTTTCCAGTATATGTTATTTATAGTGGATCAAGCCACTATGTTCCCATGAGCTTTTCCCTTACGTAACATATCTGCTAAGACGATAGCCTCGGAGGTAATAAAGCTATTTTGCGAGGTGGGTTTTCCTCAGGAGGTGCTGACGGACCGGGGAAGTAATTTTATGTCTAAGTATTTGGCCCGGGTATGGGATGCTTTCAGCGTACAACATATAAAAACAGCCGCCTATCACCCCCAGTGTAATGGACTGGTGGAAAGATTAAACAAATGTTGAAGCAAATGTTAAGGCGAAGCTTAGACGGTGACATGGCTGAGTGGGATACTATGCTCCCCTTTGTCCTATATGCTTGCCGAGAGCGGACGCAGGCGTCCTTGGGGGCATCTCCCTATGAATTGATGTATGGACGTGCCCCGCAAGGAATTTTAGACATATTGCGGGAGCGGTGGGTCGAACCTGAGATAGAAGAAACAGGAGTACCCCATTTTCTATGAGATTTGAGGTGACGGTTGCGTAGAACCTCCCAAGTGGCGGAGGAAAAACTAAGGAACAACCAGATGCACCAGAAGAAGTATTATGATCAGCGCACAAAGCCCCGCCAATTAACTTTAGGTGAGAAAGTGATAGTAATGGTGGCCGGGGCTAGTCCGAAATTTGAGGTCCAGTGGAAAGGACCATATAGAGTTGTTAAACAGGTTGGTCCAGTATCGTACACGGTAGAAAACAGAAAGGGTCGCCAACAGGTTTACCACATAAATGTTCTTAGGCCCTGGCATGAAAGGACAGTGCTAGCCAATCTAGCCAAAGTAGAACATAGAGCGGGAAAGCTGCACCAGAATCCGGATGCCCTGTCCAGGATTATGAGCTGTGCGGGTGAAGTATCGCCAGCCCGTAATATCTTAAGGGGGGGATATGTGATGAGGAGGATGCTAGTGAGCCTATGGAGATAGGAAAAACTAGTGAATGTACCTTTAAAGAACGTGACAGGTCTGCAATACACACACTGCAGAATGTAGCTAGAGGGAGTAAGCACAGAGAGTCTGAAGTTAGGTTGCCACACCCAAGCTATTCTGAGGTAGTTACAAACTTAGGGGATGATCACACACACCTGAGGGGAGTGAGAGAGACCCTGACAGAGAAGCAGCTTTATAAGCCTTGCTTAGAAGGAGAGAAAGGGAAGAAGAAGAGGGAGCAGGCATGAAGCAACACGAGGAAAGGCAGCTGGAGGGGCTGTTGTGGCAGGATAAGAGAAAGTTCCAAAGAGGCCAGCAGTTCCAAGGTGGAGAGCTCCAAAGAGAAGCCTTCAGGAGAGGTACCAGGAAGGCACAGCTCAGGGAGAGAGAGCATAAAAGTCTTCCCACGTCTATGCTGGACTGGAAGTCTCAAGGTGTTCAGAGGTGGGTGCCCAGGGCTCAAGCTAGGAGGCAGAAGAACCCAGCCTGGAACAGGGAGCAAGCGATTAACACCAGAGAGGAACTTAAGCAAGGAGGCCAGGAACTGTTTAACCGCAGCTGGAGAGAGGTTTGTGAACCCAGCCAGAAAGAGATAGCTCAAACCCCAGATACCTGTCTTCCATATCAGGTAGACCACTGCTGGAGGGAATTACAGAGATCCCCCGAGAAAGTATATCCTGGGATATACGGGGAAAGCTCAGAGCAAGTTGATGTTTCTTCAGAGCAGGAAGAAATGCAGATAGATCCTAGCAAACAGGATTCCTTACTGCCTGAGTTTCCCATGGATTGCACATTATGTTTGGCTGGAAGCATGGAGTCCTTAAATGAAGAATAGCTTTCAGGATGTGTGCTTTTGGGTAACAGAGTAAAGAAGTCTGACCTTGTTGAAGGTAAGAGCTTGTTTAACCAAAGGAATATTGCTTAGCACCTGTGCTTGGTGTTACTAAAGAAGGAAAGGATAAAAGAGAACATTTTTACTAAGCTGAATGAAGAAGCTTGTGTTTTGTTTCAGCTGCTATATTTTTGGATTAAAACCCCTGAACAGAAGTAGTGACTGTGAAACACATTCAACCTGAGTTTTGTAAATATCTTTGGAAATATGAACTGGAGAGAATATCCTGATGCTTTATGTTGAACCTTGTGACATTGGGGAAATAAAATCTTTATCATTTACCTTCATACTGGTTTGTCACGGCTATACTTTTAAAAGGGAAACTACAACTCGCAACATGCTTCAGTGCTGAAGATAGTTTTCAACCCGTTTATGAAGAACATAATGTCCACCCTAACTCTTTAGGCACGTTGCCAGAGGGCTGGGGTGTGACACTTCTTAATAATGGTTTATGGACCTTTCCTCCAGGAACTTGTCCAAACCTTTTTTAAACCCAGCTACACTAACAGCCTTTACTACATCCTCCAGTAACAAATTCCAGAGTTTGATTATACGTTGAGTGAAAAAATATTTTCTTTTATTAGTCTTAAATAGTTTACCCTGTAGCTTCATTGCATGTCCCCTAGTCTTTCTATATTCTGATAACGTAAACAATCGATCTACGTTACTCCGTTCATTAATTTATAGACTTCTATCATATCTCCCCTCAGCCGTCTCAAACAGATGTAACCATGAACCAAAAAGTATAGAAAACCATATTATATACAAGAGGCGATAACGCTCCACTGCAAAGTCTTGGCTCCTCAGCAATACACCTCTGAACCAGATATCCAGAATAGGGAAGGTCCTGGACTGGTCTAGCAGGATTCTAAGAAAGGAAATTAACGTTAAGTGAAAATTTCCCCTTCTAGTACATCCTGCTAGACCAGTCCAGACAAGCAGGAAGTACCCAAGCTAACTGCTCTTTGGGTGGGAAGATACGGCCGTAGAGACAACCTTTGCCCCGAACTGTGCCTCTTCCCAAGATTGAATATCGAGCCAATGACGACGCACAAAAGTGGACAGGGAGGACCAGGTGGCTGCCCTGCAGATATCAAGAGGATGATCGTGAGAGCGCTCCGCCCAAGATGTAGCTTGCGCCCATGTAGAGTGTGCCCAAAGACTGACAGAGACAGATAGTTCCTTAAGGATGTACGCAGATTCAATTGCTAACCGCAACCAGTGAGAGACCATGCGTTTGGAAGCAGACTCTTACGGGGTCCTGCAAAAGGCACGAAAAGGTGATCAGAGGTACGGAAAGGATTTGCCACCCGAAGATACCTATGAAGAATCCTGCTGAGATCCAGAGAACGGAGTCCCTTATTCTTGCCGTACACTGATCCTCAGAAAAACAGGGTAGGAAAATTGGCTCATTGATATGAAAAGGCGTAAGCACTTTTGGAAGGAATGAAGGAACAGTATGCAAGAAAAATCCTTCTTTTGAGAAGGCAAGATAGGGATCCCTGCATGAAAGTGCTTGTATTTCGGATACCCTTCGTGCCAAAGTTATCGCTACTAGAAACACTGCCTTAAGTGTCAAATCTCTCAACGTGATGTGTTCAAAAGGCGCCTGCATCAAGGTTTTTAGGATGAGGGACAGATCCCATGTTGACACTGGAGGGCGAACCGGTAGTCAGACTACCTTAGCTGCTTTAAGGAAACGGGACACATCTGGATGGGACGCTATAGAGCGACCCCCAACAGAGCCTCTGAAACAAGTTAATGCCGCTACTTGAACCCCAAGAGACGCCAAGGCTAAACCTTTAGGAAGGTAAGGATATTCGGGATTCCCAACCTCCAAGGAGAGATATGGTGCGACGCACACCAGGACTCGAAGACTCGCCAAACACGGGAATACGCTAGTGAAGTCGACGGGCGGTGCGTCTTCAGAAGGGTTGCGACCACGTGTCTCGAGTAACCCTTCTTGCTGAGGCAGCGGCATTCAAGAGCCAGGCTGTAAGCGAGTAAGGAGCCGGATCATCCATTACAATTGGACTCTGACGTAATAGCCCCCAGCGAGACCCCAGAGGCAGCGGCGGGACTCGCGTTAAGTGGATGAAGTCCGCATACCAGGGCCTCCGAGGCCAGTCCGGAGCTATTAGGATCACTCTCCCCCGGTGTGTGAGAACTCTCCGAAGCACTTTGCCGATTAGTACCCATGTGGGAAAGATGTACAGCAGAGCATCCTGCGGCCATGGTTGAGCCAGGGCATCCAATCCGGAGGACTGAAACTCCCTCCTGCGACTGAAAAATTCTGGTACCTTGGTAATTGCTGACGTCGCTATTACATCCATTACCGGTTGCCCCCATGCTCGCAAAATCTTCTGAAATGCCCAAGGGGCTAGCTCCCAATCTCCAGGAACAAGCAGGAATGTAGTCATCACATATGGGCATCGTCGGTACTGACGGAGCCTGCACGGGAACGCTCCCCAGCGTCCAATTAGAAAGCTTTTGGGAGCATCCCACAGCGCCTGCGTGCTGCCTTCCCACCTTTCCCAACTGCCTCTCTCCAGTTCTTCATTTTCCGCGGAGCCAGCAGGTCGTGTTCCTGTCACAGCAGAAAATTTTCCTTCTTTTTTGTGGTCGCGTCTGCCTTCGACGTTTTACCGGTACTGCCATTTTTTCTTTCTTTCTTTCTTTTCTTTAAAAAAAAAAACAATTTCTTAGGGGTTTTTTCCCATTTTTTCCAGGTGCACACGCTATTTTGCGCTTTAGGCGCAAGATTTTTTCCACAATGGAAAAACCCTCTTCGGGTTTTAAAAAGTGCACCAAGTGTGGCGGTACTATCTCCATCGCCGACACCCATGAGTGGTGTCTGAAATGTTTAGGTCCTGACCATTCCATCTCAGAATGTATGGCCTGTGCCATGATGTCCAAGAGAGGTCGACAGAACCGAGCCGCCAAGCTCAGTACCCTGTTTCCCTCGGATGCAGCTTCGGTGGCTTCGACGTCTTCCAGGGCTTCATCTTCCTCCCGTGGATCTCCGGTAACTAAACATAAGTCTAGCCAGTCCTCAAAGGGTAGATCTCCTTCTAAGCATCGAGATGCCTCTGGCGTTGCCCTTGAGGATTCTGCACCGGCAAAATTGCCCCGGTGGGAGGCTTCGGCTTCCAAAGCATTATCGGGGCTCCAGGATGTTCTCGAGGCCTTGACCTCGGCAGAACTACTGGTGCCATGCTCTGGGGTACCGGCAGTTTTCTCCAGTACAAACATCCAGGCATTGGCAGCGTCGATAGACCAGAGGGTTCTAGCTATTGAACGCAGTCTGGTGGCTCTCCTTGCGGCATCGATACCCTCGGAACCGCGTCAGACAGTTCAACCAGTACCGGCACTGACTCTGGCACTGGTATCGGTACCAGTACCGATAGCATTGGCATCGACATCGGCATCCGCATTGCTGGCACCCAGTCATGCGATACCTTCTGGTACCGTTACACCGGTACCGGTTCCCCTCGGTACCAACTTCAGTCGGTACAGGTATCGGGCTCTTCAAGTGCATCCCGACAGAAGGTACTTCAAGTCCTCAGAGGAATCAGAGGATTCTGATAGTTCTGTCGATGCGGGAATACTTCTCCCGGAGGAGCCTTCTTCCCCTAAATGCAGGATGTCTCCTCCAGAGGACATTTCCTTTCAGGATTTCATCAGGGAGGTGGCTCTGGGTCTGTCCATTACTGTGGCCCCTGAAACAGAGCCCAGAGCAAAGGAGTTGGAAATTTTACAATATCCTAAAATTCCTAAGGAGGCAGCTACCTTGCCCATCCATGAGATCTTGCATGATCTCATGTTAAGAATGTGGGAGACACCTCTTACCACCTCTCCTCATTCTTGTAGACTGGATACTCTGTATCAAGTCCCTCCTTGTCCTGGTTTCCAGAAAACTCAGCTTCCTCACCACTATATTGTAGTGGAATCAGCTATGAGAAGGATCAAGAGTGCAAAGAGGCATGCCTCTAATCCTCCAGGACGTGAGTGCAGAACTTAGGATGCTTTAGGACGTCGTGTTTTTCCAAGCTTCCATGCTTTCTGCCAGGATCAGTTCCTATAGTCTATATATGGGAATGTTCCTGAAGGAGGTCACAGGTGATTTAGAGGCTTTGAGTCCTCTTCTTCCTGAGGATAGAAGACAGGATTTTCTCACATTGGTCAAACATGCCCAAGATGTTTCAAAATTTGCCAACCGTGCAGCTTTTGACTGTTTTGAGTGCATAAGCAGAACCTCTGCCATTGACATAGGTGCAAATAGAATTTCTTGGCTCCAGGCATCTGATCTGGAGCTCTGGATACAAGACAAACTGGGAAATATTCCTTGTACTGGTGAGAACCTGTTTGGTAAAGATTGGCAAGAAAAGGCCAATGAGTTGGATGCTGACAACTCCACCTTGGATAGATTATCCAAGTCCACAGCTGATCCTGCAAGAAAGAAACCTTTCAAGAAACTATTCTTTTCTAAAAAGAAAATATATTATCCTGCTTATTCTCAGCAGGGACATTCTGCAGGTCAGCTTGTCAGGAAAGGTCAGCAACCACCCAAACAAAGAAAAGCAAAGACTGCTAAGCCTCAGCCGTCCCAGCAGCCTCCACAAGGCCTTTGACTTTCAGCTAGAGAACGTAGCCTTCCTGGCTCTCATTGGACCAGAGCCTTCCACCATTCTAGGAAGGTTGTGTCACTTTGCCCCCAGATGGGGGCAGATAACAGCAGAGCACTGGACACTCTCCATCATAAAAGAGGGGTACAAGCTTCATTTTTCGAGCATGCCCCTCCCACAATGATAAGGCAGTTCAATTCTTCGACCTCTCTCATCAACCTGTTAGCTCAAGAGGTCACTATGCTTCTTGCCCAAGGGGCAATAGAAGAAGTACCCATCCATCAGCAGGGTACAGGGTTTTACTCCCCCTATTTCCTTATCCCAAAGAAAACATGGGGATACAGACCTATCTTGGACCTCAGAGAATTGAACAAATTCCTTGTCAAAGAGAAATACAAAATGATTTCTCTCGAAACTCTGCTGCCATACCTTCAGAGTCAGGATTGGCTTTGTTCTCTAGATCTCAAGGATGCGTAACCCATGTTCTCATCCATCCAACTCACAGAAGGTTCCTTCGGGTCCTTTTTCAAGGAAAACACTACCAATACAGGGTGCTTCCTTTTGGCCTGGCCTCAGCACCAAGGGTGTTCACGAAATGCATGGCTGTGGTAGCAGCATTTCTCCGCACTCTAGGGATATTCGTCTTCCCCTACTTAGACAACTGGCTCATTCGATCCCCAACAGAGTCAGAGGCCAGGACTTCTCTATCCTGCACAATGTGTATCCTTCAGTATTGGGGTCTGGTAATAAACATCCCAAAATCCAGTCTAACTCCCACTCAGTCTTTAGAGTTCATAGGAGCTTTGCTGGATACCAGAAAGGCAAGGGCCTATCTCCCCCAGGCCCGTTGCCTTCGCATGGTGCAGTTAGCTTCTCAAGCAGTGCTAAAGCCTCATCTCACTGCCCGAGAAATGCTACAACTGCTAGGCCACATGGCATCTACTGTGAATGTGGTTCCCTATGCTCGCCTCCATATGAGGGCAGCCCAGTGGACTTTATCCACTCAATGGACCCAGGCATCAGGATGCCTGTCAGACAAAATAGCAAACACAAGTTGCCTTATTTTGTCCCTCCAGTGGTGGAAGTCCACTCAAAACCTGTTGCTGGGGTCCCCTTTTCAACAACCCTTACCCCAGGCAACTCTCACAACAGATGCTTCTCCGATGGGTTGGGGAGCTCATCTGCAAGACCTCTCCACCCAAGGCACCTGGTCTCCACAGGAGACTCATCTACATATCAATCTCTTGGAGCTCAGAGCAATCTTCCTTGCTCTTCGAGTGTTCCACACCCTGCTCAGCTACAAGACAGTCCTCATTCATACGGACAATCAAGTAGCCATGTTCTACATGAACAAGCAGGGGGGAACAGGCTATCTGTCGCTTTGAAACGAAGCTTTGCGACTATGGGCCCTCGCCAGAGAGCATCAGATTCATCTCCTGGCAGTGTATCTTCCAGGCATACAAAACTCTTGGGCAGACAGACTCAGTCGAGTTCTGCTTCCACACGAGTGGTCTCTGCATGCAGACCAGGTAGCCAAGATTTTTCAAATTTGGGGAACCCCGGACATAGACTTCTTTGCAAGTCCATGGAATGCCAAACTTCACCGGTTCTGTTCCAGAATTCCGGCTCAGGGGGCTCAGGCCAGGGATGCTTTCCTCCTTTACTGGGGTCAAGACTTCCTGTATGCCTTTCCACCCATTCCCCTAATTCCCAAAACCCTGTTCAAGCTTCAGAGAGACAGAGGCCGTATGATTCTCATAGTTCCACATTGGCCACGGCAAGTGTGGTACCCTCAACTTCTGCATCTCTCTCAAGCTCCCTCCCTAGAGTTAGGGTCTGCTCCAGATCTCCTATCTCAGGAGGACGGAATGTTATGGCATCCCAATCCCCAGTCTCTACATCTTAGGGCTTGGTTGCTGAAGGCCTAGATCTCCATGACCTTAATCTCCCTCAGCAAATAAAGGATATCCTTTATGCTTCCAGGAAGCCTTCCACAAGACGCTCTTATGCTTTCAAGTGGAAAAGGGTTACCATAAGGTGTTCGCAGAAGGGTCTTAACCCCATTGCCATACCTCTGGAATCATTACTGGAGTATCTCATCACCTGCCTTAGACAAAGGTTAAACAGGCACCTATCTGCATCAAGCAAAAAACCCTTATGCCACACTGACAACACACACTCATGATGATTTCACAACTTATGTCCTTTTACTTCCATGTATATATATACATGTATAAAATTGTATATAGTTTACTCTGTTCTGTATTATTTCTCACTGGTTAGACTGTATATTCTATTTATATTATGATGTTACTTGTAAATATGTTATGTTATTTATTTATTTTATTTATTTATTTAAAGTCTCTTTTATACCGCGCTATTCAGCATCAGTGCGGTTTACAATAAACAACGAACATACACATTTCCAATAGTACTTTGTGTTTACATATGAACAGGAGAACAACTTGGCTAACAGGGTAACTATATACAATAACAATATATACAATTTACAGGCTGGTCATGTGTTCTTATGGTTTCAGACAGAGGAGATTTGTGAGGTCTCGGTAATTGGTGCTGAGCTTTCATTGGTTTCTGGGTAATGTAGGAGGAAGAGGTAGTGTTTCACAGCCTTCCTGAATTGGAATATGTCTGGGATTGTTCGGATGTTGTGAGGGAGGCTGTTCCAGATCATTGGTGCATAAAGTTTGAATGCCCTGCTGGATGTTGACTTGGTGCATTGAGTCATTGATCTTGGGACTATCAAGGTGTTTTGTGCTACTGACCTTCTGTCCCTATGGTGGGGTGTCTTCTGGACTATCTCTGATAGTGATGTTGACGAGAGACCGTTGGTGGCTTTGAAGGTGAGTAGCAAGGTCTTGAATGTAATCCTACCTTGAATCGGGAGCCAGTGGAGCTGTTTCATAATGGGTGTGACATGGTCTTTCCTGGATGCTCCGTGTAGTACTCTTGCTGCGGTGTTCATTGCCATTTGCAGTGGGTTCAGAGTGGTTTGGGGGAGTCCTTGCAGTATTGCATTCGCATAATCGAAATGCGGAATTATTAGTGCTTGAAAGATGGTCCTGAAATCGTCAGGCTGCAGCAGCGATCGTAGGTATCTGAGGGATCTGATTTTATGGTATACTGCCCTTACAGTGTTACTTATATGCGCCTGCATATTTAGGTTCTGGTCTAGTGTGACGCCAAGGTATCTGATCGCGGATTTGATCTGGAGGTCAGCTTCCTTCACCTTTAGTACTGTAGGCACAGTGAAGTTACGATTTCTTGTAATGAACATGACCTCCGTCTTTTTGTGTTGAATCCGGAGGTTTTGAGATTGTAGCCAGTTGGATATTTCATTTATGCAGCATGTTATTGGTGAGAGGTCTGGGTTTTCTGTTGCAAAAGGCATGTATAATAGCACGTCATCTGCGTATATCATGCAGTTCACGTTGAAGGACCGGATAAGGTTGCAGAGAGGTTGCATGTATATATTGAACAGCAAGGCAGAGAGGGAGGATCCTTGTGGGACACCTTGGCTTTGGTGGAATGGTTCTGAAGATGTGTCTTTGGATCGAACCTGCTGCCATCTGTCAGAGAGGTAGGACCTGCACCACTCGAGCGCTTTACCGGAGATTCCTTTTTCTTTGAGGCGTTCTAAGAGGCGTTCATGGTTCACGGAATCAAACGCCGCCGCGATGTCAAGGAAGACAAGGACAAAGCCTTGGCGGGTATTGTTGATGCCTGATATTATGCTGCTGAAGAGTGTGGTAAGAAGGGTCTCAACCCCGTGTGCTTCTCTGAATCCGTGTTGGCATGGATCCAGTGGTGCATTGGAGTCAATGTGGTCTTGTATTTGTCTCTGAACTTCCTTTTCCATTATTTTTGCTAGCATCGGTATGCTTGCTATAGGTCTGTAGGATTCCGGTTTCTGTTGGTCGAGTTTGTTGTTTTTTAGTAGAGGTCTTATTGATGTGTGTTTGAGGGTGCGTGGGAAATCACCTGTTGTGAACGATTGTTGCATGAGTCTGGCTATGATGGGACTGAGGTCTGTTCGTAGTTCTTTGATCCAGAATGCTGGGCATGGATCAGATTGTGCTGTAGTCGTGTTGATAGCTGCTATGGTGTTTTCGATGCATTGTTTGGATGGGGTCATGAAGGTAGTGAGTGATGTTTGGTTGTAAGGCTGAAGGATAGTATTGGACGCAGAGTTGTTGTTTATCTGACATAGTTTGGTTTGTAGATAGTCTGCATATATTTGAGGATGGATTCCATTTGCTTGTTCTGATGCAGGTTCTGTTGTAAGTCGCTTAACAAGGGCAAACAGGTCACGAGGTTTGTTGAGGGATCTCTTTAAGGTGTCAGCGTGGTAACGTTTCATGGTTTCAGTTACTGCGGTACGGTGCGCTGTGAGCTGTAGGTTGTATGCACTTTGGTCTACTTCTGAGCGTGAGCGGCGCCATCGTCTCTCAAGTTTTCTTAGTGTTGCGAGTGAGGCTTTCAGCTCAGTAGAGTACCATGTTGCTGTGTGTCGTTTCCCTTGAGGTCTGTTTATTGCTGGGCGAACAGCTATTGAGCTGAGTATCTCATTCCAGCTGGAGACTAGTTCGTCTGGGTTGTGTGCTGTTGAGGTTATTAGTGGGATTGTTGATTCCAGGATAAGTTCTTTGTTGAATGGTTGGAATCTTCTTGGCGGATTGTTGGATTGACCAATTGTTGAGTTATCTACCTTTTGGCCTTGGCTTGGTTGAGGAATTTGGAATAGGATTAATGAGTGATCAGACCATGGGACAGCGGTAATAGATAGTTCAGGGATGGTTGTTCCTCTGCTGGTTGGGTCTGTGGTGAATATTAGATCAAGCATGCCTCCTTTTGTGTGGGTAGGATCCTTGATTAATTGGCTATATCCTAGATCCTTCAGGGCTTCGAGAAACGCCTTTGAGTGAGTGTCTTGCAGGGAGGGGAGGTTGAAATCTCCTAGTACCCAGCTTGTTGTATGTGGGCTCTGGGAGTTTGCGGCCGTGTCGATTATCGTTGTTAGTGCATCTGGATCGGATGATGGAGCTCTGTAGAGTAGATTGATGGAGGAACACTTATTCGCTATCGAGATTGAGTCTAGGAGCGGCGAGCTGGTTGCATCTTTTATGTTGAAATGAAGGTCAGATCTGGTGATGGCGAGGACACCGCCACCCCTTTTGCCTGATCTGTGACATGTATGGACAGAGAAGTTAGCGGGCAAGAGCTGGTTGAGTATCACGTTGTCATCACAGGAAAGCCATGTCTCGGTGATCAGTAGCAGGTCAAGGTTGTGTAGTGTTATCGTATCTGAGATGATTGGCCATTTTTTACGTACCGATCGGGCATTTACAAGGGCACATTTCAAAAGACGTGGGAGTCGCTGTGTTTTCTTTTTACTATGCTGTATTGATATATGCAGGAGGTGGTGGTGGTGTGTTTGAGTGGTTTCTAGTGATTCATAGAATGGGGCATCTGGCCACCTCTTTCTATAACTGTGGATAGTTGGTATGTGATTGTTGTTAGTATATAGGCCAGTGACATTGCCTAGTCCTGTAGCAAGGAGGTAGAGGGCAATTGAGATGGTGCAGGATAGGGCCATTTTGTGATCTATGTTGAGGTGTGGATTTGGGCTGGGATGTTGGTTGGCGGTGGTGGGTCAGCTAAGCTGCCTGGTTATGATAGTTTTGCTTCAGATTGCAGATTACACGGGTAGTAGAGACTGCAGCTTAACAGATAACTGTTGATATTGGCTAACTGCAGATTACACAGGTATATTGAGTCAAAGCTAACTGGGACTAGCTGGTTCGTAGATTATACAATATATCTCAGAGGTAATTGTAAATAGGAGGTTAAGCTGATAACATCTGATCATACAACAGTAACACTAGTAGCAGGTTACGCAATTATCACTTGTTTGAGCAAACTAGATCTAGTAGGTTAGACAATTATGCTACATACATCATAGAACAAGTGTGGATAATACATTAATCTGGTATTATAGGATATATGTATGAGCAATATTTCTTAGAGTATATAGTAAAGTTCGCATATGAACTACTTTGCTTGGGTTATCATGTATATCTGATTCTATGATGGCTACCGTGTAGGGTAGGTGCTAAGCTGAGGGTGGAGAGATTTTACTTGCGTTTTCGCGGTTTAATGTTCTGGACTTTTCTCTGCTGTTTGGATGTCGGTCTGGCAGTTGGATGTTGGGTCAGTCTGAGTCCCAGGTTATCCGTTTAGTACTTTCCTGACGAGGGAGACGTTTTCTTCGGGTGAGGGTTCCGGTTTCGCTGGTGTAATTACTGAAGTGGCACTGCCGGTTAGATTTCAGCATTGATTGGAGTTGGTTGATGTGGTCCAAGGCGCAGCCGTATGGCCTTGTTCCTTCGGTCCACGCCTAAGGGCCACGCCAAAGGGCCCTCTGGCGAGGTCCTCAGGCGCGGGCCCGCCAGGCGCGGGCACGCCTGCCGGCGCTTCCTTAAATAGTGGCTGCTCTGCCCCGATTGGGTAGAGCAGCAGGCTGGAGGAGCTGCGTTGCTCCGGCGTGCTCCTCCCCGATCGGGAGAGCAGTGGCTGGGCCGGAGGGGTGCAGGCCGTGGAGAGGCCTGTGCGCCTGCCGGCGCTTCCTTAAATGGTGGCTGCTCTGCCCCAATTGGGTAGAGCAGCAGGCTGGAGGAGCTGCGTTGCTCCGGCGTGCTCCTCCCCGATCGGGAGAGCAGTGGCTGGGCCGGAGGGGTGCAGGCCGTGGAGAGGCCTGTGCGCCTGCCGGCGCTTCCTTAAATGGTGGCTGCTCTGCCCCGATTGGGTAGAGCAGCAGGCTGGAGGAGCTGCGTTGCTCCGGCGTGCTCCTCCCCGATCGGGAGAGCAGTGGCTGGGCCGGAGGGGTGCAGGCCGTGGAGAGGCCTGTGCGCCTGCCGGCGCTTCCTTAAATGGTGGCTGCTCTGCCCCGATTGGGTAGAGCAGCAGGCTGGAGGAGCTGCGTTGCTCCGGCGTGCTCCTCCCCGATCGGGAGAGCAGTGGCTGGGCCGGAGGGGTGCAGGCCGTGGAGAGGCCTGTGCGCCTGCCGGCGCTTCCTTAAATGGTGGCTGCTCTGCCCCGATTGGGTAGAGCAGCAGGCTGGAGGAGCTGCGTTGCTCCGGCGTGCTCCTCCCCGATCGGGAGAGCAGTGGCTGGGCCGGAGGGGTGCAGGCCGTGGAGAGGCCTGTGCGCCTGCCGGCGCTTCCTTAAATGGTGGCTGCTCTGCCCCGATTGGGTAGAGCAGCAGGCTGGAGGAGCTGCGTTGCTCCGGCGTGCTCCTCCCCGATCGGGAGAGCAGTGGCTGGGCCGGAGGGGTGCAGGCCGTGGAGAGGCCTGTGCGCCTGCCGGCGCTTCCTTAAATGGTGGCTGCTCTGCCCCGATTGGGTAGAGCAGCAGGCTGGAGGAGCTGCGTTGCTCCGGCGTGCTCCTCCCCGATCGGGAGAGCAGTGGCTGGGCCGGAGGGGTGCAGGCCGTTCACTGTAAAACAAACTTGATTTGTTAATTATTTGTTCATTGTAAACCGCAACTGAACTTTGGAAGATGCGGTATATAAATGTGTATAAAAATAAATAAATAAAAAATAAATAAATAAATCTCCTTCATTTATCCAATGCAGGACTTAAGACTAACTCAGTGAGGGTCCATTTTAGTGCTATTGCAGCTTCCTTCAAGCCCCTGAATGGACAACCTGTTTCCTCCCATCCTCTTATAGCAAGATTTATGAAAGGCCTTCTGCTAACTAAGCCTCCCATTAAGCCACCTCCTGTGGCATGGGACTTAAATTTGGTTCTTGGTCAGCTCATGAAGCCACCTTTTGAACCCTTAGCTACTACCTCCTTGAAATTCCTTTCTTGGAAGGTTATCTTTCTCATTGCAGTCACATCAGCACGTCGCATCAGTGAATTGCAAGCACTAGTAGCTGATTCACCTTATACAAGGTTCCATCATGACAAGGTAGTCCTTAGGACTCATCCACATTTTATGCCAAAGGTGGTCTCGCCCTTTCATCTAAACCAAGCGGTCTACCTACCTGTGTTCTTTCCAAGGCCTCATGCATCAAATGCAGAAAGTAATCTTCATACTTTGGACTGTAAAAGAGCTTTAGCCTTTTACTTACAAAGAACACAGCAACATAGAAAGTCCTCTCAACTCTTTGTTGCTTTTGATCCTTCTCATTTGGGACTTCCAGTCTCCAAGAGAACACTATCTAACTGGATTGCTCAGTGTATTTCCTTCGCCTATCAGAGTAAGAATCTTCCTCTGAGGGCCATGTCACAGCTCACAATGTGAGAGCCATGGCAGCTTCAATGGCTCATCTGCATTCTGTGTCTATCGATGACATCTGTCGAGCAGCCACCTGGGCCTCGGTTCATACCTTCACAGCCCATTACTACTTGGACAAGGACTCCCGCCGGGATGCCTTGTTTGGTCAGGCTGTTCTCCAACACCTGTTCCATACCTAATCAACTCCTACCCACCATCCCTTCTAGGATGCCAGAGATCCATGGTGGGAAGTGGAGCCCTTCTCAGGGACGCACAACTTCTGGGGTCTCTCCCTGGCATCTAAAGCTAGGGAGTCCCCATATGTGAAGACTACATTCCTGCTTGTTCCTGGAGATAGTATAGTTACTCACCTGTAACAGGTGATCTCTGGGAACAGCAGGAATTTAGTCCTCACAACCCACCCACCTCCCCTAGGAGTTGTATCTCTCTATCTATCTCTTTCCCTTTCCCTCTCTCTCTCTTTGTCTCAGCTTTAAAACTCAACTGGAGAGAGGCAGTTGGGAAAGGCGGGAAGGCAGCACGCAGGTGCTGTGGGATGCTCCCAAAAGCTTTCTAATTGGACGCTGGGGAGTGTTCCCACGCAGGCTCCATCGGTACCGATGATACCCATATGTGAGGACTAAATTCCTTCTGTTCCCGGAGATCACCTGTTACAGGTGAGTAACTATGCTTTCTCCGGGATTGATAGCGTGTCGGCTGCGGAAATCGGCTTGAAAGTTGTCCACCCCGGTGATATGCTGTGCCGAGAGAGTCTGCCGATGTGCCTCTGCCCAGGGAAGGAGAAGGGACATTTCCCTGGCTACACCTAGGGACTCAGTGCCGCCCTGGTGGTTGATATATGTCACTGTTGTTGCGTTGTTGCATAGAACCCGTACTGCTTGATTTTTGAGAAGAGGCAGAAAATGTCTTAGGGCGAGGCGAAAACACTTGCACTTCCAGTCAATTTATGAACCAGTGTGCTTCGTGAATCGACCAAGTACCCTGTGTTGACTGATGCAGGCAGAGAGCACCCCACCCGTAGAGACTCGCATCTGTTGTTGCTAGGACCCAACGAGGGTTCTCTAGGGAAACACCCCTGAGGAGATGACAGGGCGCCAGCCACCACTGGAGGCTGTGTCGAGTCTCCGGGAGGAGCGGAAGCCAAATGTCATAGACTTCGGACACAAGTGACCAGCGTGAAAGGAGAGACCTCTGAAGCTCCTTCATGTGTGCTCTGACCCAAGGCACTACTTCCATAGTGGCTGCCATGGCCCCCAGGACTTGAATGTAATCCCAGACCCTCGGAGCTGTCTGAAGAAGAAACAAATGAAGCAAGCCCATGAATTTGTGAAGCCGCTCATATGTCAAAAAGACTTTCCCTGCACGGTGTCGAAGCGGGCTCCTAGAAACTCTAGTTGCTGAGACGGATGAAGATGGCTCTTGGACATATTGAGCACCCATCCGAGATTTTCAAGGAAAGAAACTACTTGAGCCACTGCTTGACGTTCTTCCAACAGGGAGTCTGCTCAAATCAACCAGTCGTCCAGGTAAGGATGCACTCAGATTCCCCATTTGCGCAGAGCTGCTGCGACTACTACAATAATCTTGGAAGAGGTGCGCGGAGCCGAGGCCAGGCTGAAGGGCATTGCACAAAACTGGAAGTGCTGACCCAGTACTGCAAACTGTAGGAAACACTGATGGTCGTCTCTGATGGGAATGTGGAAGTAAGCTTCCACAAAATCTAGAGAGGCGAGGAACTTGCCTCCGTGTACCACCTGGATCACTGAGCGAAGCATCTCCATTCGGAATCATGGCACCCCTAGACATCGATTTACGCCCTTGAGATCCAGAATTGGGTGGAAGGACCCATCTTTCTTGGGAACCATGAAATAAATGGAGTAACGACCACAGCCTCTCTCTGCTTGAGGGACTGGTCGAATAGCCCTCAGAAGAAGGAGGCAGCACACGGTGAAGCGAATTGCCTTTCTCTTCAGGGATCTTCCCCCAGGTGAGACGACGAACGCATCGGGAATGGATCGGGAACAGAACGTAACCCTGGGAGAATATGTTGAGGACCCATTGATCCGAAGTAACGAGAGACCATTGACGAGAAAACAGAGCCAAGCGCCCACCCACCGGAGGAGTCTCTCTGGACAGGCCAACCTCCAGAAAATGCTTCTGGGGTGGACTGTACAACCAGTCAGCGGGAAGATCTCGTGGGACCAGAGAACTTGGAAGGTCCTGAGTAGGACTCAGCTCCCTTGCGGGCACTCCAAAAGGACTGTGTCCTCTGACCAAAATGTCCAGTTGTCGAAGAGGCAGAGGGCTTCCCAGGATAGTAGCGACGAGCGTTGCGATACCTGGAGGTGCGCTGCGAGGTAGGCGAATATTGACGGGAGTAATGCCTAGTAGCAAATTTAGGCTTATCTTCTGGAAGACGTTGGGGTCGAACCTCCCCTAGGTCTTTGACCAATCTGTCTAGGTCCTCCCCAGAGAGAAGCTTTCTCTTGAAGGGAAGCCTTGAGAGGCGTGCTTTAGATTTTTATTTATTTATTTATTTACCATTTCTTATATACCGCCTTTCATGATATCAAGGCGGTTTAGATGCAGAGTCAGCCGACCATTGGCGAAGCCAGAGCCATCTGCGAGAAACTGTGACCGCTGCCACCGATCTAGCCGAGAGGCGCAAGAGATCATAAAAGGCATCTGCCGAAAAAGCTGTGACCGATTACAGATGAGGCAGAGCTGAATCCTCTGGCAGACGTTGAATCCAGTGCAGAAGAGCTCGGGTTGATAGGCCCCCGCAAAGAGACGCCTGGAGAGATAATGAAGAAGCCAAAAAGGCAGTCTTGAGAAGGCTCTCAACTTTCCTAGAAGTGCTGCACCACCCTCCACTGGAATAGTTGTGTGCTTCGTTACTCCAGTCACAAGGGCATCCACTTTGGGGTATGTCAGTCACTTCTCCAAGTCAGGTGGTGCCCAGAGGTAAAGCTGACATAGGCAGCGGGCTGTACGGAGGGGAATATCCGGAGAGTCCCATTCTCGAGACACCGTTTGTTGTAGCTCCGCCGGGAATGGAAATGCTCTAGATGGCTTGCAAATGCCTTGTAATATCGGGTCTGGCTGAGGAATGGCAGAAGGCTGAGGATTCTGCTGATCCGTCTGATCTGTCAATCGTAGGGCTTTGACCACCTGCATAATTAGGGCCGGTAATTCCTCTTTGCGAAACAAGCATATATCCTGTGTCTCACTTTGGCCATCCACAGAAAACTCTGATGGGGACCATTCCCCATCCTCCCGTTCCGACAGGCTCTCGCTGTCATCCCCCGAAGACAGCCCTTCCTCTGGTGTTTTTGGCCAAGCTGTAGTAGCCCAGGATACCTCTTTAGGTGGCCATGCATCCACCTTGTGCATGTGCTCTTGTCTAGAGCGCTTGCGGGATCCAGAGCCAGAAGACTGAGGGATTTGAGTCAGGGCGTCCACTGTGTTACTGAGAGAATTAGCCTGCCAAAGATCCCAGGCTTGTCTAAAGAGGACCAAAAACTGGGTATCTGAGGCATGAATTGGCTCCTGCTGCCCGAAAGACCCCGGAGCAGGAGGAGTTAAGAGAGGAGGAGAGAGAGACTCTCTCGCCGGGGAAAGCTGTCTGGGTTCCTCTAGCAGCTGAGGACGTGCAGCAGGACTGCTTCTGTCCTGAGCTCCCTTGGCTAGTGTCGCCAAAGTCTTTCCAGGATGAGAAAGGCATGCAACATAAATGCCATCCCTCAAATCCTTATGCTTCTTTGTGCAGACCACGCATCGCTGAAGGGAAGGCATCTCACAGGCAAAGCGCAGCTGACTGCGATCCCCAGTGAACAGAAAAAAAATCAAAAAGGTCAAAAATAAGAGTTGAAAGGGACCAGACAGTTGAAAAAACTAGCAGGGAAGACAGAAATTAAGAATATAAAGTCTCCTCACAAAGCCCGCCAAAAATGGAACTGTGCAGCAAAAAAAAAGAAAAGGAAAAAAACAGCCAAAACAAAATGGCCACCGCTATTAAAACTGCCAAAATAAAATCACTCCAAACACTGTGAAAATGCGGTAAAAACATAAAATTAATCAGAGAGCTAGGGCAGTAAAGACATGAAGAGATAACTCTCCAGGCGGACAGAGATTGCCCCGATGGCGTCCCGATTAAAATCGGGAGGGGGGGGGGAAAGGAGGAGGATCTTTGAAGTTTTCTACTCACTGCGCTGGAATAGAGTGCTGAAGAGCCAAGGCTGGCCTGAAACAGGCAGCAGGCAGGAGATGTTGTAAGGCTGCCGATAAGATGCAGACTCCTCCGATGACCGGATGCTCAGGTCCTGACAGAGAGGGAACCTCACATGGTCCTCCTGACCAGGAGTTCAACCTCGATCTGTCCACAAACTGTAGCTGGGAAACCCAGAGGGGCAGCTCAAGTTCGCCCTGGGTTGATCCAGCAAAATTACTGCAAGTATTAAATACTAAAATTAATCAGAGAGAAAAAGATAAACCCCTACATCTGCTGGAGACAGAGAAATACTGGAGCGCCCTCTACTGGGTTCAGTTACATATTACCAGGGAAGAGCCAATCAGGCTGCTGGTAGTTTTTTTCTATTTATCTGTCTCCAACATCTGCTGGTAGGGGGACTAAACCCACTTGTCTGGACTGGTCTAGCAGGATGTATTGGAAGGGGAAATTTTCACTTACTGTTAATTTCCTTTCCTGGAATCCTGCTAGACCAGTCCAGGACCCTCCCTATTCTGGATATCTGGTTCAGAGGTGTATTGCTGAGGAGCCAAGACTTTGCAGCAAAGCATTATCGCCTCTTGTACATTGTCATGGGGTAGATCAGTCAGAGCCTATGGAGATAGGTAAAGCTGAGCAAAACAGATCTGACACTGACAGCTCAGTGCAGCACATGGCCCAGAGTTGCTATAGGCAACATACACAAACGGCATCACAAGGTGTGAGAGCACGCCCAAATAGCAAGCTAGCTCACAGCTCATTAGATAATGAGGGGCAGCTGGGAGGGGGCGGAGCCCAAGCAAACACCAAGTCACACGCAGATAAAATTCACTTACCGGAGGTTAGTGAGGAGAGACCCCGAGAGAGACCACAGGAGAGACCACAAGGGAAATACAGCACCGCTGGTAACTGGGAGAGAACAGCTGGGAACTGGAGGACGGGAGGAACTTGGAAACCTGGTAGAACCAGAGCAGCTGAAGAAGCCCCGAGGAACTGCTTCAGAGAGCAGGGCACAGCTAAGCAAAAGCCCAGTGAACTTTGCCAGGAAGAGGGCAGAGGAGATATTCCTGGACCCAGGCTTAGGAAAGCCAACTTACCAAGTAACAGGTACAAGGAGGGAGAGAGCTTCTACCCTGAAGGGAGTTTCAGGCCCAAGGGAAAACAGAGAGAGAAAAGCAGTAAAACGCTTTCATCTTGGCAGGGCTCTGCTGTACTGAGAAACTCCGAGCAGAGAGTGTGTAAAGGAAGGCTTATTGCTTCTAATAGAAGAGACATAGAAAGTGAAGAATTTCCCTGCACTTACCAAGAGTTATGTGGCTCTCAAAATAGAAACTCCAGAGAATGCGGTAATTTCCCATTCTACTCTAGCTGTGAGGAGGAGGGGAACACTCTCAGCCGTACAGAGAGACTGTTTAAGAATAACATGAGTTGCAATCCAAAAGGACTTTATGCAGAAGAGGAGTGTGAAGAAATGCAATGTGATTTATATGAGGAGCCTGCTTCTGAGAATTGTATGGATTGTACATTTACTTTGTCTGATGAAATCACTTCTTTATGCTGAAGAGGTTTCTGGAAGTTTTGCTAAGGAAAGGAAGTGAGGAAACTTACCTTGAGTGAAAAGGACTGTTTAAAATACCTTTTTCTGTTCCACTGTTAAGCTGACAATAAGCAGTATTTTTGTTCCGTTTGTTCCTTTTATTTTGCACCAGCCGTATGGTCATTTTGTTCTTATATCCATTGCTTTGAAAATCCGCCCGGGAAGGGGAAATAAAAAGTCCTGTCTTAAGCCTTGCTACTCGACTACAACTTGATTCTTTCGTTAGCTTGTGGGATAACAACTCCCAGAGGGCATTGCAACGCCTTTTGTACCACTCCCCTTACTACTTAAGAGAATGCCCCGATGAAATACCCACACTTTTAGCCTCTGGGGACCTTCACGGGTGACAGGCTGGCGTAGTTTTACGGATTTTTGCCTTGAGAATTAAAGGACAATATTAAAAGGAACGCTACAGTCTATTGGAGGAAACTGCTGCTGTACTGGGAGAACTGTAGGAAGCAAGTTCGCTGGCAGATCGGCCAGGTGGAGCTGAGCACAGTGACCTTTCTTACAGGCCTGAGTCTACACGAAGGCTAAGGTAAAGCTTACCTAGGGCATAAGTGTGGAAGGACACGGGTGAGAAAGGGGGCGCTACTGTGCACGCAGAGAGATAGACGGTGTAAAAGAACCATAAGTGCCGCACTTTGTGGGCCTTTTTCTTTTCTTTTCTCCACAGGGACGCAGACACCAAGGATGGAGGCAAGAGATGTGATGCACTGGATGCAGCTCCAATGGGACAAGCAGGTCGAGCTGGTCCGCCACATCCAGGAGCAGAGTGCCATCGCCATGAGGGAGCAGCAGAAGCCACTCCTGGAGATCATGGAAGCACTCCTAAAGAAGCCGATGGAGCTAGGAGCTGCTAACCCCTCTGTCATTCCGGGGGTAGGACTGAACACTTGTAACGCATTTACTTTGGGACAATTGAATCCCTATGACAATTTGGACGACTTCATAGAGGCCTTCGAGCGTATAGCGGAAGCTTTAAAATGGCCAATAGAGCAGTGGGCAACCCGCTTCGCAATGTCACTCACGGGCGAAGCTCTATCCGCCTATAAAGCTATGCCTGCCGTCCTTGCCTCTGACTATAGTGAAGTAAAGAGGGCGGTTAAGGACCGATTAGGTTTGACCCCATTACATTACAGAAGAATGTTTAGGGAAGCCAAAATAAAGCCTCGGGAGACTCCCAAAGCTTTGTCGCAAAGGCTAAAAAGTCTAACCTGGAAATGGCTGACTCCCGAAAGGAGAACCCTAGAGTCAGTAGTAGACACAGTCGTATTGGAGCAGTATATGCAGGCTGTGCCTACAGAGGTAAAAACTTTCCTTACCCTGCAGAACTGCCAAACCACTGACGAGGCAGCCAATCTGGCGGAAAGATATTTTGAGGCAGAAATGGCTGACACCTCAGGGGTTGGTGTGTTAAAGGCAGTTGGTATGTCCGAGTTTAGTAAAAGGGGAAAGTATCCCAAGAGTAAAATGTATAATACTGTTGATAAGAGTGTTAATGACAATGTTTTGTTTGCATGTAAAGGGAAATTGTTATGCATGTGGAAAAGCTGGACATTTCCGGAGGAACTGCACAGAACGAACAGTCCTCGTGTCGGGAGCTGAGAAGCCTGTCCAAGAAGGATTCCTTCTACAAGTTCAGGTAGAGGGTGTAGAAGCACTGGCACTACTTGACTCGGGGGCTGACCAGAGCATGATTTCACGCAAACTCTGGGAAGCCATTGAGGAGCGCCATCAGTCAGCCCCGAGTCAAGCAGAGGGCCAGGTGCGGATAAGGTGCATGCACGGCGCAGCGTCACACTATCCCCTGCATAGGCTAAATCTGAGAGGGTTGGGAATGAAACAACAGATGCTAGTAGCCATCGTTCCGAAGCTGCCACATGAGATCGTCTTAGGGCGAGACTGGCCTCCCTTTTACCAGGAGATGGAAAAGGGTCTTAACCAACCTGGACATGAGTCCACCCAACCCCCGACAGGGATAATAGGACCAGGGTTAGAAGCCTTAGCAGCCAGAGTCCCTAGTCCCTTGTTCGAGAAAATAAAGAAGACTAGCACTCAATCCCAGGCCCGTGTGGTTGAAGTACCCCCAGGGAAGCAAAACTTTGTGCTCCAGTTTTGCAAGGCCACTACGCAAGCTAAAGGTCCACAGCGAGCTTCCGCTGGTGCAGCGGGATACGACCTTTTTAGTGCCGAGGAGGCGATAGTTTTAAAGGGGGGGGGAAAGCATTAATTAACACCGGTATACAGGTTAAAATACCAGAGGGGTGTTACGGGCATATAGCCCCAAGATCGGGCCTAGCCGTCAAATACTTTTTAGACGTTGGGGCAGGGGTGATAGACCCCGATTATCGCGGCCTTGTAAAGGTCTTAATTTTTAATTTCGTGGAGAAAGATTTTAAAATACAGGTAGGCGATCGCATCGCTCAGTGTGTGAACGCGCGGGATTCCCCACGGTAGAGGAGGTTCCATCATTGGCACCCACTACTAGGGGAACAGGTGGGTTTGGGTCCACCGGCCAGAGAGAAATTAAGGGCATGACGGCCCTAGCGGAGGAGAGGAGGGAGGAAGATCTCGGTCCTCAGACCGCTGATTGGAAAGAGAAGCCAAAACCCAGGTTAGGTGACGGGCTATCCCCACAACAGCAACAAGAGTTGATCCAGGTATTAGAGAGGTTTTCTGAAGTCTTAACAACAAAACCCGGCGAAACCCATATGGTCGCCCATGAAATAATTACGACACCAGGGCGGATAATTAGGCAGCGCCCCTATCGTATGCCTGAGGCCAAAAGGAAAGAAGTAATCGAACAAGTGAAAGAAATGGTTGCTAGGGGCATAGTTGAGGAGTCACGAAGCCCCTGGTCGAGCCCAATAGTTCTAGTACCAAAGCCGGATGGGACTCTTAGGTTTTGTATAGATTTCCGTCAAGTAAATGGCATATCACAATTTGACGCCTACCCGATGCCCCACATCGACGATCTTTTGGATCGCCTGGGTCAAGCAAGGTACTTGACTACTTTGGACTTTACTAAAGGGTATTGGCAAATACTTCTTACGCGAGATTCAAAACCAAAAACGGCATTTAGCACGCCAATAGGATTGTTCCAATTTTGGCGAATGCCGTTTGGGCTGCACGGGGCAGCAGCCACATGCCAGCGCCTGGTAGATCAGGTGTTGAGGCCTCATCATGAGTATGCGTTGGCATACATGGATGATGTCGTCATTTATAGTACAACATGGACGCAGCACCTCTCTATAGTAGAGGCAGTACTTAGAGCACTACCAGAGCGGGTTCGACACTCAACCCAGCAAAATGTGTGTTCGCTAGTGAAGAAGCCAAGTATTTAGGCCACATGGTCGGGAGGGGAATGGTAAAACCCCTAGCAAGTAAGATCGAGAGCGTCAGGGATTTTCCCCGACCAGTTACCAAAAAACAGATATGTAGCTTCTTGGGATTAATAGGTTACTACCGTAGATTCATCCCTCGATTCGTTGAAGAAAGTGTCCTATTCACTGAGATGCTTAAGAAAAATGCACCTAATAACGTGAGATGGACCCCAGAAGCTGAGGAGGCCTTCACCTCCCTTAAGGAGAAACTATGTAAAGCCCTGGTGCTGCGAGGGATAGATTTTAGTTTACCCTTCGTAGTACAAACCGATGCTTCGGAGACAGGGTTGGGGGCAGTGATGTCTCAAGAGTTTGAGGGGGTGGAACACCCGGTTACATATCTCAGCCGAAAGCTCTCGAAAGCAGAGAAGAACTATTCCACGATAGAAAAAGAGTGCCTCGCGATAAAGTGGGCCATAGAGGCATTGAGATTTTACCTTACGGGTAGAAAATTCCTTTTGGTTATGGACCACGTCCCTCTAAAGTGGCTTAACCAGATGAGGAATAGTAATGCACGGCTAACTAGATGGCATCTGGCGCTGCAGTCATTTAATTTTATAATACAGCACAGGGCTGGGAAACTGCATGGAAACGCAGATGCGCTCTCTCGGATTACGAGCTGTCCGGTTGAATGTCCGGCAGCCCGTAATATTTTAAGGGGGGGGGATCTGTCATGGGGTAGATCAGTCAGAGCCTATGGAGATAGGTAAAGTTGAGCAAAACAGATCTGACACTGACAGCTCAGTGCAGCACATGGCCCAGAGTTGCTATAGGCAACATACACAAACGGCATCACAAGGTGTGAGAGCTCGCCCAAATAGCAAGCTAGCTCACAGCTCATTAGATAATGAGGGGCAGCTGGGAGGGGGCGGAGCCCAAGCAAACACCAAGTCACACGCAGATAAAATTCACTTACCGGAGGTTAGTGAGGAGAGACCACAAGGGAAATACAGCACCGTTGGTAACTGGGAGAGAACAGCTGGGAACTGGAGGACGGGAGGAACTTGGAAACCCGGTAGAACCAGAGCAGCTGAAGAAGCCCCGAGGAACTGCTTCAGAGAGCAGGGCACAGCTAAGCAAAAGCCCAGTGAACTTTGCCAGGAAGAGGGCAGAGGAGATATTCCTGGACCCAGGCTTAGGAAAGCCAACTTACCAAGTAACAGGTACAAGGAGGGAGAGAGCTTCTACCCTGAAGGGAGTTTCAGGCCCAAGGGAAAACAGAGAGAGAAAAGCAGTAAAACGCTTTCGTCTTGGCAGGGCTCTGCTGTACCGAGAAACTCCGAGCAGAGAGTGTGTAAAGGAAGGCTTATTGCTTCTAATAGAAGAGACATAGACAGTGAAGAATTTCCCTGCACTTACCAAGAGTTATGTGGCTCTCAAAATAGAAACTCCAGAGAATGTGGTAATTTCCCATTCTACTCTAGCTATGAGGAGGAGGGGAACACTCTCAGCCGTACAGAGAGACTGTTTAAGAATAACGTGAGTTGCAATCCAAAAGGACTTTATGCAGAAGAAGAGTGTGAAGAAATGCAATGTGATTTATATGAGGAGCCTGCTTCTGAGAATTGTATGGATTGTACATTTACTTTGTCTGATGAAATCACATCTTTATGCTGAAGAGGTTTCTGGAAGTTTTGCTAAGGAAAGGAAGTGAGGACTGTTTAAAATACCTTTTTATGTTCCACTGTTAAGCTGACAATAAGCAGTATTTTTGTTCCGGTTGTTCCTTTTATTTTGTACCAGCCATATGGTCATTTTGTTCTTATATCCATTGCTTTGAAAATCCGCCCGGGAAGGGGAAATAAAAGGTCCTGTCTTAAGCCTTGCTACTCGACTACAACTTGATTCTTTCGTTAGCTTGTGGGACTACAACTCCCAGAGGGCATTGCAACGCCTTTTGTACCACTCCCCTTGCTACTTAAGAGAACGCCCCGATGAAATACCCACACCTTTAGCCTCTGGGGACCTTCACGGGTGACAACATAGTATGGTTGTTATTTTCTATACTTTTTGGTTCATGGTTACATCTGTTTGAGTATGGCTTTTTACAATACTGGAGCGCCCTCTACTGGGTTCAGTTACATATTACCAGGGAACAGCCAATCAGGCTGCTGGTAGTTTTTTTTCTATTTATCTGTCTCCAATATCTGCTGGTAGGGGGACTAAACCCGCTTGTCTGGACTGGTCTAGCAGGATGTACTGGAAGAGTGATTTTAGGTACTGAATATAGCCCTTAACATCTGTAATGGGCTTCCCTAAGATCTTTGTATACAGATTTCCTATATGATCTTTGGAAAACAAGTGAACACCTGGTTGTTTATCTGGGCTTATGCTTTAGGATAAACGTTAAGTATATACCTTGAGCCGTTTCTGGGAGATTCTGTTTAATTTGCTTGTACATTTTTTGTAGCCTTCTGTTTATTATTTGTCAGTATAGTCCAGCACAGTGGTACATTTTGAGAGTAATTTTATAACAAGTTGCCTATTTTTTGGCCAGTTTTATAAAAACCTATGATCTATGCACATATTTTATACCTATGTGTCTTTCTAAAATACTGGCACAAATGCTACAGCTATCAAGTATACCATTCATGGCAAAAGTTATAGAAAAAGTCATTCAAATTCAAACACAGGAATTTATTGATACCTCTTCCCCACTTGACGAACAACAATATGGCTTTCGCCCCCACCACGGAGTGGAAACGCTCCTAACTGTACTACTTGATACCATAATAAGAGGGATTGATAATCCCAAACAAGCATTCATCTTACTTTTCATTGACATCTCTGCCACGTTTGATAGTGTCCACCACACTATAATGCTCAATAATCTTAGACAGTTAGGAATAAAGTCTACAGTTCACAAATGGTTTACCTCATATTTAAATAACAGAACCCAAAATGTTAGAATAGGCAACCAAATATCTAACACATACAAACAGGAGATCGGTCTACCACAAGGTTCAGCGTTATCAGCCCTCCTTTTCAACATTTACATAAAGCCAGTCTAACATTTTCAAGAAATTCAAGGTCCATTATCATCTATATGCAGATGACATAATGTTGTACATTCCTTTTACGATTCCAACCTTACCAATGCAACTTCTATCAGATTGCTTTAACGAAATAACATCATGGCTAAAAAATCAAAATCTCCACATCAACCATTCAAAAACAGAAATACTAATTGTAACAAGAAATCAATTCTATAAACCCCCAACTCATATTACACTACAAAACCAGGAGATCAAAATAAAAAATGAAGTGCTTTACCTAGGTGTCGTAGTCGACTCTCATCTTAGCATGAACACACACATCAGAAATACTACAAAGAAAATCTATTTTAAGCTTAAAATTCTTAAGCAACTACGCCCACTGGTATACACACAAGATTTCATCAGTATAATACAGGCCATCATAACTCCTCATTTTGATTTTGCTAACCTCACCCTACTAGGTACAACAAGACAAAATATTAAACGAATTCAACTAGCACAAAACGCAGCTGCCAGAACCATAATGAAAGCACACCCATTCCAACATATAACACCCATACTTGCATATCTACACTGGTTACCAATTCATAGTAGAATAATCCACAAAACTATAATAACTACCTTTAAAGCACTAAATGATATGGCCCCATCTACACTCAACAAAATTATCAAAAAAGAACCTCCTAAACCCACCCACAGAAAAGGCCACTCAAACAAGCTAACAACCCCAAACGACTTTACAAAAGCCAAAAAATTAACCAATAATAGAGCCTTCTCGCACGCAGCCCCTACACTCTGGAACTCCCTCCCAGATGAACTAAGATCATTAAATGACATTAAAGAGATCCGAAAAAAACTGAAAACACACCTATTTACCACACACTATGGCCCTATAGACAATTCTTCCCACCTATTTGATAATGGCTAATAATGTAACCCTGTTCACACAACCACCAGGTTTATACCAGGACATAACAATTATGAAAATATAACCCCCTCTTAATCCCTAACACCTATGAAACCTCAAATGTACATAGTTATTATTGTATATTGTATATAGTTAACATATTGTTGTTGTTATTGTTATTGTTATCATTATACTGTTATCATGTCATCACTTATATTGTTCCTTGTAATTCGATGTTCCATGTAAAACAGACCCGATCTGTGCGGTTCTTGTTCTCTGTAAACCGCAACTGATCTATGGAAGGTGCGGTATATAAATGATTGTTTAAATAAATTAAATAAATAAATCATGGCTATAATGAACCCGTGTACATTTACACCACCATAGAAGTAGATGGAAATCTGCACCTATTCTATCAACTATGCATGTACATTGTAGCTTGATCTTTGCTGTGCCCACAAACAGACTAACACCATTGGTTCTGATACGTGCAGGCTAGTTTTATAAAAGGCTTACACAGGTGAGAAACCCCTCATATGTTATTTGGAGATATTTTGCAGTTTTGTGTCTTTTGAATGAAGCGCAGACAATGGTCACTCTGGAGTTAGTTGTTCTCTGTATTCCTGCAGTGCCAGAAACATGACTCAGATGTGCTTTTTTGTGTCTTTACTATGACAGCGGACATTGATGTAGAAAAGCTCTTCATATCCAGGCCATTGGGCTGAAGAAGCCCGTGGAACTTGCCTCATACTGCTCTGAGGCGATGGAGTCCTCGGAATCTGTCCTTCTGTTGCTGCCATGCAGCACACTGGGAAGCTCCAGCAGGTACTTTGTCTTGTAAAGGATGTTTGGGTCCATCTTTGCTACTTCTCCCCAGTGCGGCATTTTCCCTGCTGCTGCTGCTCCCCACCGGTCTTCGGGGGGGCTGTGTCCTCCAAACCACAATTCCTAAAAACCAAAGGAAAGGTTCAGAATGATTAATCCTTCCACACCACAGGACAAGGCCTGAAGAGGCTCCGATACCACTGCGCTACATGTTTAGCATATAATTCAGGGTGTCCCTTGGTCCTTGGCTCCATCTCTGTGGACCTCTCCTCCTGCACTTTGGTAGAGAGGACTAGCTCTCCTCCTACCATTGAGTGCTCAGAACTCTGCTCTCCGGTTAGCTGGTCTGAGCACATAGTATAATTTACTCAGTCGTATTCCCTGGTTCTGCCCCCTCCCCCCTTCTCACTCTCCAGCAATATCCATATTGTTCCTTACATTCGATTGTTCCTATTTGTTCATATGTAGCCTCAATGTTCTTGTTAATATGTAAACTGCCTTGACATTCTGATAAGGTGGTATATAAGAGCTTTTACTCTTCCTTTAAACTTGGTCTCAAGTCTTTTAAATACAAGGGTAGCAGGTGACAGAACATTTGTCTGACAATCTCCGTTTGTATCGCTATTCTTCACTATTCTGTAAAACACAATTGTAATTTTCTTGGATCTGTTCTGTTTCTCTCTCTTTTTAGATATTTTTTACTTTATTTTTACAATTAATCTGTTTTAATGTATGGAAAGCACTATGATACTTTTGGGATGGCAGTATATCAAATAATTAAACAAAGTTAGCTACATGAAAGCTGCATTGAATATCAGGGTAGGAATTGAATTGCCCAGGTCAGGATGTTCACAGTTCCCTTGGTATTTTGTAAAAGCCTCTGCTGAACAGGGAGCCTTTTGTAAAAGCTGCATAAAGATGCCGGAAAATACACATTTACTTCAGGAAGAAATCTTTTTAATAAAGGAGGGCATCGCTCAGGGCTTTAGCAATGTAACTGCCAGTAAGAACGTGTCCATGCCAGTTTTGCAGTACAGACATTTGACATATGCCAGATCTCACAAGGCTGCATGTACAATGACACAAATGTCCCTCAGTCACTGGTGGAGACCCCAGGCCTAAATGAGCAGGTAGCTGGCACTTACGCGTACCTAAGGCCAGGTGATAAAGCTGATGTGGGAATTCTAGAAAATATACATATAAGACCATTGTAAAATGGCAACTGCATTCTGGAAGCACATAAAATCTCATCCTTTCATTCAAGCATTTGGGGGGGGATTCCAAGATTTGATTTCTAGTTCATAGGTTTTTGACCTGGGGATGATTATAAAGTTTGTGGTTAGGTACAGATGATACTAATGCTCCTATGATTTAGATGTCATTGTATTAGTTGCACTTATGTAAACGTTTTCATAGGACTATATTATTTTGTAATCTGTTTTTCGGAGTTGCCATAAGTGGAATATAAAATGTGACATTTTACTTAGCAGTTAATGTCCTTTCCTTGAGTGCTGCTAGACCAGTCCAGACAAGTGGGTTGTGTTCCCCTACCAGCAGATTGGTGGAGACAAACAACCAATGAAAAGCCCAGGTTTCAATGACATCACTCTCATGCCTCTATTTGCCTCAGCCACCAGAGGTCCCTTCAGTATTCATCCAAAGCATAAGGGAGAAACATGGCAAGCCTCACACAACTTTGTGTGGAGAAGATCCTGAAATACCAGGAAATGCAGTCAGAGACCAAGAGTATGTGGCAGAAAGATACAGAAATATTTCCCATCATGTTGGGTGCCACCAGCTTGATAAAGAAGAATTTCCAAGCAAATTTTGACAAACTACCCATACACGTTACATATTACGAACTCCAGCAGGAGGCTCTCTTTGGCACGATGCAAGTATTACGCCGAGCCTTAGCAGTAAATTTGAGAGACTGAGATCATACTTCTCATGCCCTGGTTTAGAAGTGAGCTTCATGCCTGTCATGGTATATGCAAAACTAAATTAACAATGATTCTGAACTAACACACTCCCACCATTACTCATTATGAGGAGTGGTCTAGTGGTTAGGACAAGGTACTTCAGGCCGGAGGGCCGGGGGTTCAAGTCCCACCTGGGGACAGCAATCTCAGGCCGGAGGGACCGGGATTTCTAGTTCTATAGGTACTCCTTGTGGTCTTAGGCAAGCCACCTAACCCTCCATTGCCCATGTTCCCTGTAAGTATTAGCATATGTGTCTCATATCCCCTCGTGTTAAATGTATCCCCCAATTGACCGCTTTGACCCGGTGAAAAGCGGGATATAAATACAGCTAAATAAATAAATAAATTATACCAAAGCCACTAATAAATTTTACCATGGGGAGAAAAAGGCCTCAGGATGGCTCAAATCCCACTATGTGGCAAACTAAATCGCCATAGGGGAAAGCGAACTGCTCACATCACTGGTCTCAAAAACGCCCTTTATCATACCTTTTAAATGCCTCAAAAACATACTTTTCTTGATTTTCAAATATTTTTTCTTTAAAATACTTAAATATCCAAATTAGTTAACAATAGACATTGCCATTAGGTATCTTGTAGTTTTGCAATAAAGCAACATTCTCCCTAACAGATACAATGACCAATTCCGTTCAGGCCCACCGACCTCTACATAGTCCCTGCAATGAAACAGATGACTCTACAACTATATACATGAAGCAACACTACACAAGATAGAAAAATCACTTATCTGTGACCACAATCCCAAACTTCATTAGCTCTCATAGCCTGTCCCAAAAATGATTTTTGTTTCTCCTTCAAAAAGGCTTCTTCAGGGGCACTATGATCACAAAGAGGCGGCTTCAGCGTGCGAACGCTATCTGATTGGCAGTTGAGTGTTTAAATTCTATGGGGTTTGCACGCTGAAGCCACCTCAAACATGGAATTGGTCATTGTATCTGTTAGGGAGAATGTTGCTTCATTGCAAAACTACAAGATACCTAAGATCCCCTAATGGCAATTTCTATTGTTAACTAATTTGGATATAGAAAGGACTAATGCGATTCTTAACATTCCCTCTTTGTTGGAGGATAGAGGTGAGGGATGTCCTAGTTGGGATCTTTTTCTAAATCAGTCTAAGAGGAGTGTGTGGTTGGAGCTCCACAGCCTGACCCTGGCGGAGTATTGTCAGAAAGAGGTCATACCGAAAGGCCTGAAAATATGGAAGGAACCAGGGATGTTTCTGGATGATGAAGCTTTCATTCAGAAATGGAATTAAATTTTGAATAAGTGCTCTCTGGATTTAATGTTGTTAGTTATTGAAACACCTTGTGCTAAGAATGATGTTCTAAGTAAACAAGAGATCCTAGATCCTGGAGCGACACAGTTTGAAGAAGAGCCAAGAAGGTCAATGGCTTGAAACGAATGCAACGTTGAGTCACTGAATCGAGAAGAGGATCTCGTATTGTTGCTCAAGGAGGTGGTTTAAAGTCACTATTGGTAGCTTTCCCCGACATAGCTGATTATTTGGCCCGAGGAGGTTGTTTTCATGGACATCTGAATGAGGCCTCTTGAGATCGGTGGAGGGCTATGTTTCGAATAAGTGACTTTCATTTGGTTTTCTGCCTGTTTGAATGAAAGATAAGCATTCAGGGGTTGAAGTCCCCTTTAATCCTTGATAGGGTTGTGTCCCTAATTTGAATAAAAGAATAAAACGGAACGTTGCACCACGAGAGGGAATTTCCTTCAAGGTGTAGGTTCCAACAAAAATAGTTATTATATGTGTTCTCTTGTTTACTTGGATATGTATGTGGGAAACATAGGAGGTAGCAGTGTTAAATTAAGAATGATGTTCTGGCAAAGGAACTGGATTCAGATCTGACTAAATTGAAAACATTGTAGGATTTTGCTTCTCATCATGCTGATATTGTTAAGCAATTGGAGTGTTATTGGAATGATTTAAAGGCCATGAGAATTAAAAAGTTTTTAAAAGATTAAAAAGTAAGGAAGGAAGAGTTTTTCTATAATTGGCCCTCCATATGATATTAAGCTAGAGGATCTGCTCGGAAAGGAGTGAATTCAGAAGCATCTACTTATTCTTCTGACTCTGGTAGAGATGAATGCCAACAGTATGCACTTCCTGCTGTCCCTGGCTCTGGGAAAGGTGAACAAAACCAGGAAAGGAATGGTGGTCAGAGTGGGCATCGGGAGGATTTTATTTGTCCTCCGACTAGATCTTGTCGCAAAAAAGAGTCTGTGAGCTTCCGTTGAATGATACGGTGGTTAATTTATCTGATGTGAGTCTTACATCTTCACAACAAGCAGAGCTTCCACTCTGTTTATCCTTCATTAACTGTCCTTTTTATGATGGATTTCAGTTAGATCATTTAGTTAGATCTCTACAATTGAAAATATTTTTTTCAGAGCAGACAACGAGTTCTGTTCAGTTAGTTATTAGTTTGAAATCTGATTGGGTACCTCCAGGCCCTTTAGATCCTATTGTATATACTTTCAAGCAACTTCTTCTGTCGGACCTGAAAAGGTCTAAACAGAAATACAAGCGTTTTTCAAGAAATTTGTCATTGGATGAATTCCAGGATTTGAAAAAACTTAGTGGGAAGGAAAGTATAATGATTAAATAGGCAGATAAAGGAGGGGCTACAGTTCTCAATATGGTGGACTATGATAAGGAAGTTTATCGTCAATTAAATAATATTAACCATTATCTACGTTTGACTATTTATCCTACCTTAGAATTGCAACAGCTTAAGAACATAAGAACATAAGATATGCCATACTGGGTCAGACCAAGGTCCATCAATCCCAGTATCCTGTTTCCAACAGTGGCCAATCTAGGTCGTACGTACCTAGCAGTATCCCCAAAAGACACAGGTTCCACAATGCTTGTACTGGGTCAAGCATTGATATCCTGGGTCCCTTTTTAATAATGGTTTATGAACCTTTCCTCCAGGAACTTGTCCAAACCTTTTTTAAACCCAGCTATACTAACAGCTCTTATTACATCTTCCGGTAACAAATTCCAGAGTTTGATTACACGTTGAGTGAAAAAATATTTTCTCTTATTTGTCTTAGATAGTTTACCATGTAGCTTCATTACATGTCCCCTAATCTTTCTATAGTCTGATAGCGTAAACAATTGATCTACGTTTACCCGTTCCACTAAATTCATTAATTTATAGACCTCTATCATATCTCCCCTCAGCCGTCTCTTTTCCAGGTTGAAGAGCCCTAACCTTTGCAGCCTCTCTTCATAGGAGTAGCCTTCCATCATCTCTGTACCTTTTCTAATAACGCTATATCCTTTTTAAGATACGGCGACCAGAATTGCACACAATATTCAAGGGGCGGTCGTACCATGGAACGATACAGAGGCATTATAATTTATTTAACTGCATTTATTTAACTCATTTAAATCATGTCCATGTCCACCCATAATCATTAATTGTTGACCCTGGTGATGGCCCCACCCTAAAAGAAATTACCCCTCCCTATGTTACATGTTACACCGCTTTGACCCGGTGAAAAGCGGGATATAAATGCAGTTAAATAAATAAATAAATAAATAAATAAATTATAATATCCTTTGTTTTATTTTCCATTCCTTTCCTTATGATACCTAGCATTCTATTTGCTTTCTTGGCCACCGCTGCACACTGGGCGGAGGGTTTTAACATGTTATCCATGATGACTCCTAAATCTTTTTCCTGGATGGTGGTTCCCAATGTGGAACCTTGCATCGTGTAACCATAGTGTGGGTTGTTCTTTCCTAGGTGCATAACTTTGCACTTGTCCACATTAAATTTCATCTGCCATTTGGATGCCCAGTCTTCCAATTTATCCAGATCCTCCTGCAGTTTTCCACAGTCCTCTTGGGTTTTAACAACTTTTGTGTCATCTGCAAATTTGATAACCTCACTAGTTATTCCCTTTTCCAGGTCATTTATGAATATGTCAAAAAGTAGCGGACCCAGTACAGATCCCTGGGGTACTCCACTATTCACCTTTGCCATTGGGAAAATTGGCCATTTAGCCCTACCCTCTGCTTTCTATCTTTTAACCAGTTCCCGATCCACAATAGTACACTGCCTTCTATCCCATGACTTTTTAGTTTTGCCAAAAGTCTCTGATGAGGGACCTTGTCAAAGGCTTTCTGAAAGTCCAGATACACTATCCAACCAACTCACCTTTGTCTACCTGTCTATTCACACCTTCAAAAAAACATAACAGATAAGTAAGACAAGATCTTCCTTGTCTAAAGCCATGTTGGTTGGCTGTCTCCCATTAAGCCATGACTATCTATATGTTCAGCAATTTTGTTCTTTATGATGGTTTCTGCCATTTTTCCTGGTACTGACGTCAGGCTCACCGGTCTGTATTTTCCCGGATCACCCCTGGAACTCTTTTTAAAAATTAGCATTACATTCGCCATCCTCCAATCTTCAGGTATTACAGATGATTTTAATGATTGTTCACAGATTACTAATAGCAGGTCTGCAATCTCATATTTCAGTTCTTTCAACACCCTTGGATGTATATCATCCGGTCCAGGTGATTTGCTACTCTTCAGTTTATCAAATAGTTGTAATACATCTTCCCGATGTATCAATATTTCCTTCAATTCTTCCGCACCCTTAAATACCACTTCAGTCATGGGTAACATCCCTACATCTTCCTCAGTAAAGACTGAAGCAAAGAATTCATTCAGTCTCTCTGCTATCACCTTGTCACCTTTTAGTGCCCCTTTAACCACTCTATCATCTAATGGACCAACTGACTCTCTCACAGGTTTTTTGCTACAAATGTACTTGAAAAGTTCTTTATTTTGCGTTTTTGCTTCCACAGCAAGCTTCTTCTCAAATTCTCCCTTTCCCTGCCTTATCAATGCCTTGCATTTAACTTGCCAGTGCTTGTGCTGTTTTCAGTTTTCGTCATTTGGCTCTTTTGCAAAATGCTCTAAAATGCTTGTATGCAAATGCTAGAAGTCTAAAAAATAAGATGGGAGAGTTAGAATATATAGCACTAAATGAGAGGTTAGATATGATTGGACTATCAGAGACATGGTGGAAGGAGGACAACCAGTGGGACACTGATACCTGGGTACAAACTATATCATAATGATAGAACTGATCTAATTGGTGGAGGGGTTGCGCTCTATGAAAGGAGACCCAACATGGAGCATGATCCGACCACATCAAAGCACCATGTCCACCTCCCCTCTTCATCCAGCAGACGCTGGCCCAGCAGAAAGTAGTCAATACGCATATGTACGTGATGGACTGGTGAGTAATATGTGTAGCTTTTTTCCTCTTGATGGGAATCCCTCCAAACATCCCTCAAGCCCAAATCGGTCATGAACGTCCATAACGCTCGACTAGCCCCATGGCCCTCCCTCATATTTATTTATTTATACATTTCTTCTATACCGCCCCTTCCAGAGATCGAGGGCGGTTTAGAGTAGTTACCTGTAACAGGTGTTCTCCAGGAGCAGCAGGAATCAGTCCTCACATATGGGTGACATCGGCGCCGACGGAGCCCCCATGCGGAGCATTTCCCCAGCTTTCAAAGAAAGCCTTTGGGAATGCAGGCACGCATGCGCGGTCCCCTTCCCGCCCAAAGGTGCCATCTTGCTCAATCCAATGACATAGCTAAAAGACAGCACGAATAAAGAAAAATGAACTATATACAACTGCAACTCCAAGGGGACGAGGGAGGGTCGTGAGGACTGATTCCTGCTGCTCCTGGAGAACATCTGTTACAGGTGAGTAACTACTCTTTCTCCAGGACCAAGCAGGAAGTCAGTCCTCACATATGGGTGACTCCCTAGCTCTGGGCTACCAGGAACCCAGGCTGAAAAATAGAGCTCCCTCTAGAGCCTTAGCAACAGTGAGAGAATCTTCACGGAGACCACACCTGAACGGTAGCCCAACACCAGGGCCGGAGGGTAGGAGTTGCCTAAACCTCAAAGAGATTACGGAGTACCGCTTTCCCGAAAGCACTGTCCCTACAGGATTCCCTCTCGAGGCAGTAGTGGTCCGCAAAAGTCTGGCTTGAAGACCAAGTAGCAGCCCGGCATCTGCCAACGGAACAGAACGGAAGTGAGCTACTGATGCGGCCTTCGCCCTGACCCGGTGGGCTGTGACTCGACCCTCCAGGGAGAGGCCGGCTGCCCTGTACGCCCAGGCGATAGAGTATGCCACCCAGATGGACAACGTACGCTTAGTGACAGGTAACCCCAATTTATTAGGGTCAAAGGAAATGAAGAGCTGAGAAGCCCTTCTATGCCCCTGCGTACGTTCTAGGTAAAAGGACAGCGCCCTTCTACAATCCAGGGTAGGCAAGACAGTTTCGGCCCTACTGGCATGCGGCCTAGGAAAGAACGTCGGAAGTACCATCTCCTGGTTGAAGTGGAAGGAGGACACTACCTTGGGAAGGAACTTAGGATGAGTCCTCAAGACTAACCTGTTCTTATAGAACCTGGTATACAGTCTATCTGAGACCAGGGCCTGAAGCTCACTCACACGCCTAGCCGAGGTGAGTGCCACAAGAAACAACACCTTCCAGGATAGGAAACGTAAGTGGCAGATAGCCATCGGCTCAAAAGGTGGGCGAGTCAGTTGCTGCAAGACCACATTGAGATCCCACTCAGTGGCCGGTGGACGAATAGGAGGCTTGAGCAGAAGCAGGCCTCTGAGGAAGCGAGACACCAGAGAGTGGCCTGAGAGGGATTGTCCATCCACCGGCGAGTGGTGAGCTGAGAACGCACTGAGGTGGACCCCGACAGAGTTGGACTGAAGTCCCAGGTTGGACAGGTGGAGCAGGTATTGCAGTACCACCGGGACCGAGCAGGAGAAGGGATCCTCCTGCTGTTGAGAACACCAAGTGGAAAACCTACACCACTTCAGAGCATAGGCCTTCCGAGTGGAATGCTTCCTGGAGGCCAACACCACCTCTTCAACCTCCTTTGGTAGGAGCAAGGGAGCAAGGACTAGCCTTTCAACAGCCAGGCCATCTGAGGGATTTGAGGTTGGGATGCAAGAGGGACCCCCTGATCCTGAGTCAGAAGGTCGGGTTGCCGCCCCAGAGGAAGTGGAGCATCTGCCGCCGACAAAAGAACTCCCCCCACGGTGCTCCTGCCCAATCCGGGCAGTGGGAGAGGAGGGGAAAAAGCGGCCCGCCTCCATAAAAGCGGCGTCCCTCGCCTCCGGAGGGAGCCGCTGCTGCCGCCGACAAAAGAACTCCCCCCACGGTGCTCCTGCCCAATCCGGGCAGTGGGAGAGGAGGGGAAAAAGCGGCCCGCCTCCATAAAAGCGGCGTCCCTCGCCTCCGGAGGGAGCCGCTGCTGCCGCCGACAAAAGAACTCCCCCCACGGTGCTCCTGCCCAATCCGGGCAGTGGGAGAGGAGGGGAAAAAGCGGCCCGCCTCCATAAAAGCGGCGTCCCTCGCCTCCGGAGGGAGCCGCTGCTGCCGCCGACCAAGAACTCCCCCCACGGTGCTCCTGCCCAATCCGGGCAGTGGGAGAGGAGGGGAAAAAGCGGCCCGCCTCCATAACAGCGGCGTCCCTCGCGGGCGCGCCCGCGCCTGAGGGCCTCGCCAGAGGGCCCTTTGGCGTGGCCCTTAGGCGCGGCACAGAGGCGCAAAAAAGCAACCAACCAACCAACCAACATATCCTCCTCCCCGAAAAGCCACGCTATGTTCAACAGACACCTCCATCACCGAACCGAAGATCAACGACCACAACGACTCTGCAAGGAAAAACCTCACCACTCCGGAACCCCAGGCGAGGCACGAAGCCAAGCAGCAAGAAACAGCCAAAAGGAACAGCAGCGCCGACAGCATCACAGGAGAACCCAGCAAGGAGCAGACCGAGGCGAAGGACGTCAGAACCCGCAAGTAGAACTCTCACAGTATATCACACATTCCCCACCACCAAACTCACACCTCCACTACACACACCCCAATAGATCCGGCCCTCCCTCCGCGGGTCAGGCTCCCTCCACGGGACAGGATCCTGCACCAAGACGCCCTACACAGATCCGGCTCGCCCTCAACGGGACAGGCTCCCTCCACGGGACAGGCTCCCGCACCAAGACGCCCTACTCAGATCCGGCTCGCCCTCCACGGGACAGGCTCCCTCCACGGGACAGGCTCCCGCACCAAGACGCCCTACTCAGATCCGGCTCGCCCTCCACGGGACAGGCTCCCTCCATGGGACAGGCTCCCGCACCAAAACACCTTACACAGATCCAGCTCGCCCTCCACAGGACAGGCTCCCTCCACGGGACAAATTCCAAGGCGCCCTCCACGGGACAGGCTCCCGCATCAAGACGCCCTACGCAGATCCGGCTCGCCCTCCACGGGACAGGCTCCCTCCACGGGACAGGCTCCCGCACCAAGACGCCCTACACAGATCCGGCTCTCCCTCCACGAGACAGGCTATCGCACCATATACAGCTCTCACCAAACAGCCAACAGACAAAGACTTAAGAAAACAGGCATCACCTTAACAGAACATCACAAAAAACCAACATGCACGCCACATACTTCCTCCCACTCTACCTACTCGTCACACAACTCCTCCCACCAACCACACACCTCCACCACCCACAAGCAAACACAACATGGCACACACCAACTGTATTGCCATATTTAGAACCCCAGCACACATACAAAGAGACACTCAGAACCTCCCAGGCAAAGCGACCAAACAGACACAAATCAAACTCCCACATCCGCACAAAGGAAGCACATGTAACAGCAACCTCCTCAACAAAGACAACGACGATCGAGCTCATAAACGCCAGATCCATCTGCAACAAGATACACACGCTTGTAGACCACATTGAAGAGCGACAGCCCGACATAATATGCATCACAGAGACATGGCTCAACCCGACTGACAATGTACTACTCAACCAACTAGTACCAAACAACTACTCAGCGTACAACTGCCCACGCACCCACAAGCGTGGAGGAGGAGTCCTGATAATAGCGAAAACAAAACTAAAGTTCAAGACACAGAGCCTCACCGATACACAGCAATGTAACACAATTAGCATCAAGAACAAGAGCATTGCAATCTGCCTAACATACAGAGCACCCAGAGCTCCACCCGATGAACTGGCCTTCACACTCGAAGAAGCCTGTGCCATAACAACAAACAACAAACCAGCGCTGCTGATTGGAGACTTCAACCTAAAGTCCACCAATGTCAAAGACGCAGAGGCCTTCCTTCAAGCAATGTCCTCACTTCAATTCACACAGATAATCAATGCACCTACACACAGACATGGATCATCCCCAGACCTCATATTCGCATCCAATTACCTAACATCAAGAGACCTGATTTCTCCACCCACCATTACCCCAGTGCCATGGTCTGACCACTACTTAATCGAGACAAGGCTGCGGTCACAAGAGGACCAGACAAACGAAAGAGCAAACATCTCACACACACAAAGACGATTCAAGCGTTTCGACAAGGACGAATTCATACAGGACACAATACAACACCTGAACATTACTACAGACGACCTGGAGGAACAAGTTTCCAGCTGGAACAGCATTTTAGCCAACGCCGCCAAACCATCCGATGGCGGGACCAAGAAACAACACCACAACAAGAGACAAAACAAACCATGGTACTCAGCAAAAATACGAGAGGAAAAGAGGGAACTCAGGAAGATTGAACGGAGATGGAGAAAAAACAAAACAAACCTGCCGACCAGCATCTTTATCTAACGAAGCAAAAGCAATACAATGAACACATCAACCAATCAAAGAAGGAATTCCACACAAACATGATAAATACTTCCATCAACAAACCCAGAGAGCTTTTCGAAATAGTAAAAATCCTCACAAAAGAGCAAACAACAGAAGGGGAAGTACAAGTTGATCCACAGAAATTCGCCGACCACATCAAAGACAAATTTCACTCCACAGAACAAACAACGCCTAGTAGGACCACCAGGACGGACGTACACTCCAAAACCTGGGGCACATTCTCCTCACCCTCAACTGAACAAATATCCCACATCATCTCTACAATCAACACAAGCACCGCCCCTACAGACCCATGCCCAGTGTCATGGGTCAAAGCCACCAAATCAAGCCTCATCCCCACCATACATAAAATGGTACACAACTCACTCACTCAAGGACTCATGCCAAAGCAACTAAAACTTGCCTCAGTAAGACCAATCACAAAGAAAACAACTCTCGACAAAAAAGATCCAGCAGCATACCGACCAATCTCCAGCATACCCTTCCTCGCAAAAGTCATCGAAAAAACAGTTCAACTACAACTTCAGGATCACATCGACAAACACGAAACACTCGACGACAACCAACACGGATTTCGTCCCAACCACGGTGTCGAAACGCTACTGATCTACCTCTTCGACAGCATCCTAAGAATAATTGACAACACCAGGAATGGAATCATAATGATCTTCATCGACATCTCCTCAGCCTTCGACACAGTGGACCACAACACGCTCCTGGAAAGACTAAAGAACACTGGTATACACGGTACCACACTGAAATGGTTCCACTCGTACCTAACCGAAAGACAGCTACAGGTCAAGGTGGGACACATCACCTCCCGACCCATCAAAGTCCGTCAAGGAGTACCTCAAGGATCTGCGCTCTCAGCACTCCTATTTAACATCTACATCCAACCAATATGCAACATCATGAAAGAGAACAACATTCAATACACAATCTATGCGGACGACATCATGATATACACCCCGATATCAATCGACAACCCGGACTTCTCTAAGATAACAGACTGCCTTACACAAATGACCAGTTGGTGTCAAGACAACAACCTCGCAATAAACTACAACAAGACTGAAGCTTGTCAGACGGCTGCCTAGGGTGAGAACTTACACAATCTTGACGATGCATATTTTTATATGATTCTTGCAAGGTATTGTGGGTAATGTAGTTCATTCACTCCCAAACACAGCTGAAGACAATAATTGAGTTGTGAAACCAGTGGTAAGACCAATAAAATACTTCTTTTATTGATGGGGTTTAATTCACCCAGCACAAATATGCTTGGTAGCAATATAAATGAGGTTACTTGCTTGCAGTGTTTAAATGGATAACATAAAGTCACAAAGCAAATCAGAAAACAACCTTCAGCTTGTCAGGCAATTAGCTAATGTTTTCTTAGCAAATAATTACCAAATAAAAAGGCACAAAGAAATGAATAAACTTTGCTTGTTAGCTTAACTTCTGCTTATTTTCCACGCAGATCCCAGCAGTGATTCTCCCTTGCTCACACACACAATCAGGTGCAGCTTTAATTACTATCAATTGACCAGCTAAAACCCTTTAGCTGGCTGGCTGCTACTGTGTGAACCCAAATCCTGCTTTAAGAGCTGTTTGCAGTGAAAATAAAGAACAAAGTTAGGTTTCTTTGTGATGGCTGAGGTGTTTGCTCACAGAAAGCTAGCAATAGCATTTAGATAGAGAACAGTCCATGTAATGAATAGTTTCATCTGCTGTATCTCCCCCTTCATCAATCAGCATAGGGTCACTATCATACATTGGCACAGACGAGTCTTTCCATAAGGCACTATCATGAGAATGCTTATTCCCTTGCTGCCATTCACTATTATAGATAGGGTCTGGATCAGTGTTCATATCTGAGCCTCTCCTGCTATCATAATTCCTCTCTGTATATCCTGGCCAGTATGTAATCCAGTTCTGATGTCCAGCCTTCCAATCTTGATCCCTGGACACTGGATCTTCCCTCACATACCTTTTGGCATAGGTCTGAAAGTCCTTTCCACGTGCAGTCTTCTCTCTTCTAGGTAGCCACTGGTGATTCCTATCTCTGCCCTTCCATTCCTCTGGCTGACTCCAGTCCAATGGACTCTGCTGGCACTTGGAATACCTCCCAGTATGGGTACTGCCTTGGACTCTCCCAGACCATCCAATGGGCTTTCTTCTCTTCCTTCCAGAGAGTTTCCTTCTTTCTCTATCCGCTTGGCTTGGCTTCTGTTTCTCCAGGTGATACTGGTGCTTGAGCTTGAAGTTGTTGCTGTCTCCTTTCCTGAAGCTCCTTCTGTAGCTCGGCTGGAGCTTGTAGTAACTGTTATCTGAAGAATAAGCTCTATTCTTATTCTGTCCTAATGTGTGCTCCTCCCTAACACAGCGCAGCTGTGTTGAATCAGGCCCTGCCCTTTGAGATGAGTGCTTAGGGATTACCTCATAGCTCTCTTGATTGCACACACGTTTTCTCACTTCAGCCCCTCTCATGGCTGCTGGAAACCTGGTGCATTCTGGGACTGGTAGTCTTTTATGTGAAAACTCTGTTTTCTTACTTCTACCAGAACTGACAGGTTGCTTGTTCAGAGTCACATCATCTTTTCTATAGCTCCTACCTGAGCTATGATAAGCTTCCTTATCACAAGCTTTAATCATCACTCGGAACCAAAGCTTCATACACCCACCAAATATAAAGATACAAAACACTACCATACCAATAAGGTCAGAAGTGAGATACCTCGGGGTCACGCTGGACAATAAACTCAATCTCAAGCCACACATAGACAAAACAATAGAAAAAGCCTACTACAAGATGCGAATCATCAGGAGACTGAAACCACTCCTCGCCCCAGAACACTTCCGTACCGTCTGTCAAGCACTGATAACCCCACTACTGGACTTCTGCAATCCAATATACCTTGGACTACCGAAACAAGCCATCAAACCACTCCAACTGGCACAAAACACCGCAGCACGAATCATATCCGGAACTGCAAGACAGGAGCACATCACACCTACCTTAAAGGACTTACACTGGCTTCCAATCGGTGCACGCATCAGATACAAAACCATCATAAACCTATTTAAGATAAAACAGCACACATCAGCCAACAGCCTGCACACCCTCATACAACCAGACATCAGCACACGTCCTAGAAGAAAACAAACACACAACCGAGTCAGCACCCCAAGTGAATACAAACACACACGCAAGGACACAACAGACAGAGCACTCTCCATGGCTGCTCCAACAATATGGAACAAACTACCGGACGATTTGAGGGCAACTACAGACCTCAAGGACTTTAGAAAACAGCTGAAAACCATGCTGTTCATAGAACACTATGGACACATCACATAACCTAAGTGACTGTATAGCAGCTCACGTTACCGCCTAACACTGTATGTATATAAAATGTTTTTAGCACCACTGTATATAGCCCACATTGTACATAGCTCAGACCAATCTAGCACACAATACAACACGCACCCAACTAAATTTTCACCCTCACTGCATGTATAACACACTCACACTACCAGATTGTTTGCTGTGATACCACCTTGATTATTATGATAAGGCGGTTTAGAAATACTGTTAAATAAATAAACCGCCAACTGCAGAAGAAGGAACCACGGCTGCCTGGGCCACCTGGGGGCTATCAGGATCACCGTGGCTCGGTCCTGCTGGATTTTGAATAGAGTCCGGGCCACCAGAGGTGTGGGAGGAAACGCATACAGCAGGCCTTCTGACCAGGGGATCAGGAATGCATCTGCCGCTGCCCTCAGAGGATGCGGTTGTCTGGAACAAAACTTGGATAGTTACCTGTTCAGCGGACTGGCAAAAAGATCCATGGTTGGAAGTCCCCACTTCAGAAAGATCTGTTGGACTACCTGAGGATCCAACTGCCACTCGTGAGGCTGCAGGAGTCTGCTTAGCCTGTCCGCCAGGTAGTTTTCCTGGCCTGGGAGGTAGACCGCCCTGAGGGTCATGCCCTGATTGATAGCCCAGGAGCAGAGAGCTTGTGCTTCCAGGCACAGGAGTCGGGATCCTGTGCCTCCCTGCTTGTTCACGTAGAACATAGCCACCTGGTTGTCCATCTGAACTAGGACAGACTGGTGAGAGAGGACCTGAGAGAAAGTCCGTAAGGCTAGTCGAATGGCTCTCAATTCCAACAGGTTGATCTGCTGGGCGGCCTCCCACGGAGACCACAGGCCTTTGGTGCAGGTCCCCTGGAAATGTGCCCCCCAGCCTTGCAGGGAAGCATCGGTTGTCAGTACCTGAGGGGAGGCTCAAAAAGGAACTCCCCCGACCAGGTTTGGGAGATGCCTCCACCAGCATAGGGAGTCCACCAAGAGTTTGGACACCTTTATCCTGTCTGACAACTTCCCTGTGGCCTGTACCCACTTGTGCCCTGAGGCACCACTGAGCCTCATGTGCAGATGGGCATTTGGGGTGACATGCACTGTGGAAGCCATGTGACCTAAGAGCCAGAGGAAGTGTCTGGCAGAGACCAGAGAGTTCGCCTGAAACTGGCCGGCCAACTTCATCAGCCTGTGAGCTCTGTCCACAGGCAAATAGGCCTTTGCATGGATGGTATCCAACCTCGCCCCTATGAACGCCACGTCCTGTGAGGGGACTAAAGTGGACTTTGGGAAGTTTATAACAAACCCCAGGTGCTGAAGCAGGGATATGGTTCTGAAGGTGGCCTGCCTGGCCTCTTGTGGAGACTGGCCCCTGATAAGCCAGTCGTCCAAGTAAGGGAACACAAAGATCCCCTGGTTCCTGAGGTAGGCCGCAACCACCGCCAGGCACTTTGTAAAAACCCTGGGGGCGGAGGTGAGGCCAAAGGGAAACACTCTGTACTGGAAGTGGTTCCCTCCCACCACAAATCTGAGGTATTGCCTGTGACTTGGATGGATGAGGATGTGAGTATAAGCATCCATCAGGTCTAAGGAGCATAGCCAATCTCCCTGCTGGAGGTAGGGCAGTAAGATTCCAAGGATAAGCATCTTGAACTTTTCCCTCTCCAGAAACTTGTTCAGATTTCTCAGGTCTAGGATGGGTCTGAGGCCTCCTGTTCTTTTTGGTACCAGGAAGTACCTCGAGTAGAAGCCCTGCCCTTCCAGGTGGTGAGGCACCGGTTTCACCGCCTGGTCCTGTAGCAGACCTTCCAACTCCTGAAGGAGTAAGTTTCTGTGCAGAGGGGGTCTTGGAGGCTCCCCTGGAAAGTAGGAGGGGGATATCTGGGTGAAGTGGAGCAGATAGCCCCTTTCGATGATGCTTAACACCCAAGTATCCCTGTGATGGCTGGCCACCTATCTGCGTACAGGGTCAGCCGACCTCCTGTGCCCTGAAGAGGAGGAGAGGCTATGCTGGCATAGTCAAAACCCCCCTCCCTGCTGAGCAGGAGCTGGAGTAGGAGGCTTGGGAGCCTTCTGCCTATGGGGCCCATGACCCTGCCCCTTGGCCTGCTGGCCCTGTTGGGGAGCTGCAGAGGCCTGGTAGTGAGGGTAGGTTTTGTAGGCAGTGGTCCTCCTCGGGTAAAAGGCCTTTTTCCTGAGCCCTTCTTCTTCTGAGAAGGGGCAGAGGTTTTCCTGGACAGCCTTGTCCGGGAAAGAGTCTCGGTCTCGAGTTCTGCAGCCTTTTCCGTCATGGGCTTGCCAAAGAGGTTTTCACCTCGACAGGGGACATCGACCAACTTGTCCTGTACCCATGGCTCGAGGTCAGAGGACTGTAGCCAGGCCTGGCGGCGTGCACTGATGCCGGCCCCTGCTACTCAGGCCGAAGCCTCAAATCCATCATAGGCTGCTCGAGAGATAAATTTCGAGCACTCTCGAATACCAGAAGACAAGGCCTTGAACCTCTGCAAGGGTTCCTCGGACAGACCAGCGGAGAACACGGCAATCTCCTTTGCCAGGTCTCGAAGCTACATGCCCATGTACAGCTGGTAGGTCTGGACACAGCAAGCAAGCATAGAGCCCTGGAAGCACTTTCTACCGAGGGCATCCAGGTTCCGGGCTTCCCTGCCGGGAGGCACCGAGGAGTGCATCTTCTGACTCTTCAGGCGATGCATGGCTGATTCCACAACCATGAAGTGGTGCGGTAGCTGTGCCTTTTGGAACCCGGGGCTCTTGCAGACTCGATAGATGGAATCGACCCGCTTGCTTAGAACCAGCATCGAGGCCAGTGCCTCCCACATGTGGAAGAGCAACCGCTCCAGCATCGGAGGAACCGGTACAGTAAAGGCCTCCTTGGGAGGAGAGTCATACTGCAGGGCCTCGAGCTCCTCGGTTCGAGGCTCCTCCTCGGGGTCTGCCGGGAAGGCCTTGGCCATGTCCCGCCTGAAATCCAAGAACCGGGTATCCTCCGGGGGGGACCTTGTCCGAGGCTTGGATCCCGGTGAGTCCGAAGGGACACACCGAGTCCGGAAGGTGTCCGGGGACTCCTCTTCCTCAGTCTCCCACGCCAATTCCTCCGAGGAGGAATCGAGCGGCTCCGAGTGGGTGGGCACTGATGCCATCCACCCCGATGCCGAGGGTACCAGTGTTGACGACCTCGGTCCCAAATGGGAGGCCGAGGGTGACCTCGGCCGAGGATCGACTCGAGTTCGCATGGTCTCGAGGATCGGCTTGGCCTCTGGGGTCGACTTGGACGTCGAGGTCCCGGTGGTCGGGGCAGATGCACTGGTGAGGCCAGCGATCAGCACCCGCTGCTGCTCCATGAAGGCAGACAATCTGCTCTCCAAGGCCGTCAACCTGAGTCCAAGTTCAGGAGACCCAGCAGCCTCCGACTCGGGCCCCGACATCGGCTCCCCCGGAGGAGAGTCCACGAGGACTACAGTACTCACGAGACTCGGGGCCTCTGACTCTACACGAGGATGCTTTGCAGGCCTCTCCGACTCCGATACCCAGGATGGCGATCGGGGCTATACAACCTGGCCCTCGAGGGGCCAAGAGCGTCCACCGATGCCGCCCTCGTGGGTTTCTTCTTCCTTTGGTGCTCCCTCGAGGGGGACTCCCTCTCAGAGGAGCCCCAACGATGCTTGGGGTCAGACTCCCGAGACGTTGAGGCCTCTGACGAAGTCCGGACCTGTCCAGATGCAGAGTCGGAGAAGATCCTCTCACGCTAGTGCTGACGGCTCCTCAAGGCCTTCGAGGACATCTTGCCACAGGGACTACAGACCTTAGGATCGTGGTCAGGCCCCAGGCACCGGAGGCAGCAGTCATGTGTGTCGGTGAGAGACATCAGCTTCTTGCACCGATCACACTTCTTAAAGCCACTGGCAGCCATTGGGGGAAAAAGGGCCCCTGCAAGATCAAAAAATCAGGCTGCCAGGGAAAGAAAAAATTGGCGCAAATGCAGTCTCTAAGGACAAAAACCGAAAAAAGAGATCCGGGCTCGGCACCGGTGTACCAAGTCCAGGCGGAAAAGGGAACCGACGTCGAACCGAAGAAAAAACTCGTCTCAACGCAGGAAAATCCACTTTTTCCACGGGGGCTCCGCGGAAAAAAGAAGACTGAGCAAGATGGCACCTTTGGGCGTGAAGGGGACTGCGCATGCGTGCCTGCATTCCCAAAGGCTTTCTTTGAAAGCTGGGGAAATGCTCCGCATGGGGGCTCCGTCGGCGCCGACGTCACCCATATGTGAGGACTGACTTCCTGCTTGGTCCTGGAGAAACAGTTAATACCACTGTTCCATGTAAAAGTTGATCAATTGTTAACTATTTACAAGTAACATACTGAACAAAGAAACTTGTGTGTCAACTTTCTATTTACATATATACAGGAGTCACTTATTCTTATCTATCTTCCTTCTTTAGACCTCCCCGTGGAGTCTAAATGCGCCACCATATGAGCATCGCAGTCTCCCCCCAAAATGACAGGGCTCTTTGCAAATTCTGCCAAGAGAACCGTCAGTCGTGCATAAAATTGCACCTGGCCCTCATTAGGCGCATATATGTTAGCCAAGGTGAAAAGATGCCCATCCAAACGGGCATTCATAAGGAGCCAACACCTCAGCTTGTCCTTCCTAACTTCCTCTACCCGTAGGAACAGAGCCTGATGAAACAGCATGGACACTCCACATTTCTTCCGGCTTCTTTCATCTGATGCTACCCACACTTCAGAGTAGGGCTTACATTTTAGCCAACACTGGTTACTGCTATGGAGGTGTTTCTCTTGCAGAAACACTATTTCCCCCTTCAAGGACCTTAGCTCCTTAAATAACAGCGAGCATTTGCGAGGAGAATTGAGGCCCTTTACATTAAAGGAGAAACCTTCAGCATAATATATTGTCTTCCCCCGCTCCCCCATCTCTTAGTGGCTCCTGCCCCAGGCCATCTATCAGGACTTCAAAACCTATCAGCCAATCCTCCCTAGCTCGCAGCAACTGCCCCCTCCCAACTTCCCTTTAAGCTCCATCCTCCCCTCTCCCCAGCCTATTGTTCTCAAACCCCGTCCCAAACCCTCTCCCCCTCCCACCCCCCCCCTCCAGCCCTCTCCCTGTCTCTCATCTCCCCTTATAGCTCCACCCTCCCTCCCCGTCATCACCACTTGCCTGCCAACTTGACAGGTCATGGATTGGATGACCCAAAAGCTAAGGCACTCAGGTTCCCTTCTGTCACCACAACCCTTACAACAGTAATCAGCAACCCCCAACATTTCCATCAATTACCATAATATCATAATAAGAAAAAGGCAAAACAGCTGGCCAATACACTTAGTCCAAGAATTCACCCCCAAGAGGGTTTATCCACATGCATCTCCACTTCTTCAACAGACTCAGCCATCAGCTTAATATACAGCCACCAAGACTCCGGCATTCCGATCTATCTTTCTCCCAAATGTCAGCCTTGCAGGATCATGCTGTCCCTGAAATTATGGAGTGCTTCTTCCCACCCACTTCCATTTCACATGCTGAGACTTGGGAGCCACAGTCACTGGTGGTGCATTATCTTCCACGAGGCCAGCTTGGCAGAGAGATCTCCACGCCTCCGTATGATCCTTTGCAGAAAATGTTTTTTATTTCTCAGCATAAAATTCATTTGAAAAGGAAAGGACCATGAGTAGCGGATCCGTTCTCTATTCAATACCTCTATAATCAGCTTCATCTCCCGTCGACGTATTAGCATGAAGGTCGAGAGATCCTGGTACAGAGAGACGGCCACACCCTGGTACTGGACCGTCTTCTTCTTGCGGCCTCTCCACAGCAAAAGCTCTGCATCAGAGTATCGCAGAAAGCAAGCAATGACATCCCTCAGTTGCTTATTGGGAGGCTTTCCAATGCCCAATATACCCTCTCAATCTCCATATCAGTTCCACAAGATGTAAACTCTTCGGCCATTAATAGGCTGCCAGCCAATGTTCGTATCACCTCCACCAAGTTCTATGCCCCACCGGCAGCTTCCGGTACTCCTCTGAAGCACACATTGTTTGTGTGTGCCTGGTTTTCTATATCATCAGTCCTATATGTAAGTTCCAACATCTGAGAGCGTTGCCTGTCTGCAGTGCACTACAAGCTCACCATAGTTTCAGCACGATCCTCTATTTTAGTTTCCATCTCCTCCACCTGGCATCCCAGTGCTTTAATATCTCCACGGAGCTCCGCAATCGTAGTCATTACCCCCTTCTGCATAGACCAGAACTTGGTGGCCACCTCTTCAAAGCCCTTCCGGAGCTCTCACTGCAGAAGAGATTGTGTGGAGCTTGTTGCAGGTCCCTGCTCTAGTTCACTTAAGGTTTCCTCTCCAAGCTGTTCCAATGCCTCTTCCGCGGGGAACCGCCATGCGGTCCAGCCTTACTCATCAACTGCTGTGAAGTACGTGGCTTTTCTTTCGCTTCTAGTCCTTTGATTTTTGTAGCCATTTATTTCCAGTTCCTCCCGGCACCATGCTGTACCATTTATAGCAACTCTCTGACTCAGACAGGCCCTTACTGAAGTTTTTTACCTCCGCTGGCTGGCAGGAAGAAAGAGTCAGGCCACCAGTTGTCTCCAGGGCAGCGCCAGCATACTATCAAGACTTATCAGTTTGTAGATATTCCAGTAGCATGTGAACCACGGCACATGAGAAACATTCAGTCAGACAGGCAAAGTCCCACTCTCTACCACCAGAGGGCACGCCAAGCTTGTTAAGTGCACAGAGTTTCTCTAAGAAGCTATTGAACACAGAGATGATTATAAAGCAGCACAGATTTAGTTGCCAGTATGCAGGTCCTCCCTCAGTCATTGGAGAAAGGAAACAGGCACTGCAAGTATGAGGGATTGGTTGTCCACTCAGATCTGCAAAGATACTTCATTCAGGGCAGGAGCCGCAGCCGCCGGAAATAGGCTCTTCCCACTCAAGAAAGACACTCTTTACATAAGAACATAAGATACGCCATACTGGGCCAGACCAAGGTCCATCAAGCCCAGTATCTTGTTTCCAACAGTGGCTAATCTAGGTCATAAGTACCTAGCAGTTTCCCCAAAAGACACAGGTTCCTTAATGCTTGTATTGGGTCAAGCAGTGATATCCCGTGTCCCTTTAATGGTTTATGGACCTTTCCTCCAGGAACTTGTCCAAACCTTTTTTAAACCCAGCTACACTAACAGCTTTTACTATATCCTCCGGTAACTAATTCCAGAGTTGATTACGCATCGAGTGAAAAAATATTTTCTCTTATTAGTCTTAAATAGGCTACCCTGTAGCTTCATTGCATGTCCCCTAGTCTTTTTATATTCTGATGACGTAAACAATCGATCTACAACCGTTCCACTCCATTCATTAATTTATAGACCTCTATCATATCTCCCCTCAGCCGTCTCTTTTCCAGGTTGAAGAGCCCTAACCTTTTTAGCCTCTCTTCATAGGGGTATCCTTCCATCCCCTTTACCATTTTGGTGGCTCTTCTCTGAACCTTTTCTAATAACGCTATATCCTTTTTAAGATACGGCGACCAGAATTGCACACAATATTCAAGGTGCGGTCGCACCATGGAACGATACAGAAACATTATAATATCCTTTGTTCTATTTTCCATTCCTTCCTTATGATACCTAGCATTCTATTTGCTCTCTTGGCCGCTGCTGCACACTAGGCGGAGGGTTTTAACATGTTATCCACGATGACGTCTAAATCTTTTTCCTGGGTGGTGGTTCCCAATGTGGAACCTTGCATCGTGTAACCATAGTTTGGGTTGTTCTTTCCTAGGTGCATAACTTTGCGCTTGTCCACATTAAATTTCATCTTCCAATTTATCAAGATCCTCTTGCAATTTTCCACAATCATCTTGGGTTTTAACAACTTTAAATAGTTTTGTGTCATCTGCAAATTTGATAACCTCACTCATTATTCCCTTTTCCAGGTCATTTATGAATATGTAAAAAAGCAGCGGACCCAGCACAGATCCCTGGGGTACTCCACTATTCACCTTTTTCCATTGGGAAAATTGGCCATTTAGCCCTACCCTCTGTTTTCTATCTTGTAACCAGTTCCTGATCCACAATAGTATATCACCACCTATCCCAGGACTTTTTAGTTTTGCCAAAGGTCTCTGATGTGGGACCTTGTCAAAAGCTTTCTGAAAGTCCAGATATACTATATCAACCGACTCACCTTTGCCTACCTGTTTATTTACACCTTAAAAAACCCCATAACAGATTAGTAAGACAAGATCTTCCTTGTCTAAAGCCATGATGGCTGTCTCCCATTAAGTCTCCCATTAAGTCATGACTCTGTTTGCAAACTTCTGAATTTTGTGAAAGCTGTGGTTTTTGCCTTTATCTGTGCAGCCACTTCTTTGGAGAACCAAATAGGGTTCCTTACCCTCTTGGTTTTATTTACTTTCCTTACATATGTATCTGTTGCCCCTTTTATTGCCTTCTTTAGTTTAGCCCACTGCAATTCCACTTCCCTTAATACCCTGCCAACTCCTCCTTCAGGCACTTGGCCATTTTACTGAAGTCAGCGTTTTTGAAGTCTAGGACTTTGAGCTGGCTGTCTTCGGAGGGGTGGGGAGTGGGAGGTGCACATCTGGTTGGGGATGAAGTTGCTTGTAGTGTTGAGCTACTTGTTGGGAGGTGAGCATGATTTCTTGGTTTTTGATGGACGTTGTTTTAGTCTGGTGTTTCATGATGTTGAAGAGCTCTCTTGGTCGGTTGATTGCAGAATTTAGTAGTTTGGTGTGGTGTACAAGTCTGATTTTGTCTGCTGCAGTGTGGTAGTCTTTCATCAATTGTAGATATTGTAGTTTGTCTTTGTTGTGTTTAGTTTCGCACCATTTTCTTTCCTGTTTATAAAGTTGGCATTTCAAGTTGCAGAGGTTTGGAGCGTACCAGTTGGTCTTAGGTTGCTTCGTGTGTGTGTGTGTGTATGGTGATGTTGGAGGCGACAGCTGCATTGGGAGCTGGCTTTCGGCGGCCTTAAAAGCGGCGTCCCTGCAGGGCGGGTCCGCACCTGAGGGCCTCGCCAGAGGGCCCTTTGGCGTGGCCCTTAGGCGCGGCACATAACCAGTCAAAACCAGCAGAAAGAACACCACAGCAACAACCAGATACCACTACGACCCACAGCAGCAGCAAAGAGACAAGAACAGCAACCTACAACACCGAAGCCCAGACTGATCCCCAAATACCAGGTACTCTCTCTAACCATGGCACCTCTCTTAGCCCCCATATACCTCCTCACCCCCCTCCTGACATTCCACCCCCATCCTCAAAACACACACAATAACCTACTTTGGTCCACTCTCCTACCAGCACAACCCATACACACCTACAAACCAAAACAAGACCACTCCCACATTCAGCACATGCACAACCACATCCCCAAACCCCCAACCCATTACCACATCACCATCTCACTTATCAATGCACGCTCTGTTAGAAATAAGTACCACATGCTCCAGGACCTAATCACAAATGAGCAGGAAGTCACAGAAACCTGGCTAACCGATACCGACACAGTACTTATGAACCAGCGGACACCAGAAGGATATACCCTCCACCACTGCTCCCGAGCACACACCAAAGGAGGAGGTGTCGCTATCATCGCAAAAACCAACCTTCACTTCAGGATCCTATCGTCAGAAACCACTAATGAAGCTGACCTCCTCACCATCACCAATAAACACCTCTCAGTATGTTTAATCTACCGTACACCCACCACATCCACTAACCTACCGAGGATACTCCAATTCATATCAGAAAGCACAAGCTCAACAAAGGAACAAATCATCTTAGGAGACCTCAACCTCCCGTCGCTGCAAGAAGATCAGACGACAACATTCCGCACCGCTATGTCAGCAATGGATCTGATACAGATCATACAAGAACCCACTCACGACAAAGGCAATACTCTAGACCTCATATTCCTAAACTCCATAACCGCCACCTCAGGAAAAAACCCACAAATTACGCCAGTACCCTGGTCTGACCACTACCTCATCACCATTTCCTACACCTACCAACATAAGACCAACAAAGAAGAGGGACACCACATAAGACGATTTAAAACCTTCAACAAGGAGGACTTCCTAGCCCAAACTCTACCCCATCTCCACACAAACTCCAGCAACATCAATGACCTAATACAGAACTGGAACACCACGATCTCTACAGCATCCGAAGAACCAACGAACAAAGCCATCACCAGACCTCCTTCCACAAAGGCCAGATGGTATACTCCCAACCTCTGGAAACTAAAAACAAAACTTAGAAGAACTGAAAGAAAATGGAGAAAAACCAAAGATGAAAACGACAAAACAAAATACTTACTTGAACTCAAAGCATATCACCACGAGACCGACAATGCGAAGAAAATCTACCACATGAAAATCATCAATACCTCCATAAACAAGCCTCGTGAACTCTTTCAGATTGTCAAAAAACTAACAAAGACACCCCAGAACTCTGACCAACTTCCGAAAATCCCTCCAGAACTATTAGCCCGTCAATACAAACAACTACAACGACTGCAGAACTCACAGATAAATGCAGAGGCCACCATAACAGACCTCCACCCTAACCTACTCAACGACTGGACCACATTTAAAGAAACCTCACCAGAAGAAACAGCAACCACCATCTCCTGCCTCAACACCACCACCTCCCCGCTAGACCCATGCCCCACAGACTGGATAAAGAAATCCAAAAATGAACTGAGCACACCACTAGCCCATATCATCAATGAATCCTTCTCCCAAGGACACATGCCAGACACCCTCAAAACTTCAATCATCCGACCATCCTTAAAAAAAAAAACCTGGATCCCCTTGATCCAGCATCTTACAGACCCATCGCAAGTTTACCTTTCACTACTAAGATAATAGAGAAGATCGTCCAACAGCAACTACAGGAACACCTAGATACCAACAACATACTGGATCTGCAACAACATGGCTTCCGCCCTCTGCATGGGGTTGAGACCCTCATGACCACACTGATGAACACTCTTCTCCTGGGAACACAAGAAAAACACTCTGGATACGCTATGATCTTCCTCGATATATCTGCAGCTTTTGACACCATCTCACATAACATCCTCATACACAGACTATGCACAATTGGGATCAAAGACACCGTACTAAAATGGTTCCAGTCCTACCTTACTAACAGGAAGCAACATATCCGTACCAGCACCGTGACATCTCCCCCATTCAAGCAACACCAAGGGGTGCCACAAGGATCTACACTATCAGCCATGCTCTTTAACATCTACCTTCAACCACTCTGCTCAGTCATACGCTCCCACAACATCAGCTTCCACATATATGCTGATGATATCATGCTGTACGCCCCCATTACAACCACGAATCCAACAAACTCCCATCTATCAACATGTTTCACCGAGGTGACCGACTGGTTACGAGCAAACAATCTATCCATCAACATGAAGAAAACAGAAGCCCTCATAATCACCAGAGACCCAGATTTCACCCCGCCTACACACCTCACTATAGGACCCACAAACATTCAAATACAACCATAAATACGATACCTGGGCATAATTATTGACCAAGCCCTCACCTTAAAACAGCAAATCACCAAAACCTCCGGAATCATATTCCACAAAGCAAGAATGGTACAACGTCTTAGACCCCTACTTGACCATCAACACTTCCGAACCGTAATGCAAGCCATGACGATCCCACATCTGGACTACTGCAACATAATCTACCACGGCCTTCCAGCCACACAGACAAACCCCCTCCGAACAGCACTAAACACCACGGCAAGAATCATCCAGACTGCAAAGAAAACCGACCACATCACCCCAATTCTGAAAGACCTACATATACTTCCCTTCGAAGCAAGGTCTAAATACAAAGCCATCCTACTTACCCACAAAGCCATCCATCAAGCACAGAACTCCCAGCTTCGCACCCTACTGTCTTGCCCAGCCCACGGCAGAACTACCAGACAAACCTCCAGCAATTCCCTCACCATCCCCCACAAAAGAACTAAATGCTTGCAACGGACCTGCAACCGAGCCTTTGAACTTTATGCTCCATCCCTATGGAACTCTTTACCGAGTTATCTCAGAAACAACACCGATCTACCATCTTTCAGGAAACAGCTGAAAACCATCCTGTTCCAGGAATACCTCAACACGACCCCCACCAAAAAGCGAACTAACCTCTGATCTCGTCCACCAAGAACCTCTGATTCAAACCACAGTAACCTGCCCATGTCCAATGTCTGTCCCATGTCCAAAGTCTGTACCATGTCAAAATCATAAATGTTGCCTCCCTGGTGATGGCCCTACCCTACCAAATTAATTCCCCCACCCTTCTATGTAACACCGCTTTGACTCGGAGAAAAGCGGGATACAAATACAGCTAAATAAATAAATAAAATAAATAAATAAATTTCTGTTAATGTTGTTCCAGTTCTCAATGAGGATATCTGGGTCAGTGGAGTCTTCATGTAAGTTATGCAAGAGTGTATTGGATGAAATTATCCTTGCTGAAAGGTTTGAACCTTCTAGTTGATGAGTGCTGGTTGTGATTCTTCCTGATGATGTTCTGTGGAAGGGAGAACTTGATGAGTTTATGGTCAGACCATGGGACTGGGTAGGTCTGGATAGAGTGAGGGGGGCTTGACTGGGTGTTATGGTCATTGAAGAAGGTTAGGTCTAAGGTGTTGCTTTTTGTGTGGGTGGGAGTGTTAACGAATTGCGTTAAGTCCATTGCAGACGTTGCTTGGATGAAGGAATGCACGTGGTTGGGGTGCAGCGAGGGGAGGTTAAAGTCTCCTAGAACTAGGAGGTCCTTTCCGGTTTTTCATGCAGCTATTATTATGTCTAGGATTATTGATAGGTCGTTGTTGGAGGTAGGTGTCTTGTATATGAGGCAGATGGTAGTCGTTTTGTTGGTGATGGTGATGGAGTCGGATTCATTGGTGCTTTCATTTGCATGGCATCAGAAGTTGAGGCTTTTTCTGGTTAGGATCATATGCCGTCGCCTCTTCATTGAGTTCTTAGGCATTGGTATAAGGTGTACCAGTCCCAGGACTGATCCCTGGGGCACACCACTACTTACCTTCCTTTCTTCCAAATGAATTCCGTTTACTACCACCTTCTGTTTTCTGTCTGTCAATCAATTTCTGATCCAGTTCACCACCTTGGGACCCATCTCTAGGCTGCTCAGTTTATTGATAAGCCTCCTATGAGGAACATATCAAGGGCTTTGCTGAAATCTAGCTAGATCACATCCATCGCACACCCTTGATCTAATTTTCTGGTCAGCCAGTCAAAGAACTCAATCAAATTTGTTTGGCATGATTGTCCTTTGCTAAATACATGTTGCCTTGGATCATGCAACCCACTGGTTTTAGGAGCAACTCCAATACTTTTCCTGCCACCGAGGTAAGGCTTACCGGCCTATAGTTTGTCACCTTTTCCCTATTACCACTTTTATGAAGAGGCACCACATCAGCCCTTCTCCAGTCCTGTGGAACTTCTCCTGTCTCCAAGGATCTATTAAAAAAAAGTAATTAGATCTTACCTGCTAATTAGTGTTCCTGAAGGAACGACAGTCCAGTCCCTTTACTTCTGGGTTGCGCAACCCTTCCAGCAGCTTGGAGGCTGAGCCCAACCTTTTTGGGGGATGGAGCGGTATAAATACCACTGGGACCACCCACCAACTCCAGTAATCGAATGAAAAAGCAGACCTAACGAAGTTCCATTAACAACCTATATAACAACCATTAACAACCTATATAACATAACATAGTCTAGCTATATATAAAACTCTTTTTTTTTTTTTATAAGGAATAGATAGACTGAGAGGAAAGATGGTCACGGGCGGAGGAGGTTTGCATGAGTCTGGCCGAGCCGACCTTCTCTCGCACCCCCTCACCCAGAACTGGCCCCACGCTCGGTCCGTAGCTTCCTTCTGACTAATAGGCCTTAACCGGGTGGGATCAGGGACTGGACTGTCATTCCTTCAGGAACACTAATTAGCAGGTAAGATCTAATTACTTTTTCCTTATCGTCACTCCAGTCCAGTCCCTTTACTTCTGGGATGTAAAAGAGCAGTTCAATCCTGGGTGGGATCCGGCATACCGGACTGTAGGACCACCAGACCAAACCGAGCGTCCGCTGAACTCTGGACGTCCAGCCTGTAATGCTTGCTGAAGGTATGCAGCGAGGACCAGGTCGCTGCCCTACAAATATCCAACGGAGGAACTAGGCTGAATTCTGCCCAAGAGGTAGCCTGTGCCCGAGTGGAGTGTGCCCGCTGGCACCTGCTTCCCTTTCAGGATGTAGGCGGAGGCAATCGCCTCTCTGATCCATCTGGAGATGGAGGCCTTGGCCGCCGCCTCCCCTTTGTGAGGGCCTCCGAACTGGACGAATAGCCGATCGGACTTCCGGAAGGGAGCTGTGCGGGAGATGTAGCGTTTCAAGGTCCTCCGGACATCCAGGAGACGAAGTTTGCTATCCCTACCTTCAGGCCCCTTGGCCGAGAAGACCGGGAGGTTGACTGCCTGGTTCACATGAAAGGGAGAGATAACCTTGGGCAAGAAGGAAGGGACAGTTCGCAGAACCACCTTGTCCTTGAGAAATAATAGGAAGGGGGGTTGAGCGGACAACGCTTGTAATTCGGAGACCCGCCTTGCCGAGCAGATCGCGACCAGAAAGACTGTCTTCAGTGTTAAGTCCTTTAAGGAGGCCCCCTTTACTGGTTCAAAGGGTGCCCTGATCAGGGCATTTAGCACTAGGTTCAGATCCCAAGGGGGGATGACCGACCTCCGTTGAGGACGCAGGCGTCTAACCGCTCTTAGGAACCTGGAGACGTCCGCGTGCGCCCCTAGGGACTTGCCGCGGACCTTGCCCCTATAGCATGCGATGGCAGCCAGCTGAACTCGCAAGGAGCTGTGCGCTAGGCCCTTGTCAAATCCTGCCTGCAAGAATTCCAGAACCTCAGGGACTGAGGCGGAAAGGGGTTTCCGTCGGTGCTCCGCACACCATGCTTCGAAGATGCGCCAAGTCCTAACATAGGAGAGACAGGTCGAGCGCTTCTTAGCATTCAACAGGGTCGTGATGACAGCTCCTGAATAACCTCGCTTCAGGAGCCTCGCCCTTTCAATAGCCAGGCCGTAAGCGAGAATCGATCCACGTGAGGCATTCGAACCGGGCCTTGCCTCAGCAGGTCCCTTTTGCAAGGGAGCCGCCAGGGCTGGTCGGCGATCAATCTCACCAAGTCCGCATACCAGGGGCGGCGAGGCCAATCCAGAGCTATGAGGATTACGAATCCCTGGTGAGACTCCACGCGCTGGAGAACCTTTCCGATCAGCACCCAAGGAGGAAACACATAGAGGAGGCCCTCTGAAGGCCACTTCTGGGACAAGGCATCCAGGCCCTCGGACATTCTTTCCTTTCGCCGACTGAAGAATCGGTCTACCTTGGCGGACGAGAACCTCGCCATGAGATCCATGACTGGGAGCCCCCAACGGGACACTATCTGGTCGAAGGTCTCCTGCTCCAGTTCCCACTCTCCGTGGTCTATCTTGCACCTGCTGAGGTAGTCTGCCGTGATGTTGTCCGTGCCTGCTACGTGCTGGGCTGAGAGTGCTTCCAACCGAACTTCCGCCCACTGGAACAGAGCGTCCGCTTCCTTCTCCAAGGCGGGGCTGCTGGTGCCGCCCTGATGGTTGATGTAAGCCACCGCGGTGACATTGTCGGAGAGGACGCGAATTGCTCTCTTTTTTACTAAGGTCTCGAGAGCCCTGAGCGCCAAGACGAAGGCCCGCAATTCCAGCCTGTTGATGGGCCATTGAGCTTCCAATGGCGTCCAGCTGCCCTGAACGAACTGGTCCTCGTAGTGAGCTCCCCAGCCTACCAGACTGGCATCCGTCGTCAAAAGTAACCACTGATGCGGTTCGAGGGGCATCCCGCGATCCAGATTCCTTGGGCACCGCCACCAGCGGAGGGCCTGTTTGGCTCGCAGAGCACAAGGTAACTGCATTGACATGGGATGATGCTGGGGGGACCATCGACGCAATAGGGCCCGCTGCAACGGCCGCATGTGGGCTCTGGCCCATGGAACTACCTCTATCGCCGCCGCCATTGTTCCCAGAACCTGAAGATAATGCCACGCTGTGGGGTTTCGTCTGCCCAGAAACTGCTTGACTAGAAGCCTTAGTTCTCTTGATCTTGATCGAGACAGAAACACCCTGCCTCTGCTGGTATCGAATCTTGCTCCGAGGTACTTGAGTTCCTGGGAGGGAGTCAACCTGCTCTTTGCTCGATTGATGACCCACCCCAACTCTTCTAGGACTTGAATGACTCTTGTCGTCACGGAGTGGCTTTCCTCTTCCGACTTCGCTCGGATCAGCCAATCGTCCAGGTAAGGGTGAACTAGGATTCCCTCTTTCCGTAGGGAGGCCGCTACTACCACCATCACTTTGGTGAATGTTCTTGGAGCCGTAGCTAGGCCGAAAGGTAGGGCCTGGAATTGAAAGTGGCCCCTTGGCACTGCGAATCTCAGGAATTGTTGATGGGATGCCCTGACCGGGATATGCAAGTAGGCTTCTGTCAGATCGAGGGACGTTAGGAATTCCCCACCCCTTATGGCTGCTATGACTGATCGTAGGGTCTCCATCCGGAAATGCGGAACCCTGAGACAGCGATTGACCTGCTTTAGATCCAGGATCGGGCGGAAGGACCCTTCCTTCTTTGGTACCACGAAGTAAATCGAGTACCGACCAGAGCCGCACTGGTCTGGTGGTACCGGGACGACGGCCCCGAGCGCTATTAGGCGTGCGAGAGTTGTCTCTACCGCCGCCCGCTTTGTAGAAGAACCGCAGGGAGACTGAACAAAGGCTGGATGTATTTGTCTTGCAAATTCGAGAGCATAGCCCTCTCTGATGACCTCTAGGACCCATTGATCGGACGTGACCCGGGACCAGGCGGGAAGAAACTGCCTTAAACGTCCACCCACCTGCAGCTCCTCCCCCCTGGACCCCCGACATCTCATTGCTGTTTCCTAGGCCCCGAGGAAGAAGAAGAAGAGGCACCGAAACCTCTACCTGCTCCTCGAAACCCCCTAAAGCCTTGCCCCCTGGTCGGGAAACGTCCCCTGGAAAAGGGGTTCGACCTGGCTGAAAGAAACCTCCGGGGGTCCCTGGGTTGACTACGCACCGGGGCCAGGGTGCGACCTTGTTTCGGTCTATCTTCAGGGAGCCTGCCGCCCTTAGACTCGCCAAGGTCCTTCACCAACTTGTCCAGATCCTCACCAAACAACAATTTCCCCTTAAAGGGAAGACGACAGGCGTGCCTTTGAGGAAGCGTCGGCTGCCCAATTACGGAGCCACAAGTAGCGCCTAGCCGCCACCACCGAGGCCATGTTCTTAGCTAGGCTCCTGATGAGGTCATACTGACTATCCGCCAAGTAGGCCGCTCCGGATTCCAACCTAGCCGAGTTGGCCTGTGCTTCTTCAGCGGCGTCTTCCACTGCCTGAAGCTGTTGAGACCATCTCAAACAGGCCCGTGCCACCCAGGCCCCCGAAACGGAAGCCTGTAAGGCAAGGGCGCTCACATCAAAGGCTTGCTTCAGGAGCGTGTCCAGTTTCCTGTCTTGCGAGTCCCTCAGGGCCGTGCTGCCCTCGACTGGGATAGTTGTCTTCTTTGTAACAGCTGATACCGCCGCATCTACCCTGGGTGACTTCAGCAGCTCTTTGCCTCTGGGAGAGGGTATAGGCGAGCCATAGAGCGGACCCCCTTAAGGCTTGACTCAGGTTGATCCCATTCTTCCTGGATCATCTGCCGAACCACCCTGTGGACAGGAAATACTTTCTGGGACCTCCTAATGGCCTGGATTAAGGGGTCATCCAACGCTTCGTCCTTTGCAGGCGCGTCTGAGGCCACATTGAGCACTTTCAGGGACTCATTGATTAGTGCCGGGAGTTCCTCTCGGCGAAAAACCCTAATTATACGGGAATGATCCTCCTCAGGGATCTCCCCCTCTTCAAGTTCCTCCTCCTCCTCATCTAGATCCTTGTCAGAGCTCTCCTCTTCCGGGGTGCCCTGAGAGAGGGACGTGAGGGGCTCCTCACTCATCAGCCGAGCGCGCTTAAGTGGAATCCCGGGGTTCTGACTGCTTGCCCTCATTGGTCTGGCAGGCCCGCCTTCTGCCGGAGGGGCCGCCTCCCCTGCGCCCAACCCTTGCTTGCGCATACAACAGGCTCTATGGAGCAAGAGGACAAAGTCAGGGGAGAAGAGATCCCCGACCCCCCCTCCCCCGCGGGCAGGGGGGAAAGGGGCAGAGGAGGAGTGGGAAATTCTGATGAGGTAGGAGGAGGGAACTGAGACCCCCCCCTCCCCCTCCAGAGGGTCCCCGGACCCCTGAGAAGTCTGAGCCATGGATAAGTTAATTTCTTGTTCCATGGAGGCGGCTACTGCAGCACAACCCCTGCAGATCCCAGCCTCCGTAGAAGTACCTCTGCGAGTGCCACAGGAAGGGCACCGAGACTTGCCAGTCATGTCCTTGATAAGGAGGAACAGAAGTCCTGCTAGTGCCACCTAGGTTTAACCCACCAGCCTGCCCGAACCTGTACAACGCAGGACAAACAGACTTAAAAGTGCTCTCCCCCCTAGTAAAGAATTAACAGCTCCCCAGACCAGGAAATTAGACACTACTCCACTTAAACCCAAGCTAAGGGAGAAACTAAATTAAATTAAATTAAATTAAAACAAATTAAAATAAAATAAAATGCATAAACTCCAGAATTTAATCCGGTACTTGCTGTTTGGAGAGCTTCTTCTGCCGCGGTGCCCAGGCCCGACTCAGCGAAATCCAGCCGTTGGCTCCACACGTGGTAGGCCGCAACCACGTGGAGACCTAAACGGAGGACTGCGAGTTGCCTTCCGATCAGATTTAAAGAACCGCTAAATCGGTGCTGTGAGCCGTCCCCCCCGCTCCGGTTTAAGCGGAGCCGCTTGAAAGGCGCTGAAAACGGGGCTCCCGCGCTCGACTCCGCTTCCCTCCGTACTGAGACGGGAGCGGCAGGAGGAACACAGTCGCGGCGTGCCTCAAGCGCTCAGCCACCAGCAGGGCTTCGGCGCGAGGCAGGGCAGGTCACTGAAGAAGAGAGAGTGCAGGAATCGGGCGGCTCAGCGGCGAGAGGAGAGCTGAACGGTCCTCCTCGCTGCTGCAGGAAGCAATCACCTCTGGTACCCGGCCCGGCCGGGAGGGGGGGAGGGAGGAGGGAGAGAGTAGGCGAAAATTAAAGGCACAGTGAAAAAAAACAAATGTAAAAGTAAAAAAAACTAAGTAAATCAATAAGCAAGGAGCTTAAAAAACCTAAAAAGAGTAAAATTTAAAAGGAGAAGACTCCAGTAAGCCCTAGGCTTACGGAACCCTCCAGCTGCTTGGAGGCTGAGAATACTGGAGTTGGTGGGTGGTCCCAGTGGTATTTATACCGCTCCATCCCCCAAAAAGGTTGGGCTCAGCCTCCAAGCTGCTGGAAGGGTTGCGCAACCCAGAAGTAAAGGGACTGGACTGGAGTGACGATAAGGAACATCCTTTAATGGCGCTTCAAGAACATCTCTGAGCTCTTTCTCTTTCGTGTTGCTTTTTGTGTGGGTGGGAGTGTTAACGAATAGCGTTAAGTCCATTGCAGACGTTGCTTGGATGAAGGAATGCACGTGGTTGGGGTGCAGCGAGGGGAGGTTAAAGTCTCCTAGAACTAGGAGGTCCTTTCCGGTTTTTCATGCAGCTATTATTATGTCTAGGATTATTGATAGGTCGTTGTTGGAGGTAGGTGTCTTGTATATGAGGCAGATGGTAGTCGTTTTGTTGGTGATGGTGATGGAGTCGGATACATTAGTGCTTTCATTTGCATGGCATCAGAAGTTGAGGCTTTTTCTGGTTAGGATCATATGCCGTCGCCTCTTCATTGAGTTCTTAGGCATTGGTATAAGGTGTACCAGTCCCAGGACTGATCCCTGGGGCACACCACTACTTGCCTTCCTTTCTTCCAAATGAATTCCGTTTACTACCACCTTCTGTTTTCTGTCTGTCAATCAATTTCTGATCCAGTTCACCACCTTGGGACCCATGCCTAGGCTGCTCAGTTTATTGATAAGCCTCCTATGAGGAACATATCAAGGGCTTTGCTGAAATCTAGCTAGATCACATCCATCGCACACCCTTGATCTAATTTTCTGGTCAGCCAGTCAAAAAACTCAATCAAATTTGTTTGGCATGATTGTCCTTTGCTAAATACATGTTGCCTTGGATCATGCAACCCACTGGTTTTAGGAGCAATTCCAATACTTTTCCTGCCACCGAGGTAAGGCTTACCGGCCTATAGTTTGTCACCTTTTCCCTATTACCACTTTTATGAAGAGGTACCACATCAGCCCTTCTCCAGTCCTGTGGAACTTCTCCTGTCTCCAAGGATCTATTAAAAACATCCTTTAATGGCGCTGCAAGAACATCTCTGAGCTCTTTCAGTATCCTGGGATGTATCCCATCTGGTCTCATAGCCTTGCCCACTTTCAGTTTTTCAAGCTGTTCAAAAACACCATCTTCTGTGAATGGTGTGGCATCTAAAAAACGAAGTAAAATACCTAGGTGTCACCCTTGACACACACCTTAGTATGGACACACATATTAGAAACATTACTAAAAAAGTCTCAAAATTTTAAAGCAATTACGTCCACTTGTACTTCTATACGATTTTCTGAACATTATTCAAGCTATCATTACGCCACACTTTGATTTCGCCAATCTCACTCTACTAGGCACAACAAAACAAAATATTAAGAGACTCCAACTTGCCCAAAATGCAGCAGCAAGAATTGTAATGAAGGTTCCACCATTTGAACACATTACACCTATACTCGCAAACCTACACTGGCTCCCAATACAATCCAGAATAAAGCACAAATTGATTATCACTACATTTAAGACATTAAATAACATGGCCCCAGTCTCTTTAACAAAACTTATCACTAAAGACACATCTCAAACAGCGCTACGGAGAGGCCACACAAATAAAATCAGGATCCCAAAAGATTTCACTGCTACCAAAAAAACAACTAATAAAAAAGCGTTTTCGCATGCAGCTCCCACCCTATGGAACTCCCTCCCCGAAGAAATAAGAGCATTAAATGATGCAAAGGAGCTCCGCAAGAAATTGAAAACATATTTGTTCATCTCCCATTTCGGCACACTAGAAAATACCTTACCACTAACAGGGAATGGCTAATAGATATCTCAGCGAAAACCAATTCCAATTTTTTCCTCAATTAAACTATAATTTAAAGTTGACTTAATAACTATTTGTAAATCCTGTAAATTGAAATATGTAAATAGTTCGAAATATGTAATAGTTTGTTTGTTATAGAACAAATTATTTACCATACATAGTTCAATCTTGTTTAATGTATTTAGCAAACTTGTACCTAGTTAACTAATGTTTCATGTAAAACAGATCTGCTACTCTGTTCATTTTTCGTTCATTGTAAACCGCACCTGATCTGTGGAAGATAGCGGTATATAAGCAACTGTTAAATAAATAAAATAAATAAATCTACTCCATTCCCATTTTATATTTGTCAATCATATGTGATCCTTCTCCAGGATTTTCTTTAGTGAATACAGAAAAGAAGTATTAGTTTAGTATTTTTGCTTTTTCAATGTCACTGGGCGTCCAAATGGCAGATGAAATTTAATGTGGACAAGTACAAAGTTATGCACCTAGGAAAGAAAAACCCAAACTATGGATTAAACGATGCAAGGTTCCACATTAGGAACCACCAACCTGGAAAAAGATTTAGGTTTCATCGTGGATAACATGTTAAAACCCTCCACCCAGTGTGCAGTGGCGGCCAAGAGAGCAAATAGAATGCTAGGTATCATAAGGAAAGGAATGGAAAATAAAACAAAGGATATTATAATGCCTCTGAATCGTTCCATGGTGCGACTGCACCTTGAATATTGTGTGCAATTCTGGTTGTCGTATCTTACAAAGGATATAGCATTACTAGAACAGGTATAGAGAAGAGCCACCAAAATGGTACAGGGGATGGAAGGATATCCCTATGAAGAGAGGCTAGAAAGGTTAGGGCTCTTCAACCTGGAAAATAGATGGCTGACGGGAGATATGATAGAAGTCTATAAATTAATGAATGGAGTGGAACGGGTAAACGTAGATCAATTGTTTACGTTATCAGAAAATAGAAAGACTAGGGGACATGCAATGAAGCTACAGGGTAAACTAAGACAAATAAGAGAAAATATTTTTTCACTCAATGTGTAATCAAACTCTGGAATTTGTTACTGGAGGATGTAGTAAGGGCTGTTAGTGTAGGTGGGTTTAAAAAAGGTTTGGACAGGTTCCTGGAGGAAAGGTCCATAAACCATTATTAAGAAGGGACCCAGGATATCAATGCTTGACCCAATACAAGCATTGTGGAACCTGTGTCCCTTGGGGAAACTGCTAGGTACGTATGACCTAGATTGGCCACTGTTGGAAACAGGATACTGGGCTTGATGGGCCTTGGTCTGACCCAGTATGGCAGATCTTATGTTCTTATGTTCATTTTCCACACATCTGTCCTCGGCATTTTTGAGTCTTGCAATTCCAACTTTGATCTTCCTCTTCTCCTGAATACATTTGAAAAAGGTTTTTTCCCCATGCTTCACATCTTTAGCCATCTTTTCTTCCACCTTTGCTTGTGCTCTCCTTATTTCTCTCTTTCTCTCTTTTAGCTTTATTGTGTATTCTTTTCTGTGTTCCTCTTTTTGTGAAAACTGGTTTTTGCCTTTATTTGTGCAGCCACTTCTTTGGTGAAGCATATTTGTTTCCTTTTCCTCTTATTTTTATTTACTTTCTTTACATATATATCTCTTACCCCTTTTATTGCCTCTTTTAGTTTAGCCCACTGCAATTTCACTTCCCTTATTCTCCTCCCACCCTGCCAACTCTCCTTTCGGGTACTTTCTGATTTTACTGAAGTCAGCAGAACACAGCAGCCAGGATCATCACAAACACTGCAAAGAAAATGAGCACATTACTCCAGTGCTCCAGAACCTCCACTGGTTGCCCATACAAGATACAAAGCGACTTTAAATATTTTCAAAATCATTAACAACATTTCAGCTAATGTCCTTCAGAATTTAGTAACCGGACACATCAGCACGAGGCCACGGAGAACCAGCATGGATAACAAGATTGCCACTCCCTCAGAATACCACAGAACAAATCAGGCAATGTCCAGAAGGCACCATCCCTCTATGCACCTGAACTATGGAACACTCTACCTGACAGCATGACAGACATGAGCAACAAAGACCTTCAGACGTATGCTCAAGACCATACTCTTTGTACAATATTACGGACCCTCCCAGAGCCCAAAAGCACAGCTATGAACGTGATCGCAAACAGCCCGCAACGGTCTCAATCAATTGTAAACAGTTACGGATGCATATACCTCTTCCAGTACCTACCTCCGCTCCTACCCCATAAATGTACACAACTTAGTTATTTGTAAACCACTTTGATTGAAGGAAAAGGTGGTATATAAAACTGGTTTAATAAAATAAATACAATTTTTGAAGTCTAGGACTTTGAGTTTGCTGTGACTGGACGCTCCCTTGGCTTTTACCTCAAACCACACCATGCGATGATCGCTGTTGCTCACGTGGGCATCCACCCAGACATTTGACATACTATCTCCATTGGTGAGTACTAGATCCAGCATCTAACTTTCCCTGGTAGGTTCCATCACCATTTGTCTGAGCAATGCTTCTTGGAAGGTATCCACAATCTTTTTTCTTCTTTCCAGATTTGCAGAAGGAATACAATCCACATCTGGTAGATTAAGGTCACCCAGTGTGATCACTTCTCCCTTCATGGCTACCTTTGCAATATCAATAATCAAATCTCTATCCACTGCTTGAATTGGAGACCTGTAGACTACAAACGTCTGGATGATAGTGCCATCTCCTCTTTGCAACACAATCCACAGTGCTTCTTTTCTCCACGTCCCCTGCATTTCAGCAGCTTTAATATTGCATTTATAATATGAAAATACCAAACCAAAACGAAAGCCCTTTCTACTGCTAATTTATTTTTTGTCGGAATAAACTGGAGGTGGCAGGAATTTTTTCATATTATACTTCGTATTATATTTAAATTATTACCAAACAAGGGTTTAGTTGTAAGTGGTTAATATTGCATTTGACATATAGGCTACACCTCCTTTTCTGTCTTTATCTCTTCTAAATAAATTCCTCATGCTGGGGAACAGATCTTAACTTCCAGTATGTTAATGGACGCAAAGACATTTACTATAGGCGTCCTGCTTACTGCACAACCCGGTCCCCGAGTGGCAGCAGCAAGTTGGTAAATTATATTTAGCCTGGGGCTGCCCAAGCCGTGCAGAGTCCTTTCCTGTTACTATAGAAACCCTGCCGGAGGAAAGGAGAAGATGGGCTGAATTTAATTAACCAACTTGTTGCTGCCACTCGGGGACTGGGTTACACGTTAAGCAGGACATCGCGGCAGAACCGATCAGTGACATGAACACTGAGCTACAGCATCAGGCTCAGATCGAGGCATGACAGTTAAGGTAATTTGGCACTGGAGGCAATTGCCCCCCATTGTCTATGCCTAAATCCGGGCCTGGGCTCACTCCCTCTCTTTCTTACCTTCCCCTCAACAGGCTCACCAATCCCTAGATTCACTCATCCACTCACCCTTGACGTATCACCTCTCACACACCCCAGCTTCTTCCTCTCATTCTGTAACTCTTCTTCACCTCTCCAGACTCATTCCCTCTCTCTCAACCATGCTTAGCTGTCAGAATCACCTCTCTTCTCTCTTTTCCCCAGACTCATCCAAACTCACTCACTCACTCACTTTTCTCCCCCAACCCCATCAGTTCGTCCTTTTTCTCTTGCTACCCCCCAGCTTCACTTCTGCAAGACTCATTCATTCCAGCTTCACACCATCAGTTCTCTTCTTCATCTACTTTCCCTCCCCAGATTCAAACATTCATCCAGTTTTCCCCCCTCCCCCCAATCTCTCACTCCCTTCCAAACTAACCTCAAAGGCTGATACCCTCATTCTTCCTGAACTCATTACTCTCTGTCTCCTTCAGCATCGTCTCCTCTTCCCTGTCAGTCTCTTTCAGTTCTGCCCGCTCAGAGCTGACAGGAGGATGAGGCACACACACAGAAGTGTCCACACATACATGTAGAGGGCCAGATGTACTTAACCCTTTCCAGGCCAGTCCCGAAATACTCGGGATCCAAAATTCTGACCAAATGGCCGAGCCCGAAATATTCGGGATCGGCGCAATGACGCAGATACTAAAGATTAATGAGCGAAATACCGGAAGCTAATGACAACACACATTTGGGCTGATGAAAAGAGAGTTGTGCTAGTGTTTCTATTTATACACCAGGCCAAAACAGCCAGAAAACAACCTGCAAATAGGTCATTAGCAATAGGTCATTTAGAATTAAAAGCAAAGTAAACAAGATGGAGTCAGCTGGTAAAAGAATGCGAAAAGAACGATATAAAGCTGCTGAAGTCATTAGGTTTCTCACAGAAAGTGATGGTAACAGTAATAGCAGTGGCGAAGATGTCATTGATAATGAAACTGAAGAGGTTTTCACAAAAAATGTGGACTTTGAAGGCTCGGATGAGAGTGACCCAGATTCAGTAGCAGCCGCAGCTGAACCTCCAAGTTAGTAATTATTTGCAGACATTATTTATGTCACCTATATATCAGCTATGTCTTTAGGTATAACAAAACACTAAATGTCACATTTATATTGATAAATTGTTCAGTTTGAAAAATGTCAGCTATAATAAAACATTTTCATTTACAGTTGTGGCCGCGGTTGAACCATCTGTAAATATAAATCCTCTTGGCAGAGGGAAGCTTTGCCGTCATACTGCAGACCGTGGCGATAATGCAACTACATCACAAGTATGGACAAGAAGAAGCAGTCTTCCATGGAAAACAACTCCAAAAGACGTCCGTCAGTTTCCTTTCATTGCACAACCAGGCATAGCCAAACGTATGGGTGTCAATGCAACTAAATTGGACTTCTACAAGCTCTTTGTTACAGATGAACTAATTTCAATGATTGTTCTTGAGACAAATCACTATGCAGCAGAACTGTGTGCTAAAATACCAGCTGACAAGCCTCATGCCCGAATGAGAAAATGGCAAGACGTTGACCATAATGCTATAGGAAGAGGGCTTTAAACTAGATTCGTTGGGGATGGGTGAAGAAAGCCCCCAGGTAAGTGAAAGCCCCCAGGTAGGTGATACCCATTTCCATAAAGGTATTTAATGTAACAGGGGTAACATATGGAAAGCAGTGTGTATTAATGCCCGTAGCATGGGAAATAAGATCCCTGAAGTTGAAGCTTTGGTGGGAGTGGCTGACTTGGATTTAGTGGCAGTTACAGAAACATGGTTCATAGAAAACCATGACTGGGATGTAACTATACCTGGCTATACTTTATTCAGAAAGGACAGGGTAGGAAGAAGGGGAGGAGGAGTGGCACTATATGTAAAAACTACTATTAAAGCTTTGGAATTACCGAGCTTAAAAGGGAGAAAGGAGGCATTGTGGGTTAAACTAGAAAGAGGGAAAGAGAAATCTATTTGCATTGGTGTGATATACAGACCTCCCTCACAAGAGGAAGAGGTGGACAGAGAGTTAATTGAAGACATACGCAGCATTGCTAGGAAAGGGGAAGTGCTACTGCTAGGAGATTTCAATATGCCAGATGTTGATTGGCACATTCCTGCTGCAGTATCATGTAGAAGTAAGGAGATCCTGGATTCTCTACAGGGAGAACTATTCAGGCAATTGGTAACAGACCCCACACGTGAAGGGGCCATACTGGACTTGGTGCTTACCAATGGTGAAAGTGTTTCTGATGTTGTAGTGGGAGATCATTTTGCATTCAGTATTAGGACTAGGGCTGTTAGAATCCATTCCAAGGTGAGGATCTTAGACTTTAGGAAGACTAACTTTGCGAAGATGGGCCAATACCTCAGGGAGTCGTTAGTGGGATGGGAACAGCTGGGGGATGTAGAAAAACAGTGGGCAAAACTGAAAGGGGGTATTTTAAATGCAACCAACCTTTTTGTTAAAATGGTAAATAAAGGCAAAAGGAACAGGAGACCGCTATGGTTTTCGAAGGAAGTAGCTGAAAAAGTGAAGAAAAAGAGGGAGGCCTTCATGAAATACAAGAGATCACAGAGAGAGGAAGACAGGCAACTGTATTTGGAAAAACTAGAAGCTAGCAAAGTAGTCAAGAAGGCAAAGATTCAAAAGGAGAAGGAAATAGCCAATGCAATAAAATGGGGGGATAAGACATTTTTCAGATATATTAGTGAGAAGAGGAAGGGCAAAAGTGGTATTGTCAGACTCAAGGGTGCAGGGGGGGAATATGTAGAAGCTGATAAGGATAAAGCGGAATTGCTTAACAAATATTTTTGTTCTGTGTTCACAGATGAAGAACCAGGAGCAGGACCTCAGAAAACACCCACAAATAAGAACAGAAGCGAGGGACATCTTGAACAATTTTCAGAAGACTGTGTTCATGAGAAACTAGCTCATCTTAAAGTAGACAAAGTGATGGGACCGGATGGGATACACCCTAGAATACTGAGGGAACTTGAGGACGTTCTAGCAACTCCACTGACTGACCTTTTCAATGCCTCGTTGGAGTCGGGAGTGGTGCCAAAGGACTGGAGAGAGGCTCATGTGGTGCCTTTACACAAAAGCGGAAGTAAGGATGTGGTTGAAAACTACAGGCCGGTTAGTTTAACTTCGGTGGTGAGTAAATTATTGGAAACGCTGCTGAAAGAGAAAATAGTGAGGTTTCTGGAGTCCAGCGGATTACAGGATCCGAGGCAGCATGGATTCACCAGAGGCAGGTCTTGTCAGACAAATCTGATTGATTTCTTTGACTGGGTGACCAGGGAGTTGGACCGAGGGAGAGCTCTAGATGTGGTGTATTTAGATTTCAGTAAAGCCTTTGACACTGTTCCTCACAGGCAACTTATAAACAAACTGAGCACCCTAGGGATGGACCCTAAAGTTACTGCTTGGGTTAGAAATTGGTTGGGTGGGAGGCGACAAAGAGTACAAGTAAATGGAGCTCACTCTGAGGAGAAGGATGTTACCAGTGGGGTGCCCCAGGGATCTGTCCTTGGTCCGATTCCTTTTTAACATCTTTGTTAGTGATATAGTGGAAGGGCTGTCGGGTAAGGTTTGCCTCTTTGCAGATGATAACAAAATCTGAAATAGAGTAGACACCCAGGAAGGTGTAGATAACATGAGGAGGGATCTAGCTAAGCTTGAAGAATGGTCTAGAATTTGGCAGCTGGGATTTAATGTTAAAAAATGTAAGGTCATGCATTTGGGCTGCAGCAATCCAAGGGAGCAATACAGTATAGGAGGTGAAGTACTTTTGTCCACTAAAGAAGAGCGGGACCTAGGCGTGGTTGTGTCTGATGATCTTAAAGTAGCTAAACAGATAGAAAAGGCGACGGCAAAAGCTAGAAGGATGCTTGGGTGCATACGGAGAGGAATGGCTAGCAGAAAAAATGAGGTGATATTGCCTCTGTATAAGTCTTTGGTGCGACCTCATTTGGAGTATGGTGTGCAATTCTGGAGACCACACCTTCAAAAGGATGTGAACAGGATGGAGTCGGTGCAGAGGGTTGCTACTAAAATGATTAATGGGCTTCATTATAAAGCATATGAGGACAGACTTAAGGATCTTAATATGTACACCTTAGAGGAAAGGCGGGATAGAGGTGATATGATTGAGATGTTTAAATACCTCCGTGGCATAAATGTTCAGGGAGAGAGCCTCTTTCAATTGAAAGCAAGTTCTGCTACGAGGGGACATGGGATGAGGGTGAAGGGAGATAGATTCAGGAGTGATATGCGGAAATATTTCTTTACAGAAAGAGTAGTGGATCCGTGGAATAGTCTCCCAGTGGAGGTGGTAGAGATGAGGACAGTAACTGAATTCAAAAAAGCATGGGGCCAACACAGAGGATCTCTAAAGGTAAAAAGTGGACTGTTGTAGTTGTTGTTATGGAAGGATAGACTAGATAGGCCACGTGGTCTTTTTCTGTCATCATGTTTCTATGTTTCTATGTTGGCGTTGACGATGGCTATGGGAATAATCAAGAAGCCTATGATCAACTTGTACTAGTCAGGTCAACTACTGTTAGAAACTCCATTCTTTCCATCAGTAATGAGCCGAAATACATATAAGCGAATATTACAGGCCCTTCACTTTCAAAACAATGCAACACAGAAACCCGAGGGTGATCGCATTTGGAAGCTTCGTCCATTCTATGACATTATCACAAAGCGATTCCAAATTGTTTATATCCCGGAACAAGACATTTCAATTGATGAATCTCTACTGCTTTTCAAAGGAAGGTTATATTTCAAACAATACATACCTACAAAACGCTCAAGATTTGGCATCAAATCATATGAGCTGTGTGAGTCACGTAGTGGATACACCTGGAAGTATATGCTATACTTAGGTCAAGATGCAGTTCTAAGTGATGGTTTACATGGCAGTAGCTACTGTATTGTGCTGAATCTGATGGATGGACTGCTTGATCAAGGCTATCGATTGGCTGTGGATAACTACTACAACAGTCCAGAACTCTGTATGGATCTGTATGACCGAGCAACATCCTGCTTTGGAACGGTACGATCCAGTCGAGTTGGTATGCCTACTGACTTGCGTCTAAATGTAGATGGAAGCAAATTGAAATGAGGAGATGTCACATATCGTACAACAGATAAACTGCTAGCACTTTGCTGGTATGATAAGAATTAGTAACAATGTTGTCCAACTGTCATGATGGCTCTGTAGTTGACACTGGAAAAAGAGATCGTAATGATCAGCCAATTCGAAAGGCACAAGTTATCGTTGACTATAACAACATAATAGGGGGTGTAGACAGAACAGATCAGTTATTGGAGTATTATGCTTTTCTGCGCAAAACTGTAAAGTGGTACAAGAAAGTTGCCTTTCATCTGTTGGACATAGCAGTACTCAATGCTCAGATACTCTGGAGCAAGTCCCACCCAGAGGAGAAAGTGACAGGACTTGACTTCCGTATGAAGCTTATCTTGGCTATCATTGAAGCAGTTGGTCCTGATGCTAGTGCATGTGATGTTGGTGGCCGACCAAGTACTGGTGTTTTCCCCATTTCGCTTGACTGCTAGACATTTCCCTAGTCTCATTCCACCAACTGAGAAGAAAACTACCGTATTTCGACAGTGTCGCGTGTGCAATGAGAGTCTCGGACATCGACATGTTGCTGGTGACAATCGTAAACGTGTTGAAACTAAATATCACTGTGCTGACTGTGGAAATGTACCTCTCTGTGCTGCACCATGTTTTGCATATTTTCATAATAATGAAGATCTTAAATAACTTGTAATTGTTAAAAGTAAATCGAAAGTATGCAACTAATAACGATTGCTTTTATAAATAAAGTGCACCTATTTTCATGTTTTTGAGCCTTCAGTTATACATATTTGTGTTGCTGTCTCATTTTTCTATCAAATGGTATATAATACATGACCATAGCAGAAAGAAAATCACTGTTATAACATATTGAATAAGACCGGCACAATTTTCCTGAGAGATGGAAAAATTAACTCGGCTGCAGAATGTGGATTAGAAATTTAAAGGGAGCCTTGATAGGGTTAAGCATGTTTCCCAGGGAGACATAGAGCCCAATTAGCTGGGCTCCTCTCCCACTCTGTGCCTAGAATCAGGGCCAAACTGAGCGATGAGAAAGAGGAGCAGCAGCAGTTTGGAGACCAGTTTGGTCACACAAAGCCTCCCGCCTCAATGTTCTGCTCTCTCAGCCCTTCCCATCCTTGCAAACTTTACATGACCTAGGGGAGTCTCATCACCTGCAGAGTTGTCCAGATCCAAAATAAAGTGCAGCAATGACTCTAGCCTCACTCCCCATCATCTCAGGCAGCCTCAGCATACACATGGCTATCTACTACAGTGGCGTTCCTGCCCCCCCCCCACCCCTGAGGGCCGTGGCACATTCTCACACCCCCCAGCTCGCAGAGACAGTGCAGCAAACTTACCTACCTTAAAGTTGGCTTGCCACGTTGCCTCCACTCCGTGAGCCCACTGCTCTTCTCTCTCAGCCGAAGTCTTGCAATTCGCGAGACTTCGGCCAGGGAAGGACAGCGCAGGCCTACAGAGTGAAGACAATATGGCAAGCTAACTTTAAGGAAAGTTAGTTTGCCACCACCCCACCCTTGGTGTGTCACTGATCCATTAACTGTTGATGCTGCGCTGCAGACCTTGTCCTTCACCTCCTCCACAGCTGAGATTGGTGGTGGGCAGAGACTAGGGGATGGAGCTCCTCCCACTGGAAGAAGGTGGGAACAGTCCTATAGGTTGGGAACTGCTGCTGTAACAGCTAGGGGAAGAGTCCAGCTGCCTTTTCAAAGCAGTCAGCCAATCCCATTGGGCTGAGGCGGGCTTCTGTTCACAGAGGCTGGCTTTGTCTGTGAAACAACATTCAGCTCCGTTCTCAGGCTTGCACTATGTCCAAAAATGTGTGAGACAAAGGGGCCTGAGCGTGTGAACATGAGAACAAGGCAGGAGTGAAAGTCAAAAATATTAGGAACTGGTTCTGACCCAGTACATTACAATATCCTCTACTTGACTACACTATAGCGAACCCCATTGCACTATCCCTACTTTGCCGCTGCTGATCTGTCCACCCTGCACCAGCTCTGTGTGACACACTGGATAAGCAATAAAGCATTGAGGATTCTTGGCAATGTAGCCGCTCTGGTGCCCCTGAACACTGGCACCCCAGCTGCTGCTCTAACCCCACTTACCGGGTAGCACCCGCTCTGTCGGTGACATAACTTCACATGAAGTGCGAAATGGCCTATAACGAACTTGGGAAATTCTAGGAATAGGCTGAATCCCCTCACTGAGAAAGGGCTGAATACGCTGTCACACACCTCATACGTATGACTTGGTATGTTTAGTTTAACAGCAGTGCCGCTGCAGTCCTGGAGATGGGCAGCAGTGGTGGCAGACGGCTGCCCTTGAAATTCTGGCACTCTAGGCAACTGCCTAGTTTGCTTAATGGGTCGCGCCAGCCCTAATCACACAAACAACCTATGACCGACATTGCATTCTGCAGATGCACATTTTGCTGTTAACCTGAAGCCACTTCCTCTGTTGTGTGGGGCTCAGGTGTAATTTTCATCAGCAAAGTGTTATTTTGTGTTTTAATGTTAGGGATTTTTGAGTAGGCCTATTTTCTTGTATGGTTTTTGAATGCCTTCAGGGAAAGGTGGGTTATAAATCAGAATAATAATTATTGACGTATGAATATGCAGTTTGAAGAAAGTTTGTGAAGGTTCTGGAGAGGTAACTAGGTGCTGATATTTGCCGCCATTTGAGTGTGATTTGCTCTTTAGGATGCTAAACATCCGCAGCACCGGAGGCGCGCCCGTGCCCGAGAGCTTCGCCAGAGGGCCCTTTGGCATGGCCCTTAGGTGTGGCACAACCAAGAGCAGCATCAAGGAATGCCAGAGACCCGCTCTTCCACTGCAAATCACCCAGACACAAGGAAACAATGGAACAACCCTGCTCCTTATCACATCCACGCCAAATACTGCAATGCAGGTGGACAGGAGCTTAATGGCACAGCTCCCAACCCTGAACAATTAAGAAAAAACAGACTCATAGGCTGTTAATTTAAAAGCACATCAACCTACCCTTCAGGTGCCCGCCCTCCCAACCCCAACATAGGGGTATGTTGACTAAACTGCGGTAAACGTGAATAACGCGCGTTGTACGACATTAACAATCGTTAGCGTGCTATAACGTGCGCTGTAGCGCATTAACGATCGTAAACGCACTATAGCGCGCGTTATCACGTGCTAACGCGCGTGATGCTCTGCGGCGCGGTAAAACGACGCAGAAGGCGGAGAGGGGGCAGAGAGGGGGCGGGGAGAGGCTCCCATTACACTAACGCGCTGAATTTCAGAGCTGAATTCCAACGTGAATGAAAACCTGCCGTTAAAGGCATATTAAAGGGGAGAGAAACCATTTAAATGTCAGCAATGTACAGCCTAGGCAGGGAAACAAAAAAAAGGTGATAAGTGTGATACATGTGCACAAAACAAAAGGGCACAGAAACACTGAAAATGACCCCAACAAACTGGAAAAAAACAGCAACCAAGCTGGCCAATAGTGGTATCAATGAGAAACATCAACCCCCCCCCCGAGTAAGCTCCATTGAACAGATATTTATGTATTTCTTTATGTTAGTTATGTATTTATAAACCGCGGAAGGGTCCATACCCCGTCCCCATACAAGGTGCACAGGCCCACAGTGAAATAGCACTGTTCAGGGACTTCCCCACCATTGGACAGGGTTCCTATGGCGTGCAAATGTCCCGCAACATCAGGGCGGGCATGTCGGAACGGGCAACCGGTCAGATGCTGGAAAAGGGGATACAGAGGGCTGCAGGCGGCACATGCTGTGGTGCAGCTGGGCCACAGTGGGGACTAGGGTAATGCCTAGCTGTCCCATAGGAATGCTGAAACAGTAGAGCTGCCAGACAGCAACTGATGAGGGCCCAACATGGGCAAGAGTGTGCTTCCCACAGTGTCACAGAGAACAGTACCCAGCAGGTACCCCCAATGGCACGGAACATTGGCAGGCGGTGCTGGGGGAAAGCGTGGGCAGCTATGCGGGCACCCCCACCCCAGAACACGCACCATAGGCAGCCGCCTACCTGCACACTGGATGGCTTGAGACTGCACACCACCAGCACCACCAGCAGAAGGGCATGTCAGCATGGTGGCTGAGGGATACTGGTGGTGGAGGGGGCAGTGGCAGCTGCCCAGAGCAGACCGTGGCCTAGCTCCCTTCACGTGGGTGCAGTGCACTCCAACAGACAGGCCCTGTCTGACCAACAGTCATGTTATCACCAGGGAACGCACCATCTCTGTGAGAACATGGTGGTGCAGTGCACAGAACCAGTGTATTCAGAAGCAGAGGGTCACAGGTTCAGGTCCCAGCTGTGGTTTCCGCCAACCCAGCCCTCATATTTTACCCACTACTAGAACGGGCTAATACAGACAGAACCGGTCTTGCAGATGACGTAAACATGCCCAAAACACCCACATTTTACCCTAAAGAGTACAGACACCATAAACATGCACATTACCTAGAGCAGAGCCTCCCAAATGCAGTCCTGGAGGGCCAAACACCATCCCGGTTCCATGCTGCCTCTGATAAAGATGCCTGTGCTGCATTTCTATGCGCCACCCCCATGGTATGCAGATGTATCTCATGCATATTCATGAGGGACAGCATGAAAACCCGAACAGTGTTTGGCACTGCAGGACTGGAGTTGGGAACCTCTGCCTTAAAGCAGCAGCCAACAGGGGCAGACACACCCGCACCCACAGGTCCCATTATCCAAAGCCTCCTGGAGAGGCAGGACTTTGGGCTCTGCGTGCATCTCCCAATACTAGCACATGCATACCGTATTAATGCCACCCTAAAACTGGGAATATGTTACACAGCTATCAGAAGGTTGCTATGAGCACTGGCAGATAGCAATTCCTAGGTTAAGTACAATTTCCTGAGTGAGCTGCATCATAGCAACCTTTCTGATGTCTGTGGAGTGTGCTACAGGTCCTGTGTCTAACAGTGTTTACCAACCTGGGGAGTGACTCCGACAGTATTGCGTACCATAGCCATGCCTGTAACTGTGCCCAGGACTGGTGTGGTGGCCTTGGCTGCTCAACACCTTTAGTGTTGCACACTGCTTGCATAGGTGTGGGGAGTGTGTGTCTGTCTATCCAGTGTGTGGTGGCTGCCAACACCCTCCACAGCCCACACTGCTAGCACTGTTGCCAGTATTGGCCTGCCAATGTGCATAATGAGGAGCAAGGTACCGTGGGAATAGCCTGGATAGGGTGGCTTGGCCTGTCCGCATCTGCACAGGGCATAGGGCAATGGCCGGACATTGTAGTGCCCGGTACCACCTGCACGGACAGGGTGGCCATAGCATGTCCTGCTGGGAGGTCACTCTCACCCTGACTGAGCAGTGACCATACAAAAAATCTGTTGGTCACTGAATGATACACAAAACTTCAAAAAGACTAATTTTATCGTTCACTTTCAACACTATGAAGGAACAAAAATACATACGAGATCTCAGTATAAAAAACAATGCTGTCTTTAGGTTCGCACCCAATCACAGCAATTGTGTTATATAACATCAATGACCTCTACCATATAAAATTAAATATAAATGTCCATCCTTATGATGTCAATAACTCTGAAAAATAACTCTAAAAATTAGAGCAATATACTCAGCTTCCACAGAAAAAAGGACTGGACTCTTCAATCAACTTATGATCCCAACGTACAGCCCCGGTACCAGCCAGACGTTTCAGCATAATTTCTTCAGGGGACCGTTAAGATAACTACCTAAAAACACAAACAAAAAAACCCATAACTCATCTCCCTCACGTGCTCGTAATTTAGAAATAATAACTATTCAGCCCATGACCAAAAACAAAAAACTACTTACCAAAGATGCTGCCCAAGTTAATACATACTTTTACGCCGACAGTCCAAGTACAACCGTCAGCTGACAAAAAACGCCGCGCATGCGGGCTGTATGTTACCGACTCCATTTTTAAACCCCCTATAATGTGACACTTCCCTAATATTAACCAATCAAAACACTAACAGAGCAACTAAACAGATACCGCAACAACAAAACCATAAACTACTACTTTACACGAACTATTAGCCACAGTACAAACTCAATAATCACAGACAGGCAGACCATTCTATTTGGCTATTCAAACCCTTCGGAGCCAGAGTATTCAGACTAAAAATCAACCGTTTTTCTCGCTTAATAAGGACCTGATCAGTCGTCCTCCCTTGACTACCAGAGAGTACCTGCTCCAAACACAAACATCGAAACTGATCAAATGTATGTTCTTTTTCCACACTGTGTTGTACCATGGGAGCCTCCAAACATTTACAATTTAGACGGCTTCGATGTTCTCTCATACGCAGGGCCGGATTTACCATGAGTGAGGCCCTACGCCAACAAAAATTGTGGGCCCCCAGCAGGGGCGGCCCAAGGGGGGTGCGGACCTCATTTGCATAAGGGGCCTCATTTGCATAAATATTTGCATAATGTTACCATATACTAACTTTTAGTAAACGTGCCTCTTAATGAGTGTATGGATAAAGAAAGACTAAAAGATTTCTACATTACTATAATCCAGTGCCAACTGCCAGACACATTAGGAACTACTACAAACACTGCCCATAGTAAACCCGCCGTATCCTAACAGCACTACCAGGACTCACAAAGCACCATACTCTACCAATCAAAAGGCAACACTGCAAATATTAAACCAATACATTTCAGAGAACAACAATACATGACCTACTGGGGAAAGAGAACAAGTGGCAATGTCAAATAGGAATTATATAAACAGAACACCTCAGCTCAGTTACACATGCAGAACATAGACCATCACCAAACAAGTAATCACAATTTAGAAATAGGAAGACAATAATTAAACTGGGAATCCCAAAAGCCAAACTTGGAATGTACAACACTGTAGAAATAAAACTATACATTAATTTGCTCTTGTACTAAACAAAGCGCAGATGTTAATGATGCACATTTACCAGAGCTGACATATTCCAATTAATAAATTCAAAATAAAGAGATATTTTTCTACCTTTTGTGCATTTTTTTCAGCTGCAATTGCTCCAGCCACTTTCTTCTGGTTTCTTCGTGTCTTCTGCTAACTCTCCATCGTCTGCTGTCCATTTGTCCTTTCTTCTCTCTTCTAGATTTTTTTCCATTCTCTCTCTACATCTGCTTTAACATACTAATCTTTCTCCTTTTGCTCTTTCCTCATTCCTATTTCATCCACTCAAATTTTACCCCTCCATCCTCAATCCCCACTTACTCTCCCAATACCCGGCCAATTGTAGATTTTTTATCCCTCCCACACAAAATATTTTTCCCTTCTCCATTTTACTCTTCCAGCCCCATCCCATTCTAATCCTCCCCCAACATCAGCTCCCTTCTAGTTCCAGCCTCACCCAGCATCCATTCCCTTCTAGTCCCTGCATCAGCCCATTTCCAGTCCTAGCCATCCATCAGCCCATTTCCAGTCCTAGCAACCCCCCAACCCAATACCAGTCCTAGCCCCCCCATCACCCCACTTACAGTCCTTAACCCCCCATCACCCCATTTTCAGTCCTTAACCCCCCCATCACCCCATTTTCAGTTTAAGCCCCCCCTATAACCCATTACCAGTCCTAACCCCCCATCAGCCCACTTCCAGTCCTAACCCCATCAACCCATTTCCAGTCAGCCCCCCATAGCCCATTGCCAGTCCTACCCCCCCCCCCCATCAGCCCATTACCAGTCCTAATCCCATCATCCCACCTCCAGTTTTAACCCCCCAGCCCATTTCCAGTCCTAGCCCCCCATAGCCCATTACCAGACAACCCCCATCAGCCCACAGCCCATTACCAGTCTTAACCCCCCCAAAGCCCATTACCAGTTCTAACCCCCCCCAACAGCCCATTACCAGTCCTAACCCCATCAGCCCAACTCCAGTCTTAACCCCCCAGCCCATTTCCAGTCCTAGCCCCCCCCATAGCCCATTACCAGACAGCCCCATCAGCCCACAGCCCATTACCAGTCTTAACCCCCCCCCTAAAGCCCATTGCCAGTTCTAAGCCCCCCCAACAGCCCACAGTCCATTACCAGTCCTAACCCCATCAGCCCACCTCTCCCCTTACCCCCCCCCAGCCCAGCCCAGCCCCGCCCATTTCCCGCCCCAGCCCCCCAATAGCCCCTTACCAGCCCTACCCCCCCCAGTCCATTTCCAGCCCCAGCCCCCCCAATAGCCCATTACCAGTCCTACCCCCCCCATAGCCCATTACCAGTCCTACCCCCCCCCCCCCCGGCCTAAAGAAAAATGTAATTTAAAAAAAACCTGGTGGCTGCCGCCGCGGGGCCCCCTCTGCTGCCGCGGGGGCCCCGTCTACAAGCTGAAGCAGTGCGGTGCGGTGCGGTCGGGTCGGGTCCGGTCGGGTCTCTCCCTCCCTCCTTCCCTCCCTGCAGGCTGCGAGAGACGCGAAGATAGAGCGTCTCCTCGCGTCTGTGTTAAGCCGGCAGGGGCTGATGGGAAATCCCATCAGCCCCTGCGGGCTTAACACAGACGCGAGGAGACGCTCTATCTTCGCGTCTCTCGCAGCCTGCAGGGAGGGAAGGAGGGAGGGAGAGACCCGACCCGACCCGACCGCACCGCACCGCTTCACCTTGTAGACGGGGCCCCCGCGGCAGCAGAGGGGGCCCCGCGGCGGCAGACACCAGGTTTTTTTTTTAATTGAGTTAAAAAAAAATTACCTGGTTCTTTTTTTGTGGGCCCCTGCCGGCTGTGGGCCCTACGCCATGGCGTACATGGCGTATAGGTAAATCCGGCCCTGCTCATACGGGTACGAAACGGACGAATTGTCTTCCCTATATAGCAAAGACCACAAGGGCATACAATCGCATAAACCACATTATTTGAATTACAAGTAGTCAAACCCCGAATGCGCACTGTAACTCCCTGATATGTAAAAGTATCTACACTCATCTTAATAGCACAGATGTCACATGTACCACATGCAGTGTGTCCACCCCCTGTATGGGCTGTCATCCCATCCTCCCCAGCCGGTAAAATCGCCGGACTAAGTAGATCCTTCAAATTATGATCCCTCTGCCATACACATCGTATAACTATTATTTAAACCTGGTACCGCAGCCAGTACATTACTATGCTTACGAAGAATTCTCTGAAGATCCATACTTAAAGGGGAGTATCTAGTGATAAAATTAACATGCGTATCATATGATTGGGCTCGTTCTCTAGTAGACCCTACCTCCAGTAATGATGAACGATGATTAAACAACGCTCTAGTATATGCATATTTTACTACCGACTTAGGATATCCTCTTTGAAGAAAATTAGTTTGCAGCATTTGGGATTTCCGCTTAAAATCATCCCTATCAGACCAATTCCGCCTGAAGCGCAAAAATTGAGAAAAGGGAAGCCCTACCTTCAATCTCGGTGGATGCATACTACCGAATTGTAAAAAGGTAACCCTATCTGTCGGTTTTTTAAAAACCGTAGTGGACCACCCCTTTGGTGTACGCTTCACACAAACATCCAAATAATTAAGGGTTTTTTGATGATAAGTAGAAGTAAATTTGATATTAACATCGCAGGTATTAATCCACGCTAAAAATTCCTCTAACAATGCAGCTGTACCCTGCCATAAAAGAAAAATATTGTCTATATACCGTTTCCACAAAACTATGTGGGAAGAGTATATAGACGAAACAATCCACTTCTTTTCAAAACATCCCATATAAAAGTTTGCTATAGACGGGGCGCATGTAGCGCCCATAGCAACCCCAGAATTTTGCTGATACAGTACCCCTTGAAACACAAAATAGTTACGATAAATAGCAAGCCTCGCTAAATCAAGAAGGAATCCCCTCTTCAGCTCCGTCACATCATCTCTTTGAATGAGAACCTGTTCTACTACTGACAAAGCTGCAGCCTGTGGGATATTTGTATATAGTGCAACTACGTCTAGCGTCACTAAAATGACATCAGATCGATTTGCAAGAGAACAATGTTGTTCAAGAACATTCAAAAAATGAGTAGTGTCTCTCAAGAACGAAGGTATTGTAATTAACAATACCAGGGTTCCCTCATCCGGCACTGGAAGTATTTAAACAATTAGTTCTGCATGATGTTCAATCTCTGGAACGAGTTCGCAAACTGCAACGCACAGCTCTGACCCCGGAGGAACATAAGGCTCTGCGGGCTTTGCGGGCCCGATCTGACATTGTTATCAGAAGAGCTGATAAGGGTGGAGCGGTGGTCGTGCTAGCCAGGGCCGGATTTACCTATACGCCATGTACGCCATGGCGTAGGGCCCACAGCTGGCAAGGGCCCACAAAAATGGAAGTTAGCCTTTTTTTTAAAAATAAAATTAAAAAAAAAAACCTGCTGGCAGCCGCCGCGGGGCCCCCTCTGCTGCCGCGGCAGCATGGACTGACCCGCGGGGGCCCCCTCTGCAAGGTCCATCCGTCCCTCCCTCCCTCCGTGCAGGCTGTGAGAGGCGCGAAGGGAGCGTGTCTCCCTCGCGTCTCTGTTAAGCCCGTTTAACAGAGACGCGAGGGAGACACGCTCCCTTCGCGCCTCTCACAGCCTGCACGGAGGGACGGATCGACGGATCGACCTTGCAGAGGGGGCCCCCGCGGGTCAGTCCATGCTGCCGCGGCAGCAGAGGGGGCCCCGCGGCGGCAGCCAGCAGGTTTTTTTTTTAAATTAAATTTTGCTTTAGGCCGACGGGGGGGGGGGGGGTAGGACTGGTAATGGGCTATTGGGGGGGCTGGGGCTGGGACAGGAAATGGGCTGGGGGGGTTAAGGCTGGAGGTGGGCTGATGAGGTTAGGACTGGTAATGGGCTGTTGGGGGGGTTAGAACTGGTAATGGGCTTTGGGGGGGCTTAAGACTGGCAATGGGCTGTGGGCTGATGGGGGCTGTCTGGTAATGGGCTATCGGGGGCCAGGACTGGAAATGGGCTGGGGGTTAAGACTGGTGGTGGGCTGATGGGGTAAGGACTGGTAGTGGGCTGTTGGGGGGTTTAGAACTGGTAATGGGCTTTGGGGGGTTAAGACTGGTAATGGGCTGTGGGCTGATGGGGGCTGTCTGGTAATGGGCTTGGGGGGGGCTTGGACTGGAAAGGGGCTGGGGGGTTAAGACTGGAGGTGGGCTGATGGGGTTAGGACTGGTAATGGGCTGTGGGCTGTTGGGGGGGGGGTTAGAAATGGTAATGGGCTTTGGGGGGGGTTAAGACTGGTAATGGGCTGTGGGCTGATGGGGGCTGTCTGGTAATGGGCTTTGGGGGGGCTAGGACTGGAAAGGGGCTGGGGGGTTAAGACTGGAGGTGGGCTGATGGGGTTAGGACTGGTAATGGGCTGTGGGCTGATGGGGGGGTTAGGACTGGCAATGGGCTATGGGGGGCTGACTGGAAATGGGTTGATGGGGTTAGGACTGGAAGTGGGCTGACGGGGGGTTAGGACTGGTAATGGGTTATAGGGGGGCTTAAACTGAAAATGGGGTGATGGGGGGTTAGGACTGTAAGTGGGTTGATGGGGGGCTAGGACTGGTATTGGGTTGGGGGGTTGCTAGGACTGGAAAAGGGCTGATGGGTGGCTAGGACTGGAAATGGGCTGATGCAGGGACTAGAAGGGAATGGATGCTGGGTGAGGCTGAAACTAGAAGGGAGCTGATGTTGGGGGAGGATTAGAATGGGATGGGGCTGGAAGAGTAAAATGGAGAAGGGAAAATATTTTGTGTGGGAGGGATAAAAAATCTACAATTGGCCGGGTATTGGGAGAGTAAGTGGGGATTGAGGATGGAGGGGTAAAATTTGAGTGGATGAAATAGGAATGAGGAAAGAGCAAAAGGAGAAAGATTAGTATGTTAAAGCAGATGTAGAGAGAGAATGGAAAAAAACTAGAAGAGAGAAGAAAGGACAAATGGACAGCAGACGATGGAGAGTTAGCAGAAGACACAAAGAAACCAGAAGAAAGTGGCTGGAGCAATTGCAGCTGAAAAAAATGCACAAAAGGTACAAAGATATCTCTTTATTTTGAATTTATTAACTGGAATATGTCAGCTCTGGTAAATGTGCATCATTAACGTCTGCGCTTTGTTTAGTACAAGAGCAAATTAATGTATAGTTTTATTTCTACAGTGTTGTACATTCCAAGTTTGGCTTTTGGGATTCCCAGTTTAATTATTGTCTTCCTGTTTCTAAATTGTGATTACTTGTTTGGTGATGGTCTATGTTCTGCATGTGTAACCGAGCTGAGGTATTCTGTTTATATAATTCCTATTTGACATTGCCACTTGTTCTCTTTCCCCAGTAGGTCATGTATTGTTGTTCTCTGAAATGTATTGGTTTAATATTTGCAGTGTTGCCTTTTGATTGGTAGAGTATGGTGCTTTGTGAGTCCTGGTAGTGCTGTTAGGATACGGCGGGTTTGCTATGGGTTCTAAATGTCAATGAATAAAATGGAGGGCTCACTTCGAGAGTGGTAAAATTTCCATTCATCGGTGAGCGATCCGACAAAAAATTATAAGTCATATTATAGGTTTACACAGTATTTCTGGTATTTGGTTATCAAGTAATTCATTGAGATTTAATTGAGTTGATTCCATAGGGTGTTTTGTTAGTTTAGATTATGGGTTCTAAATGGGCAGTGTTTGTAGTAGTTCCTAATGTGTCTGGCAGTTGGCACTGGATTATAGTAATGTAGAAATCTTTTAGTCTTTCTTTATCCATACACTCATTAAGAGGCATGTTTACTAAAAGTTAGTATATGGTAACATTATGCAAATATTTATGCAAATGAGGCCCCTTATGCAAATGAGGCCCCGCATCCCCCTTGGGCCGCCCCTGCTGGGGGCCCACAATTTTTGTTGGCGTAGGGCCTCACTCAAGGTAAATCCGGCCCTGGTGCTAGCAAAAGAAGATTACATTTCCGAGGCATTATTTCAACTACAGGATGTCACAGTATATTCGCGCCTACAGAATGATCCCCTGTTGGATCTTCAGAGAGAAATCTGCGGCTTGACTTCCTTGGCGCTTCAGACTCACCTTATCACTAAACAAGAATTTCATTTTTTGAATGTGAAGGCACCCAGCACGGCCAGGTTATATCTAGTTCCTAAAATCCACAAGGACTCACTTAGGCCTCCGGGTAGACCTCTTGTGTCTACCCGTGGTAGTGTTTTGGAGCCTTTGTCTGTCTTTGTGGATTCCTATTTACGTCCTTTGTTAATTACAATACCTTCGTTCTTGAGAGACACTACTCATTTTTTGAATGTTCTTGAACAACATTGTTCTCTTGCAAATCGATCTGATGTCATTTTAGTGACGCTAGACGTAGTTGCACTATATATAAATATCCCACAGGCTGCAGCTTTGTCAGTAGTAGAACAGGTTCTCATTCAAAGAGATGATGTGACGGAGCTGAAGAGGGGATTCCTTCTTGATTTAGCGAGGCTTGCTATTTATCGTAACTATTTTGTGTTTCAAGGGGTACTGTATCAGCAAAATTCTGGGGTTGCTATGGGCGCTACATGCGCCCCGTCTATAGCAAACTTTTATATGGGATGTTTTGAAAAGAAGTGGATTGTTTCGTCTATATACTCTTCCCACATAGTTTTGTGGAAACGGTATATAGACAATATTTTTCTTTTATGGCAGGGTACAGCTGCATTGTTAGAGGAATTTTTAGCGTGGATTAATACCTGCGATGTTAATATCAAATTTGCTTCTACTTATCATCAAGAAACCCTTAATTATTTGGATGTTTGTGTGAAGCATACACCAGAGGGGTGGTCCACTACGGTTTTTAAAAAACCGACAGATAGGGTTACCTTTTTACAATTCGGTAGTATGCATCCACCGAGATTGAAGGTAGGGCTTCCCATTTCTCAATTTTTGCGCTTCAGGCGGAATTGTTCTGATAGGGATGATTTTAAGCGGAAATCCCAATTGCTGCAAACTAATTTTCTTCAAAAAGGATATCCTGGGGGGGCGGAGCCTGATGTCCAGCGGGTAAGACGCTTCGCGCTGAAGCTCCCGAGAGGCCTACTTAGAATCCTGACTTAATACCTATACAAACTTACTATTTCGCTCCGGGCTGACCGGGGTACCTTGGGGGGGATGGCGGCCCATAAACCAGCGCGCTTGGACTTCGGGTCTCCTTCTTCTTCTCACGGAAAACGCTCCAAAACAGAGGTGTCCTCCCACAGAAGATGGCTCCATTTCGGGAAAACCCCGAAATGCACCTGGAGATCTTAGAGGAAATACGCGGCGTGAAGGAATTGGTGCAGTCCAATGGAGAAGCGCTTAGAGCCATGCGAGAAGACTTTGGAGTGCTCCAGGACCGACTTGAAAGTCTCTCATTACGGCAGGACAATATGGCGGGGGTCCTCGACTCGCACGCGGTACGCTTGGGCGCACTGGACAAGGCTGAGCGCCAGATACAGAATCTTCAAAAGGAATTAGAAGATAGCAATAATCGAGCCCGTCGCAACAATGTGAGGCTCATTGGAATACCGGAGGGGGTGGAAGCGGGAGATATGAGAGACTTCCTGCTCAAAACTCTTCCCTCCTTGCTGAAGATCACCTTTCATAAAGAACTGGAAATCGATCGTGCACACCGTGTTCCTACCCACATGGCGCTCAACCGAACGACCCCCCGGCCTATTATCTTTCGCTTGCTACGATATCAACAAGTGGAACAAATTTTAAATGCTGCTCGGGCGAACCATCATTTGGAATTTGAAGGTCACAAAGTCTCCTTCTTCCCTGATTTGGCAAAGCCTACCGTTGACCGACGGAAGAAACTCCTTGCTTTTCGCCCTCGACTTCAACAGCTACAGGCTCGCTTTGGCCTGTTGTATCCCGCGAAGCTCCGAGTGACTCTCCACAACCAAACCAGGACATTCGAAGATCCTGATCTACTATCAACATTTTTAGACTCCAAAGAAGCAGAGCAGATGCGCTAATCCAACGACTTGGACTTTTATTTGCCGGCTCTGTCCGCCATTTTGAAGGGCCCGATGCGGCGGTCATAGTCAAGCACAGAGACTACCTGGACTTTCTTTCTTTCTTTCTATGACTTTTTTGTTTTTTGGTCTCCTATCCCTCCATGATGTGTGCCTCGGTCGGATTCGGAGCACGCACAGTCCTACAGGTTATGTGTTTTTTTCAATTTCGGCCTTCTCTGGGGCTTCTCCCCGCAGACACATGGTCGCCAGTAATTTTTGGGGTTCTGCTTCTTCTCTACCGCGCTGCGGTTTTTCTTTTTTAATGTGGGGCGCTTCATTGTATTATCTAAGCTTATTTTCTTTTATGCCATATGTACAGCCAGATACAGTCAATATGAGGGACATTGTGAAATTATGTGCGCTATCATGCTCAGAATTTTTAACTTGTCTGAATGGCCTTATGTAAAATCTTATCACTCAACGTAAAGGGCATTAATAGTCCAATCAAAAGAAAGAAAATCCTTAGCTATCTTAGCCATGAGCATGCTGATTTAGCGTTTCTTCAGGAAACGCACTTAAACTCTGCTGAAACACTGAAACTCAATGTTAAGCCTTACATGGTGGCTGCCTATTCTCCCGCCGTTTCCAAACGGTGCGGGGTAGCCATTCTGGTTAAGAAATCTTTGCAAGCTACTGTAATTGATACTAGCGCTGACAAGGAGGGTAGATGGGCCCGAGTACATCTTAAGGTTGGAGATAGTGAATTTACATGTATTTGCATTTATGCCCCGAATGTGGACAACCCTGCTTACTATGCAAGTATTGCGCAGTTGGCACAGGCCTCTGCCAATACTCCATTAATACTTGGTGGTGATTTTAATCAAGTGTTAGACCCTCTGATAGATAGACAGCCGCCTAGGACGAGTAGTCCACCCAAGAGTCTTGCTACCCTTACAGCTCTGATGCAAGATCTTGCGCTGGTAGATATATGGAGGCTGCTTCACCCCTCCGACTTAGAGTTCACTTTCTTTTCTGCCCCCCATCACTCACAATCTAGAATAGATTTCTTTCTCATTTCCAAAGCAATGATTTCTCAAGTAGACACGACTAGGATTCATCCTCTCCATATTTCAGATCATGCTGCCATATCTTTATCATTACATGTCACTGCGCGGGACGATTCTCCCCGAGCTTGGTTTTTTGATAGATCCTTACTGGGTCAAAAAGATTTTCAGGTTGATATAAAGGCCGCTATCCAAGATTATTTTCATTTTAACTCACCCCATGACACAGCGAGCTGGGCTTGGTGGGAGGGTTTTAAAGCCTCTATCCGCGCAACTATAACTAGCTATCAAATTCGGCAGGGGAAACAAAGAAAGCAGCATTTACTGATTCTAGAGCAGCAGATACAAGCTGGGGAGCGTCTTCTCACGTCCCGTACTGACCCATGTATTTTACTCCGTTTACAACGCTTGCGTTTTCAATACAATCAGCTTTTGTACACTGCTGCTGTTAAAAATATTGAATCACAACAAGGGCTATATTATCGGGAAAATAATCGTGCTGGCAAATTATTAGCAAATGCCCTAAAAGGTCAAAAAGAAGCCAAGCGTGTTACCGCCCTCCGTAATCCGTCGGGGGGGGGCTTGGTCACTAAAGATACCGAAATCTTAGAACTCTTTCGTGATTTTTATACTCGGCTTTATCAATCTGAATGTGATTTTGAGCCAGATGTATTTGAACGCTTACTTTCAGGGGTACAAAGACCGACCCTATCTGACGAAGATAGAGTGGCCTTGGACACACCATTTACTGTCTCAGAAATTCATTCTGCTATCAAGAAATGTGCCTCAGGCCGAGCCGCAGGCCCAGACGGTCTCCCTGCTGAATTCTACAAAACCTTTCACGCTGACTTAGCTCCAGTTTTGAAACTTTATTTTTCTGCTCTGGCCGAGGAGGGTTCTCCTTCTGGGTCCTTTTCAATGGCAAATGTAGTAGTTTTTGAGAAAGAGGGGAGAGACCCGCAACTAACAGCTAATTATCGTCCAATTTCCCTCCTAAACGCGGACTATAAAATATTTGCCACCATTCTCTCTACCCGGCTCTCTGATAGGATGCCTACCTTAATACACCCAGATCAATGCGGTTTCATTCCTGGTAGATCAACTGCTGACAATGCTCGGACTCTATGCCATGTACTGACCACCGCAGTTAATCTTGATCGCCCATTTGTTGGTCTCTCACTTGATGCTGAGAAGGCCTTTGATCGCTTAGAGTGGCCCTTCCTGTTTGCAGTCCTCCGCTGGTACGGATTCGGGGAAGGTTTTCTCCGTTGTCTTCGCACCATGTACGCACAGCCTACAGCCAGTATATGTGCCAATGCTTTAAAGTCTCAGCCTTTTCCCCTTCAACGCGGCACTCGCCAGGGATGCCCACTGTCTCCACTTCTCTTCGATCTTGCACTCGAACCCTTGGCTTTACTAATCCGGCAATCGGAGGAGATTCATGGAGTCCCCTTCACCCATAGGGAAATCAAAATTTCAGCGTATGCTGATGACCTTATGCTTTTTGTCTCTATAGACTCAGTACCGGCTGTCCTAGAGCAAATTGGTAATTACTCACAACTGTCCGGTTATAAGATAAATTGGACCAAGTCGGTAGCCTTTCCATTAAATCCTTTGCTTCATCAGGCAGATATGCAACCCTTCCCCTTTTTATGGCAACCTCGCATGGTCAAATACCTTGGGGTTCACTATTGTTCTCCTTTGGAAGACACTATCTCCTTCAATGCCAAAGACTTAACCTCTAAAGTCCGGGCGCTTACTCACCGCTGGACTCCTTTAACACTTACCTGGTGGGGTCGATTAGAAACCATAAAAATGATGATTGTTCCGAAAGTGAATTATATCTTAGAAATGTTGCCCTGTCTCTTACCTCGACGTATATATAAAGATATAGAGGGCCTTCTGACTAGATACTTGTGGCAAAACAAGACACCTAGGATAGCGAAACATAAGCTGCAAGCAGATAAGGAAAATGGGGGTGTCAGATTCCCTGATTTCCTGAAGTATCATCAATCTTTTCTTCTCAAACAAGGCGCTCGTTGGCTGGAAGACCCAGTACCGAGTAGACCTGTGTGGCTAGACATAGAAGAGGACCTTTGCAAACCGATTCCTCTTACTTTTCTCCCTGGTATGACTCTCCCATCAGACTCCCACTTTCCACCAATGCTTTTAGACACCTTAGGTGCCTTTAATAATCTTATGCAATCTTTAGACTCCCGACTCTGTCCGTTAGATAAGCTCCCACTTTGGTACAATACTCGATTTCGAATACAAAATAAGCCGATGGCGTGGAGCCCCTGGTACACTAGGGGCATTTGGATTCCTAGTCAGTTGTTCCATGAAGGTCGCTGGAAAACTTTTAGTGAATTGCAAATTGAATTTGGTCTCCCAGCGAAACACTACTTTCAGTTGGTGCAACTTCAGCATTGCCTTCGGAGTGCTAAGGTGCTCCCGCCATCGGCCTCCCCTACACAAGGTTGGTTGGAGACTATCCGATCTATCGGTAGTTCACCGGGTGTAGCATCCAATTTTTACAAAACCTTATGTAATGCTATAACTAGAGATACCCCTATAGCGCAGAAAGCATGGGAGAGAGAATTGCATGTGACTTTGACCCCGGAGCAATGGAGCCTTGTCTGGAGTAGAGTGACACGGGTCTCCCGATCCGCCTCACTCACTCAGACACTCTTCTTTCTAGCCCACCGGTGTTTTTACACCCCTGACAGATTAGCCAAATGGAACACTACTCAGGGCAATAGTTGTTGGACATGTCATGCGGCCATTGGTTCACTACCTCATGTTATGTATGAATGTCCCGCACTACAGTATTACTGGCGTCGGGTCTGGGGTCGTATCCAGTCTATTTTGCATTTTCAAGAGCCCCTTTCTTGGAGGATAGTGGGACTTCGCTCAGCTGCGGGGATCCCCTCTCTTCCAAAAACGGCTTACTTCCTTTTGGACTTTATGCTTGGCATTGCTATTTCCCTAATTACGAAATACTGGAAAAATAGCTCTCATCTGAGCCCCAATGAATGGTGGAATCATGTCTGTCTCTACAGTAAATATGAACAAATACCTCGTATGTTTGCTTCCCCCATTCAGACTCCTCATCATCGGTCTAAATGGAAGATGCTCAATGACTATGTACATTCTGCTCAATGCTCTCATCTGACTGTCTAAATTTGTATATCTTTGTCCCATGATTATTCTGTATTGCAGATACTCTTTTGATTGTTTTGATGTATAATCACTGTTGTTTGGAAGCGTTCCCATGCTGACATAATCAGCTAGAGAAGAAGCGTGGGGGTGGGGGGTAATTGGGTTTACTTTTCTTTATTGTATACTTGTTTTGTCTCCTTTGGTGTGTTGTTTCTTTTGTTTGTTGCAAAATGAAAATAAACGTTTAAAAAAAAAAAAAAAAGGATATCCTAAGTCGGTAGTAAAACAAGCATATACTAGAGCGTTGTTTAATCATCGTACATCATTATTGGAGGTAGGGTCTACTAGAAAACGAGCCCAATCATATGATACGCATGTTAATTTTATCACTAGATACTCCCCTTTAAGTATGGATCTTCAGAGAATTCTTCGTAAGCATAGTAATGTACTGGCTGCGGTACCAGGTTTAAATAATAGTTATACGATGTGTATGGCAGAGGGATCATAATTTGAAGGATCTACTTAGTCCGGCGATTTTACCGGCTGGGGAGGATGGGATGACAGCCCATACAGGGGGTGGACACACTGCATGTGGTACATGTGACATCTGTGCTATTAAGATGAGTGTAGATACTTTTACATATCAGGGAGTTACAGTGCGCATTCGGGGTTTGACTACTTGTAATTCAAATAATGTGGTTTATGCGATTGTATGCCCTTGTGGTCTTTGCTATATAGGGAAGACAATTCGTCCGTTTCGTACCCGTATGAGAGAACATCGAAGCCGTCTAAATTGTAAATGTTTGGAGGCTCCCATGGTACAACACAGTGTGGAAAAAGAACATACATTTGATCAGTTTCGATGTTTGTGTTTGGAGCAGGTACTCTCTGGTAGTCAAGGGAGGACGACTGATCAGGTCCTTATTAAGCGAGAAAAACGGTTGATTTTTAGTCTGAATACTCTGGCTCCGAAGGGTTTGAATAGCCAAATAGAATGGTCTGCCTGTCTGTGATTATTGAGTTTGTACTGTGGCTAATAGTTCGTGTAAAGTAGTAGTTTATGGTTTTGTTGTTGCGGTATCTGTTTAGTTGCTCTGTTAGTGTTTTGATTGGTTAATATTAGGGAAGTGTCACATTATAGGGGGTTTAAAAATGGAGTCGGTAACATACAGTCCGCATGCGCGGCGTTTTTTGTCAGCTGACGGTTGTACTTGGACTGTCGGCGTAAAAGTATGTATTAACTTGGGCAGCATCTTTGGTAAGTAGTTTTTTGTTTTTGGTCATGGGCTGAATAGTTATTATTTCTAAATTACGAGCAAGTGAGGGAGATGAGTTATGGGTTTTTTTGTTTGTGTTTTTAGGTAGTTATCTTAACGGTCCCCTGAAGAAATTATGCTGAAACGTCTGGCTGGTACCGGGGCTGTACGTTGGGATCATAAGTTGATTTGAAGAGTCCAGTCCTTTTTTCTGTGGAAGCTGAGTATATTGCTCTAATTTTTAGAGTTATTTTTCAGAGTTATTGACATCATAAGGATGGACATTTATATTTAATTTTATATGGTAGAGGTCGTTAATGTTATATAACACAATTGCTGTGATTGGGTGCGAACCTAAAGACAGCAGTGTTTTTTATACTGAGACCTCGTTTGTATTTTTGTTCCTTCATAGTGTTGAAAGTGAACGATAAAATTAGTCTTTTTGAAGTAATGAGCAGTGACCATGGCATGGCTAGGTTCCACCATAGTGCTATATAGCATTTCTCTTATGTGATATATATGGGTTTCCTTTTGGGGACCAATCACGGACTTATCTGCTTGGTGTGTATGCTGATATCCCCGTTCTGGGTACATGCATCTCCTCCAGGACCATGCACTATGGACTAGCTGGCGGACTGTCTGCAGCTAGTATGTGTCTTGCTGGAACACCGTGCAGGGTGCAGCGGCTGGAGGCTTGCTGCTGGGGAATGTCAGATAATGGTGGGGGGCAGCTGAGCATTTCCAGACCTGCCGTCTGTCTGCTCTTGCTGTACGGGTGTGTACTGCTCTGCATTGCCTGCCCTGTAGGGTGTTTGATCCCGAGTGGGACTGGGGTGATGGTCCCCTCTACTGTCACCATTGCAGAGGGTTGGAAGTGGATCTGTGGGCGGGAGATCCTGTCCCCCACCCTGAGCCGTAGAGGGTGTGTTGGTTGGTGGTATGTAATCTCCCTGGTAACCACAGCAGAATGTGGGTGTGGTGCCGTGCAGTCCTCCTGTAGCCAGCCATGTGTTTATTAGCAGCTCTAGCCCACTGGTTACTTCACTGCCTATGGAGCCAGTGGTCATAGGTTCACAACCCACAGTGGGGTTCATTGATAGGGCTGTCTTAGGCATTGTCTATTTTTACTGTATATTAGTGCTGCCAGCAGAACCACCCTCAGGGTACTGTCACCTTAGGGTAGCTCAATAGGCGCCCTATAGGGCGCGCCTTACGCGGCGCCCAATAGGGCGCACATTACGCGGCGCCCTATAGGGCACACATTACACTTCGCCCTATATTATATGTATTATATGCCATTTGAAAGAACTACAGCATTGTTGGACCGCCCTTCAAGTTCTCATGCACAACCGGGGCATTTCCCATGTGGTTCCTGTAACTACTGTTCAACAACACTATCGGGTTTAACCTGGCTGGATTTACATACCCAAAAGATTTATTCCACCTGTTGGCACACATGTTGTACCTCAGCATTTGTGGTATATTTGATCTTATGCCCTTGTGGTCTTTACTATGTGGGTCGGACGTCAAGACCCCTTAAACTACGTTTGGGAGAACATGCTTCAAAACTTCGTGCAAAAACCTTGACAGCCCCATTGGTGGACCACTGTCTGAGCATGTCACATACTTTTGAAGAACTTCAGTGGCGTGTGCTCGATTTTGTACCGTCTAATCCCCGGGGAGGTGATTGGGTTCAAGTTTTGCAGAATTTGACACAACACTGGATTTTTAGGTTGAATTCGGTTCATCCAATGGGTCTGAATATGCAGGTGGATTGGCATACCATTTCATAGCATTTCTTTGGTATTTCTATACCGGGGTGATCATTCAGCATTTTGTGTAGGAGGAGGTGCCTGTTCAGTGGTCCCTCCCCGTTGGTTTAGATTGGCTTCTTTGAGTTGAACCCGCCTTGTTGGAGGTGGTTGAAACAGCTGAGCAACCAATGGCGTTGTCCTGAGTATAAAACCCGCGGTTTTTAAATATGGCTTACATGGCTGTACTTGTATCAAGAAGTGCTTTGACCTGAAGCAGGGGAATTAATGACTGATCCCCGAAACGTGACATGTCATTTTGTGGTATTTGGAGCAGCCCTCGTCAATTCAATATACAGCTAAGTAACTACGCTGTTCTCATGAAGAAAAAGTATTTTACAGTTACGATATACGTTGATGCAAAGCTATTGCTTTAATTAAAATGGCTAGGTCACGAATGTGAGAGGAAACTTCCTCTTCACTTAGCTGGCTTTTCCGACAAAAAACTATATTTGTGTGGTATAATTAAGATGTTCTATTCCGCTGGTGTAATTTGATTAAATTGATTGACTTTGATGCTTTTATATGTTTCTGTAAAGCGCTGCGTATGCCTTGTAGCACTATATAAATGATTACTAGAAGTAGTAGTAGTAGTAGTTATTCATTTAAAACATTGATATGCTGCATTTCTCAGTACAAATCACTGTTGAAAGTAACTCTCCTCTTTTGCTACCACTCCTGAAATACAGACCTAGGCTTTCAGAGAGATTTAGGGCTTCTTTCACTATCACTGGTTTTTGCAGTACACTGAAGCATGGATTCTTAGCCTCAGGTTTATTTTTGCTTTCCCAAATGAAAATGAAATTTAGTTTCCATCTTGTTATGTACATTTAGGTTTTTTCCTTTTGAAGGAGAATCTGAAGAGGGAATAGCAAAGGCGCAAAGGCAGCAGGAAATCTTGATGTTATAATCCTCAGCTCCAGACCAGGGCCATTCCTGATCTTGGCCTCATGGATTAAGAGCTTTCTGAAGCTTACAGGGCAGTGTGCACTTGAATCTTTGACTGTAATATGACCATGTCAATGAAATCTAGGCCTCCTCTCTCTCCCTCCTTCCCTGTTTCCAGGATCTTACTTCAGTTGGCTTCCTTGCTCACTTTGTTTCCCCTCCATGCCCCCTTCCGCTTTGCGTCTACATGTTGTTCTAACTGCATTTATAAGCAGTGATGTGCCCACTCACCGCGCTTATCTCTATCCATTGCTCTTCCAGTTTGTTCCCGTGTTCCTCAGCCAGGGTAAATGCCTTTTGCAGAAACACCAGAGATAGTTCCGGCTTCTTAGTCAGCATCAGTACAAAACCTTTCAGGTGGTACAGCCGAGTGAAAAATACAGGTGTTGTTGTACATCTTGATTTAAATTCTGCCAGGTACTATGGAGAGAAAAATATTTCAATTAAAAATAGGGAGAAATTGCAGAGGTTAGCAAGTGAGAAGAGCACAGTGCGTGTGGTGGCAAGCAGAAGCCAAGGAGCAGAGGAGGGAGGCGAGTCGGGAAGGTCATGGGTGCACTTAGACCAGGATGGAGGGTGATGTACCACAGGGATGTCAGAGATCAGACTATTAAAGGGCATCAGTTGAGGGACAGCAGTCAGAGTCAGACCATCACAAAAATCTCTTAACTGGTAAAAGTTTACAACATTTGGAAACCTTGAGTGTGTTGTCAAAGATCTCATCCTGGTTCTCACTGCCATCTGCTATAGCTTTCCTCAGCATCAGGACCTGACACTCCAAGAACTTGGCAAAGCCGCAGAGTGCAAAGAAGGAGGCATTGGTCTGAGGTACCAGCTTTTTGGCTCTCTTATACATGGGCTGAAAAAGTTCCCAGTCTTCCACCCGGGCAAACCTAGGAGCAAGGGAGGAGGAGAGAGCAATTATTCTCAGAAGGCAGCCCCTTCTCACCTAACCTAAACCTAGACAGAGCCTTGGATTCTTCCAAGGGAAGACTTAGTGCATTCATGGTATGGCAAGTCCCAGGTCAAATTTTTTCATAGTCCCTGAACTCCAAAGAAACTTTAATTAATAAAAGTCAAATGGAAGAAGGAAAAAGGGATCTGTAGGTTATAGGGGTTGTAGGGAGGGGTCTGAGGAATATAGGGAACTGAGGAGGAAGGGTCTGTGTGGTACAGAGGGTTGAGGGGTAGCTGTTTGTGCCTTACAGTGAGCTGAGAGCTGAGGCATCTTTGCTTTACTAGACGACCTCCACTGCTACTCCTTGTTACTGTATTTTTACAGCACTAGGAGACATATACAGCACTGGACTAATGGAGGAATAGCCTAGTGGTTAAAGCAGCAGCCTGGTGACCAAAGAGACTAAGTTTTGAATCCCACAGGCTCCCTGTGGCCTTTGTTGTCACTTAATCCTCTGTTGCCTTGTAAGCCCGTGGGGAAAGGGAAATGCCAACATTACCTGATTCTAACTACCACTGAAAAGGCATGAGCTGAATACTACATACATTCATACTATTATTCCTAGAGTCAGGGATGGTGTTAGACCAGGGCCCGAAAGCCCACCTGCAGTCTATGCCTCCTTCAGTTTAAGGCAGGCTTGGGGCCCAGGGCAATTGCCCTGTTTTCTGGCCCTGTCTAGAGTGCTTCCAGGAATATTCAGCGCTCTACAAATACACACAAGAGACAGGCTGTATTCAACAAAGCAAACATACAAACCAACATACATAACAAACAAGAACCTATGAAAAATACGCATGGGCCCAATATTCATTTGCGATGGCTATACACCTCTACAGTGCATAGCCATTGCCGCTGAACTTTAACCCCGGATATTCAATGCCGGAGTCATATGTGGTCACAGCATTGAAAATTCGGGGTTGCCGCACAGCCAAAAATGCCACAGAAGCCAACCGGACAGCGGCAATATTGAGTCACTGCCCAGTTAGCTCCCACGCGTAAAGATAGGCCAGCTTTTGCTATGCCTATTTTACCCGTGGGTCACTAACCGGGCAGAGGTGCAATATCGCCGCTGCGTGGTTAAGAAGTGGTGCTACCTCCGTTCTGCCCCGACATGCCCCAGGGCGTATAGCAGCATTAATCAGGCATATGCAGTGGCACTAACATATCCCGCTCAGGGGCATTTACACGGTTTGCAATATCAAGCCCTATATTGGAGAGAAGTGGCTAAGATTTCTAAACCATCTTAAAAAGAAGAACTTATAGAATGTATTTGAATACAGTATGGTCAAAGCGGCGGCATGACATTCATCAGCTCAGGGAGTCTCTTCCAAGCATATGTTACAGCAAGGTGGAAGGTACTGAATCAAGAGTTGGTGGAGAACGGAACAAATAATCGGGACCAGCTCAAGGGCTTGTAGCACTCTCAGCCAACGTTTCTTTTGTACCGCCCCCCTCCCCCAGGGCAGACGTTGCAGTGCAAGCCTCGCAAATGGGTAAATTTTCAGCCCACTGACCTGTTAAACGTCAGTACTGCCATTTAACTTAATCTAAATATTCTGGGCCACTATCCATATAGGCAACGATGCTGAACATTCAGAGTAAAGCGTCATCATTGTATTATCCGTGTCAACAGAGTAAACATCCAGGAAGGAGTAGATAACATGAGGAGTGAGAATGGTAGAGAATTTGGCAGCTGAGATTTAACGCTAAATAAGTGCAGGGTCATGCATTTGGGCTGCAAAAGTCGAAGGGAGCGATACAGTGTAGGGGGCGAAGTACTTATGTCCACGAAAAAAAGAGCGGAACCTAGGCATGATTGTTTTTGATGAGCTTTAAATGGCTAAACAGGTAAAAAAGACGATGGCAAAATTCAGAGGGATGCTTGGGTGCACAGAGACAGGAATGGTCAGCAGAAAAAAGGTGATAGTGCCTCTGTATAAGTCTTTGGCGAGACCTCTCTTGGGGTATCGTGTGCAATTCTGGAGACCACATCTTCAAAAGGATATAAACAAGATGGAGTTGGTGCAGAGGGTGGCTACCAAAATGGTCAGTGGTCTTCATTGTAAACCATATGGGGACAGGCTTAAAAGATCTCAGTATGTATACTTTAGAGCAGTGGTTCCCAACCCAGACCTTGGGTACTCCCAAGCCAGTCAGGATATCCATAATGAATATACATGAGATAGATCTGCATACAATGGAAGCAGTGCATGCAGAACTCTCTCATGTATATTCATTGTGGATACTCTGAAAACCTGACCAGCCTGGGGATACCTGGACTGGGTTGGGAACAACCGCTTTAGAGGAAAGGTGGGATAGAGGAGATATGACAGAGACATTTAAAAACCTCCATGGCATAAATGCACAGGAGGAGAGCCTCTTTCAATTGAAAGCAAGCTCTGCTACGAGGCGACATGGGATGAGGGTGAAAGAGGACAGATTCAGGAGTGATATGCGGAAATATTTCTTTACGGAAAGAGTATTGGATCCATGGAATAGTCTTCCAGTGGAGGTGGTAGAGATGAGGACAGTATCTGAATTCAAAGAAGCATGGGACAAACGCAGAGGACCTCTAAAGGAAAAAAGGGACTATCAAAAGAGGGAAGTTAGGACATTTCAATAAAGATAAAAGTAACCCAGATGCCCTTAAGTACAGAGCTAAAAAATTCCAAATTACCCCTATCAACTGATAACCAGATTAATATGAATAAAATACAACCTCTAAAATGTCTGAATACAAATGATAGAAATCTAAAATATAAGATGGGAGAGCTAGAATATATAGTATTAAATGAAAGGTTAGATATGATTCGCATCTCAGAGAACTAGTGTAAGGTTGACAACCATTGGGACACTGTGATACTTGGCTACAAACCATATCGCAAAGATAAGGTATATTAAATTGGTGGAGAGGTTGCACTCTATGTTAGAGAGGGCATTGAGTCACATACAATTAAAGTTTTGCAGGAAACAAAATTCACTGTAGAATCTCTATGGATTGAAATTCCATGCAAAAAGGGGAAGGGGAAAGAGATGGCAGTGGGGGTGTACTATTGACTGCCTGGCCAGAATGAACAAATGGATGATGAAACCACTCAAAGAAATCAGGGAAGCTAATAAAAGTAACAGCACAGTAATAATAATGGGTGATTTCAATTACTCTGGTATTGACTGGGTCAGTGTCATAGCAGGACACGCTAGGGAGATCAAGTTTCTGGATGAAATAAATGACTGCTTCTTGGAGCAGCTGGTTCATGAACCGACCAGAGGGAAAGCCAATTTGGACCTAGTCCCTAGTGGAACACAAGATCTGGTGCAAGAGATAAGGGTGTTGGGGGGACACTTGGCAATAGTGATCATAGCATGATCGCGTTTGACTTAATTAATGGAGGAAGGAGGGTAAGGAAATCCACAGTACTGCCTTTTAACTTTCAAAAGGGAAACTATGATAAACTGAGGAAAATAGTTAAGAAAAAACTAAAAGGAGCAGTTGCAATGGTTAAAGATTTACATCAAACATGGGTGTTGTTTAAAAATACTATCTTGGAAGCCCAGACCAGCTGTATTCCATGCTTTAAGAAAAGTGGAAGGAAGTCTAAAAAACTGCCAGCATGGTTTAAAGGTGAGGCCAAAGAAGCTGTTGTTGCCAAAAAAGCATCATTCAGGAAATGAAAAAAGGAGCCAAATGATGAAAACTGGAAACATAAGCATTGGCAAGTTAGATGTAAGGCATTGCAAGACCTATAGACTAGGTCATAAGCCTGAACCTGAAAAATGACAGGTCTAAGAACCAAGCCTGGATTTCAGTAGTGCTGAGACATAAAATTAAAAGACAGAATTAAATGCTGCTTTAGAATGAAATGCCGCTATTGCAAAGTTTTCACAAAGTGAATACAATGCCTGTATGTTAAATCGTTACTCCAGAATTGTTACTTACACATTTTAGGAGCTAGATATGACCTTGATGAAGAAAAGTAACCAGGTTTGAACCAAACCATTGTTCAGCTAGCTGGAGAAAGCAGAGCAAAGGGCATAGATCCTGATTGGTCAAATTCAGGGAAATGTCAGACCAATAGAAAGTTTGTAGAAATTAGCATGAGACCAATAGAATGTTTTCATGTATCAAAATGTTTAAACTGTATAAAATGAACATGTTTCCGCTAAAGCGGGGCTCTGTCACTTTTAGACTGCCTTGTGCACAATAAATTGGCTTGAACCTTGATAAAAACTCCTGGTGTCATTGGTTTGGTGGCGCTCTGAATTGAGAAGAAGCTTGCTGTGGAAGCAAAAACGCATAATAAAGACTTTTTCAAGTACATTTGTAGCGAAAAACCTGTGATGGAGTCAGATGGACCATTAGATGGTAGAGGGCAAAAGGGGCACTAAGAGGGGACAAGGCCATAGCACAAAGACTGAATGAATTCTTTGCTTCAGTCTTTACTGAGGAAGATGACGGGATGTTACCCATGACTGAAATGGTATTTAAAGGTGATGCCACAGAAGAATTAAAAGAAGTATCGATATACCAGGAAGATGTATTACAACTATTTGATAAACTGAAGAGTAGCAAATCACCTGGACCAGATGGTATACATCCAAGGGTGTTGAAAGAACTGAAATATGAGATTGCAGACCTACTATTAGTAATCTATGAACTATCATTAAAATCATCTGTAATGCATGAAGAATAGAGGATGGCCAATGTAACGCCAATTTTTAAAAAGGGTTCCAGGGGCGTTCCGGGAAACTACAGTCCAGTGAGCCTGATGTCAGTCCCGGGAAAAATGGCAGAAACCATTAAAAAGGACAAACATTTCTGAACATGTAGATAGTCATGGCTTAATGGGACACAGCCAACATGGCTTTAGCCTAGGAAGGGCTTGTCTTACTAATTTGTTATGTTTTTTTGGAGGTGTGAATAAAAGGGCAGATAGACAAAAGTAAGTTGGTTGATATAGTGCATCTGGATTTTCAGAAAGCCTTTGACAAGGTCCCTGATGAGAGACACTTGGAAGCAGTGTACTATTGTAGATCAGAAAATTGTTAAAGGATAAAAAGCAGAGAGTAGGGCTAAATGGACAATTTTTCCAATGGAGAAAGGTGAATAGTGGTGTACCCCAGGGATCTGTGCTGGATCCGCTGCTTTTTAACATATTCATAAATGACCTGGAAATGGGAATAACGAGTGAGGTAATGAAATTTGCAGATGACATAAAATTATTCAAAGTTGTTAAAACCCATGAGGATTGTGAAAAATTGCAAGGAGGACCTTGATAAACTGGAAGACTGGGCATCCAAATGGTAGATGAAATTTAATGTGGACAAGTGCAAAGTTATACACCTAGGAAAGAACAACCCAAACTATGGTTGCAAGATGCAAGGTTCCATGTTAGGAACCACCACTCAGGAAAAAAGATTTAGGCGTCGTCATGGATAACATGTTGAAACCTTCCGCCCAGTGTGCAGCAGCAGCCAAGAGAGCAAATAGAATGCTAGGTATCATAAGGAAAGGTATGGAGAATAAAACAAAGGATATTATAATGCCTCTGTTTCATTCTATGGTGTAACTGCACCTTGAATATTGTGTGCAATTCTGGTCGCTGTATTTTAAAAAGGATATAGCGTTATTAAGAAAGGTACAGAGAAGAGCCACCAAAATGGCAGAGGGGATGGAAGGATACCCCTATGAATAGAGGCTAAAAAGGTTAGAGCTCTTCAACCTGGAAAAGAGATGGCTGAGGGGAGATATAATAGAGGCCTATAAATTAATGAATGAAGTGAAATAGGTAAACATAGATCGATTGTTTACTCCATCAAAATATAGAACGACTAGGGGAGATGCAATGAAGCTACAGCATAACCTATTTAACACTAATAAGAGAAAATATTTTTTCACTCACCGTGTAATCAAACTCTGGACTTCATTACCAGAGGATGTAGTAAAAGCTGTTTGTGTAGCTGGGTTTAAAAAGGGTTTGGACAAGTTCTTGGAGGAAAGGTCCATAAACCATTATTAAATGGGACCTGGGGTATCTTTTGGGGAAACTACTAGGTACTTATCACCTAGATTGGCCACTGTTGGAAACAGGATACTGGGCTGTGTGCAATTCTGGTTGCCATATCTTAAAAAGGATACAGCAGAATTAGAAAAGGTATAGAGAATAGCAAGAAAAATGGTAAAGGGGATGGAAGGATACCTCATGAGAACACAGAACCTGAGGTATCTGTGAGAGTCTTACTCTGTCCCAGGGTTAGTGGAACAGCCTTGCGCACACACACAGTGTGTCTTTGTAGGAGCAGCAAGGTAGGCAGAAGGCACAAAATGACATGCAAGTTCATAGTTCATACTGTATTATTCTTTGTGATGAGTCCTTGTTACATTTTGGTGATTGGTTGGAATGAGATACTGTGAGGCATCTCGATGAATCAGGAGGTAGTCATCCTTCAGACAAACGGTCCATGGTGAGAAGAAATGCAGAAGATGATGGTATGCAGTGTTATACATTGTCGCAAATATCCAAGGCCAGTAGAACGGTCTGTGGATGAGAAAGACCTCAGAAACAGATTCTCTTGTACATCATCATGGCCAAGAACAATAGTTTTCTGTATGCACACATAGAAATACTTGGCAAGCAGTTGCTTGGAACACAGCAGACGTTTCTTGTAACAGGAATTCATCTTGTTTTGTCCAGGCTTTGGTTCAGAGCAGGTTACAGGGTACCAGTCCTACAGGACTGATACACATAAATGGGTGGTCGCTATTCTGGCCGCATGTGCACGCAAGTCCCATCGCGCATATGTTCTGTTGGGGTGTGCACAGGGATGAAGCCTAAATCTGGATGCATAAGTTATAGAATACCATGATTTACGTGCATCACTGCGCCCATCTATGTGCAGGTGGTTAAGCCTGCTCTAGAGTAGATGTAACTGCTGCAACTAGACTCGGGCCTGTCCGCACGCCTGAATTCTATAAAGTAAAACCTGTGTGTACTTTATAGAATAGGCCTCAAATACATGTACAGTAACACAAATTGCTTGCATGCTTTATTATAGTATTACCTTCATAGTGTGACACCATAGTGCGTTTCCCCTTCCTTCATTCACAGACTTGGGTATCTCTTGGTGTAGGTCTCAGTGGAGAAAGACACAGTAAAACGTGTCTTAGTAGAGTGCAGGGGCTACATCAGTGGTTATGGAGTATATGAGGTTTCTTTCTGGTCAATGGGTTTATGTAGTGAGAAAAGCTTATCGAAGAGCATTTACAATGATTGTGAAAATCTGTTACAGTCTAAACAAGATAAGAATGTCGGAGAGGATAAAATTAGCACTGCATACGCTTTGTAGCACTAAACAAATGATAAGACAAACCCTTACACCACAATAAACAAAGCCTGGAGTACATTCAATGAAACCTCAAAAGAAGAGATCTCTTCCACCATCTCCTATCTGAACACTACTACCTCCCTGCTGGACCCCTGCCCTACGGAATGGATAAAGAAGACAAAAGAAGACCTGAGTGCTCCATTAACCCACATCATAAACGAATCCTTTAAACAAGGATACATACCAGACGCCCTCAAGACATCAATCATTCGACCAACAATAAAAAAGAACAACCTGGACCCACTAGACCCCACCTCCTACAGACCAGTTGCAAGCCTTCCCCTTACCACCAAGATAATGGAAAAGATAGTCCAACGTCAGCTTCAAGATCACCTGGACACCAACGACATACTAGACCCGCAGCAACACGGATTCCGGCCACTACATGGAGTTGAGACCCTCATGACCATTCTAATGAACACCCTCATCATTGGAACCCAAGAGAAACAATCCGGATACATCCTGATCTTTCTAGATATATCAGCGGCCTTTGACACAATCTCCCACGAAATCCTCATAAGCAGACTCCAATCAATTGGAATCAAAGACACTGTACTCCAATGGTTCAGATCCTATTTAAGCAACAGACAGCAACGAATACGCACCCTCTCCAAGACCTCAACCCCCTACCAACAACATCAAGGAGTACCCCAAGGGTCCACCTTATCAGCCATGCTGTTCAATATATACCTCCGTCCACTATGCTCAATCATCCGCACCCACAATATCAACTTCCACATATACGCTGACGACATAATGCTCTACGCACCGATTACAACCACCAATCAAAAAAACGACCAGCTATCAGCCTGCTTCAACGACGTAGCCAACTGGCTACAAGAGAACAACTTATCCATCAACATGAAGAAAACCGAAGCCCTTATAGTAACAAAAGAACATGACTTCAAACCACCTACCCACCTCAACATAGGAACCACACAAATCCAAATCCAGCCCCAAATAAGGTATCTAGGCGTGATCATTGACCAGGCCCTCACATTTAAACAACAAATCAACAAAACTGCTGGGACAATATTCCACAAAGCTAAAACTGTGCAACGTCTCCGACCCCTTCTGGAACCCCACGACTTCAGGACAGTAATGCAAGCAGTAACACTACCTCATCTGGATTTCTGCAACATAATCTACCATGGGCTACCCGCCTCACACACCAACCCCCTCCGAACTGCCTTAAATACCACAGCAAGGATTATTCAGAATGCGAAAAAACGGGATCACATCACCCCAATCCTGAGAGACCTTCACTTCCTGCCAATTCCAGCAAGAGTAAAGTACAAAGCGATCCTACTCATCCACAAGACTATCCACCAAACACGGAACACCTCACTCCACCACCTTCTGCCTCGCCCATCTCACAACAGATCAACCAGACAATCCTCCAATAACTCCATTGTCGTCCCCCACAAAAGAACCAAGTCCACACAACGGACCTGCAACAGAGCCTTCGAACTCTATGCCCCATCCCTCTGGAACTCTTTACCAAACCACATCAGAAACAACGATGACATCACATCATTCAAGAAACAGCTGAAAACAATCCTATTCCGTGAACACCTTTGATCAGAATTTCCACCCTATCCACACGATCTAATACCTAGACTCAGCAGAAGTGTACATGTCTATGTCCACCCAAATCATTAATTGTTGTCCCTGGTGATGGCCCCACCCTGTAAAATACTACCCCCCCTCATGTTATATGTTACACCGCTTTGACCCGGTGAAAAGCGGTATATAAATGCAGTTAAATAAATAAATAAAATAAATAAATAAGTAGTAGTAGTAGTAGCAGTACATGGGTTCTAAGACATTCACAATCGTCAGACAAGATATCATCTATTATAAAAAAAAAAATCGGTCAATTTTATAGCTATATGAGTGCTTTCAAGTTTATCCAGTCTTTGCATACAGTAGGAATCATAATTTCAAGCAACTGATCAGAAATAATTATAAGTTTATGGGTATTCCATCTGGAAAGGTACACTAAGTGTGGATGTTGAAAAGCATGTGATAACACAGAAGAATCTACGTCTTTTGTAAAGCCTGTACTGGATGCACATATCAAGTAAAATATGATTCTTCATGTAGTACTGATCATGTGGTATAGAGGTAGAGGGGGGAGCTTTTGCAAAACGATGGCCTCTACCTTTACCAGGGTGGAACCAGGCTGCTGGCATTCGCTGTTAAAAAGGAGATAGAGCAGCTTGTAAACTAGAAAATGGGGGAAAGTCGACAGTTGCCCAAGAGCACATTGCTCGGAATGATGTATCTCCAGACTTCCTTCTGAGGTGCTGTCCCTTCGCCGGAGCCCTCTCTCATGCGGGAAAGGACCCCTTGCATACAGACTGTACCTGGACCTTTGTCTGCTCCGGCAGGTTGGGTGCGCCCTCTTGGCGTAAAGTTTTCCATGCCTCCTCCACTGTGCGCACTCTAAAACCCCTGCCATTGATATCCATCAAAAGAGCAAAGGGAAAAAGCCAGCAGTACTTCGCTTTCTCTGATCGCAAATACTGCATTACTGGCCTCATGTCCCTTCGACATTGTAGTGTGCCAGCCGACAAATCATGATACATCTCAATACTTTCTCCTTTCCAGGTAAAACTGCTCCTATGGGCTGCCACCCGCATCACCCACTCCTTTTGGGCAAAGGAAGATAAACAGGCCACGATATCCCTCAGTTTTCTCGTTCTCGGTGGCCCAGCGCCCTTTGAGCCCTCTACACCAAGATGTCATCTCCCTTGGCATTGCCCTCCTCTCCCTGTAGCAGGAACCAACATACCTTCTGGACCACAACAGCAGCATCAGCAAACAAATCTGTTTCTAGGAGCCCCCGAATCCGCACATTGTTCCGTCGCGTATGGTTTTCAAGATCATCAAGTTTATCTTTTAACAGTTCCTGCTCCATCTATAAATGCTGCATTTGGGCTGCCATCTCTGAGTCCTTCTCTTCCTGCTGATCAGCCTGCTCTTCCAGCATTTCCACTCTATGCCCCAAATCTCGTAGTTCCCCTTTAATTTCCGCAAGGGTCTCCTTGATCTCTCCACGGGTGGGCACAATCTCCTGCTTCAGAGAGCGCATCCATCCCAATATGTCTCCTCTTGTGCAGCTTTTTAATTTTATTTTTATTTTATTTAAAGCTTTTCTATACCGCACTCGTTAAAATCAGTGCGGTTTACAAGTAACATTCATATGATAATGCAGGTAGTAACCTGCATTGTACTTACATTGAACAGGTATTGTCACTTGGATTTAGAACTGGGGTAACTATATACAATCTAAGCAATGTTGGCACAGTCCAGTTTTTGTTGGCACGGTCCAGTTCCTCCTCTGATTCCTCTCCCAATGCCATGTGCTCATGCGGATCCCGTGCATTTCTCTCTCCACCGCTTGCATATGGGGACTTAAATTTCACCAGTGTTGTGCACACTGACATCACCACCGATCCTGGGGGCCACGGAGATCACTGCACCAGTGTAAGAAAGGGGTTCATATGGCAAATTTCACCTTTATTTCAGAGTCCCGACGGCAGCACTCTAATTAAGCCGCCATCTCCCGGGTGATGTCACTTCCTCCCTCAAGATAGTACTTTTTAATAACACCCAAGCTTGATGTAAATTTTTAACCTTTGCAGCTGCTCCTTTTATTTTTTTCTTAACTATTTTCCTCATTTTATTATAGCCTCCCTTTTGAAAGTTAAAAGGTAGTACTGTGGATTTCCTTGCCATCCTTCTTCCATTTATTAAATCAAATTCTATCATGCTATGATCACTATTGGCAAGTGGCCCCAAAACCCTTACCTCTTGAACCAGATCCTATGGTTAGGTGGTTAAAAGTATTAAAGAAGATGCATTTTGAGGTTTTTCTTCCCCCTTACATTTTTTTCTGCTTATGAATTGATGTGATTCGGATATATGCTTCCATGAGAGTTAGGCATATAAGATGACTGGCCATCACTGGATTCTGTCTTGGTTCAATTGTTGTTAGTTCATTTTGAGGCCAATTCCATAACATGCACATCCAGTCTATGGACACGTCCCAGTGAAAACAGGCCCGATTTCACCCTAATTATGCAGCCATGGGTATAGGACATCTGGAATCGGGGACATAGGTGTTTCTGGCATGGCTCGAGCAAATCACTATGGAGAAAATCAGGCACCGCTGTTATAACGAGAAACGGAGATACACAGCAAATGTTTTTGACATCCTCACACTCACCATATTCTGAAAAGATGGACATTTCTAATCCTGCCCATTTCTGCCATATACCTGTGGATGTCTCCAACAGCAACGTCTCCTCTTTTAAAATGTGCATCTCCTAAGCTACTCCTCTCACTGACAGTGTTGTGCTGATGCAAACTACACATAAATATTGATGGCACATAAATGCTGATAGAAAATAGACTAGATATACTAGTCTGCTGCATGCCCAGAACAGTTCAAGGTTATCTCAGTGCACTCACAGATATAATAACAGCAAGTAGAAAGTGATATATTCGTCATGACATGCCTTGCATCAAAACATACATGGCAGTAGAAGAAATACTTAGCTATTTTTTCATTGGGCATCTCTAAAAACAGTCTTTGCAATGCTAAGTATGAACCCTTGCCAACCTCACAAAAACCTCATTCAACTTTGCAGTTCTCTAAAGGATGCATTGTAATTTATTATATTTATTATTGTATTATATACGGATTTAGAGCACATCATGGTGTCGAAACTCTATTAACATCCCTACTTGACACAATCATACAAGGAATTGACAACATGAGACATGCATTCATCCTCATTTTCCTCAATATAGCCTCAGCATTTGATTCTGTAAATCACAATATCCTAATCAATCACCTAAAGCACCTTGGAATAGGTAGCACTACTCTACGATGGTTCCAAAACTACCTGTCCAACCGCTCCCAACAAGTGCACTTCAACAACAATCTATCCAACCTATTCACCCAACCTCAGGGTGTCCCCCAAGGATATGCATTACTTTTCAATATATATCTTCAGCCTATCTGCAAAATCATACAATCACATGATGTTGACTACAGAATTTATGCAGATGATATAATGTTATTCACAACCTTTGACACCTCAGACCCCTCCTATAAGAAGATCACCAACTGCTTCAATGACGTCGCTGCATGGCTCAGTTCAGTCAACTTCTCAGTTAACCTGAAGAAAACGGAAGCACTCATTATTACTAGGAACAAAGCATTCAACCCTCCCTGTTCACTCCATGTAAACAATGCAACACTGGAAATAAAAAAATTAATAAAATACCTTGGAATCTACCTAGATCAACAGCTTGACTTGACCAGACATATCCACATGACCACCCGTGCAATTTACCATAAAACCAAAATGGCACAGCACCTGAGAGCCACTCCGACTTCCGCTCTGTAGCTCAAGCACTGATTTGCCCACACTTTGACTACAGCAACAGCATACTTCATGGACTCCCCAAGAAAGCACTAAAGCCATTACAACTTGCTCAAAACACGGTTGCACGTACAATTATGCATGCCAAAAGATCCGACCACATAACACCCATTCTGTTCCACCTCCACTGACTCCCGATTCTTCAAAGAATCAAATTCAAAGCCATTACAAACATCTATAAAATAATATACAACATTGCACCAACATACCTCAGCACACTAATAAACATGCAGCAATACACAAGGACAACAAGAGACAACCTGAAAAACACTATCCATCCCAAAAAATGCAAGAAAAGCAAATCAATCAACCAACAGAGCTTTCTCCTTCTACGCACCTGTCCTTTGGAATAACATACCAAATACTCTAAGGGGCTTGTTTACAAAGCTGCGGTAGCGGCTTCCGCCCGATATCGGAGCCGCGGCCCCATTGAATTCAATAGGGCCGTGGCTCCGATATCAGGCAGAAACCGCTACCGCGGCTTTGTAAACAAGCCCCTAAGAGAAATCAAAGACCTCACCCAATTTAGAAAATCTCTCAAGACTTTAATCTTCATGGATTACTATAAATGTGATCAACAGCAATGTTCCCTGTAAAATAGTTATCTCCAAGTTATAATGCCCTGTTCAATGTAATTTCAGTTTGTTCAATGTAAACCGCACTGATGCAGAATAGCGCGGTATATAAGAGAATGTAAATAAATAAATAAATAAAATAAATAAATAAATAGATATTTACCTCCAGTCTACATTACAATGACTTTCACCATTTTCGCATTGTTACCACTCACTCTCTTGTAAAGTAATAAGAATACGTGAACATGTAAATAGTTACATTATTTATTGTTATTGTTAACTACAATTGTTATATATGTAAGTGTTTCTTGTTTCATGTAAACTACTCTGATTTCGAAGACAAAGCGGTATATAAAAACAAATAAATAAAAATTGTATTACTGACTGACATAACAATACTCTTCAAATAACTATGGCTGTCTATGACATCTGTTTCCCACATATCTGGGTACTGGGATTTCACACAGGAGCTTCCTACATGTGGTTACACCTGTCCCATAGAATATCCACTCTCTGTCCTGGCTTATGTTGGTCTGTACCCAGTCACAAACATGGATAGCAGGGGAAGGATAATTTATTAATGAACACTCATGAGCCAAAGCCCAACACAGGCCGTGTTTCGATCTCTTTTCTTCAGGGGCTGTTTTTTGGCTACAAAAATATATATAAATATGAACGTTAAAACAGACATATGGCTGTTTTGCACATTGAACATATATATAACAAATAAATCCACCAACCATAATGTAAACCTTGTATAAAACAATACCACGGTAGATTATACATATGTACAGTAATGTGAATGACATAAAACCATAAACTAATATGGCTCTATCCACACATTATACAGTAATAAAAAATTTAATATAACTTAAAATCCATAAAGTATAAAAACATGAATAGATAAAAAACTTGAATGGACAAAAAAACTTTTTGAGAAGGCCAAAAAGAAGTTATGTACTATAACTCATTTAATTAAATTCCTACCTACCTTAATGTTCATATGTTCTTGCCAATCTATATTATTTTTGAGAAAAGGGGATAAGGAATCTTTAATGTTATGTATAATGTATCAATGAATTAATTTATTAATAGCGCAACAGGAATGAACTGAGATTATTGTACCCTATCTAACAAATTATAATTAATATATGGCAACAAGGGAAGGTTATCAATGTTGAAGGCATCAAACACTAAAGCACAGTTACTTACCTGTAACAGGTGATCTCTGGGAACAGCAGGAATAAGTCTTCACATATGGGTACGTCGGTACCGATGGAGCCTGCGCGGGAATGCTCCCCAGCGTCCAATCAGAAAGCTTTTGGGAGCATCCCACAGCGCCTGCGTGCTGCCTTCCCGCCTTTCCAACTGTCTCTCCTCAGTTTAGTTTTATAGCTGAGACCAGAGGGAGAGAAAGAGGGAAAGGAGATAGAGAAAGAGAGACAACTCCTTAGGGGAGGTGGGTGGGTTGTGAAGACTTATTCCTGCTGTTCCCAGAGATCACCTGTTACAGGTAAGTAACTGTGCTATCTCCAGGAACAAGCAGGAATGAGTCTTCACATATGGGGACTCCCTAGCTTTTGATGCCAGGGAGAGAGCCCATAGGTTGTGTGTCCCTGGGACAGGGTGCACTTCTCCACCTGGATCTCTGGCATCCCCTGAGGGATGGTGGGTAGGAGTTGATTAAGTATGGAACAGGTGTTTGAGGACAGCCTGACCAAACAAAGCATCCCGGCGGGAGTTTTTGTCCAAGCAGTAATGGGCTGTGAAGGTATGAACTGAGGCCCAAGCGGCTGCTCGACAGATGTCGTCGATAGACACAGAGTTGAGATGAGCCATTGAAGCTGCCATGGCTCTCACATTATGAGCTGTGACATGGCCATCCAGAGACATGTTTTTGCTCTGGTAGATGAAAGAAATACACTGGGCAATCCAGTTGGAAAGTGTTCTCTTGGAGACTGGCTGACCCAGATGAGAAGGATCAAAAACAACAAAGAGTTGGGAAGACTTTCTATGTTGCTGTGTACTCTGCAAGTAAAAAGCTAGAGCTCTTTTACAGTCCAGGGTATGAAGATTCCTCTCTGCACTTGATGCATGAGGACCTGGAAAAAAGACAGGTAGGTAGATCTCTTGGTTAAGGTGAAAAGGCGAGACCACCTTAGGCATAAAATGAGGATTAGTCCTAAGGACCACCTTGTCATGATGGAACCTTGTATAAGGTGGATTAGCTACTAGAGCTTGCAATTCACTAATGCGGCGTGCTGATGTGATTGCAATAAGAAAGATAACCTTCCAGGAAAGGTATTTCAAGGAAGTAGTAGCTAAAGGTTCAAAAGGCGGCTTCATAAGCTGACCAAGAACCAAGTTTAAGTCCCATGCCACCGGTGGTGGTCTAATGGGAGGCTTTGTTAAAAGGAGGCCTCTCATGAACCTTGCTACAAGGGGATGAGAGGAAACAGGTTGTCCATTTAGAGGCTTGAGTGAAGCTGCAATAGCACTCAGATGGACTCTTACTGAATTTGTCTTAAGGCCTGCATTAGACAAATGCAGGAGATACTCCAGTAACGATTCCAGATGTATGGCTCAGGGGTTAAGACCCCTCTCGGAACACCAGATGGTGAACCTTTTCCACTTGAAGGCATAAGAACGTCTAGTGGATGGTTTTCTGGAAGTATAGAGAACATCCTTCACCTGTTGAGAAAGATGTAAAGGCTGGAGATCTAGGCCCTCAGCAACCAAGCCCTGAGATGCAGAGACTGGGGATTGGGATGCCACAACTTTCCGTCGTCCTGAGAGAGGAGGTCTGGAGCAGACCCTAACTCTAGGGAGGGAGCTTGAGAGAGATGTAGAAGCAGAGGGTACCACACCTGCCGAGGCCAACGTGGAGCTATGAGGATCATGTGGCCTCTGTCTCGCTGAAGCTTGAACAGGGTTTTGGGAATTAGGGGAATGGGTGGAAAGGCATAGAGGAAGTCTTGACCCCAGTGAAGGAGGAAAGCATCCTTTACCTGAGCCCCCTGAGCCGGAGTTCTGGAACAGAACCGGGGAAGTTTGGCATTCCACGGACTTGCAAATAGGTCTATGTACGGGGTTCCCCAAAGTTGAAATACCTTGGATACCTGATCCATATGTAGGGACCACTTGTGTGGAAGCAGAACTCGACTGAGTCTGTCTGCCCGAGTTTTGAACCCCTGGAAGATAGACTGCCAGCAGATGAATGTGATGCTCTCTGGTGAAGGCCCACAGTCGCAGAGCTTTGTTGCAAAGCGACAGAGAGCCAGTTCCTCCCTGCTTGTTTATGTAGAACATGGCTACCTGATTGTCCGTGTGAATAAGGACTGTCTTGTGGCTGAGCAGGGTATGGAAAACTCGCAGAGCAAGGAAGATTGCTCTGAGTTCCAAGAGATTGATATGCAAACAAGTCTCTTGTGGGGACCAGATGCCCTGAGTGGAGAGGTCCTGAAGATGAGCTCCCCAGCCCATTGGTGAAGCATCTGTTGTCAGAGTTGCCTGGGGTAGAGGCTGCTGAAAGGGGGACCCCAGCAACAGGTTTTGGGAGGACTTCCACCATTGGAGGGACAAAATGAGGTGACTTGTGTTTGCTATTTTGTCTGATAGGCCGCCTAATGCCTGGGTCCATTGGGTGGATAAAGTCCATTGAGCTGCTCTCATGTGAAGGCGGGCATATGGAACCACATGAACGGTGGATGCCATGTGGCCTAGCAGCTGCAACATGTCTCGAACAGTTAGGAGGGGTTTTAACTCTGCTTGAGAAGCTAACTGCATCAGGCGAAGGCAACGGCCTTGGGGAAGGTAGGCCCTTGCCTTTGTAGTATCCAGCAATGCCCCTATAAACTCCAGGGACTGAGTAGGGATCAGAGTGGATTTTGGGATGTTTATTACCAGCCCTAAATATTGCAGGATACGCATTGTGCAGTTTAAAGCAGTCTGGGCCTCTGCTTGGGAAGGAGCTCGAATGAGCCAGTCATCCAGATATGGGAAGACAAAGATCCCCAGGGTGCGCAGAAAAGCAGCAACCACTGCCATGCATTTGGTGAACACCCTTGGTGCAGAGGCCAGGCCGAAGGGAAGCACCTGGTATTGATAGTGCTTCTCCTGAAAAAGGAACCGAAGGAACCTTCTGTGTGTTGGATGGATGAGAACATGGGTGTACGCATCCTTGAGATCTAGAGAACAAAGCCAATCCTGACTCTGAAGGTACGGCAGCAGAGTTCCCAGAGAAACCAATCTTGAATTTTTCTCTGACTAGGAATCTGTTCAACTCTCTGAGATCTAAAATGGGTCTGAAGCCCCCTGTTTTCTTTGGGATAAGAAAATAGGGGGAGTAAAACCCTGTGCCCTGTTGTTGAGAAGGCACCTCCTCTATTGCCCCTTGGGCTAAAAGAGTGGCAACCTCCTGCTCTAACAGGTTGAGGAGGGAGGTTGGAGAATTGAACTGGTGCACTCTGGTGAGGGGGCCAACTGGAAAAATGAAGTTTGTACCCCTCTCTTATGATGGAGAGTGTCCACTGCTCTGCTGTGATTTGCCCCCATCTGAGAGCAAAGTAAGATAATCTTCCTGGAATGGTGGAGGGCTCTGGGCCTTCTAGAGCCAGGAAGGTCAAGTTCTGTAGCAGAAAGTCAAAGGCCCTGAGGGGGCTGAGATTGCTGGGCTGGAGCAGACCTCGCAGCCTTTGCCTTGATCTGTTTGGAGGATTGCTGACGTTTAGAAGCTGCAGAAGATGCCCTCTGAGTATAAGCAGAATAGGACCTTCCTTTTTTAGAAAAAGGTGTTTTCTTGAACAACGTTTTCTTGAACAACCTTTTCTTGGCAGACGCAGCTGTAGACTTGGATAATCTATCCAAGGCAGAATTTTCAGCATCCATTTGATTGGCTTTTGCTTGCCAATCCTTACCAAACAGATTTTCTCCTGTACAAGGGAGATTTCCTAATTCATCTTGTACCCAGGTCTCCATATCAGATGCTTGAAGCCAAGCAATCCTACGTGCACCGATAGCTATAGCTGAGGCCCTGCTTACACATTCAAAGGCATTGAAAGCTGCACGGTTAGAGAATTTGGAGATATCCTGGGCATGTTTAAGCCCAGCAAGATATTCTTGCCTTTTACTGTCAGACATAAAAGGACTTAAAGATTGTAAATGGTCAGTGACTTCTTTCAAGAACATTCCCATGTAGAGACCATAGGAATTAATTCTCGCAGCGAGCATGGAAGCTTGGAAGACTCTACGCCCAAAAGCATCCAAGGTTCTACATTCACGTCCTGGAGGATTAGAGGCATGTCTTTTGACACTTCTAATCTTTCTCATTGCAGACTCTACCACAATAGAGTGGTGAGGGAGCTGAGTTTTATGGAACCCGGGACAAGGAGGGACACGATACATGGTGCCCAACCTGCGAGAATGAGGAGAGGTGGTTAGAGGTGCTTCCCACATCCTTAACATGAGATCATACAGAATCTCATGAATAGGTAAGGTAGCTGCCTCCTTAGGAGTTTTAGGATATTGCAAAATATCTGTCTCAGGGGCCACTGTAACAGAGAGGCCCCTAGCCACCTCTCTAATAAAGTCTTGAAAAGACAAGTCCTCTGGAGGAGACATCCTTCGTTTAGGTGAGGACTCCTCCTGTGGAAGAAGCATCCCTGCATCGAAAGACTCTTCAGAATCCTTGGAGTCATCAGAGGAATCGAAGTATTGTCTGTCGGGATGCTCTTGCAAAGCCCGATACCCGTACCGATGAAGATCGGTATCGGGAATTGCCAGTACCGGGGTATCGGTACCGGAGGGCTGCAGAGGGCAGAGTACCGGCATGGCGGACACCAATGCCGATGTCGATGCCACCGGTACCGGTATCGGTGCCGATGGCAATGCCAGAGCCGGTACCGGCGGAGTAGTCTGTTGCGGTACCATGGGCGTCGATGCCACAAGGAAAGCCGCCAGACTGCGTTCGATGGACAGAATCCTCTGATCCATCGACGCTGCCAATGCCTGAAAGTCGGTACCGGTGGAGGCCACCGGTACCCCAGAGCATGGCACCAGGAGATCTGTTGAGGCCACACCATCTAGATCATCCTGGAACCCCGATGATGATGCTTTAGAGGCCGAAGCCTCCCGCCGGGGTAATTTTTCCGGTGCAGGATCCTCGAGGGCAAGGCCGGAGGCATCTCGATGCTTAGCAGGAGATTTGCCCCTCGATGACCGGCTGGTTTTATGTTTAGTTACCTGAGATCCATGTGAAGAAGAAGAAGCCCTGGAAGATGTCGATGCCACCGAAGCCGCATCAGAGGGAAACAGGGTACTGAGCTTGGCAGCTCGGTTCTGTCGACCTCTCTTCGACATCATAGAACAGGATGCACAATCTGTAATGGAATGGTCAGGGCCTAAACACTTTAGACACCAGTCCTGGGTGTCGGTGACGGAGATAGTACCGCCACATTTTGTACACTTCTTGAACCCTGAAGCAGGCTTTTCCATATTTAAGGAAAAAGGTTTTGGGCCTAAGGCCCAAAACTGAAGTGCAACTGAAGAAAAATAAATAGAAAAGTTTTTTTGTTTTTTTTTTAAAAGAAAAGGAATAACAACCGGCGGTACCGGTATAGCGTCGAGGAAGGTAGACGCGACAGAAAAGAAATAAAGGAAAATTAAGGAAATTCTTCTGTGGTGACAAGAACACGACCTGCTGGCTCTGCGGAAAAAGAACAACTGAGGAGAGACAGTTGGAAAGGCGGGAAGGCAGCATGCAGGCGCTGTGGGATGCTCCCAAAAGCTTTCTGATTGGATGCTGGGGAGCGTTCCCGCGCAGGCTCCGTCGGTACCGACGTACCCATATGTGAAGACTCATTTCTGCTTGTTCCTGGAGATTGACAGTTATAAAAATTGTAATTGCCCAGCATACGATTGACACCGCACGGTATAAACCCCAAACAAAGACTAGAATGCTAACTTGTGTAAAAATAACCGTCTTGCTTTCAAATACACATAAATAAATAAACATGTCAAAATAAGAGACTGAACCAAAGATTATAGGATTATTGGTATATCAAAAAACTATACCCCGTTAAACTCATTCAGCTCTACAGTTCATTTTGACTTTTTTTGCAATTCTGCACGCCTTCGTATACTTGATCATCCATCTGGTAATGAAAGCACCTCATAATAAAGATCACATTTGTTACTCACGCAAAAAAGGGGACACCGCTGTATTTACAACATATAATGCATCCGATCGTTGATTTTTCTGTCACACTCTTAATGAATGGACGCCGGCGTCTGCGCTGTAAAAATAGATGGTTTCCGCGGGAAAACGATGACATAGTACACAATTACCATAAAATGCAAATGTCATCCTTGTGGGCAGATTTGCAAAAATTATACTCAAATAAAGTCTCTTTAAGCAATTTATAAAGCCATTACATAAAAAATCTATAAAATTGGGACTAACCCCAAAACTAAGTTAACATATCTTTGTATATTAATTTCTGATGAATTTAAGTTATATCACAAGATAAAAGGACATGAAGAACAAGTCATATAAAAGGTTGCAGCCTCAAAACAAAATGTAAAACCCGGAGGCGTACACCCAATTCATAATCATATATAAATAACATAAGTACAAATTAAATTAAGACCAGCTCCATATTGTTGGAAAACCCCCTTCTAATATCACCAATGTCTCAAGATGGCTCCAGCAAGGTTCTGAATCCCGGACATATCATCTAGATTAAGGACTGGAAAACCTACGGCAAAAAAATTGAGTACGGAATGTGCCAAACACATTCCCTAAACCGAGAACTTCAAAGCTTAAAGTGTCTCAAGGATGAGACTTCCGGTCTGGGCAATGAGCTGATCGGACGACACGCGATCAGCTCCGGGCAATCGCCCCTACATTACAGCTACAAAACGGCTTTAAAAACGTCTTGACCCCACCTGCATTGACTCTCCCCTGACGGGGACCTGATCCTCCGCCACTGAAGCGCTTTGCGGCCACCCCCGCAAAAATCGGAGCGGTTTGTCCTGCGAAGCAGAGCGAGTGCAGAGGCCGAGCGGGCAATTCCCCCACCGCAAGAATCAGCTGGCCCTCTGCGGGACACGGAGTTGGAAGCCTCAACGGGATCTGCGGCTGCCCCCTAACAAAACGGAGAAGATTGTTGGCTACCACCCAAGTAAGTGGGGGACAAGATCGGGCGGTTCTGCCACTGGCGGCTTTTGTTCCACCGGCACGTGGAGGTGTAGTCCCGGCGGGGAAAGACCAGAGGCCCTCTAATACAACCTCGGCAGTCAACATCTGGGACTAAGAAGCGGGAAGCAACGCGACTGGACATTCCCCCGCTATTAATAGAGGCGTTACATCCACGGAGGGCTGAACCCTCGAGAGCAGAGAGCCTCGTGTCGCGCTCGTGCACCCCCATCCTCTCCCCTGCTGCCGCGGCTGATTTCCCCGCGGGGTACTGATTCCCCAGCGAAGCAGGGGCCTGCGACTCTCCCTGCCCGTTTGGGGGTGCGTGGCTGCTGACTGAGGTGGGAGAGCTCGGGCACCCTTTCCATCGGGGCAGCAGCGCTTTTTACAATTGCTGAGGTGCCCGAAGAGCTGTGGGGATCTGCGGCCTTCCAGCTTAATAACAGCGAGCACCAGTGTACAAAAGAAAGCAGCTGCGCTGAGACTGGCTCGCTCTTCTCTTGCCCCATCAATCACTTTCCTCCTGGGGTGTTGAGGCTATTGCTCTACGGCTGGCCCCTGCCTGGTTTGCTAGACAAATCCCCACACGGCGGCTTAATACCCCTGCAGCTGGGGTTTTCATCGGCACATCTCTACTACAGCCATCCCACGTGAATAGTGCCTTGAGTGGGACGTGGTGTATATAACACTGCAATCCGGATGGCATCTAAAGCTCCGCGTAAAGAGCGGCCTCGAACGACGGAGGGAAAAGCGGCGGAAGGCTCCCCCCATAGCCCGAAACCGGGCAGCCCACAAGATTTAGTGGCCGAAGTCAGCGCCGCAGTGGTGAAGGCGCTTAGCACCCGCTTCCAGGACCTGGTAGAGCAGATTCAAACGCTGGGACAACGTTTCACGGCGGTGGAAGAGCGCCTAGAGCAAGTTGAGACAAGAGTGTCCGATGTGGAAGACACGCAACAATCAGTAGTGGCCAAAGTGGCCGCCCTAGAGACTTTGGTGAAACAGCAAGGAGACAAGCTCGATGAACTGGAGAACCGAGGTCGGCGAAAAACCTGCGATTCGTCGGCGTCCCTGAGAGTGTCGCGGACAGTGCCCTACTTGAATATTTACAATCTTGGATTGAGAACCTCCTGCCACACCTGAGAGAAGGATCTCTCAAAATAGAGCGGGTACATCGATTAGGCCAGAGAAGAGAACAGGCCAGGAAACCACGTGCCGTAATTGCACGCTTCCTCGACTACAGACAGAAAGAGGAGGTGCTGAAAGCAGCAAGGGGCCGGCGGCGACATCAACAGGACACCGAGCCGATCTTGGTATTCCAGGACTACTCGGTGATCGTCAGCCAACAGCGAAGGGCTTTTTCGGGGATTTGCACCCAGCTGTTTAACCGTGGCATTCGTTTCTCACTCCTTTACCTGGCCCGGCTGCGGATCGACCATCAAGGCCACACTCGCATATTAGCGTCCCTGGAAGAGGCGACTACTTTTCTGGACTCCCTGCCTGCTCAATCGGCCTCCTAATTGCTAAATAACTGACTGGGAGTGGGGTACATCGCCCCAGGTGTAGTGTGGTGATCTGGAGCCCCCAGGGGTTGAGCAGTTTCTGACAGACTCCCAGCAGTCTCCACTGTCATGGAAGAACTCTTGGTTTTGCTTTTCATGTGGTGTGCTAGGCTGAGCTAAAATGTCTCACTGAATTGGTAACAGTTATTCTGCCAGGGGAGACAGTGTATCCTTGTTATTTTGTTGCAATTGCTATTGTGTTATAATAGCTGCTGTTTTGCTGGCTCCTTGACTATCTTCCTCTCTGCCTTGTCTCTGCCCCTTTATTTCTGCTTGATCCTCTCCCTCTCCTCCCTCTCTTTATCTCCTTACAGGTGGGGCCTTGACGTGATGCATCAGGGGTAGGCGGAGATTAAGTTCGGGGAACACTGGGGTTAAAGGGGCAAGGGATACATGGCCAGCCTTGTTAATATAACCCTAACAATTTATATCTCAGGCTGGACGCCTAGCTTCCCCTCCTTTTCTCCTTGAGGCCTAGATGGGGGTAAGACTGAGGGTTGACCGCGCCAATGGCTGGTGAGCTCCATAGCGTGTGTGGCTGGTTGACCGTGTACAGAACAGATTTTAGGCCACGCTCCCCCAGGAGTAGCTGGGGTATGAGAGCGACCCGGAACTGATGCAGAGAGGAGAGAGGGCTGGCCTCGACAAGACAGCGGTACACGCACTTGATGAGAGGGGCGGGTGGAGGAGATGGGAGGTACCCTAGATGGCTGGGTGGAGGCAATGTATGAGGGGACGGGTGGAGGGCGCTAGCGCCAACTGTGGGGGACACACCATAGCGGTTTGTAATAGAGACTTTGTGTTTACTGTTCCTTCCTTTCAATTCGTTGCTGGGGAGGGGGGAATATTGGAGGGGCGAGCCCGTCTGCCGTAGGAAGTAGTCCCGGCTATGGCGGGATGGGAGAGTTTGGAGAAGAGAGGAGGGGGGGGGGGGAGGGGAGGGGAGGGATAGGAGGGGGGAGGGGGAGGGTGGGGCAGGGGGAGGGGAGGGGGTATACTCCATTGACTGTTCGTGGATGGGATAATTGCCTATCAATAGACGAGGGGGGGTGCCAGGCTGGGGGTGTCCCTCTGAAATACTTAGTTGTGATCCTGTGGTGGTACCTTGGCACTGCCCTGGCGCTTTGAAAATAATCACTTGGAATGTCTGTGGGCTGGGTAACCCTATCAAGCGGCATAAGGTATTGCAAGCATTGGCTCGGCATAAGTGTGACATTGCTCTTCTCCAAGAAACCCACCAGACGGCTGTTGAACATAGCAAACTCTGTCGAAACTGGGTGGGTCAGGTGTGGGGATCCCCCGCCCAGGGGCATAAGGGAGGTGTAGCTATTCTAATTCATAAACGCATACGATTCGTGGAGGAGACGGTCCTTACCGATAATATTGGTAGATCCCTGTTGTTATATGGCCACTTGGATGGAAAACCGGTGATTCTGGGAAATCTCTATGGCCCCAACGTGGCCGACCCGGGTTTTTACAATGGTTTGGCGTCGAGGGTGGAACAGCTTCCGGAGTGCCCGGTGATTTTGGGCGGGGACTTTAATGGAGTCCTAGATGTAGATTTGGATACCTCTAGGAGAGGAGGTGGACGGGAGAGGGTAGTGCCATCCCAGATATTGTTGCGGTTCAGTCGGAGACTAGGAATAATTGACCCTTGGCGGATACTACACCCCTCCGAAAAGGACTATACCCATCAATCTCGAGCACACGGTACTAGTGCCCGTATTGACTACGTAATGATCTCGGGGTCGTTGTTTACGCACACTGAAGATGCACAGATTGGTCCCTCCGAAATTTCTGACCACGCGATGGTGTGGCTTGACTTACACTGGGGGCGAGACACGAATCAGACACGCCTGTGGAGATTTCCCCTAGAGCTTTATTCGGATGGACAATTTTGCCATTTTTTACGCCAGCGATGGGCAGAATTTCTTGGCAATCACCAAGTCCATACAGATGACCCCGAATTAGTCTGGGAAACGGCAAAGGTGGTTCTTCGCGGGGACATCATAGGATACGCCGCGAGAAGACGCCGGCTGATGACGGAACGTATTGTACTACTTGAGCGTCGAGTTACTACTCTACGGCGGAGATGTGCTCACACGCCAACGCTGCCTAATAAGAAATTGTTATGGGAAACCCAGACTGAGCTTAACGAACTATTACACCAGCGCGCAAAGAAATCGGTTCTGTTTTATCGGTTTCGCTTGCACTGCTATGGGGACAAACCGGGCAAGTTGCTGGCGCGATGTCTGCGGGCCCGACGGAGTCCTGCTCATGTAGCAGCATTAAAAGCGGACCAGGGACGAGTATATAAGGAAAACAAGGACATCGCAGAGATATTTCGTACCTTCTTTCAAAACTTATATACAACCACAGCTGGTTCCCCGGAGGAGCTGCAGGACTACTTCAAGGACTTGGAGTTGCCTCAGCTCACCTCAGCCCAGCGGGAGGTTCTGGATCTACCTATTTCCATTCAGGAAATACAATCCGCAATAACTTCGGCCCAGTGTTACAAAACACCAGGGCCAGATGGATTTGGAGCCGAAGTTTACAAGATCTTGGGGGATGGGGTGAGTCCTCTACTACGAGAGGTCTTTGTCACTAGAACAGAGCAAAGGGCGTTCCGCTGGGGGCGTAATCACGCGTATATCACCCTGATCCCGAAGCCGGGTAAAGACCCGCTTCAGGCAGCTTCCTACAGACCTATCTCCCTACTCAACTTCGATCTTAAACTTTTGGCGAAAGTTCTCGCTGACCGCCTGGCGGGGGGTGTTAGACTACTTAATTCATGACGCGCAAGTGGGCTTTGTGAAAGGCCGCCACGCCGTACGAAATCTTAGGAAGATTCTGGCCTCCTTGGAGTGGGTGCATGCTCACAATATCCTGTCGTTATTGATCAGCTTCGATGCAGAGAAGGCCTTTGATAGGGTGGACTGGCACTATCTTTGGAGACTGCTACCGCGCTATGGCCTAGGGGAAGAATTTTGTAAAATGGTGCAGAGTTTGTACGTTTCGCCAACAGCCGGCATATTGTGCAATGGCCTCATCTCAGACGACTTCCCGTTGGGAAGGGGTACGAGGCAGGGCTGCCCTTTATCGCCTTTACTCTTTGTTCTTTCTTTGGACCCGTTGATTCGCTCCATCGTGAACTCGGGGGGGATACAGGGAGTGCGGCTACGGTCGCAAACTTTCCTTATCTCGGCCTTTGCCGACGACTTGCTAGTCCATCTGACGACTCCGGCCACCTCTTTACCACTGTTGTTAGACGAGTTCCAACGGTTCGGAGCGATTGCCGGCTTACGAATTAATAAAGATAAGTCTGAAGTGGTGGATGTTTTGGGGCACGTCCGCAGTTCCTGGACGGGACCCTTCCCTTTACGGTGGGCAGATAAAGAATTCCTCTATTTGGGCATAATACTGACTGGAAATCCCCAGGATTTATACCGGCGTAACCTAGACCGGATTCTGAGACATCTGGCGGCACAGTTGGGTGCATGGGGGCCTCTCCCGCTGTCTCTGGCAGGAAGGATAGCGGCAGTACAGATGATAGCTTTACCTAGAATCTTGTATTGGCTGCAGACTCTTCCAGTCTGGTTGCTTCGACGAGACCTGAGTAGAATGGAGGCTTTGCTTAAGCGCTTTCTTTGGCGGGGGCAGCGGGCGCGGGTCCCGTGGGATCGACTCCTTGGAAAATGGCGAGAGGGAGGTATGGGCCTACCCGATTTGAGGACCTACACACTGGCCTGCCAAGCCAGACACCTGGGAGACTGGCTGGGGGGGACGGAAGTGTATACACCTAGGTCTTTAGAGGAGTGTTTGGTGGCTCCGGCGACCCTCCTGGGGGCTTTGCACGGCACACATAAGGTCTTCATAGATTCCAACCGACGGAGTCCGTTAGTGGACTCGGCCCGACGCACCTGGCAACAACTTAATAAATGTTGGCAGGAACCGTGGAAGGTGTCTTGTTGGTTACCATTGCAGGGCAATGCCCAATTTACTCCAGGGACCGAGACTGCGGTGTTTCGGGACTGGGGGATCCGTGGCATCCGGATGGTGGGGCATTTAGTGGACCAAGCAGGCAGCTGTAAATCATTTCGAATGCTTAGTCGAGAATATGACCTCCCCGATACGCATTGTTTTGCCTATATCCAAGTTTCCCACTATGTGGCTGCACTGCCGCGCGTCGCGTTGCAGGCTGAGTGCTCAGCCTGTATTTTGGAATTTTTTCAGCTGGGAGAGGAACGCACGCCGTCAATTTCCAGTTTGAAACGTGGTTTGGAGCGCTACCGCCCCCTCCCTGATTACAGTGGGGTCGAACGAGCTTGGGCGACCGAATTGAGAGAAGACGTACAGCCGGGATTGGTACTGACGGCATTGAAACGGATCGGACGATTGGTACAAGGAATGCGTTGGCGTGAGATCCAATTTAAATGCGTGACTAGGGCCCACTTCTCTCGCCGCGACGAGCACTGCGTAGTCGTCTGGACACTGATGGCGCCTGCCCACGCTGTTCGGAGCCTCTGGCTACTCTTCTACATATGTGGTGGGGTTGTCGGGGAATACGGGCATATTGGGCACGGATATGCAGCTTCCTTTGCACACTGCTTCGGCGACGGCTCCGTTGGACGGGATTATTTGTAACATTGGATCAATTGCCGACTCCTGGACCTGTTAAGGTTGGGGAGAGTTTGCTTGTGCGAAAGGCCTGTCTGGTGGGTAAAGGGCCGATTCTTCGATTATGGAGAGAACGCCAACCGCCCACTTTTAGTGAATGGCGGAATAACTTTCATCAATTAATGCTAACGGAGCGTTGGATGGCGAGGGGCAGTGCCAAGCGTTGGACAGTCTTTCTGTCAATCTGGGAACCCTATATTCAGCAGTTGGGACCCCACAGCCGTAATGCAACCCTCAAGGGGGGAGCTGACTGAACGTGGGCTTGAGGAATGGGTAGGAGGCAGCTGCCTTACTGTTTTAGGTGATATTTGATGTAAGAGCCGGTAATGGAGTGAGGGTGGGATGGTGGGTGAGGGGAGCGGGGTGGGAGAAGGGGGGTGGGGATGTAATATAAAATGACCACCTATTGTATTATCTCTCTGTTGGCTCCCGGGGGGGAGAAGAGCAAACCTCCCCCGTGGTGCCGCCTGTTGATGTGTTGTTTGATTTTAATGGTGGACTTAAATAAAGTTTAAAAAAAAAAAAAAAGTGTCTCAAGGATTGAAAAAGGGGGGGGGGGGTTATTTATAAAGAATATTATTAATATAAAAAATGAAAAAAAAATATATATATATACTGTATGTATTGCGATCAAACTCCCAAAAGATCCCACGGCGGATAATATAAATTGATATGTTTATGCTCCGTGACCTTTTAGTATATACAAATTTTGACAAAATGGAAAGGAAGGTTCTAACCTTCAAAATGTGGATGTCACTCCCCAACAAATCATCTTTATCTTTATCTTTATCTTTATTTACATTTAATATACCGCCCTTGTCGAAACGTGAGGGCGGTTTACAATAAAAAAAATACAATAAAAACGTTAAAAGGAAAAGAAATCCATTAAAATAGAGAGAAGATAGACCAAAGAGGTCACAGGACAAAGCAAACAATAAGCAATCAGACAGACCATGGGTAAACAAAACCAAACAAAACCAAACAAATAGACAGGACTACACCTATCATGTGACTAAGGTTCTTTATCAAGGGAAATTTGTTACTAGTGTATGGACACGATTGTTGAAGAAGATATCATGTATGATACCTACAAAACAACCAGACAAATCTTCATCCATGTTCAACCCCTTAGAGTGCAAACTCTCCAAGTTAAAAATATACCGTTGCTCTAGCCGCAAGATAGTTCTGGTGATGTCACCACCCCTCCAATTCGGTTTTACTCTTTTAATCACAAAAAATTTTAAATCAGAAATCTTGTGATTTAGCTCTAACCAATGACTAACCAGAGGTTTCTCCACCGCTTTCCTATTAATACTGCTTCTATGTTCAATGATTCTCTGCCTGATCGAACGTGTAGACATTCCTACATACAATTTGTTACAAGGACATTGTATGACATATATTACATGACTTGTTGCACAATTGGAATAGTCATCTATATAAAACACTCGCTTGTTGGTAGGATGTATGGGCAGGGCATGAATACACACAGAACATCTGCCGCATTGAAACGGTCCCTTATGATTGGAGAGAAATTTCCGTTCGGTGAATGTAGATGGAACCAGCATGTTGCGTAATGATACATTGCGTTTATGTGCTATTGTTAAATTTACCTCTGCAAAGCCTGGCAGGGATTGTACCAAAAACCAATATTTTTTCAAAATCTTCACAATGTTTTGGGAATTATATGAATAAAGAAGGGGACATACCATATTGCTAATCTCCTTTTTAGTACGTACTTGTAATAACTGTTCCCGAGAGGTCTGGGCAGCTCTTCTATACGCCTTATTGATCTGATATGATGGATATTGTCTAACTTCAAACCGTTCTTTCATAATCTTAGCTTGATCTTCAAAATCTTGAGTAGCCATACAAATTCTCTTGGCTCTCAAGAATTGACCAAAAGGTAAATTGTTTAAGTGCTAAGTTATGAAAACTCTTATAATGTAGTAATTGATTTCTATCTGTAACTTTCCTATAGAGTGTAGTGCTCAAACCTTCCTCTGTCTTTACTATGAGCAAATCTAAATATGGTATCTTCTGGAACTCATATGTCATTTGAAATCTCAAATTGACATCACAGGTATTTATCCATTCATTAAATGTGGATAAGTGTTCTATAGATCCATTCCATAATATAAAGATGTCGTCGATATATCTAATCCATAATCTTATATTTGTTGTAAAAGGATTCTGTTTTATGTATTTCTCCTCAAAATCAAACACGTATAAATTTGCCACATCTGGGGCCATGGATGACCCCATGGCAACGCCCTTGATCTGTTTGTAAAATATATCACGAGAACAAAAATAATTCTCACATAGAGCCATTCGTGCCAAATCTACCAAAAATGCTTTGGGAATACGTTTGTGATGTTGCCTGTTATATAGACATTGTTCAATAATCTTAAGGGCCTCTTTTTGTGGGATGTTTGTGTACAAGGACTCCACGTCCAAAGTTACTAATATAGTTGATTTGCAATCATGTATGTCAGCTAAAATATTAATTACCTGTGACGAGTCCCAAATATATGACCACATGTTCTGCACACTGGGACATAATAAAATATCCAAAAGTTGTGAAATGGGCTCAAAAAGTGAACCTATGGCAGAGACAATGAATTTGGTCTTAATTTCATTTGTACTTATGTTATTTATATATGATTATGAATTGGGGTTTTACATTTTGTTTTGAGGCTGCAACCTTTTATATGACTTGTTCTTCATGTCCTTTTATCTTGTGGTATAACTTAAATTCATCAGAAATTAATATACAAAGATATGTTAAATTAGTTTTGGGGTTAGTCCCAATTTTATAGATTTTTTATGTAATGGCTTTATAAATTGCTTAAAGAGACTTTGAGTATAATTTTTGCAAATCTGCCCACAAGGATGACATTTGCATTTCATGGTAATTGTGTACTACGTCATTGTTTTCCCGCGGAAACCATCTATTTTTACAGCGCAGACGCCGGCATCCATTCATTAAGAGTGTGACAGAAAAATCAGCGATCGTATGCATTATATGTTGTAAATACAGCGCTGTCCCCTTTTTTGCGTGAGTAACAAATGTGATCTTTATTATGAGGTGCTTTCATTACCAGATGGATGATCTAGTATAAGAAGGAGTGCAGAATTGCAAAAAAAGCCAAAATGAACTGTAGAGCTGAATGAGTTTAACGGGGTACAGTTTTTTGATATGTACCTATAATCTTTGGTTCAGTCTCTCATTTTGACATAAGTTTATTTATTTATGTGTATTTGAAAGCAAGCCAGTTATTTTTACCCAAGTTAGCATTCTAGTCTTTGTTTGGGGTTTATACCGTGCGGTGGCAATCGCATGCTGGGCAATTACAATTTTTATAACTGTCATTAGTGTTTGATGCCTTCAACATTGATAACTTTCCCTTGTTGCCATATATTTGTGGAAAAGGGCTAGTCAAGCCAGGTCCCAAAACCAAATTGGATACGATCAGAGAATTGGATGAATCAGCTGCTGATACACTAACCTATGGCACTATGGTTCACCCAGTATATGGAAATTTGGAATTAATGGACTCAGAAACGGATAGTGACTCTGGATCTATACTGAATATAGGAATTGGAAGCGATAGCAGTAAATCTATAGATGAAACAGGACTATGCTCATGGAAATTTATAGCTCAAGCTGCAGTGAAATTAAAAGCTTTCTCTTTAAAAGTAACTTTAAACTGTCCTTCTGCTTTCTGATAGTTGCTTCATAGAATTAGCAAATAGAGCCTATGTGTACATAAGCTAGTTCCCTAAAACTCAATAGAACAAATAGTACATCCTCTTTTATCCTGCAATATGATAGGCTAAAGGATTAGCTAGGTCGGCATGGTCTTTTTAGAGAACTAGATCTTAGGTCAACATGTAACTGCAAATATTAAAAGCCTGAGTAAATAGTAAATAGTCGGCAAATATTATGAGTAACTAATTAGCTTCTGTGTATGGTAGAAATACAGCGACACCTATTGAGTCTAGCGAATATAGTAATAACTTCTGCTTTTATCTAACTTGATACATGTCAGCAAAATCTATTTAGATATGTACTTTTGTAACCTAAACATCACCAGATGTTAATTAAAAATTAACTGTGTCAGCTGATAATTCTCAATAAAAAGCTGGAGCTCTGCAGAGAAATCTAGAAGAATTTCAGATGGAGAGGCCTGATTTTAGGGTGCCATGATTTTCTGTCATACAGAGCTCTGTAGCAATTAATTGAATAATTGTGTCTTGTTTTTTCCTTCCTGTTAAGAGGTTAGAGATAATTATAAAGCATCCAGGTTTAGTGAAGGAATGCAGACCCTAAGAGGGTGAGGGTTCCTCAGTTTGGTGCCGTGGAAGGACTCTGATTGTCTGGCCTTTCAGCAGGAACGAAAACACAGATAAGGACACAGGCAGTGGTTGCCGTGAGTGAGTATACTAAAGAATTGACAGATATCTGTGTGTATATTGTGTTTGTAATGGGTAATAAAGCCGGTAAGATTAGACAGAGATCTCAGTTAGATGAATGGAGCGAGAAGGCTCGTGAAATAGGGCAAAAGAAAGGAAGCCCTAATTATGAAAAGAGGTGCAAGTTTGGTGACAGTGCCTTAGATTATGTGGCCAAGTGGCATTCATTGACTGCCAGTAATCCCAATTTGCAGTTTCCCCTTGGGGGAACATTTCAGGAGGACAAATTGAGGTGGTTATAGTATGAAATGGCTTTTGAAGATTTAAGCAAATCTCATACCAGTCATGAATGGGTCATATATAGTTGGTGGCTAGCCAAAGCCGCAGAAAAAAGTCAACAAGCCACTACTTTTGTGTTTGAAAAGTTTAAAGATCAAGTGTATAGGATAGAAGAACAAATATGTGTTTTGACTAAGCAGACAGTAAGACTAATAGTGACAGTGAAAAGGTAAATGTTTGTGATCCTTGTACTGTAGCGACGGCTCCTCCAGTTTATGAGGAGGAGTTTACTGCATTGGCTGTTTCGCTATCTAGGAATAGTGCCGCAGCATCGGCATCCCGTCAAGATCAGGAGGTGTCACTCATCCAAGTGGATAATATGCCTGGTGTTTCTACCCCTGTTAAATTTGATACTAATTCCTTAGATGCTACTTCAGGTGTAGTGTTGCATTCCCCAATTTCTGTGGCTGGGGTAGATGTTTCTCCTTTAATTGTGCCAGGTGGTCCCTGTCCTGCTACCCCTGTAGATCCTGTAGTTATCCCTCGTACCACTAGAACTCAACAATTGAAAAATGATATTTTGGAACTTGAACAATTAATAGGAGTGGAAGCTAGTCAGCTTGAGGTTATAACTAGTAGAGAGCAGCTGACACAATATCTTGCCCATTTAGCAGACAAAGCCCGTACATTAACTGAAGTTATTATAGCTGCACTTGAGGCACTTGACTTACAATTAAAACAGCATATGTTAGAACTGTTACCATGCAGTCAGAATAAGGAACTAGTAGCAGAAGCTATGGCTGCTGTTGCCAAAGGAGTTGGGCATTGGACCAAAGCTCCATTGATCTCTAACTGGCAGCACTTGCAGCGGTTGACATTGGAATTAGGTGAATTTTTAACTTTGAATAAAGAGGTGAGGGGGCGGAGTCTGCCGTGGTAAAGATGGCCGCTTAAGAACGGAGCTCCCTCCCGACATTAAAAGAATCCGGAGCTCTTGCCGGCAAAACGAACCCTGACACTCCGTAATCAGTGCCCAGAAGGAGTGTTAGAGAGATGGCTGCGCTAAAGCCCGCAAAACTGGATTTCCAACAATCTGGGGTACAATCGAACAAGCGGGCTAAACAGGACCTCCTCTCCCCACAGAAAACAGGGCCTGACAAAGCTACTTCGGAGGGGCTGCGGGAAATATTGCAAGAGCTCCGAACAGTCAGAGACATAGTTACCGCCAACTCCGGGGCTCTAGCGGAGGTGAAAGAGGACTTGCATGAGCTGAGGAACCGCACAGGGGAGCTGGCAAAACGCCTCGAGGACGTCGAATCGGAGGTGGACCGGCAGTCCTCTGTACTGGCGCAGATGGGCCCAATAACCAAGAGGGTGGCGGCACTCGAAATACAATTAGAAGATCAAGCAAACAGAACCCGGCGGAGCAACATTCGCATCCTGGGGATACCGGAGGGCCGAGAGGGATCGGATCCTGTTTCCTACCTCGAGAAGCTGATCCCGGAGATCCTAGGCATCACCTTTGAGAGGCCCCTGGAATTGGAGCGCGCCCACCGCGTCCCGTCGCACCCGTCACCCCATACTCCGAGGCCCCGGCCGTTTGTGATTAAAGTGCTACGATACCAACATGTAATACACATCATGCAGGCAGCGAGACGACGGCAAAATGTTCAAGTAGAGGGGCAGAAAATCGCATTCTATCCGGATCTCAGCAAGCAGACAGCCCTACGACGGAAGGAACTCCTGGCCTGTAGGCCTCTGCTGCAGCAGATAGAAGCACGCTTCGGCTTACTGTATCCCGCCAACATGAGGGTCACGCTGGATAACAACACCCGCACTTTCACAGATGGTCCAACTCTGCGGGCCTTCTTACAGGAGCGAGTTCGGATGGACATGGGATCCTAAGCGAGGCTGGTATTACTGTCTTGTTGCTATACCTTGCTATACCTCAACCCCTGGGCTAGCATGAATGTCAAGGGGGGTATTGGTCCTGATTTCCTGTCTGAGTAGCCTAGGTCTGCAAACATGTAGGTGGGCTGATTACTTAATTACTGCAAGGTCACAGTGCAATTTACTATAATATACAATATTGTGGCCTTTGAATGTACTGTTGTCATCTCACTTGTTTCTTCTTTGATGTTGGGGGGGAGAAGGGTGGGCCTAAAGGGCGGTAAGGGATTCGCCATACAAGTTATGACAGCTGGCGGCGTTGTATTATTAATATGTAAGGCTACACAATCAAGTTACGTTATCATAGTGTTTCTAGGGCTACAGATCGCGAATGCCATGAGTTTACACCCTAATAAGATTGATTATGGCTAAGTGTCAGGTGCGGGTGTTATCCCTAAATGTTAAGGGCATTACTAACCCCCTAAAGAGAAAGAAGATCTTGAATTATTGCAAACATCAGCAGGCAGATATAATCTACCTACAAGAGACTCGCCTGTCCCTCACTGAATCCCACAAAGTAGTCGACAACACATATCGGAATGTCCTCTCCGCTCCAGCCCTCAGGAAGAAGGGGGGAGTAATCATACTGGCGAAGAAATCCCTCCCACTGGACATAAAAGAGGCCAAAACGGACCCAGTAGGGCGCTGGGCAAGAGTTACCGCTCAGCTCTATGGAGAACCATACACTCTCATGACGATTTATGGGCCAAACATCGATGATCCGCTGTTTTTTGTCCAGGTTCTCCAAGAGCTCCTGGGAGCTGGCTCCTCTCGTATTGTACTAGGAGGCGACTTTAACCTTATACCCGATCCCTTGCTAGATAGAACTCCATACAAACCACAGTATAAACCTCAGGCATCGCTGGCACTACAGAATCTTCGAGACTCGGTTGGGCTGGTGGATCCCTGGCGACTCCTCTACCCCGATGGCAAGGAGTACTCCTTCTACTCGCTGCCCCACAACTCGCAAACCCGCATTGATTACTTTCTCATGTCCAAGACACTACTACCTCAGGTTGTAGGCGCTAGTCTACTTCCATGCACAGTATCAGACCACTCTGCGATAGCTTTGATCCTCACCGTGAGCTCTGAAAGAAAACAGCTGGGGCGATTCTACTTTGAGAAGGCCTGGCTAGCTGACGAAATATTCCGTGTTGATATGAAGAAAAATATCTCTGATTACTTTGCGGAGAATCAACTTGGGGAAACTTCTACTTGGGCCTGGTGGGAGGCCTTCAAAGCCAGTGTCCGTGGACACATGACGGCCCACAAAATCCGTAAACGCAAGGAAGAATCAAAGCGACGGACAGAATTAGAGGCTGAAATCCGAACAGGTGAACGGATACTGGCCCGACGGACTGACCCGACAGTTCTCGTACGGTTACAGAAGCTCCGGATCCAGTACAACGCCCTCTTACAAGATGAAGTCAAGGAATCCTTTAAACTGCAACAGGGGAGAAGTTATCATGATAGTAACCGAGCCAGTTCTTTACTGGCGAATACCCTTAAAGCTAAACGTAATATTACCCGGATCAACGGATTGAAGGATCCCACCGGGGTTTTGCAAACCTCGGACGACATCATTCTAGCGCTCTGCGAAGACTTCTATTCTAAGCTCTACCAGTCAGAAGTCACATCTGATGAGTCGGCGTTCTCAGCTTTCGTTTCCACAATTACGGGACCCCAGCTTACGCAACAGCAGCAACAACTATTGGCGGCGCCGATTAACCTCAAGGAGGCCCAAACTGCTCTCAAACAACTTGCCAAAGGGAAAGCCAGCGGCCCAGATGGACTGCCAGTGGAATTCTATGAAGCCTTCTCCGAACTGCTAATTCCAGAGATGCTGTTCTACTACGAAGGACTGCGGGAGGAACACCCCGATGTTGGCGCCTTAGCCTCAGCGACAATCGTGATACATCCCAAGCCGGGTAGGGATCCGGAAAATGTGGGGAATTATAGACCTATCTCCTTATTGAATGCTGACTACAAAATATATGCTAAGATACTTGCTAACCGGCTCTCCAAGGTTCTGGATACCTTAATCCATCCTGATCAATGTGGATTTATGCCAGGACGCTCCACGGTTGACAATGGACGACTCTTTGCCCACGTCCTCAGGAAAGCGCAGGAGCTGGACCAACCCATAGTCGGCCTTGCGCTAGATGCTGAGAAAGCCTTTGACAGGGTTGAGTTTCCATATCTCTTTCAAACCATGCGTTGGATGGGAGTGCCTAATAGCTTCCTACAGAATGTGCAGTTGTTATACACCAAACCCACAGCCCGGGTAGCGGCGAATGGCGCCACTTCACGGGAGTTTACACTTACCAGGGGTACTAGGCAAGGTTGTCCCCTATCTCCCATGCTGTTTAATCTAGCCTTGGAACCCCTGCTCCTTAAGATCCGGCAAATGTCCAATATAGAGGGCATACCATTAGAAGGATATCATTGCAAAGTTTCAGCTTATGCCGATGATCTCTTGTTGTTCCTTAATGTGAATTCGATGGACGCTGTCCTACAAATTATCTCAGAATACGCCGGCATTTCCGGATACAAATTAAATATGGATAAGACGACAAGTATACCGCTCACTGCCACAGTGTCAGTGGATATGCTTACGCAATACTCCTTTCAGATCGAAAAACAGTCTTTCAAGTATCTGGGGGTCATATACGGAACCAGCCTGTCAGACACGATTACACGTACCAGATCCGGAGCAATGAGATCCTGCGAGAATGCACACAGCGGTGGTCACCCCTAAATCTGACCTGGTGGGGCCGCTTAGAAACTATCAAAATGGTAATTGTCCCCAAACTCACTTACATGTTGAGCATGCTTCCAGTATTCTTTGACAAGAAATTTTACCAAGAGGTAGAGAAGAAATTACTGGCCTTCCTGTGGGCGAAGAAAACGCCGCGTATAGCAGCATGGAAACTAAAGCTCCCTAAGCAACAGGGAGGGGTCCATTTTCCAGATCTTTACCATTACCACACCGCTGCCATCTTGCGCCAAGGCTCCTGGTGGGCAGAAGATCCCGATGCTCTCGGAGCTCCCACTTGGCTACGTGTAGAGGCCGCAATGAGTGACCCTCTCCCGCTTCGACAATGCATCGGAGTATCTGTACGCTCTGAGCGCAAGGGTAAAGAACTTCTGCAGGCGACCCAACAGGCCTTCAACATGTTGCTCCCACTTCTAGAAGACAGGCAGGGATGCACGGTAGACACCCCGCTGTGGTACAATCAACGGTTTAAGATAGGAGGCACAAGCTTTGCATGGAAAGCCTGGATAAAGAAGGGAATTCTTACTTTGGGTCACCTGCTCAATGGCCAGAGATACAAAACTTTCGCAGAACTACAGCGAGACTTCCAGCTCCCCTATACCTGTTTCTTTCAGTGGGGGCAGTTGCGTCACTGTCTGGGTAAAGCAGGTGTGACACCACTACACATGGCCGATGGACGACCCTCGTACCAATGGATACTTGAACTTCGATCAGTAACAGGCCAGATCTCAAAGTACGTAGGTCTCTTTAGAGCAGCGGGTGGACGTAGTCCTGAAGGGGCACAATTGGCGTGGGAGGCCGATGCAGGTCTCCTGGCAGTTTCAGACCAGTGGTCATCCCTCTGGGGATCCCGGGTACGGCTCTCCAGATCTGCATCGCTCACACAGATGCTATACTTCCTTACACACCGTGCCTATTTGACCCCGGTCAAAGTCTCCAAATGGCAGTCACGGGGGAATGACCGCTGTTGGTCCTGTGCATCCGATGTGGGAACTCTAACGCACATGCTATATTACTGTCCTCTGCTATCGGAGTACTGGCAAAAAGTATGGGAACGAGTGCAGAAGCTCTGTGGGACTTCCTCGCCATTATCCTTTCGGATAGTTATATACAAATCGCTGGCGGAGGTACCGGATTTGAAAAAGGAGCTCTTTGATATATTCGACTTGCTGCTGAGTTTAGCTCTGAAAGCCATCATGAGTCACTGGAAGTCGTTTAGCTCACTGAGCTATGCATACTGGTGGAATCTGGTCTGCTATCATCGAGCTTGTGAGATTGCCTACGTTCAACAGAATCCTTCATTTAGAAGACTACTTAGAAAATGGGACACCCTGAAGCTCGAGCTGACCGCAAGATAGACCTAATAAATGAGAAGTGGCATTCGCGATCTGTCCCCCTCTTCTTCTTTTTTTTTTTTTTTTTTTTTTTTTTTTTCTTCCCTTTTCCTTCTTGGTAGCCAAGATATTCAAGCTAGTCAAATTGGTAGTGCACCGCCTGTATTAGTTTTAGTAGTCAGGCTTGTTTGTCATGACTGCACATGTAATGTTTCCTTTTATGTTTGTATATTCTGAAAATTTCTAAATAAAGGTTCAAAAAAAAAAAAAAAAAAAAAGAGGTGAAAGAGCAGAGGAAGAAGATAGATCTGCTTGCTCCGTTCAGAGCCTTTCCTAGGGGGGATGGTGGTTTAGTTACTTTAGCATCTCATTGGTCCCCAGCTGAAGTTTTTAATTTGGCTAGATCTTGCCCTGACTCCAGAGAAAGCACAGTTACTTACCTGTAACAGGTGATCTCTGGGAACAGCAGGAATTAGTCCTCACATATGGGTACGTCGGTACCGACGGAGCCCGCGCGGGAAAGCTCCCCAGCTTCCCAGAAGGAAAGCTTTTGGGGCCTCCCACTGCGCATGCGCGCTGCCTTCCCGCCTTCCTGACCAACTCTCCTCAGTTCAAGTTTAAAGCTGAGACAATAGAGAGAGGAAAGGAAAGAGAGAGATAGATACAACTCCTAGGGGAGGCGGGTGGGTTGTGAGGACTAATTCCTGCTGTTCCCAGAGATCACCTGTTACAGGTAAGTAACTGTGCTATCTCCAGGAACAAGCAGGAATAAGTCCTCACATATGGGGACTCCCTAGCTAAGATGCCTGGGAGATCCCCTGAAGGGTATGAGACCCTGAAAGGTTCCTCATCTTCCTATGGATCTCAGGCATCCATTCAGGGAAGGTGGGCTGGAGTTGTTCAAGAATGGAACAGGTGTCTGAGGACAGCCTGACCAAACAAGGCATCCCGGCGGGAGTCCTTGTCCAAACCGTAATGGGCTGTAAAGGTTCTTACTCTGGTAAGCAAAAGAGATACACTGAGCAATCCAATTGGAGAGTGTTCTTTTGGAGACTGGAAGTCCTAAATGAGAAGGATCAAAAGCAACAAAAAGCTGAGAAGACTTTCGATGTTGCTGTGTCCTGTGGAGGTAAAAGGCAAGAGCTCTTTTACAGTCTAGAGTATGAAGGTTCCTCTCTGCACTAGATGCATGAGGAGCTGGAAAAAAGACAGGTAAATATACCTCTTGATTAAGATGAAAAGGGGAGACCACTTTAGGCATAAAGTGGGGATTGGTCCTAAGGACCACCTTATCATGATGGAACCTTGTATAAGGTGGATTAGCCACTAGAGCTTGCAGTTCACTGATACGGCGAGCTGAGGTGACTGCAATAAGAAAAATAACCTTCCAGAAAAGAAATTTCAAGGAGGTAGTGGCTAAGGGTTCAAAAGGAGGCTTCATAAGCTGACCAAGAACCAAGTTTAAGTCCCATGCCACCTGAGGAGGTCGAATGGGAGGTTTAGTTAAGGTTAGGCCTCTCATGAATCTTGCAATAAGAGGATGAGAGGAAACAGGTTGTCCATTGATGGGCTTAAGTGATGCTGCAATAGCACTCAAATGGACTCTTACTGAATTCGTTTTGAGTCCTGCATTGGAGAGATGCAGGAGATATTCCAAAAGAGAATTCAATGGGAGTGCTAGAGGGTTAAGACCCTTTTGAGCACACCAAATGGAAAATCTTTTCCATTTAAAAGCGTAAGAACGCCTAGTGGAAGGTTTCCTAGAGGCATGTAGGATATCCTTCACTTGCTGCGAAAGATTGAAGTGTTGAAGGTCTAGGCCTTCAGTAACCAAGCTCTGAGGTGAAGGGACTTGGGGTTTGGGTGCCACAAAGTCCCCTCCTCCTGAGACAGAAGGTCTGGAGCCACTCCCAAGTCCAGGGAGGGGGCTTGGGAGAGATGCAGAAGTAGAGGGTACCACACTTGGCGTGGCCAGCGTGGAGCTATGAGGATCATGGACCCTTGATCCCTTTGAAGTTTGAACAGAGTCTTGGGAATCAAAGGAATGGGTGGAAAGGCATACAGGAAGCCCTGACCCCAATGCAGGAGGAAGGCATCCTTGGCCTGAACTCCCTGACATGGAATTCTGGAACAGAACCGGGGAAGTTTGGCATTCCACGGACTTGCAAAGAGGTCTATGTCCGGGGTTCCCCATTTCTGGAAGATTCTGAGTATCTGATCCATGTGCAGGGACCATTCGTGTGGAAGCAGAACTCGACTGAGTCTGTCTGCCCAAGAGTTTTGGATTCCTGGAAGATATACTGCCAGGAGATGGATTTGATGCTCTCTGGCGAAGGCCCATAATCTTAGAGCTTCGTTGCAAAGCGACAGAGAGCCAGTCCCTCCTTGTTTGTTTATGTAAAACATGGCTACTTGATTGTCCGTGTGAATAAGGACTGTCATGTTGCTGAGAAGGGTATGAAAAACTTTGAGAGCCAGAAAGATTGCTCGACGTTCCAAGTAGTTGATATGAAGGGTGGTCTCCTGTGGAGACCAAGTGCCCTGAGTGGAGAGATCTTGGAGATGAGCCCCCCAACCTGTTTGGGAGGCATCTGTTGTGAGGGTTGCTTGGGGCAACAATGGTTGAAAGGGGGCCCCCAACAACAGATTTTGAGTGGATATCCACCATTGGAGAGACCAAAAGAGACGATTGGAGTTTGCTATTTGGTCTGAGAGAGCTCCTGATGCTTGAGTCCACTGGGTGGATAAAGTCCATTGAGCTGCTCTCATATGTAGGCGAGCATAAGGCACCACATGCACTGTGGAGGCCATGTGGCCTAATAGTTGTAGCATCTCTCTGGCAGTCAAGTGGCTTCTGGACTGAGTCTGAGAGGCTAAGTGCACTAGACGTTGGCAATGGGCCTGGGGTAGATAGGCCTTTGCAGTGGTGGTATCCAACCAGGCCCCTATGAACTCCAGGGATTGCGCAGGGGTGAGTTGAGACTTTGGCAGATTGATCACAAGTCCCAGATACTGCAGGATGCGTCTGGTGCGATCCAGGGAAGTCTGAGCCTCGGACTGAGATGGAGCTCGGATGAGCCAGTCGTCCAGGTATGGGAAGACAAAAATTCCCAGGGCGCATAGAAATGCAGCTACTATTGCCATGCATTTGGTAAATACCCTTGGAGCAGAGGCTAGACCGAAGGGAAGTACTCTGTACTGGAAATGTTTTCCCTGGAACAGAAACCGTAGGAATTTTCTGTGGGATGGATGGATGAGTATATGTGTGTACGCATCCTTGAGATCTAGAGAACAAAGCCAATCCTGACTCTGTAGGTATGGAAGGGGAGTACCTAGAGAAAGCATCTTGAATTTCTCCTTGTATAGAAATTTGTTCAATTCTCTGAGATCCAGAATGGGTCTGTACCCCCCTGTTTTCTTGGGAATGAGAAAATAAGGGGAGTAAAAACCTGATCCCTGTTGAGGAAGAGGAACCTCTTCTATTGCCTTTTGGGCGAGAAGAGTGGTCACCTCCTGACTCAACAGGTCTAGGAGAGATGGGGGAGAATTGAAACTTCTCACCATGGTATGGGGAGGAAGGTTGGAGAAATGTAGTTTGTAGCCCTCTCTGATGATAGAGAGGGTCCATTGTTCTGATGTGATTTGCTCCCATCGGGGAGCAAAATGAGTTAACCTTCCTGGAATGGTGAGAGGTTCTGGTTTTAGAGCCAGAAAGGTTAAGTTCTCTAGATTTAAGTCAAAATCCCTGAGGGGGTTGGGACTGTTGGGCTGTAGCAGCCCCTGCAGGTTTTGCCCTGGCCTGTTTAGGCTGCTGACGCTTAGGAGCAAAGCGAGCTGCAGAAGATTGTTGGCCAGTATTTGTGGCAAATCTGGCCTTCTTGTAGAAAGGCTTTTTGAAAGATTTTTTCTTGACAGGGGTAGAGGTAGACTTAGAAAGTCTATCTAATGCAGCATTTTCTGCATCCATTTGAGTGGCTTTGATTTGCCACTCCTTACCAAACAGATTCTCACCTGTACAGGGCAAATTTCCCAACCCATCTTGGACTCAGGGTTCTAGATCAGAGGCCTGGAGCCAAGCAATTCTGCGAGCCGCAATGGCAATACCTGAGGCTCTGCTAGCACCCTCAAAGGAGTCAAAGGCTGCTCTGTTGGAGAACTTTGAAATATCTTGGGTATGCTTCAGCAAAAGAAGGAACTCCTCCTTTCTATCCTCTGGGATAAAGGGGAGAAAATGGCGTATCTTTAATGCAATTTCCTTCAGAAACATGCCCATATAGAGGCTGTATGAGTTGATTCTGCCAATAAGCATACTTGCTTGGAAGATTTTTCTTCCAAAAGCATCCAGAGTCCTACATTCTCTTCCTGGGGGAGTAGAAGAGTGTCTTTTAGTACTCTTTATCCTTTTCATAGCTGACTGCACCACGATGGAGTGGTGAGGGAGCTGAGTTTTTTGAAACCCAGGAGAAGGGGGAACACGATACATGGTGTCCAGACGACGAGAATGTGGAGACAGGGTGAGAGGAGTCTCCCATAAGTCCATCATGTGTTCTTGAAGAATTTCATGGATGGGCAAGGTGACTGCCTCTTTGGGAACCTTAGAGTATCCTAAAATGTCTAACTTTTTTGCTCTAGGTTCTTTTTCAGAGGATACAGAAATAGAAAGACCTTTAGCTACTTCAATGATGAAGTCTTGAAAGGATAAATCCTCTGGAGGAGACATTCTCCTCTTTGGAGAAGAGGGCTCCTCAGGTAGAGTAAGGGATACTTCAGCAGAGTCATCTGATGAATCAGAATCATCAGAAGACTCAAAGTATCATCTGTTTGCTTCCAGGGATCGATAAGCGTATCGACCGGTATCGACATCGGGGGTACCCGGAACCGGATCGGTATCGGGAAAAACCCCGGAACCGGGAACCGGAATCGGTATCCTGGTCGATGTGGATGGCCTGGGTACCGGTATCGGTTGTGGTACCGGAACCGGAGTCGGTACCGCAGGGTGCGGTACCGAGGGCGTCGCAGCCTTAATGAAAGCGAAAATGGCCTGCTGCATGGATTGAACTGTATGATCCATGGACACCACGACTGTCTGGATGTCGGTACCGGATGAATGAGCCGGTACCCCAGAACAGTCTAACAGGTGATCGGTCGAGGCCGTGCCATCGATGTCAACCTGTAACCCCATAGGAGGAGCTTTGGAAGCCGGAGCTTCCCGCCGGGGTTGTTTGGCTGGGGCAGGGTCCTCAGGGTCAAGCCCAGGGGTATCTCGATACTTAGAGGGAGATTTGCCCTTTGAGGACCTGCCAGAGGAATGTTTGGTTACCTGAGATCCATCAGGAGAGGAAGACCTGGAAGATGTCGATGCTGGAGTATCTGTAGAAAACAGCATGTGAAACTTGGCTGCCTGGTTCTGTAAGCCACGTTTAAACATCAAAGAACAGGATGGGCAATCCGGAATGGAATGGTCAGGCCCCAAACATTTAAGACACCATTCATGGGTGTCTGTGACTGAAATAGTACCGCTGCACTTGGTGCATTTTTTAAACCCAGAGGCTTGTTTCTCCATGAGGGAGAATTTGTGAAGGCCTAAAGGCCTCACAGAACAAACACACCAAGTGAGAAAAAAAGAAGATTTTTTTTTTTTTTTTAAGAAATAAAGGAAAAAAGACCGGCGGTACCGGTCTGGAATCGGGGAAGGCAGACACGCGGCCAAAGAAATAAATTAAAATAACAACTTCTTCAGCGGTGACAGGAACACGACCTGCTGGCTCCGCGGAAAAAGAAGAACTGAGGAGAGTTGGTCAGGAAGGCAGGAAGGCAGCGCGCATGCGCAGTGGGAGGCCCCAAAAGCTTTCCTTCTGGGAAGCTGGGGAGCTTTCCCGCGCGGGCTCCGTCGGTACCGACGTACCCATATGTGAGGACTTATTCCTGCTTGTTCCTGGAGATAAACCTGGTCAGTTTGTGGATTATTGGCGTCAGTTAATAACTACTTATGATCCCTCTTGGGTAGATTTACAAAATTTATTGAAAGCAGTTTTCCTGAACCCTATAGAATTAAGAGTAGTCAGTCACCCTCAACTGCCTGGTAATGCAGCATGGGAATGGCCCCGTGCAGATCCTGTTATTAATGCTTCGGATGATAATCAAATGACTGCTTTCCGAGAAGATCGGAATAATTTGTTAAAAGCAATTGAAAAAAAATGTACTCCTGTAAAAGATTTGTCCAAGCTATTAGATCTGAAGCAGTGTGGGGATGAAACTGTGGCCCAGTTCCATACGAGGTGTTGCCTGGCATTCCGAGATTTTTCTCCTCAGAATGGTGATATGGAAGGATTTGCCTCAATTTTTGTGAATGGACTGCAACCAGAAATAAAAACAATACTGGAGAATGCTTTGCTTGGATGGTCTACGAAGTCTGCAAAGGAGATCTTGGAAGCTGCTTTGCATGCAGAGAAGCAGATCCAGAAGCAGAAGGATGCTGATAAAGGTAAACTTGATCGCCAACGTCAAAAACTTTTACATTTTCAAGTAGCAAGTTATGAATCTAATTTTAGGGGACAGGGCAGAGCAACAGGTGGCAGGGGTATTGTACCCTCCAGAGGTAGAGGTCGTGGCTACATGATGGGGCAACAAGGAGATCGTGTCTGTTATGGATGTGGAAAAATGGGACATATGATAAGAGATTGTACTATGCCAAGGAGCAACCTTCCCCAATCTGGGGTACATCAGGAGGCTGTAGGAGCCAGTTATACACCTGCTCCATACCCTGTTTTTACCCCTAACCAGCCTTCAGTGATGACCCAATATTATGCAGAAACTGATGTGGACTTTAGTGAGGACTGACTAGGCTTGGTTGTGTGTCCTAACACACAGGGGGAAAGAGTAGTTACTCACCTGTAACAGGTGTTCTCCAGGAGCAGCAGGAATCAGTCCTCACATATGGGTGACGTCGGCGCCGGCGGAGCCCTCACGGAGCAATTTCCCTAGCTTTCAAAGAAAGCCTTTGGGAATTGCAGCGCGCATGCGCGGTCCCCTTCCCGCCCAAGGGTGCCATCTTGCTCAGTCTGATGACATAGCTAAAAGATAGCAAACAAATTAGCCAAAAACGAAATGATAGGACTGCAACTCCAAGGGGAGGAGGGAGGGTTGTGAGGACTGATTCCTGCTGCTCCTGGAGAACACCTGTTACAGGTGAGTAACTACTCTTTCTCCAGGACCAAGCAGGAAGTCAGTCCTCACATATGGGACTCCCAAGCTTAAGGCTACCGGAGGCCTCAAGTGGAAAAATGAGCTCCCTCTAGCTCAGAAGCACAGAAGGAAGGAATCTTCTCTGAAAAACGCCTCCGACCGGTAGCCCAACACCAGGGCCGGAGGGTAGGAGTTGCCTAAACCTCAAAGAGATTATGGAGGACTGCCTGTCCGAAAGCACTGTCCCTGCGGGACTCCCTCTCCAGGAAGTAATGGGCCCCAAAAGTCTGGCTTGAAGACCAAGTAGCGGCCCGGCAGATGTCTGCCAACGGAACAGAGCGGAGATGAGCCACTGACGCAGCCTTCGCCCTAACACGATGAGCCGTGACTCGACCCTCTAACGAGAGGCCGGCCGCCCCATAAGCCCAAGCGATACAGTCAGCAACCCATATGGACAAAGTACGCTTGGAGACAGGTAGCCCCAACTTATTGGGGTCAAAAGAAATGAAGAGCTGAACAGCCCTTCTATGCTCTCGCGTACGGTCAAGGTAGAAGGATAAGGCCCTCCTACAGTCCAGGGTATGCAGGACCATTTCAGCCCGGCAGGTGTGCGGCCTGGGAAAGAAGGTCGGAAGAACCACCTCCTGGTTGAGATGAAAAGTAGAAACCACTTTTGGAAGAAAATTAGGGTGAGTCCGTAAGACTACCCTATTCTTGTAGAACCTAGTGTAAGGAGGATCAGACACTAGGGCCTGCAGCTCACTAACACGCCTAACAGAAGTAAGGGCTACCAAAAACAAAATTTTCCAGGAAAGAAAACGAAGAGGGCAGGTAGCCATAGGCTCAAAAGGCGGACAGGTAATCCGCTGTAAGACCACATTCAGATCCCACTCAGGGGCTGGTGGGCGTAAAGGAGGCTTAAGGAGAAGAAGTCCTCGGAGAAAACGAGCCACCAAAGGGTGGTGGGAAAGAGGCCTGCCATCCACCGGTGCGTGATGTGCAGAGAGAGCACTGAGGTGGACTCTGACAGAGTTGGACCTAAGGCCCAGATTGGAGAGGTAAAGCAAGTATTGCAAGACCACTGCTATCAAGCAGGAGAAGGGATCCTCACACTGCTGAGCACACCAAATGGAGAACCGACGCCACTTAAGAGCGTAGGACTTCTGGGTGGAAGGCCTCCTCGAGGCCAAGACAACCTCTTCCACCTCCCGAGGCAGCTGGAGGGGAGCAAGAACTACCCTTTCAGCAGCCAGGCCATAAGATGAAGGGACCGGAGGTTGGGGTGTAGGAGAGACCCTTGATCCTGCGTCAGGAGATCGGGTTGAAACCCCAGAGGAAGAGGAGTGTCCACCGCCAGCTGCATTAGAAGCGGGAACCAAGGTTGTCTCGGCCACCAAGGAGCCACTAGGATCAGCGAGGCTTTGTCTCTGAGAACTTTGAAGAGTGTTCGAGACACTAGCAGCATGGGAGGAAACGCATACAAGAGGCCCGTGGACCATGGAATCAGAAAAGCATCCGCCGCTACTCTGAGAGGATGCGGTTGTCGAGAGCAGAATCTGGGAAGTTGCCGGTTCAGAGGACTGGCAAACAGATCCATGGTGGGGGAGTCCCCACTTGAGAAAGATCCGCTGAACCACCAATGGATCCAATCTCCATTCGTGTGGTTGGAGGATCCGGCTTAGCTTGTCTGCCAGGTAATTTTCTTGACCTGGGAGATAGACTGCCTTGAGGAGGATGCCGTGGTGGACGGCCCAAGAGCACAGTCGTCGTGCCTCCTGACAGAGAAGGAAGGAGCCTGTGCCTCCTTGTTTGTTCACGTAGAACATTGCAACTTGATTGTCCGTCTGGACCAGCACAGACTGGTGAGAAGTGAGGTGGGAGAAGGCTCTCAGAGCTAGGCGGATGGCTCTGAGCTCCAGGAAGTTTATCTGCTGCGCAGACTCCCAAGGAGTCCAGAGGCCTTGAGTACATGTCCCTTGGCAATGTGCTCCCCAACCCAGGAGAGAAGCATCGGTTGTTAGTACCTGAGAAGGCGGAGGAGATTGAAAATCCACTCCCAGTAGCAGGTTTGGCAGATGAAGCCACCATCGCAGAGAAGAGACCAGCAGGTCGGAGACCTGTACTGAGTCCGTCAGGCTTCCCGTGGCCTGATGCCATTGAGTGCGAAGGCACCACTGAGCAGGTCGCATGTTCAGGCGGGCATTGGGGGTCACATGGACCGTGGAAGCCATATGGAGTGGAGTGGAGGAGTAGCCTAGTGGTTGGGGCAAGGTACTTCAGGCCGGAAGGTCGGGGGTTCAAATCCCACTAGAGGACAGCAACCTTGGGCCGGAAGGACTGGGGTTTCTAGTCCCACTGGTGCTCCTTGTGGTCTTGGGCAAGCCACTTAACCCTCCATAGCCCATGTTCCCTGTAAAATAGTTATCTCCAAGTTATAATGCCCTGTTCAATGTAATTTCAGTTTGTTCAATGTAAACTGCACTGATGCAGAATAGCGCGGTATATAAGGGAAAGTAAATAAATAAATAAATAAATAAATATGGCCGAGCAGTCTCAGAAATTGCCTTGCAGAGACCAGGGAATTGCTGTGAAAGCGGCTGGCGAGATCCATGAGCCTGTGTGCTCTGTCTAGAGGCAGGAAGGCCCGCGCCTGAAGTGTGCTCAACCTTGCGCCGATGAATTCGAGATTTTGAAAGGGGAGCAAAGTGGACTTTGCGAAGTTTATGACAAAGCCCAAGTGCTGGAGCAGAGTCACAGTGCGATGAGTGGCCTGAGTGGCCTCTTGGGAAGACTGGGCCCTGATTAGCCAGTCGTCCAGGTATGGAAACACAAAAAAGCCTTGAAGTCTTAGATAGGCCGCCACCACTGCTAGGCACTTGGTGAACACCCTGGGGGCGGAGGATAGGCCAAAGGGCAGTACTCTGTACTGGTAATGATTTCCTCCCACAACAAATCTGAGATATTGTCTGTGGTCTGGATGAATAAGGATGTGAGTATAGGCATCCTTGGGATCTAAGGAGCATAGCCAGTCTCCCTGCTGGAGGTAGGGCAGTAGGATTCCAAGGGTAAGCATCTTGAACTTTTCCCTTGCCAGGAACTTGTTGAGGTTGCGCAAGTCCAGGATGGGTCTGAGGCCTCCTTTTCTTTTTGGTATCAGAAAGTACCTGGAATAAAAGCCGTGACCTCTCAGGTGGTGGGGCACCGGTTCCACAGCCTGTTCCTGAAGAAGACTTGCTAACTCCTGAAGGAGTAAGTCCCTGTGCAGAGGGGGTCTTGGAGGCTCCCCTGGAAAGTAGGAGGGAGGTATCTGGTGAAAGTGTAGAAGATAGCCTTTCTGAACTATATGAAGCACCCAGGTATCTGATGTGATGGCTGACCACCTGTGGGCAAAGTGGACCAGCCGGCCTCCTGTGCTGAGAGAAACCAGCTGAGGGGAAGAGGCTATGCTGATGGAGTCAAAAACCCCCACCCTGCTGAGCAGGGGCCGGTGTTGTGGGCTTGGGGGCCTGCTGTCTACGGGACCCATTACCCCATCCCTTGGCCTGCTGACCCTTTTGGGGAGCTGCTGAGGCCTGATACTGAGGGTAGTGTTTATAGGCAGCTGCCTTCCTCGGGTAAAAGGGCTTTTTCCCCGAGCCCTTCTTCTTCTGAGAAGGGGCAGAGGTTTTTCTGGACAGTCTAGTTCTGGTCAGAGTCTCGGTCTCGATCTGTGCAGCCTTTTCAGCCATGGGTTTGCCAAAGAGGTTTTCACCTCTGCAGGGGACATCGACCAACTTGTCCTGTACCCATGGCTCGAGGTCAGATGACTGAAGCCAAGCCTGTCGGCGGGCACCGATGCCGGCCCCGGCTACTCGAGCCGATGCTTCGAAGCCATCATAGGCTGCTCGAGAGATAAACTTCGAGCACTCTCGAATACCAGTGGACAAGGCTTGTAACCTCTGCAAAGGTTCCTCGGAGAGACCAGCAGAGAACCCGGCAATTTCTTTTGCCAGATCTCGGAGATACATGCCCATATAGAGCTGGTAGGTCTGGACTCGACAAGCAAGCATAGAGCCCTGGAAGCACTTTCTACCGAGGGCATCCAGGTTCCGGGCTTCCCGGCCGGGAGGCACCGAGGAATGCATCTTCTGACTCTTGAGTCGATGCATGGCCGATTCCACCACCATGGAATGGTGCCGTAGTTGTGCCTTTTGGAACCCGGGGCTCTTGCGGACTCGATAAATGGAATCGACCCGCTTGCTTAATACCGGCGCCGATGCCAGGCTCTCCCACATGCGGAAGAGAAGTCGTTCCAACATCGGAGGAACTGGTACAGTAAAGGCCTCCTTCGGGGGAGAGTCATACTGGAGGGCATCGAGCTCTTCGGCTCGAGGCTCCTCCTCGGGATCTGTGGGGAATGCCAAGGCCTTGGCCATATCCCGCACGAAGTCCGAGAACCGGGTGTCCTCTGGGGGGGACCGTCTCCGAGGTTCGGACTCAGGTGAGTCCGATGGGACACACCGAGTCCGAAAAGTACCAGGTGACTCTTCGTCCTCCGTTTCCCAGTCTGACTCCTCGGAGGAGGAATTGAGCGGCTCCGGTCGGGCGGGCACCGATGCCCTCCGCCCCGACGCTGAGGGCATTGGCGTCGACGACCTCGGTCCCGAACGGGAGGCCGAGGGAGACCGCGACCGAGGATCGACTCGAGCTCGGCTCGGTCTCCGGGGTCGACTTGGACGTCGATGTCCCGGTGGCCGGGGCAGATGCATTGGCGAGGCCAGCGATCAATGCCCGCTGCTGGTCCATGAAGGCAGCCAAACTGCTCTCCAAGGCCGTCAACCTGAGTCCAAGCTCAGGAGACCCAGCAGCCCCCGACGGCGTCGGGCCCGATGTCGGCTCCTTCGGAGGCGAGTCCACGAGGACTACAGTACTCACGTGTCCAGGCAACTCCATTTTGAGACGAGGATGTTTCGAAGGCCTCTCCGACTCCGAGGACCCGGGACGGCTATCGGGGCTATGCGACCTGGCCCTCGAGGAACCAGGAGCGTCCACCGACGCCGCCCTCGCGGGTTTTTTCTTCCGATGATGTTCCCGGGTAGGAGACCCCCGCTCAGAGGAACTCCGACGATGCTCAGGACCGGAGTCCCGGGACGTTGAAGCCTCTGACGAGGTCCGGGCCCGGCCGGACGCGGAGTCAGAGAAGATTCGTTCTCTTTGATGCTGCCGATTTCTCAACGCCTTTGAGGACATCTTGCTACACGGACCACAGATCATCGGGTCATGATCGGGTCCGATCGAACCGAGAAAGAATAAGAAATATGAAATAAAATCAACTTTTTCTGCGGCGATCACAAACAGCATCTGTAGGACTCCGCGGAAAAAAGAAGACTGAGCAAGATGGCACCCTTGGGTGGGAAGGGGACCGCGCATGCGCGCTGCAATTCCCAAAGGCTTTCTTTGAAAGCTGGGGAAATTGCTCCGCGAGGGCTCCGTCGGCGCCGACGTCACCCATATGTGAGAACTGACTTCCTGCTTGGTCCTGGAGAAATACGCGCTACTATTCTGGGGTATGACTTACTTTTCCTGTTAGATACAGGTGCCTCCACATCTGCCATAGCGCTATCTCAGTTACCTCCCCCTCTGTTTGAGGCACTGCCTGCTGCTCCTAAAGTCCCTTGTGAAGGATTTGAAGGAAAAACTATAATGCACCGAAAATTGTCTGATGTGCCACTTCTAGTAGAAGGGAAATTGTATCATACAGATTTTCTGGTTGGCCCTACTTTGCCTGTCAACTTGCTTGGCCAAGATTTTCTATCCAGAAACAAGACTGTTATAAGCTGGGAAACTGGCACTTTGACTTGTACCTTGTGTCCCCTGCAAGTACAACAGCCTACAGCTGAGATATCGGCTGTCGTGACCGCTCCACCATTGGACACTCTTCCTTCATCCTTATGGGCGGTGCCAGGTAATGATATTGGACATCTTAACATTCCTCCAGTCAAGATTGAAGTACGACCGGGAGCTCCGCTACCATATGTGCGTCAGTACCCATTGCCTGCAGCTTCAGTGGCTGGAATACAGCCAGTGATTGAAAATCTGCTGTGTTGGTACCCACTTCTTCTCCTTGCAATACTCCTATTTTACCTGTGCTGAAGGCTGATGGTAAGTCTTACAGATTTGTGCAAGATTTGTGAGCAATTAATCGTATTGTTCTACCAATTTTTCCTCTTGTACCCAATCCTCATGACATTTGGACTCGCATACCATGTGACTCCACCCACTTCTCTGTCATAGACTTAAGCTCCACCTACTACTCCATACCGGTGGGGGAGGAGTCTAGATATTTACTGGCATTCACGTATGAAGGGCGCCACTATACCTGCACTATGCTTTCTCAAGGGTAGACCGAGAGTCCTGCTTACTTTTCGCAGGCCCTTAAAGCTGCTTTGCAGGACTTGGCATTGGACAAATCTGTACTAATACAGTATGTAGACGATTTGCTTATTTGCTCTCCTTGTTATAATACTTGTGTTACTGATACTGTGTTAACTCTTGCAGACATTTCTCATTTGGGTTTGAAAGTTAATCAGTCAAAGTTACAATTTTCTTTACCGCAAGTGATATTTCCTGGTGTATGTCTTTCCTCTGCTGGACGCTCTATTACTACTCAAAGAATTGGTCCTATTATGTCAATGCCTTTCCCTGCTACTGTACCCCTAATACGCCGCTTTCTAGGCCTTTTAGTATTTTGTCGCCAGTGGATTCCTGACTTTGCTGAGCTTGCTGCTCCACTGTATGCCCTGCTCGGCCGTGAGGCTCCAGAGGGTATTATAGTTCCTACTGAAGCTCAGCACAATGCTTTCCACTCTTTATGACAAGCTTTGCTGACTTCTCCTTGTCTTTCATTTCCAGACTATGATTTGCGATTCTGCCTTTATGTAGCTACATCTACATCTGCTGCTGTGTGTGTTTTGGCACAACGCTTTCCTACTGGACTCAAGCCTTTAGGCTATTTTTCTCAAGCCTTTGATCCTGTCGTTTCCGGCATGCCGCCATGTTTCCAATCCTTAGCTGCTGTAGTATTTGCAATACAGACTACTGACTTTCTTGTTCTCCAACATGAACTGCATGTGTACACTTCTCATTCAGTTGCTAGGTTATTGCATTTGGCTAAAACTCAACCTTTGTCAAGCTCTCATTTGTTATTATTTGACCTGGCTATTTCCCAAGCACATGTTACCTTACATGAGGTCTCTTTGTTACAGCCAGCTCAAATTTTGGCTTCTTTAGAACCATTGCTACACCTGTCTGATCCTGATGGAACTCATGATTGTCTTTCTTTTGTAAGCCTATTCAGAGGCTAGGCCTGATTTGTCTGCTATCCCTTTGTCAAACCCTGACTGGGTTCTATTTACTGATGGTTCTGCTTTCCGTAATGAACAAGGGAATTTACTTGTGGGATATGCTGTTACTACTGTTGATTCTGTAATAGAAGCAGGAGCGTTGCCATTTGCTAGTGCCCTGTTGGCAGAAGTGTTTGCTCTTATTCGGGCCTTGGAAATGTCTACGCATTTGGTTGTAAATATTCATAGCGACAGTAGTTACGCAATTGGGGTTCTATGGGACTTTGGGACTTTTTGGGCTCAATGTGGATTTTTAACAGCAGCTCATAAGCCTATTAAACATGCCCGCTACATTGAACGCTTGCTTGCTGCAGTACTTAAACTAGCTCAAGTAGCTGTGCTGAAATGCAAAGGACATGATCTTACTGGTACTGTGATGTCACAAGGCAATCAGTTTGTAGACCAAGCTGCTAAAGCTGCAGCAGCAGGACCTGCAGCTCCATCACACCTTTTATTAACTCTTCGTTCACCTGCAGCTTCTACTTCTGGCTCACTGTCTCTGGACTTGATGCGTTCTCATCAGGACTCGGCTGACTTCACTGAAAAACAAGAATGGCTCACTTGGGGAGCATCGCCTGATGGTACTGGACTATGGATAAAGGACAAATTGTTTATCTGTCCTAAATCATTGTTATATCCTGTTGCCTTATTCTTACATCACAAATTGCATTTGAGTGTTTTGGCTATGACAAATGCTTTTGCTCAGTTGTGGTATAATCCTGTGTTTGCTTCTGCTGCTCATGCTGTATGTGTTTCTTGTCTCCCATGTTTACAAGCAGGAAAATCTGGATGCACTCTGCACGCATCACCTTCTCCATCCCTGCCTAGGCCTCAAGGACCCTTTCTCTTCCTGATCTGCCTTGTGCCAAGGGGGGAAGGAAACATCTTTTGGTTTTTACTTGCTTATATTCAGGATGGCCTGAAGCCTATCCAACTAATTTGTTGTCTGCTGCTATGGTTTTGAAGTGTTTGCTTACCCAGTTTATTCCTTTGTGGGGTGTGCCCCTGGTTTTGTCTTCTGATCAAGGTCCAGCATTTACGGCAGAGGTCTGGAAAGGCATAACTGCATTTTTTGGCCTTCATCAGCAACTTCATCCTCCGTATCATCCGCAAACCTCTGGCCAAGTGGAACAGATGAATCGGACGCTGAAGGCGCTTCTCCGGTCACTGACTCATGATTGGAGTCAGGATTGGGTGGAAGCTCTGCCGTTTGCTTTGTTTTCAGTTCGCAATTCTCCTCAAAGAACTCGACAAGGTCTTACCCCTTATGAAATTGTGACAGGACGTCCAGCAGCTACTCCAGCCCATGTCATAATTCTGTCGGATCAATTGCCGGATCCCCAATTGTTGCGCAGCGATCTATTATCCTATTGTAAATATTTGTACCAAACGCTGGTATCTCCTTCCTTTTTGCAGCTCATGAAGCAGGGTGCACAGGCATCTCGACTACTTCCAGAAGTGGAACCTGGAGACTGGGTACTCATCAAGGATCCAGCACCGAAGTCTGCTCTGGCAGCGAGATTTCTGGGACCATTTCAAGTGTTGCTGGTGGGATATTCAGCGTTGAAAGTGAAAGGATGGAAAGTGTGGATACATCTGGACCAGTGCAAGAAGGCTCTATCCCCTGGATAAGACAACTTCCGTGTATACCACCTAGACCAGATCCAGAGGAATTGACATTGAACTGAACTCATTCCCTCCAAGTTTATCTCCACTTGACCAAGAGAGTGGTTGTGAAGTTGTTGGACAGTTACAACCTACTTCGGACTTGTCGATTGAAAATTGGTTAATATGTATATTTTCAGTAGCATTGGCACTGTTTTTATTTTTCTGGATTTGATGCCTGGCAGCTCTCTTGGTAGTATAGGGAGTGTAGATGATTTGGTGAAAAGGCTATTAGAAAAACCAACACTAGCCCCTGAAAACCGGGCAATAGTAGATAACTTGCTTCAGACCCTCAACCTTGTTCCTACTCTTTCAGTGGTTCAAGCTCATACAGTTCCTGATCATACAGTCCCTGAGTATGATCCACATACTCCTTGGGCAAAACATGGTGTTTTCTATAATGTGTTTCACTCTCACATTTACTCCTTAATTCAACGTTTTAATATTTCTAGTTGTGCAGTATGCTTACCTCATCCAGCAGCTACACAGTTTGGATTTTTGCCTAGACCTCGACCTATTTCTCTGCAAGAATTGAAAGAGTTGTCTGTGAATGAAACCTTATGTAATCTTACTGTAACATGGCCTGAGGGAGTAACCCCCGCTCCAAGAATTATTAGTCCTCAGCCAGTGACTAACCCTCCTATTTGTTTTCAGAGAAAAGGAGCATACCCTATTGGAGAAACCCCTCTATCTAAATGTCAGACTGTCATGACTAATAATCATGTGCATTTAGTGATGGATTCTCCTACTGTGAGTTCTGTACAAGCCCTTTCAAATTTAAGGGTAGTTAATGTTCTCCCTGACCTTAAGACTCGTCTTGACCAGTATGAATTACAATATTATGACCAGGATGGGCTTCCAACGTATGGGAAGTATAGATTGCAGAAAAGCAAAGATGGTTCAGCATCTGGGTATGTTGACAATTATGTGCATCCCATCATCCATGGTTAAGGGATATTTGGCCTGGAACTGAAGTTCTAGTTACAAAACCTAAAGATGTTAAAATTTGGCCTGATGGACTACTTGCCTTGGTGGGTCACTATTTTGTTTGTGGAACCTTAGCCTATGTCCGGTTGCCTGCTGACTGGTCTGGCAATTGCTACATAGCTACTCTTGACCTGCCATGGAAACTAATCCCTTATGAAACTTATTTGGAATGCCTTCTAGCCATCATCGCAGAGCTGCAGATGACTCTAGTGCAGATATACGTGCGGCAAGGAAATTATTAGATGATACCACTATGCTAACTCAACAAGTAAGCACTTTCACGGGAACAGTTTGGCTAAGTACCTTTGGCGCCATACGTCCTACAGCACGTTATGGTGAACAATTATTGTGAATTTATGCTCTGATAGAAGTAACAGCTCAAGATTTGACTGATGCTCTCACAGTCATGCAAGGTACTATAGACAAACTGACTGCTTACTCTGCCCAAAATAGAATAGCTTTGGATTATCTGCTAGCCAAGGAAGGAGGTGTGTGTAATATTGTACAAGAACACTGCTGCACGCTCATTGATTCACAGAGCAAGGTGGTCTCTGGTATCCTAGAACAGGTGAGAAAAGAAACTCATTTTTCTAAAAATAATATAGAAGGAACTTCTGATTCTGTATGGCCCTGGTTTGAAAACATGTGGGGTGGTTTGTCAGGTCCGGTAAAGGCCTTACTAACAGGCCTCTTTGGTTTCTTAATAGCCCTCCTACTCTTGGGAATATGTCTTGCCTGTATTATGAAGTGTTGTGCTTCATATATGGCTAAAACCACGAATAATATTGCAGTCCTTAAATTGCGAAGTGTTCCTAGTACTGGAGATTTACTCCATGAAATGCCCTTTTATGAAGAATGTGGTTCTGAGCAGAACCAAAGGGAGGACTGTGGAAAAGGGCTAGTCAAGCCAGGTCCCAAAACCAAATTGGATACGATCAGAGAATTGGATGAATCAGCTGCTGATACACTAACCTATGGCACTATGGTTCACCCAGTATATGGAAATTTGGAATTAATGGACTCAGAAACGGATAGTGACTCTGGATCTATACTGAATATAGGAATTGGAAGCGATAGCAGTAAATCTATAGATGAAACAGGACTGTAGAAACTAGCTATAGGTGACATATATGCTCATGGAAATTTACAGGCCAAGCTGCAGTGAAATTAAAAGCTTTAGCTTTAAAAGTAACTTTAAACTGTCCTTCTGCTTTCTGATAGTTGCTTCATAGAATTAGCAAATAGAGCCTATGTGTACATAAGCTAGTTCCCTAAAACTCAATAGAACAAATAGTACATCCTCTTTTATCCTGCAATATGATAGGCTAAAGGATTAGCTAGGTCGGCATGGTCTTTTTAGAGAACTAGATCTTAGGTCAACATGTAACTGCAAATATTAAAAGCCTGAGTAAATAGTAAATAGTCAGCAAATATTATGAGTAACTAATTAGCTTCTGTGTATGGTAGAAATACAGCGACACCTATTGAGTCTAGCGAATATAGTAATATCTAAATAGATTTTGCTGACATGTATCAAGTTACATAAAAGCAGAAGTTATGTACTTTTGTAACCTGAACATCACCAGATGTTAATTAAAAATTAACTGTGTCAGCTGATAATTCTCAATAAAAAGCTGGAGCTCTGCAGAGAAATCTAGAAGAATTTCAGATGGAGAGGCCTGATTTTAGGGTGCCATGATTTTCTGTCATACAGAGCTCTGTAGCAATTAATTGAATAATTGTGTCTTGTTTTTTCCTTCCTGTTAAGAGGTTAGAGATAATTATAAAGCATCCAGGTTTAGTGAAGGAATGCAGACCCTAAGATGGTGAGGGTTCCTCAATATTAATTATAATTTGTTAGATAGGGTACAATAATCTCGGTTCGTTCCTGTTGCACTATTAAGAAATTAATTCATTGATACATTATACATAACATTAAAGATTCCTTATCCCCTTTTCTCAAAAATAATATAGATTGGCAAGAACATATGAACATTAAGGTAGGTAGGAATTTAATTAAATGAGTTATAGCACATCACTTCTTTTTGGCCTTCTCAAAAGGTTTTTTTTATCCATTCAAGTTTTTTATCTATTCATGTTTTTATACTTTATGGATTTTAAGTTATATTAAATTTTTTATTACTGTATAATCTCCTTGCTTCAACAGGAGATCTACTCTCTGCTTGTGCAGCGAGCAATAAAGGAGGTTCCTCCATCTCAGCACCCCCAATACTTCCTAATCCCATAGAAGATGGGAGGCCATAGACTTATCTTAGATCTCCAAAATCTCAACAAATTTCTTATTAAAGAAAAGTTCAAGATGTTCTCTCTGGGTACCCGTCTTCCATACCTCCAACCAAATGATTGACTATGCTCTTTGAATCTAAAGGATGCTTATACACACACATCCTGATCCACCAAAACTTCAGAAAGTGCCTCAGATTTGTGTTTCAGAGCAATCATTATCAATATCGAGTCCTTCCCTTCGGACTCGCCTCAGCACCCAGAGTCTTCACAACGTGTCTGGCTGTCATTGCAGCCTACCTTCAAACTTTGGGGATTTTTCTGTTCCCTTACTTAAATGACTGATTGATAAGGGCAGATACTGCTCAAGCAGTCACCATCACCCTACAACAAACCATCCATGTCCTATGGGACTTAGGTTTTGTCATAAATTATCCAAAGTCACACCTTGCTCCAACTCAAAATCTAGAGTTCATAGGAGCTTGACTGGACACAATCCAAGCACGAGCATTCCTACCAGATGACAAATGTCTCTGGCTAACTATCCTGGCCACCCAGGTCCGACAGCAAACATCAGTAACTGCCAAGACCTTCCTACACTTACTAGACCATATGGCTTCAACAGTCCATGTCGTACCCATATTTAATGACAGTGGGACAATGGACTCTATCACAACAGTGGACACCGGCCGCAGGCCACCTTTCTGATCTCGTCACCATTTCGCCTCAGGTCAGAACATCCCTTCAGTGGTGGTGCACACCACAGAACCTCATCTTAGGGTTACCTTTTCAAAAGTCTGCACCACAGTGTACCCTGACCACCGATGCATCAAAGCATGGTTGGGGGGCTCGAGGTGGTTTACTGGGGAGAGCCCCTTTCACATCAATCTCCTGGAACTCAGGGAAATCTTTAACGCCATCCACATCTTCTCTCCACACCTGGTGGGCCGCTCAATCCTCATTCAGACAGACAACCAAGTGGCCATGTTCTATATCAAGGAACAGGCTCTCGCCCCTTATGCAGAGAGGCGATACGCCAATGGAACTGGGCGACCTCTCAGGGAATTCATCTTCATGCATTATACCTACCAGGACCAAAGAATCAGTTAGCCAACAGGCTAAGCTGAATTCTCCAGCCACACGGGAGGAGGCTGAAGCCTCAGGTGGCACAATACTTGTTCCACCTGTGGGGGATGCCGCTACTCAATCTCTTTGCTTCTCCTTGCAACACCCAACTACCTCATTTTTGCTCCAGAATTCCATCTCTCCGCAAAGAACTTGGATACTTTTCTCCTCCACTAGGGATAGGATCTGTTCTATGCTTTTTCTCCTCTCCCCCACATTGCAAAAACACTTTCAAGCTCTGAGCTGACAGGGGGAGAATGATCCTCATTGCTCCTTACTGGCCCAGAGAACCTTGGTTTTCTCTGCTTCTTCAACTAGCTCAAGCGCCTCCCCTCAGGCTGGGTTATGCACCCAACCTCCTCACTCAAGAGCAGGGGACCCTCCTGCACTCCAGTCTCCAATCTCTTTGCTTGATGGCCTGGCTGCTGAGAGCTTTGTCCTCACACTTAGGACTTCAAGAGGATGTTTTGTATGTTCTACTATCTTCCAAGAAAGATTCAACCAGAAGGTCTTACGCTTTCAAGTGGTGAAGGTTCTCACTGTGGTGTTTGCAGAGAACACTAGATCTTTTCACATGTCCAGTTCCAGATTTTCTCCAATACCTGCTCCATTTGTCCTAAGACCAACTCCATACAAGTACACATGCGCCATTGCTGCTTCTCACCATAGCTCAGAGAATCACCCCCTCAGCACACCCCTTAGTAGCCAGATTCATGCGGGGTCTGCTGTTGACAAAGCTGCCTCTCCATCCACCACCCACAGCATGGGATTTAAATGTTGTTCTTGCGCAGCTCATGTGCAGCCCCCTTGAGCCTCTAACATCAGTTCCTTTAAAGTTCCTAACATGGAAAGTCCTCTTCCTGGTAGCAATAACTTCAGTCCATAGGGTCAGTGAGCTCCAGGCTCTGGTAGACTATGCTCCATATACCAGATTCCACCATGATATGGTTGTCCTCCGGACACATCTTAAGTTCTTACCGAAGGTTATCACTTCCTTCCATTTGAACCAGTCTATCTCACTGCCAACTTTCTTTCCTAGGCCTCACAACTCCTCTGCTGAGGTGAATTTGCATACTCTTGATTGTAAGAGAGCATTGGCCTTCTACCTTGACTGCACTAAGAGACATCATCAATCCTCTCAGCTTTTTATCTCCTTTGATCAAAGTCATCTCAGTTTGCCAGTTTCCAAGAGGAAACACTCAACTTGGATTTCATATTTCATATCTTTTGCTTATTCGCAAGCTGGGCTATTTCTACAGCATCACATCTCAGTCCATAATGTCTGAGCCACGGCTGCCACTGTGGCTAACCTCCGTTCTGTCTCTATTTCGGAAATCTGCCAAGCTCACTACTGCCTGGATAAAGACTCAATTTGGATAATGTGTTCTAAGTAACCTTTTTCAAATCTAGATAATTTTCCCTCCACCCATCCGACTATATCGTGATGAGTGCACTAAACAGGCTGTCGGATCCCTGCTGCAACCCCTAGTTGCACCGGGACCCTTTCTCTCACTCGGTTGTTTTGGGCTAGGGAGTCCCAGATGTGAAGACTGACTTCCTTCTTGTTCCTGGAGATAGTGTAGTTACTCACCTGTTACAGGTGATCTCCGGGAACAGCAGGAATCAGTCTTCACAACCTGCCCACCTCCCCTTCAAGTTGTCCCCTTATTTTTCCTGGTAATATTTTAAATTTTTCTCTTTTATTCACCTGACTGAGGAGACCAGGAGGGAAGGTGAGAAGGCAGGCACGCATTTGTGGAGCAACGCTTCCAAAAGCATTCCTACTGGATGCTGGGAACGTTTCTGTGCCAGGCTCCGTCGGTGCCAATGTCACCCAGATGTGAAGACTGATTCCTGCCATTCCCAGAGATCATCTGTTACAAGTGAGTAATTACACTATCTGTGGAGTAACCCTGCCTGCCTTCCCACAGTCTGCTGTGTGGCAGTGCTCCCCTGGTCAGGCCTGTGTGGGCATGAGAGATCCCTGTGCTAGTATACCAAATAGCCAGCCTCCAGATATAATCACCATTCTTTCAATTCTCATAGATCCTGGACTGGGTAAGATGTAGGCCTCATGGAACAATCTGGTGAATGTTGGCATAACATCAGTCATGTCTCCCAGTGCCTGGCACAGCGAATGTATTGCTGCCCTATCACACTGCCAACAATATATGATCTTATAAGAGTACCTTATGAGGAGTCACGTGATGTGGTGAGATCGGGCGGTTGTGAACTGCTCGAGCTCTGAGCCCCCCTTCTCATGTCACTAAATTGGGCCGTATTTAAGCTGTAAGGCTACTCCAGAACCTTTGGCGAGGTAGTGGATAACCTGGTGGGCAACGGGTGCAGACCATGTGGCATGGCGGCAGCGGCGAAAACCGGCAGGAGAGAAAAGGAGCGGCTGACGGGGCAATCAAAAATGGCTGAATCACCTCCATTGCCCTCTCTGCCTGTATTGTGTGACAATGCAGAGGTTGCAGAACCTGATAAGGAAGGTTTAAAACACTTTTTCTCTTCAGAATCTGTCAGTGAAACTGGGCAGGAAGGGGTTAATGATACAGCCCTGAAATCTGTGCTACACAGGAAAGTGGAAAGAGAGCCACACCCTAGCTTGAAGCAAACCCAGGGAGCTGACGTGGGAGGAAAAGGGGCGGAGTCAAACCCGATAGGGCAGCTTGCTTCACTTAACCAGGAAGCCACTGCCAGTAGGGAGAAAGAGTGGCAGAGGAGAGAGAAGGAGAGGGAGTACGAGAACAGACCGGAGAACAGAAACAAGTCCGAGAGCAGGACTGGGACCAGGAGAGAGTCCGAGAGAAAGTCTGCAGAGACCAAGAGAGAGTCTGGGAAGCAGAGGCAAAGGGAGCCAAGGAGAGAGGCCAGGCTTCAGAGGAACCTTCCAAGGAGGAACTACTTGGAGCTCATTAGCCAAGGAAAGCAGGTCAGAGACTATTTAAAACTCCAGGGGAGAAGGTCAGATACCTTGCCTGTAAGGGAGAGAAATAGCTCTCAGGAATCTTCTCTCAGGAATGAAAGATTGGGCAGAGAGAAGATCCCTTTCAGTAAGCTAAAGAAAGTTGCTTGTCACAGACAACGTTATAGAAGCTCTAGCTCTGAGTGTAGCCCAGGTGCCTATCAGCATGCTCTTGATTACAAGCAGCAGCACAGACACGGCCAGGAGCTAGGCTCTGACGAAGACGCTGTAATACAAGATTTAGTGAAACAGTATCACAGGAAATGTTTACCTCCCTGCCAGAGAACACAGTCTAGGCGTACCAGAAATCAGGTGAGCCCTTTTTATAAGCTTTTAAAAGGTGCTGATAACTTAGAGCCTGTACATGTGCCTAGGTATGTTAAGGAGAACAAAAGAAGACAGCTTAAGGATTTAATTAAGCAATGGCAGTCTGTAGACTCTCTTAACCAAAGCCTCAAAGATATATCAGACCCAGAAGAGATGTTAATTGATCCACCTTCATCAGTTAGCAGTGATTCGCCTATGGAATGTGGGATCTGTTATAAGGATTGAAGTTACACTAAGTGAATCCTATAAGAGGAGAGAAGCTGTATCAAAAGCTTATATGTGAAGTGCTGAGAAGCCTATTTGAATGAATCTGAGTTTCATTGAGAAAGGCAGCCTTCTGCCGTGGGAAACTCAGATGTAATTATTGCACCTGTGAAGTAAAGCTCAACGCTGGAGAATGTCCTATGTTTAAAGAGAGCATACTAGTGCAATGTTTAATGGAAGAAATCAAGGCTTGTATTGGAAGCTAATGGAAGTTGATTGCTGAACTTTGTACTTTGAGTTGTACCTGAGAAGCATCAGGATTTTCATGGACTTTTTATTTGACACAATTGAGTACCACTACTTTTTGTTTGTGCCTGGGGACGTAGTGCTCCAAATTCCTGTGTGTGGAAATAAAGTTATTATTGGAACTCACAGAAGGCCTTCGCTCTGTTACTTGGCCCACAACTACAATGGACACCAGACAGCAGCACTTAGGCATATAAATTTGCTTTCCTCTTTGCCCCACATGCTAACCCCTCATAGGCAACTGCCTATACCTACGCCAGAGGGCGCTGCAGTGTGACAGGGAAGGAAACTGGCGTAGTTTTACGGATTTTTGAACTACGGGCCTCACACAGAAGAAGAGTGGCATACCAACGCTGCCAGTAAAGTCCTGAGGAAGGAGCAGTTTTGAAAGTTTTGGAAAAAAAAAAAAGAAGAAAAAAAAATTTGGTCAACACAAGTATCCAGGAAGAGCTTACCAGAGTGCAAGTCTACCTACCAGAGTGGAGCATCGGCGGAGGCGGAAAGGAGTACCTATACCAGGGATACCGCATAGCTGATGAGCGAGACACTCCACTTGTGGCAGGTAACCAGTAGCTAAGCGGGTTAACTGGGATACTGCTGCAAGGGGGTGGTAAGATTGCAGGGTTGGACTGGAAGCTGAGGGGATACGATTGTGTGTGTATCGCACTTGGTGTTGTTCTTTGTTTCTTGCAGTAATACAGCAGGATGGAGCCAGCACAGCTAATGAGCTGGGTTGCTGAAAGGTTTCAGCAGCAGCAGGCGATGTCAGCGCAAGCCCCGGAGAGGATGGCTGAGATGATTCGTGCGCAACAGAAGCCGCTGTTGGATCTGCTGGGATCATACATCGGAGAGCAGAAGCAAACAGCGCAAGTGTTGGAGACTATGTCCAGTTCGCTAGGAGCTGTAGCGGGACTGGGAACTGTGGGACAGGGTATATTTTCACTAGGTCAAATGTCTAAGGATGAAAATGTTGATGATTACCTAGATGTTTTCGAACGCATCGCGCTCATGAGCGGTTGGCCGAAAAAACAGTGGGTCATCAGGCTAGCTGCAGCATTAACAGGCGAGGCTCTCGCAGCCTACCGGGCTATGTCTAATGACCAGGCCAACAACTATGACGCAGTGGTTAAAACCATTAAGGAGAGACTAGGCTTAACTCCAGTGGTATATCGCCGTCGTTTGCGAGGGTGCAAGTTAACCCCGGGCGAAACACCACAGGCCTTATGCCATAGAGTCAGAACATTGGTTTATAAATGGTTGTCTCCAGAGGGAAAGAGCATTGAGGCGATATTGGATGACATTGTGTTAGAGCAATTTGTAGAAGCATTACCAGATGAAATACAATCCTTCCTTATTCTACAAGATTGTAGGAACACGAAAGACGCCATCTTGCTTGCTGACCGCTTCTTAGAGGCAAAAGCCATCGGTCAAAAGAAGATGAGTGTTCCGGATACAGCAGTCTTGGGAATGTCAGGAATGAGGGAAAGGTGCAAGGTGAATGAGTTTTTGCCTAAGAAACCTTGGCAAAAACCTGCCTGGGATGAGCGAAAATGCTTTGCATGTGGCCGGAAGGGTCATTTGAAGAAAAATTGCAGGGATAAACTAGTTTTAGTAACCACCCAGTCCAAGGAGGTTGGGGAGGGATTTTTACTAACGGTATGGGTCAACAATATCCAGGTCAATGCCCTTTTAGATTCGGGCACAGACCAGTCAATGGTTTCCAAAGCCTTATGGGAGGAGATAAAGGCTCAGGGTGGAGAATCTGTAAGGTACCCTGAGGATAAAATAAGAAAGTACCCGGAGGATAAGATAAGAATTCATTCAAAGGATAGCATAAGAATTCGATGTGTGCATGGCGCGTCATCGTCATATCCTTTGCACACAGTAACCGTGGAAGGGCTAGGCTTGAGAAAGAATATCTTAGTAGCAGTAGTGCCTAAGTTACCACACCCCATGATTTTAGGTAGGGATTGGCCTCAATTTAAAAATGGCCTAGTTAAAGGACTAGCCGCCACAGTAGAAGCCAAAGTCCCTGACCCTAATAAAGTAAGAAAGGAACCAGGATGGAGGCAGGAAAAAGAAAGATACACAACATCATCTCCAAGGGGTAAATCCAGGCTAGGGATGGTACCAGCCCCGTTATTTGAGAAACCCCGAGAGAAGCCAGATAGGGAGAGAGCCCCTATCCAGGACCCTCCAAGTAAGGGAAAGTTCATCCTAAAATGTTGTAAGCTTACACCTAATGCTAGGATCCCCAAGAGAGCATCAGAGCAAGCTGCAGGCTTTGACATATATAGTGCGGAGGACACTATTATACCACGCCAAGGTCGAGCCTTAGTAGAAACCGGTATACAGCTTGAAATACCACCCGGTTGCTATGGTCGGATCGCTCCGCGATCAGGTCTAGCGGTCAAGGAATGCATAGATGTAGGTGCAGGGGTAATAGACCCAGACTTTAGGGGAGCTGTAAAAGTCTTACTGATAAATTGTTCCAGAAAAGATTATAAAGTAACCCTAGGGGATAGAATAGCGCAGCTCATCATGGAGAGAGTTGGCTTCCCACTTATAGAGGAGGTTACCGAACTAAGTACTACCTTAGAGGGATTAGGTGGGTCTGGAGCCATAGGACTGTCTATGAGGACAGGTCTAATAGCCACTAGTAGCGGGGAACTGGCCAAAGAGGACTTTGTCCCTCAGTTGGTTGACAAGGAAGCCCAGTCACTACCCGAGGTAGAGGAAGAAATCTCTTCATATCAGCAGAGAGTTCTGCTGGAAAGAGTAGAGATACCCCAGTTCTTAGAGGACTTAAAGGGCGAAAATATGACCACCAGTCAGGGGCGTCCAAGAAAAGATTATGACCATAGTACCCTACCGCGTCATTTAGATAGGGGAGAAAAGGTCATTGTAATGGAACGCGGTCATAGCCCAGAGTTTGAGAGCGCCTGGAAAGGACCCTGTCGGGTCATCAAACAGGTGGGTCCAAACACATACACCGTAGAGACTAGGAAAGGGAAACAACAAAATTTCCATATAAATGTTCTACGACCATGGCACGAGCGAGTAGTTTTAGCTCGGTTAGCCATAAAGGAGGATAGTTTTGCTAGCTACAGTTACCGGAGTAAGATTCCGTGCTGTTCTGGACAGGTCCAGACAGCCCGGAATATCTTAAATGGGGGGTTATGTGACAATGCAGAGGTTGCAGAACCTGATAAGGAAGGTTTAAACCACTTTTTCTCTTCAGAAGCTGTCAGTGAAACTGGGCAGGAAGGGGTTAATGATACAGCCCTGAAAGCTGTGCTACACAGGAAAGTGGAAAGAGAGCCACACCCTAGCTTGAAGCAAACCCAGGGAGCTGACGTGGGAGGAAAAGGGGCGGAGTCACACCCGATAGGGCAGCTTGCTTCACTTAACCAGGAAGCCACTGCCAGTAGGGAGAAAGAGTGGCAGAGGAGAGAGAAGGAGAGGGAGTACGAGAACAGACCGGAGAACAGAAACAAGTCCGAGAGCAGGACTGGGACCAGGAGAGAATCCGAGAGAAAGTCTGCAGAGACCAAGAGAGAGTCTGGGAAGCAGAGGCAAAGGGAGCCAAGGAGAGAGGCCAGGCTTCAGAGGAACCTTCCAAGGAGGAACTACTTGGAGCTCATTAGCCAAGGAAAGCAGGTCAGAGACTATTTAAAACTCCAGGGGAGAAGGTCAGATACCTTGCCTGTAAGGGAGAGAAATAGCTCTCAGGAATCTTCTCTCAGGAATGAAAGATTGGGCAGAGAGAAGATCCCTTTCAGTAAGCTAAAGAAAGTTGCTTGTCACAGACAACGTTATAGAAGCTCTAGCTCTGAGTGTAGCCCAGGTGCCTATCAGCATGCTCTTGATTACAAGCAGCACAGACACGGGCAGGAGCTAGGCTCTGACGAAGACGCTGCAATACAAGATTTAGTGAAACAGTATCACAGGAAATGTTTACCTCCCTGCCAGAGAACACAGTCTAGGCGTACCAGAAATCAGGTGAGCCCTTTTTATAAGCTTTTAAAAGGTGCTGATAACTTAGAGCCTGTACATGTGCCTAGGTATGTTAAGGAGAACAAAAGAAGACAGCTTAAGGATTTAATTAAGCAATGGCAGTCTGTAGACTCTCTTAACCAAAGCCTCAAAGATATATCAGACCCAGAAGAGATGTTAATTGATCCACCTTCATCAGTTAGCAGTGATTCGCCTATGGAATGTGGGATCTGTTATAAGGATTGAAGTTACACTAAGTGAATCCTATAAGAGGAGAGAAGCTGTATCAAAAGCTTATATGTGAAGTGCTGAAAAGCCTATTTGAATGAATCTGAGTTTCATTGAGAAAGGCAGCCTTCTGCCGTGGGAAACTCAGATGTAATTATTGCACCTGTGAAGTAAAGCTCAACGCTGGAGAATGTCCTATGTTTAAAGAGAGCATACTAGTGCAATGTTTAATGGAAGAAATCAAGGCTTGTATTGGAAGCTAATGGAAGTTGATTGCTGAACTTTGTACTTTGAGTTGTACCTGAGAAGCATCAGGATTTTCATGGACTTTTTATTTGACACAATTGAGTACCACTACTTTTTGTTTGTGCCTGGGGACGTAGTGCTCCAAATTCCTGTGTGTGGAAATAAAGTTATTATTGGAACTCACAGAAGGCCTTCGCTCTGTTACTTGGCCCACAACTACAATGGACACCAGACAGCAGCACTTAGGCATATAAATTTGCTTTCCTCTTTGCCCCACATGCTAACCCCTCATAGGCAACTGCCTATACCTACGCCAGAGGGCGCTGCAGTGTGACAATTGCCAGTAGTCATAGCGGAGATATCGTCAGCGGTGTCACAGGCATTATCGGCGCAGCGTTTTTTGGTTGGACAGTTCATTTGTTCCCGCAGCTCCGGGAAGTGTTTCTGAAACCAAGAAAGAAAATAGTGGGCAGCATCCTGTGATAATGATCCCCTGAAGAAACATCGTAGTGAAACGTCTAAGTGGTGCCAGGGATTTGACGTTGGGATCCGAAACACATATTAGAAGTGGGCAGACTCCCCATAGCATTGAAAAGTGCTACAAAAGTCTCCAAGTGATATAACCGAGCTACAAAAGTTCTTTAAGTTAAGTCTGGTAACATTTGGGAACAGTATAAGTAAGGAAGCACTCAATGTAAACATAGGGAGATGTCCACAGTTTATAGAGGTCGCTGATGTGCTTAAGCAAATGGCCAGTTTCTGACGTAAGTCGATGAGGCTGTTGCGATTGTAGAACTGAGACCTCGAGAAAAAAAACTGTGTTTGGACTGTTTTGAGTTAAATAGTGAGATATTCTAATCCATTGCAATTGAAGGTGATAGTGAACGAAAAATTGACTTTTATAACAGGCATTATCGGGCCAAGTTGATGCTTTGCATGGTAAAATCGATGCCTTGCAAACCTCGATGGAATCCTTGGGTAGCTGATTGCAGGAGGCAGAGGCCCGAGTCGGGGCGACAGAGGAGTGTGTGGAAACTCTGATGCACGAGGTGAGGAGTCTGCAGGAGGCATTGCAGTTACAGGAGGCCAAAACAGATGATCTAGAAAACCGTTCCCGTCGTAACAACCTCCGTTTTTTGGGCGTCCCGAGCAGCGTGCAGGATAAAGACTTAAAAGCCTATCTGGAGACCCTAATTCTGCAGGTGCTGGGCAGCGGAGAAGAGCATGGACGGCTCCAGTTGGAGAGAGTGCACAGAGTGGGGCCTAAGTGGTCAACTTGTGTCTCTTGGGGAAACTGCTAGGTACATATGACCTAGATTGGCCACTGTTGGAAACAGAATACTGGGCTTGATGGACCTTAGTCTGACCCAGTATGGCATATCTTATGTTCTTATGTTAACCGATAGTAGACCCCATGTGGTGTTGGTCAAATTCCTGCATTTCCCCCAGAAAGAGGTAGTGTTGAATGGGGCTCAGAAATCTGGGGGAGTTGTTAAAGACAATATTAAAGTGAGAATAACACAGGACTATTCGGCAGCCCTGAGCCAGAAGCGGAGGGCATATGCACCCCTTTGCCAAAAACTGGTGGAGGCTAACATCAGATTCACTGTGCAATATCCCTCTAGGCTTAGTTAGAAAGTTAGAAAGTTTTCTGTTCAATGTAAAGTATACAGAAGTATACATAATCTGTTAATTTGTTCCATGTAAACCGCCCTTGATCACTGGAAGGGGCGGTATAGAAGAAATAAGTAAATAAATAAATAAATATCATGCATGATGGGACACAATGGAGCTTTTCTACAGCGGCAGACGTAACTAAATATGTGGAGGGACTGACACGGAAGAAGTCATCCCATACTGTGGAGCCGAGAGAGGAGTCTTGAATATATCTTGTGAGCTTGGAAGATCCATAGATCAAGGAGGGTGAGCAGCAGGCTAGTAGCTCAGGACTGTTTTGGACACTCGTGGTCTGCTAGGCTTGCAGTGAATGTTAGGTTGATTTTAAAACTAACTTGAAAAGATCTATCTATGTATATGTCTAAGGGGATTATAGAGTGAATAGTAGTATCGGGCTGTTTGGAGAGGTGGGAAGTGGGATATTTGAACTTTACTATATGTTTGTTTGTATTGAGAGTGGACCCCTGGGTATTGAGGGTCATGTATATATCGTGTTGTTGGTTCTTGGGAAGAAACACCCTACATTTAATTTAACCATGAGTGGGGAAAACAATTTTGGGGAGATAGCTGTACACTGTAAGAATAGGTGGGGAGGGGGGGGGGGACACGCACACATCTAAGTGACTAAGAAGGAGAGGAAGGTCAGAGGTAAAAAGGATGATGCGAGGGGATAAGGGGGGTGTTGGGATAGAGGGGGGGGGAAGGGTTGTAAGGGGGGGAGGGGAAGCACAGTCAACCTTGGATCAGAAAGGTGGGAAATGGACTTAGGATAGATACATGGGAGGAGCCCCAGGCTGGGGGGGGGGGGGGCTTCCCTGGCAACATCTCGATATCGTGAACCATGGGCCAACGGGGTATGTGGTATTCTGAAGGTCATTTCATGGAATGTATGTGGGATTGGGAACCCAGTTAAGAGATACAAAATATTACAAGCTTTAGCCAGACAAAAATGTGACATCGCTTTCCTACAGGAAACTCATCAATCTGTTGAAGAACATTTGAAAATGCAGAGGGAATGGGTGGGTCAGGGCTGGGGGTCCCCAGCAGAGGGAAAAAAGGGTAGAGTGGTCATCTTGATTCATAAGCGTATAAGATTTGTCCTGGAAAAGGAATATTCAGACCCAAATGGAAGATGTGTGTTATTATATGGCATGTTGGAAGGGAAGCCTATAGTGATGGGTAACGTTTATAGTCCCAATGTACTGGATCGCGCATTATATGCGCGGTTGGCCTCCAGAATTGAGCAGTTGCCTGATGTCCCTTTGATATTAGGGGGAGATTTCAATGGGGTGCTGGACTTGGAGCTAGACACTTCAAGGGGGGAGCAGACCGAACACACATGTCTGGGGCTAAGGCTTTGCAAGACCTCAAAAGCCATTTGGGGGTGGCCGATGCCTGGTGCCTGCTTCATCCAATGGAAGAGAGTAGTTACTCACCTGTAACAGGTGTTTTCCAGGAGCAGCAGGAATCAGTCCTCACATATGGGTGACATCGACGTCGATGGAGCCCTTGCGGAGCATTTCCCCAGCTTTCTATGAAAGCCTTTGGGAATATTGCACGCATGCATGGTCCCCTTCCCGCCTAAAGGTGCCATCTTGCTCAGTCTGATGACATAGTTTGGTTTTTTTGTGCTGTCTTTTAGCTAACTATGTACAACTGCAACTCCCAGGGGAGGAGGGAGGGTTATGAGGACTGATTCCTGCTGCTCCTGGAGAACACCTGTTACAGGTGAGTAACTACTCTTTCTCCAGGACCAAGCAGGAAGTCAGTCCTCACATATGGGTGACTCCCTAGCTCTGGGCTACCAGGAACCCAGGCTGAACAAGAGAACTCCCTCTAGTCCCAGCATCAAAGAAAGGCTTTCACTGAAAAAGAGCCCCCACCGGTAGCCCAACGGAGGGCTGGAGGGCAGGAGTTGCCTAAACCTCAGATTCTGGAGTACTGCCTGGCCAAAAGCACTGTCCCTACGGGACTCTCTCTCCAGGCAGTAATGAGCTGAAAAAGTCTGGCTTGAGGACCAAGTTGCAGCCCTGCAGATGTCTGCCAACGGTACAGAGCGGAGATGAGCTACTGAGGCAGCCAAAGCCCTGACACGGTGGGCCGTGACCTGACCCTGCAAGGGAAGGTCAGCTGTCCTGTAAGCCCAGGTGATACAGTCAGCCACGCAGATGGACAAGGTATGCTTGGACACAGATAACCCCAAATTATTAGGGTCAAAAGATATGAATAGCTGAGTAGCCCTTCTATGCCCCTGCGTACGGTCAAGGTAGAACGATAAGGCCCTTCTACAGTCCAGGGTATGCAGGACTGCCTCAGCCTGGCTTGCATGAGGCCTAGGGAAGAATGTCAGAAGAACCACCTCCTGGTTGAGATGGAAAGAGGAGACAACTTTAGGAAGGAATTTAGGATGAGTCCTAAGTACGACCCTGTTCCTATAGAAGCGAGTATAAGGCCTGTCACAGACCAGGGCCTGAAGCTCACTCGCTCGTCTGGCCAAGGTCAGGGCTACCAGGAAGAGCGTCTTCCAGGAAAGGAAGCGGAGAGGACAAGTAGCCATCGGCTCAAAGGGTGGGCGAGTCAGTTGTTGCAAGACCACATTCAACTCCCACTCAGGGGCTGGAGGACTGATAGGAGGCTTGAGCAAGAGCAAACTTCTGAGGAACCGGGACACCAAGGGGTGAACCAACAAAGAGCGTCCTTCTACTAGTGAGTGGTGAGCTGCTAGAGCAGAGAGGTGGACCCGAAAAGAATTGGACTTGAGGCCCTGATTGGATAAGTGCAGCAGGTACTGAAGCACCACTGGCACAGAGCAAGAGAAAGGATCTTCTGTGCGTAGCTGACACCACAAAGAGAACCTTTGCCATTTCAGGGCATAGGTTTTTCTGGTGGACTGCTTCCTAGAGGCCAAGACCACCTCTTCAACTTCCTGAGGCAGGCCCCAGGGAGCCAACACTACCCTTGCAGCCTCCAGGCCATTAAATTGAGAGATTTGAGGTTGGGGTGCAGAAGAGAACCCCGATCCTGAGAGAGAAGGTCGGGCTACAACCCCAGAGGTAGTGGGGTATCCACTGCCAGTTGAAGCAGAAGTGGAAACCAAGGCTGCCTCGGCCACCTGGGGGCTACCAGAAGTACCGAGGCCTTGTCCTTTTGAATCTTGAACAAGGTTCGGGTGACCAGAGGCGTGGGAGGAAACGCATACAGGAGGCCCTGGGACCAAGAAATTAGAAAAGCATCCGCTGCCAGCCTCAGAGGATGCGGTTGCCTGGAACAGAACCTGGGCAGCTGCCGGTTCAGGGGACTGGCAAAGAGGTCTATGGATGGAAGTCCCCATTTCAGGAAAATTTTCTGAACCACTAATGGGTGCAGCTGCCATTCGTGGGGCTGCAGAACTCTGCTCAACCTGTCTGCCAGGAAGTTCTCCTGGCCAGGGAGATAAACAGCCTTGAGAAACATGTTGTGCCTGAGCGCAAACAAGCAAAGGTCCTGTGCCTCCTGACAAAGGAGCCTGGACCCCGTGCCACCCTGCTTGTTTACATAGAACATGGCTACCTGGTTGTCTGTCTGTACCAAGACAGACTGGTGAGCCAGGGTCTGAGAGAAAGTTTGGAGGGCTAAGCGAATAGCTCGGAGTTCCAGTAGGTTGATCTGTTGCTTGGCCTCCCAGGGAGACCATAGGCCTTGGGTGCACTTGTCCAGACAATGTGCCCCCCAGCCTTGCAAGGAGGCATCGGTGGTTAACACTACTGTGAACACAGGTATCTGAAAAGGCACCCCTTGTAGTAAGTTGGGGGGGGATGCAGCCACCAGCGGAGGGAGTTCAGGAATGGTTTGGACACCCGTACTCTGTCTCTGAGGCTGCCTGTGGCTTGTGTCCACTGAGTTCTGAGGCACCACTGGGCAGGCCTCATGTGGAGCCGGGCATTTGGAGTCACATGCACTGTCGATGCCATGTGGCCCAGGAGCCTCAGACAGAGCCTGGCGGAAATCAGTGGCACGCTGAGAAACTGGCTTGCCAAGTCCATCAGTCTTTGGGCTCTGTCTTCTGGCAAGTAAGCCTTTGCTTGCAGAGAGTCTAGCCTTGCTCCTATGAACTCCAGGTTCTGGGAGGGGAGCAAAGTGGACTTTTTGAAGTTTATGACAAAACCCAGGTGTTGAAGGAGAGAGAGATAGTTCGGAGGGTGGCTTGCCTGGCCTCCTGGCATGTCTGACCCCTGATGAGCCAGTCGTCCAGGTAGGGGAAGACAAAGATACCCTGATTCCTCAAGTAGGCCGCCACCACCGCCAGGCACTTTGTAAAGACTCTTGGGGCGGAAGTTAGGCCAAAAGGCAGTACTCTGTCCTGGTAATGGTTTCCTCCCACAATGAACCTGAGGTATTTTCTGTGGTCTGGATGAATGAGGATATGAGTGTATGCATCCTTTAGATCTAAGTAGCATAGCCAATCTCCCTGCTGGAGGTAGGGCAGTAATGTTCCAAGAGTTAGCATCTTGAACTTTTCTTTCTCTAAGAACTTGTTGAGATTTCTGAGGTCGAGAATAGGCCTGAGGCCTCCGGTTCTCTTTGGTACAAGGAAGAACCTGGAGTAGAAACCGTGACCTTGTAGGTGGGGAGGCACAGGCTCCATCGCCTTGTCCCGTAACAGACCCTGAAGCTCTCGAAGGAGGAGGTCTGTGTGGAGAGGAGGCCTTGGAGGCTCTCCTGGGAAGTAAGGAAGAGGCAACTGTTGGAAATGGAGCATATAGCCCTTGTGGACTATGCTTAAGACCAAACTGTCTCCTGTAATGGGTGGCCACGTGTGGGCAAACAAGGCTAGTCGACCTCCTGTGTAGGGATGGGACAGCAGAGACGGAGAGGCTATGCTTTGGGAGTCAAAAACACCCACCCTGCTGAGTGGGGGCAGGAGCCAGAGGCTTGGGGGCCTTCTGCCTACGGGGCCCATGTCCCTGCCCCTTGGCCTGCTGACCATGTTGGGGAGCTGGGGAGGCCTGGTAAGGTGGGAACTGTTTGTAGGCAGTCACCTTCCTCGGGTAAAAGGACTTCTTACCCGAGCCCTTCTTTTTATGAGAAGAGGCAGGAGGTTTTCCTGGACAGCCTTGTCCTCGTGAGGTGCTCGGTTTCGAGCTCAGCAGCCTTCTCGGCCATGGGCTTGCCAAAAAGGTTTTCACCTCGGCAAGGGACATCGACCAACTTGTCCTGCACCCATGGCTCGAGGTCCGACGACTGCAGCCATGCCTGGCGTCAAGCTGCGATGCCGGCTGCCGCAACACGGGCCGAGGCCTCGAAGCCGTCATAGGCTGCTCGGGACATGAACTTAGAGCATTCCTGGATCCCTGAGGACAAGTACTTGAACCTCTGCAAAGGTTCCCCGGAGAGACCAGCAGAGAACCCGGCAAGCTCCTTTGCCAGGTCCCGCAAGTACATGCCCATGTACAGCTGGTAGGACTGGACACGGCAAGCAAGCATCGAGCCCTGGAAGCACTTTTTACCAAACGCATCCAGGTTCCGGGCCTCCCTGCCGGGGGGGGGGGGGGGCACCGCGGAGTGCATCTTCTGGCTTTTCAGATGATGCATGGCCGATTCCACCACCATGGAATGGTGTGGTAGCTGCGCCTTTTGGAAGCCAGGGCTCTTACGGAGTCGATAAATGGAATCGACCCGCTTGCTCCGAACCAGCGCCGAGGCCGGGGCCTCCCACATCTGGAAGAGGAGCCATTCCAGCACCGGAGGAACCGGGACAGTAAAGGCCTCCTTCGGAGGAGAGTCATACTGGAGGACCTCGAGCTCTTCGGCTCGAGGCTCCTCCTCGGGGTCCGCGGGAATCGCCAAAGCTGTGGCCATATCTCGAACAAACTCCGAGAACCGGGTATCCTCCGGGGGGGATGTACTCTGGGGTTCGGACTGCGGTGAGTCCGACGGGACGCACCGAGTCTGAAAGGTATTGGGGGACTCCTCCGTCTCCCATGCGGACTCGTCCCGGCAGCACCCGCCCCGACGCCGAAGGCACAGGCATCGATGCCCTCGGTCCCAAACGGGAGGTCGAGGGTGACCGCGACCGAGGACGACCTCGAGCTTTCATGGTCTCAAGTATTGGCTCGGTCTCCGGGGTCGACTTTAACGTCGATGTCCCGGTGGTCGGGGCAGATGCGCCAGCAAGGCTGGCCATCAGCACCCGCTGCTGATCCATGAAAGCAGACAGTCTGCACTCCAAAGCTGTCAGCCTCAGTCCAAGCTCAGGAGACTCAGCAGCCACCGATTCGGGCCCCGGCGGCGCCGGGCCCAACGTCGACTCACTGGGAGGAGAGTCTTCGAGGACAACAGGACTTACGTGTCTAGCAGACTCAGGCTCCACACGAGGCATTTTGTACGGCTTCTCCTGTTCCAAGGGCCTGGGACGGCGGTCGGGGGTCCGAGACCTAGCCCTCGAGGAGCCAGGGACCTCCTCCGACGCCACCCTCGTGAGCCGCTTCTTCCTCTTTCATTCCCGATCGGGGGACCCCCTGTCCGAGGAACCCCGATGATGCTCGGGGTCAGACTCCCGAGACATCAAGGCCTCAGATAAGGTCTGGGCCCGGCCGGAGGCCGAATCAGAGAAAAGCCTTTCCTTTTGATGCTGTCGACTTTGCAGTGCCTTAGTGGACATTTTGCCACAAGGGCCACAGATCTTAGGATCATGATCTGGACCGAGGCACCGGAGGCAGCAGTCGTGTGTGTCGGTGAGAGACATCAGCTTCTTGCAGCGATCACACTTCTTGAAACCACTGGAAGCCATCGGGGAAAAAAGGGCCCCCGCGAGGTCAAAAGACCGGCCTTCCAGGGAAAAGAAAGAAAGGGCGCGAATGCCAGCCACTAAGGGCAAAAAATGAAAAAGAGAAGACGGGCTCGATACCGGTGTACCGAACCCGGCGGGAAGGGGAACCGGCGTCGAACCGGACAAAATCCGCGATGAAATCGCAAGAAAAATCCAACTTTTCTCCGGGTGACACGGACAGACGTCCGTTGGGCTCCACAGAAAAAGAAAGACTGAGCAAGATGGCACCTTTAGGCGGGAAGGGGACCGCACATGCGCGCAGTATTCCCAAAGGCTTTTATAGAAAGCTGGGGAAATGCTCCGCAAGGGCTCCATCGACGTCGATGTCACCCATATGTGAGGACTGACTTCCTGCTTGGTCCTGGAGAAGAGATTTTACCCACCAGTCGCGAGCACATGGCTCGAGCACCCGGATTGATTATATCCTTGTATCAGGAGGAATCTCTGCACAAGTAGTTGATGCACAAATTGGCCTGTTGGAGATATCAGATCATGCCCTGATTTGGGTGGCGTTAGAGTGGGCTCAAGCTGACTCGCAGTCCAGAATTTGGCGCTTCCCGTTAGATTTGTATAGGGATACTGAATTTCATCTTTATCATGAAAGCTGATCGCTGGAAGCAGCGGGATACAAATGTACAATACATACATAAATAAATAAATAAATAATAAATCATAAGCAATGCTGGCAGGAATATGCGTGTAACAGCGAACACCACAAGGTTTATCCGGAACTTTTTTGGGAAACGGCAAAAGTTGTTTTGCGGGGAAATATCCTTGGTTGCTCAGTGCGAAAAAAAGAGATTGTTAACGGAACAGATAATTCGCCTTGAGAAGCAAACGATCAAGGCCCAGCGTAAATACGCGGGCTGTCCCAAGGTGATGAATAAGAAGCTGCTATGGGAAACCCAGATGACCCTAAATGAGCTACTCCACAGAAGAGCCAAAAAATCCTTTATGTACTACCGATACCAGCTGTATCGGTTTGGAGATAAACCGGGGAAACTCCTGGCACGTTGCCTGCAGGGTAGTAGAGGGGCCAGGACTGTTGCGGTCATAAGAGATGCCCAGGGTAAGTTACAGAAGGGGAACCGTGAGATTGTCTGGGTGTTTCATTCCTTTTACGAAAAACTTTATCAGAAAGAGGGAACATCTTGAATCCCCCTGGAAGATTATTTGAGAGGGTTGGGAGTGCCGAGACTGGGGGTGGACCAACGGGCTCACCTGGAACAACAGATCACGTATGCGGAGATACTCCAAGCTATACAAAAGGCTACGTGTCATAGGACACCGGGGCCAGATGGACTAGGGGCTGAGTTTTAAAAGTTGTTGGGGGATTTGGTGCCCCCCTCGTTGGCGGCAGTATACCATCAAAGAGTGGAACAGGGCAGGTTCAAGTGGGGGGAGAACCAGGCACACATTATATTAATACCTAAACCAGGTAAAGATCACGTGCAGGCCTCCTCTTATAGACCAATATCATTGTTGAACTTTGACCTAAAAGTGATGGCAAAGGTATTAGCAGATCGCTTGGCCCCAAAGTTGGAGGAATTGATACATGCATCTCAAGTGGGCTTTGTGAAAGGCCGGCACACTGTGCGGAATTTACATAAAATTTTGCCATCTCTGGAATGGGCTCGGGAGCGGGAATGGCAATCCCTGTTAATTAGTTTCGATGCGGAAAAGGCATTCGATCGTGTGGATTGGGAGTATCTACATGCTCTCCTGCCCCATTATGGGTTAGGAAGTGCCTTTTGTAACATGATCTGACTCCTTTACATGAGACCGACTGTGAGGGTGCTATGTAATGGGCTGTTGTCTGATACGTTTCCATTGGAGAGGGGTACTAGACAGGGGTGCCCACTTTCGCCGTTGTTATTTGTGCTGTCTCTTGACCCCTTCATACGAAGAATAGAACTATCCAATGACATACGAGGAGTGCGTATGGGACGGTATGGGTTTAAGATCGCGGCATTCGCGGATGATATCCTAGTACACCTACACTTGCTGCAGCAGTCGCTGCCCAGACTATTGGAGGAATTTTCAACATTTGGGGAAATAGCGGGACTACGTATTAATATGGATAAATCCGAGGCCCTGGATGTGCGAGGTGATGTGAAAGGGTGTTGGAGAGGTGTATTTCCACTTAGATGGGCTGGGGATGCCTTTCTCTATCTGGGAATTCTTTTAACCAGAGACCCAAAAGAGTTATTTAAGCGGAACTTTGAGCGGATTTTAGTTGGGCTCCAGGCGCAGTTACGGGCCTGGCGTCCTCTACCCTTGTCGCTTGGGGGAAGATTGGCGGCAGTGGGGATGGTGGTTTTACCCCATGTGCTGTATTGGATGCAGACGCTTCCCGTATGGTTATTGCAGCGAGATATTGCATGTTTGAAGTGAGAGATACAGGGATTTCTATGGAAGGGGGCGAGGGCACGGATCCCGATGCACCGACTGCGTGGCAATTGGCGGGCTGGAGGGATGGGCATCCCATATTTGCGAATCTATGCCCTGGCATGTCAGGCAAGGCATTTAGGAGACTGGCTGGGCGATACGGAGACCTATACACCTCAGGCCTTTGAGGAAGCCCTGGTGGCCCCTCAGACCTTATTGGCAGCCTTGCACTTAGAAAGCTCGCAGTTACCTGGGCATGTAATTCGAAGTATACTAGTGGAACCGGTGAGGCATACATGGATACAACTGTGTCGGTACTGGGGCAGGTCTCCAGCTGTTTCAAGCTGGCTGCCGCTACAGAGTAATATTAAGTTCACCCCGGGTTCCACGATGGCGGCTTTCCAGAAATGGAGGGCGGCTGGTCTTCGCTATGTTGGGCATGTGGTGGATCTTAATGGGAAGTGTAAGCTGTTTGAGACTTCTCGCAGGGAGTATGAACTAAGTGGTAGTCTCTAGAACATAAGAACATAAGATATGCCATACTGGGTCAGATCAAGGTCCATCAAGCCCAGTATCCTGTTTCCAACAGTGGCCAATCTAGGTCATATGTACCTAGCAGTTCCCCCAAGAGACACAAGTTCCACAATGCTTGTACTGGGTCAAGCATTGATATCTTCGGTCACTTCTTAATAATGGTTTATGGACCTTTCCTCCAGGAACTTGTCCAAACCTTTTTTAAACCCAGCTACACTAACAGCCTTTACTACATCCTCCGGTAACAAATTCCAGAGTTTGATTACACGTTGAGTGAAAAAATATTTTCTTTTATTAGTCTTAAATAGTTTACCCTGTAGCTTCATTGCATGTCCCCTAGTCTTTCTATATTCTGCTAACGTAAACAATCGATCTACGTTTACCCGTTCCACTCCGTTCATTAATTTATAGACTTCTATCATATCTCCCCTCAGCCGTCTCTTTTCCAGGTTAAAGAGCCCTAACCTTTTTAGCCTTTCTTCATAGGAGTATCCTTCCATCCCCTTTACCATTTTGGTGGCTCTTCTCTGAACCTTTTCTAAAATCGCTATATCCTTTTTTAAGATACGGCGACCAGAATTGCACACAATATTCAAGGTGCGGTCTCACCAAGGAACGATATAGAGGCATTATAATATATTTTGTTTTATTTTCCATTCCTTTCCTTATCATACCTAGCATTCTATTTGCTCTCTTGGCCGCCGCTGCACACTGGGCCAAGGGTTTTAACATGGTATCCACAATGACGCCTAAATCTTTTTCCTGGGTGGTGGTTCCTAATGTGGAATCTTGCATCGTGTAACCATAGTTTGGATTGTTCTTCCCTAGGTGCATAACCTTGCACTTGTCCACATTAAATTTCATCTGCCATTTTGATGCCCAGTCTTCCAATTTATCAAGATCCTCTTGCAATTTTTCACAATCCTCTTGGGTTTTAACAACTTTAAATAGTTTTGTGTCATCTGCAAATTTGATAACCTCACTCGTTATTCCACTTTCCAGGTCATTTATGAATATGTCAAAAAGCAGCGGACCCAGCACAGATCCCTGGGGAACACCACTATTCACTTTTCTCCATTGGGAAAATTGGCCATTTAGCCCTACCCTCTGCTTTCTATCTTTTAACCAGTTCCTGATCCACAATAGTACACTGCCTCCTATCCCATGACTCTTTAGTTTTGCCAAAAGTCTCTGATGAGGGACCTTGTCAAAGGCTTTCTGAAAGTCCAGATACACAATATCAACCGACTCACCTTTGTCCACCTGTTTATTCACTCCTTCAAAAAAACATAACAGATTAGTAAGACAAGATCTTCCTTGTCTAAAGCCATGTTGGCTGTCTCCCATTAGGCCATGATTATCTATATGCTGAGTAATTTTATTCTTTATGATGGTTTCTACCATTTTTCCTGGTACTGACATCAGGCTCACCGGTCTGTAGTTTCCCAGATCACCCCTGGAACCCTTTTTAAAAATTGGTGTTACATTGGCGATCCTCCAATCTTCAGGTATTAGAGATGATTTTAATGATAGTTCACAGATTACTAATAGCAGGTCTGCAATCTCATACTTCAGTTCTTTCAGCACCCTTGGATGTATACCATCCGGCCCAGGTGATTTGCTACTCTTCAGTTTATCTAATAGTTGTAAGACATCTTCCCGATGTATCAATATTTCCTTCAATTCTTCCGCACCTTTAAATACCACTTCAGTCATGGGTAACATCCCTACATCTTCCTCAGTAAAGACCGAAGCAATGAATTCATTCAGTCTCTCCGCTATCGCCTTGTCGCCTCTTAGTGCTCCTTTAACCCCTTTATCATCTAATGGACCAACTGACTCTCTCACAGGTTTTTTGCTACGAATGTACTTGAAAAGGTCTTTATTTCGCGCTTTTGCTTCCGCAGCAAGCTTCTTCTCAAATTCTCTCTTTGCCTGCCTTATCAATGCCTTGCATTTTATTTATTTATTTATTTATTTAACATCTCTTATATACCGCACTATTTATAATCAGCGCGGTTTACAAAGAACAATAAAACACCAGTGCTTGTGCTGTTTCCAGGTTTCGTCGTTTGGCTCTTTTTTCCATTTCCTGAAAGATGCTTTTTTGGCAACAGCCTCTCTGACCTCACCTTTAAACCATGCTGGCAGTTTTTTGGACTTCCTTCCACTTTTCTTAAAGCGTGGAATACAGCTGGTCTGGGCTTCCAAGATAGTATTTTTCAACACCACCCAAGCTTGATGTACGTCTTTAACCTTTGCAACAGCTCCTTTTAGTTTTTTCTTAACTGTTTTCCTCATTTTATCATAGTCTCCCTTTCGAAAGTTAAAAGGTAGTACTGTGGATTTCCTTACTATCCCTCCTCCACTAATTAAATCAAAGGCGATCATGCTATGATCACTATTGCCAAGTATCCCCAACATCCTTATCTCTTGCACTAGATCTGGTGTTCCACTAAGGATTAGGTCTAATATGGCTTCCCCTCTGGTCGGTTCATGAACCAGCTGCTCCAAGAAGCAGTCATTTATTTCATGTAGGAACTTTATCTCCCTAGCATTTCCTGACGTGACACTGACCCAGTCGATACCGGGGTAATTGAAATCACCCATTATTATTACTGTGCTGTAACATTTGTTAGCTTCCTTGATTTCTTTGAGCATTTCATCATCCATTTGGTCATTCTGGCCAGGTGCTCGATAGTACACCCCCACTGCCATTGCCTTCCCCTTTTTATATGGAATTTCAATCCATACAGATTCTACAGCAGATTTTGTTTCCTGCAAAACTTTAATCCTTTCTGAGTCAATGCCCTCTCTAACATAGAGCGCAACCCCTCCACCAATTTTATCAGCTCTATCATTACGATATAGTTTGTACCCAGGTATCACAGTGTCCCACTGGTTGTCCTCCTTCCACCATGTCTCTGATATTCCAATCATATCTAACCTTTCATTTAGTGCTATATATTCTAACTCTCCCATCTTATTCTTTAGACTTCTAGCATTTGCATACAAGCATTTTAGAGAATGTATTTTATTCATGTTAATTTGGCTATTGCTAGACATGGGTAAATTGGGATCTTTAAGCTCTGTCTGCTCCATACTTGAGGGCATTTGGGCTACTTTACTCTTTTGTGGAACCTCTCTGCTTTTGGTAGTATCCTTCAAGGATACATTCTTCCGAACCATCCGCTCTTGGGCGACTGTCGGCTTTCCCCTAATATCTACTCTGCTTATATACAGATTTCCCATTATGTGGCGTCTCTCCCAGGAGAGAACTAACATCGGAAAGCTCGGCGCGGATCTTAGAGTTTTTTGCACTAGGGGAAGGGTCCCCAAATACAATATCAGGGTTGAAGAAAAGACTGTTGCCATACCTTAAGCGGCTGTATTATTCTAGAGAGGAGGCTTGGTGGGCGGAGGAGTTGGGTCAGGGGGTGCCCCCGGGTTCAGTTCTTAAGGCTCTAGGTAGGATTGTGGGAGTGATGGAGGGGACTAAATGGAGAGAGGTGCAATTTAAAAGCGTCATGCGGGTGCATTTTTCCCTGCGATGAGCCTTGCGGAGTGGGCTTGCGTGTGATGGGAGTTGCCCTAGGTGTTTGACTCCTCTTGCATGTGGTGGGGATGTCCAAACATTATTGGACGAGAATTAGTACCTACATGAGTGACCTGCTCCACCAGCAGCTTCAGTGGACGGGGGTTCTTGTAGCATTGGATAGGCTTGGACCACTCCACCCTAAGGGAAGATGGGAACGATTACTGGTGAGGAAAGCATGTCTGGTAGGGAAGGGGCCGATACCTCATAGGTGGAGAGAACAAGTGCCTCCTACCTTTTAGGAATGGCGTAATAGTTTCCATCAACTGATGCTCTTTGAAAGGAGAGGGGCCAAGGGTAATGTTAAACACTGGGCTTCTTTCCTGCTGATCTGGGAACCCTATATTCAACATTTGGGGCCCTATGCCCGTAATGAAGTCCTCCATATGGGATAGATAGGCGCGGAAGAGTGCAGAATCTAGCGGGGGAGTCTAGCGGGGATACCACGGGGGGGGGGGGGGGGTGTTGGGAGACGGGTTCATGGGTGAGTTCTTGGGAGGGCAAGATATGGGGGGAGCTGTGCTGAGGTGGGGGAGGGGGATCGGGAAGGAGGGAGGGTTAATAAAAAATAAAAAGTTGTACCACAGCTATGTTCAACATTGGCTACTGGAGTGGGGGATAAGAGTCGGCCTCACCCAGTGGCACCTGTATGTATGTAAACAATTATTTGTAGTTTTTGTTTGTGGTTCAATAAATACAGTTTTCAAAAAAAAAAAAAAGTACCTTATGAAACATATTCCAGAAAAAAAATCAAAAAAGATTCTCCATAGCTAAATGTCAAAATATATGTTTCATGTATTATCCCTTTCAATAATAAGAGGCCCTCAGAATAAGAGCATTCAACAATGCAAACAGCACTAATACATGCCCTAAAGCACCATCATCAGTCTCTATGAATGTGCACATTTTTAGAGACCGATGAGTGTGCTGTATGCTGCTGAAGAGGTGACTGCTGGGGAGGTCAGAAGAGGGACGACATTAAAAGAGCAGCCTGCAGCAACAGTCACTGGGCTGGCAGAGCTGAAAAGTAAACATTTAGGGGGGATATGCAAATCACTGCCTGTGCTGAAGGAGCAAAGGTAATATTTGCTCATATTTATATCTTAAGATTTAACTTTAAATCTATAGGGAATAGTATAGGGGAATAAATTGCACACAATAGCCATTGGCTGGAGAAGTAAATCCTGAGGCCGGTGGAAATTGCTTACCTTCAGAGAAATGGTATCACTTGGCACTGGCACCAGCAGCCATGTGCAGAAAAGAGCTTGTAGAACAGTTACCTGGGATTTAGAGGCATCAGGCCTCTTTATCTAAAAGAGCTTAACTCTCATCTGAAAGGGGAGGAGGGAACTCCCCCTATTCTGCAGGCCCTCCTCTTGAAGATGGTGCTAGAAAGTCTCCTGGGAGCCTAGACAGGCTTGGAGTGAAGGTGCCAGCAGAGAGCTCCTATAGACCCAGTCAGAGGGTAGGAATGAAGATGGGGGTGGACAGTCTCCTCCCAACCCAGGGAGTGGAGATGGCAGCAGAGAGATTCTGGAGAGCCTAATCCAGGCTCTCCAGAGTAGGAGGAGTAGCCTAATGGATAGAGCACTGGCTTGGGAACCCAGAGACCAGGGTTTGATTCCCACTAGCACTGCTTGTGGCCTTGGGCAAGTCACTTAACCCTCCATTGCCTTAGAAAAAATCCAAGTTATCAATGTCCCTGTTTGATGTACATTACCAAGTTTGAGTTTCAATGTAAACTGCTTTGATTAAAATGATAAGGCAGTATATAAAACCTGTTAAATAAATAAAATTCCAGTGGTGTATCAGCTCAAGAGGAGCAGCAGCAGAGAATCCAGGAGCCACAAGGCCCAGGAAGGGCCCAGCTGCAGATCAGCTCATTGAGGAGCTGCAGCAGTGCATCAGCTCCAGGGGGAGTTGAAGTAGAGAATCATCCCCATGGGGAGCTGCAGCAAAGAATTAGCTCCATTGGAAGCTCCAGTGGCAGATCAGCTTCAGGGGGGAGCTGTGGCAGCAGAATCAACTTGTCGCGTCACTGTTACCTAGGGTTACCAACTTTTTCACCGAGAAAAACCCGACACCTGTGGCTCGCCATGCTCCACCCATTCTCCGCCCCTAGTCCCACCCCTGCCCCGCCCCCAGCCCCACCCACAAAAATTACCGAGGATACGTGTAGGCTAACTTCCTTGGTCAGATAATAATTAAACTGGGAACCCCAAAATCCAAACATGAAATGTACAACACTGGAGAAATAAAACTATAAAGTAATTTCCTCTTGCACTAAACAAAAACGCAAAGATGTTATCAATACACACTTCCCAGACCAAACATATTCCAGCTAATAAATTCAAAATAAAAAGTATTTTTCTACCTTCTGTTTGGGCGTTTTATTTTTCAGTTGCAATTGCTCCAGTCACTTTCTTCTGGTTTCTTCGTGTCTTCTGTTACCTCCACAGCTGGAGCTTGTGGAGATGGACGGCCTGAGTCTCTATTCAGGAAGTTACTGGTGCTTGGGGAAAGCACTGCCTTCTGGGAGTTGAAGTTTTTCACTATCCCAAATAAAGAGAGTTGTGGACTCGAGGGTTTCAGGCAAAACAGGATTTTTAATTCCCCTTCCCAAGTGGTTTCACATGCAGAACAAAAGGAACATTGGCCATACACTTCTGGCACTAAATTATATAAAAAGAAATTCAAGCTTCTTCTCTCAGCATTTCTGTAATCCAAATGAAAAACACTTTTCTATTTCAAAACCCTTTTGTGCTTTTCTTGTCAGCTGCTACCTGCAGCACTCTCTCTTTCTCTGCACAGCTTAATTCTATTTCACAGGACTTATCTTTTCAGATACAGATATCGTACAATCCATTGGTTCACTAGGCTGACCTTCTAAAGGTGGTTCAGTGTCCATTGGTTCAATCTGAACCCCACCTGGAAATGTTTGCAAGTTGCTACAGGATGTTTCCAAACACACGTCTATCTTTTCAGCATTGCATTTTTCCTCACAGCCTTTTGATATACACGGTTGTGAATTGCCACAGTATTCCCAGCATGTGGAACCCACCCTTCTGGGCTAATATCAGGGCACTTAAAAACAGCTTCCCGTTTATACCGGTCACTTATCCTACCTCTTGGTTTCCTTATGAGAGTTTCCTTTTGTCCTCTAGGATCAGCTGCAAACGTAAGCCTTGGAGTTTCTCTGTGCATACAAGTCTGCCTTCCCAGTACGTTTCCCTTTTGGTTGCCTTTTACTCCTAGCACCAAACCTGGGTTACTTGTACCTGGCTCCTTTGCACCAACTCTACGCTTGTTTCCTCTGCTGACTTCCTCTTCTGAATCAAAGGTCAGAGAATCCTCAATTACCATAGATTCCTCTGAGTCTTCATTCCTAAGGCAATCCTCTGTTTCTCGTGACGGTTCTGAGCTGTGTTCTCAGCCATGCTGCTCTTGGCTGAGCTCTCCTCTGAGCTACCGGCTGTGCTCTTCCCGGCTGTGCTCCTCCCAGCTGTGTCCTTCCTAGCTGTGTCCTCCCTCCTCCTAATGAGCCTCCCTTAAATCTCTGGTTTCCTTGGTTTACCCTGGCTCCTCCCACTAACAGATGTTCTGGCTTAACTTGTGACTGCTGCACTGAACTATACAGCAGGGGCGTGTTTTCCCTTCTTCTGACCTGCTCTGTTTATGGTTGCCTGGGAAACCAGGAGCCATGTGCACTTGTTTTCTTTCCCAGCCTAAAGCTGGATCCTGTGTTTTATCTCTCTCTAAGGGGTCAGAGGGACCTTCTCCATCACAAACTCCAGGGGGAGAGCTACAGTGGCAGAATCAGCTCCAGAGAGAGCTGCGGTGGCACAGAGTCCATTCTGGACTAGGAGTCACAAAACCCAGGGGTGTCCAGCAGCAGATCCACTCAAGGGAGAGCTTCAATAATTGTTCCTGATTGGACAGGGGTGCAAAACCCACATTGTGGGTGGTGTCAGGTTGTTTGGTGGATAGGGGGTGTGGAGGAGAGCTTAGAGGAGGCAAAGCCAAGGCTACAGCCTCAGCAATTGGACATATCTACAAAACCTCTTCTTTCACAAGCAGCTACTGGTCCAGATCTCCAGCAGTGGGCGAGACTTGGGGCTGGTGGGTAAAGAGCAAGGGAGGGGAGGTAGGAGACAGGTTAATAAGTTTAAATCCATAAGCTTTAAAGGTTAACTTAAGTCACTATGTGTTGGCTGTTTGAACTGCCTTATCTCTTATCCTGTATTGCTATTTCTCCTTACCTGCTTGAACCACTTATATAAATGCAGGTTGTACAAACTGCATTGTTTTATCACAATACTTGATGTATATATTTTGTAAATAAATTGTAAATTATATTATTATTAGCAAACATTTATGAAGCGTTACTAGGCATATGCAGCGCTGTACAAACAAAGATAGACAGTCCCTACTCATCAGAGCTTACAATCTAATCAGACAAACCAGACAAAAGTGAGAAAGAAGATAGAGTAGGGAAGGGTAAGGAGACATAAGGAACAAAGGATGAGGCTCCAAAGGCAGTCTTAAAGAGGTGAGACTTTAGCTTAGATTTGAAAAGGGGCAGAGATGAAGCCTGACGCACAGAGCATAAGGAGCAGCAAGGTGAAAGGACCGAAGTCTGGAGTTAGCAGAGGTAGAAAAGGACAAAGAAAGGAGCGAACCAGTAGAAGAACAAAGTTCACGAGAAGGAGTGTAGAGGGAGAGGAGAGCTAGGGAGGAGCACAGAGTGCGTGCACTTAAAGATCAGAAGGAGGAGTTTGAATTGGATGTGGAAGTGGAAGTGGAAGGGAAGCCAATCAGGACCGTATCAAGCCATATGCGCCCTATGCTACTTGCACCTCTGGCATACCCACTCCCTCCAAATCTCACCCATACTTCCATGTCCTCAATGCCTAGCTGGCTGCCTACCCTTGCCCTGCTGCAGCCACTTTTTGTTTTTTAGAAGGCGGCAGCAGCAGCGAGGCAAGCTTGACTTCAAATTAAAAAGAAACAAAAAACCCCCAACCACCCAGAAAGTCCTTTGATTCCGTGCTTGTAGGTAGGTCTGGTTCCTCCATACCTTCTCTGATGTAGGTCGCATCAGAGGAGGGAGGTACCAGGCCAGCCATTCAAACGTGGAGTTGCAAAGAGAGATGGTTCAGAGGGAGACCAGCAAGTAGGAGGTTGCAATAGTCAAGACGGGAAGTTATTAAAGAGTGGACAAGTGGTCCAACAGTGTCATCAGAGAGGAAGGGGTGAATCTTGTGAATGTTATACAGAAAGAGTGACAGGTCTTAGCAATTTGTTATATATATGAAGAGAAAGAAAGGGAGGAATCAAAAATTACACCAAGGCTACTGGCTGATGAAAGAAGAGTGTTATCAACAGAGATTGAAAAAGGGGGAAGAGGAGAGCAGGGTTTAGGGGGAAAAATAAGTAGTTCAGTTTTGTTTATATTAAGTTTCAACCGGCTGTGAGACATCCAGGTGGCAATGTCAGAGAGATAAGCGGAGATACGGCCTGCAGTGCCTGAGAAATATCAGGAGTAGAAAAGTAAATTTGAGAATCATCAGCATAAAAATGGTACTGAAATCCATGGAAGGAAATGAGAGAACCAAGGGACTGGGTGTAGAGAGAGAAAAAGTAGAGGGCCCAGAACAGACCCTTGGGGGACACCAACTGAGAATGGAATAGGGGAAGAGGAGAACCATTAGAGTGATGGGAAAGATAAGATGAAAACCAGGCTAGGACAGAGTCTCTAAAACCAAGTGATGACAAGATCTCAAGGAGAAGGAGGTGGTCAACAGTCTCAAAAGCAGCTGAAAGGTCAAGAAGGATAAGGATGGAAAAAAGGCCCTTAGATTTGGCCAGGTACAAATCACTAGACTAGTGCGGTTTCAGTGGAATGTAAGGGGTGAAAGTCAGACTGAAAAGGTTCTAGCAGAGCTTGAGAGGAAAGAAAATCATGACAGCGATGGAGGACTACACGCTCAAGAAGTTTAGAAACGAAAAGAATGGGAGATAGGACGATAATTAGAAGAAGTAGGATTCAGAGAAGGTTTCTTGAGCAGGGGTGTGACCACAGCATGCTTGAAGGCTGCAGGGACAGTAGCAGTAGAAAGAGAGAGGTTGAGAATATGGGAGCTGGAAGGGATGACAGTGGAGGAAATGGAGAGGAGGAGATGGGTGGAGATGGTATCAGAAGAGCAGGTTGTGGGTTTGGAGGAGGAAAGTAGTTGGGACATTTCATCATCGGATATCTTTGGAAAGGAAGTAAAGGTAAATACTATTACTATAATGGGTATGTCTGCAGGGACCTCCCAAAATATACATGGGCCATTCCTGAATACGCTTTATACATCTCTGTTCCACCCCTCCTGGACATCTTCTGAGATCCCCGTGTTAGAAAGATAAACATCTGCACGTACAAACCCTTATTCGTTTTCTCGAATGACCTCCTTTGTGGCTATCGTGACAAGAGTGATCCTCACTCTTATGTCAAGGTATGCTGTAAATGATCTCAGTCTGTCAGATTTACTGTTAATGCTCAGCTCAACACTTACCTTACAATCCTAAATAAAGGCACTGAGGGAGTAACCTGCAGGGAGCAGCGGGTACAAGTCTAGCCATCTCACAGGGCAGATCATGATGGTCTTCACTGTCTTACTACTAGTACTACTGATCATTTCTATAGTGCTACAAGGCATATGCAGTGCTGAACAAACACATGTAAGAGACGGTCCCTGAGTCAAAGGGGCTTGTTTACAAAGCCGCGGTAGTGGTTCGCGATCGTTATCGGAGCCGCGGCCCCATTGTAAACAAGCCCCAAAGAGTGCCTTCTGGAATTCATAATACATATAGGCCACATATGGGATTTGCATGTTGTGGTGTAGGTGAATTGTGTATTTCTGTATGTAGTACAGTTTTTGTGTATGTGTAGGTATGTCTGTGGGGATGTTTTGCAGATGTGTGGACTGTGCAGGAGATATTGGGGAGAGTTGGGTGTTGTGTCTGATGGGATAGGGGAGTGTGTGTGGTGGTTTGTATATGAGGCTACACAATGTGGGTGGTGTCAGGTTGTTTGGTGGATAGGGGATGTGTGGGAGTGTGGAGGTGTCAGCAGTGGGATGTTTCATGGTGTTCTTACTCCTTTTTTACCTTGCACATTATTGCCTCCTTTCTTTCCCCCTTTGTACTCTCTGTCTCTTCCCCATCCTGCTCTTCTCTCCTCCCCTACACTTCCTCATCTTCCCCTTTCAGCTTTGTTCATACATTTTTCTCTTCTTGTGCTCCAGGCTTTGGGACCCCTTTGACACACCTGCATATGCTGCTTTTCTCTTCTCCACCATAGCTGTGGCAGCTCTTTTCTTTCAGAGCTGTGAAGCAGCTTGGGGTCCTTGTGACATTGTGGCACCTTATGGCTGCCACTGGGGCAGGGACTGTTCCTCCTGCACCATCTCGTACTGTGCTTACACATGCACAAAGATGGAAAGACAGACAGACAGACAGACCTTCTCTAATAGGCAAAACATAGTTAATAAATAAATACATTCCATGTCACAGCATTACAAACCTAGAAACATACAAAAAATGACAGCTGATAAAGATCATAGAAACATAGAAATATGACGACAGAAAAAGACCACACGGCCTATCTAGTCTGTCCTTCCATAACAACTACAACAGTCCCCTTTTTTCCTTTAGAGATCCTCTGTGTTTGTCCCATGCTTTTTTGAATTCAGTTACTGTCCTCACCTCTACCACCTCCACTGGGAGACTATTCCATGGATCCACCACTCCGTAAAGAAATATTTCCGCATATCACTCCTGAATCTATCTCCCTTCACCCTCATCCCATGTCCCCTCGTAGCAGAACTTGCTTTCAATTGAAAGAGGCTCTCTCCCTGAACATTTATGCCACGGAGGTATTTAAACATCTCAATCATATCACCTCTATCCCACATTTCCTCTAAGGTGTACATATTAAGATCCTTCAGTCTGTCCTCATATGCTTTATAATGAAGACCGCTAATCATTTTAGTAGCCACCCTCTGCACCGACTCCATCCTGTTCACATCCTTTTGAAGGTGCGGTCTCCAGAATTGCACACTATACTCCAAATGAGATCGGACCAAAGACTTATACAGAGGCATTATCACCTCCTTTTTTCTGCTAGCCATTCCTCTCCGTATCCACCAAAGCATCCTTTTAGCTTTTGCCGTCGCCTTTTTAACCTGTTTAGCTACTTTAAGATCATCAGACACAACCACACCTGTATTTGAGTGCTGAATGAAGACAAAGGTAAAAGAAGGTATTTTACTTTGGCTGAATGAAGAAGCTATGTTTTTTTTCTGTCTGTTATTTTGAAGCACTTGTATAAAAGAAAGAACTGTGAAGCTAATACAGCCCAGTTTGTAAATGACCTGGAGCGAATACCTGGAAAAGTATCCTATTACAACATGCTTGAACTTTGTTTGCGTTTTGGGGAAAAAAAACTGTCATTTTTGCCTACACTCTCGGTGCATAACTACACGTCCCATTAGAAGGCTAGAACTACTATTCCCAGCATCCTTCACTGGAGAAGAAAATATTCTGTTTAAGCTTTTTACAAGGGAAGTTAATGGCATCCCTATCCTTCTAAGCCTTAGGCAGAGGGCTAGGGCATGACAGTATATATACAAATTATACCCCCAACAGTACAAATGTCAACAGTACAAATAGCAAAAACCTGGAGCCAGAACAGTACAGATAAATGGAAAGCGCCAGAGATCATAGTGCCCCAGTCCTCAAACTGTCACCCGTTTTCCCCTCACTAAACCCCCAAAAGTATGTGAGTCCAACCCCTGTATCGTCCCCTCCCTCCCCATCCCCCCCAGGCAGATCCAAGCCACCAATCACCAGAGAACCTTTCGACTTTCCACCTAGATATTCACACATCTCCCTTAGAAATGCCCACATCTTTTAAATTCACAGCGCCAACACCTCATTACATACCCAGGGGGCTAGATACTGGATATAGTCCCTCCAGATTAACAAAAAGATCTCCATCCTCCGAGGGATGTCCCTGAGCTGCCCAGTACTCCATCAACATCAATCCATGAAAACATTTCCTCCACTCCCATACCGAGGGTGGTTCCGTTTCCCTCCAGTGTTTTAGGATCGGCTGTTTCCCAACTACACAAGTCTTGTGTACCAGCAGGTGGGTACCACGGCCCTTGCAACAAACCCCCCCGTATGTCATCAAAAAGGAGCAGCGCTAGGGTAAGTATCACCACCTGCCCAATTAGCTCTCACAAGTGCTTCTGCACAGCCCCTCAATTATGCTGGATCTGGGTACAGATCCACCATATATGACTCAATGTGGCTGGCTTTTCAGCACAATGGGGGTAAGTAGGTTCCGAAGTCAATCCAATATTGCTGCCCAAGCTGGGGTGATATGTGCCTGACATAGTGTTCGATACTGCAGCTCCTGCAGCCACGGCCCCTGAATCAAAATCGGAATTCGTACTATGGCCCAAAGCAAACGCCCTGGGACCAAGGATATCCCCCAACTCAACCGGCCATCGGACTTCAAAATCTTTAAAGCAATGTGCAGTAAGTCATTCATTCTGCTTACAATAATATGCTGAGATGGAAAAAATCTCATGCTCCCCCAACTCAAAAAATTCCAGCAGCCTGGCGTTTGCAGATGCACTCAGGGCTTCCTGCAGCAACAACCCCACATACTGTCACAACTGCAAATAGGTAACGAAGTTTACCGCCAAGCCCAAACTGCTCCTGTATACTCTGAAATGGAAGGATCTCCACAGTGTCTCCCAACACCTGACCAATATATGGAACTCCCGCCCTTTCCCAGTGCTTAAAAGGATAGGGGTTCAGGCCAGGAGAGAAGTCGCGGTGCCCCAAAGGGGCAAGTAACGAGTCACACCCTGTGACACTCCCTAGTGGGCAGTAATATATCATCGTCAGAAGTAGACTATCACATAGATGCTCTGGATACCCATCAAATACCCACGCAGCACCGTCAAGAGAAAAGCTGCAGAAACAAAAGGCTTCCTCTAAATCATGTACAGTGAACAACATATATCCAAACCAGTCACAAAGGTGGCAAAATAAGCACTTGTAGTTATACAATTTGAGGTCTGGCAAACTGAGGCCATCCCCGGCGCCAGTCTCCCCAGAGCTGAGCATACACCACTCTCACTGGCTTACTCCACCAAATAAATTCCACAATTCCCTCTCCAGAGTCTCAATATTTCTCCGCTGTAGCTGGAACGGTAGCATTTAAAGTATGTATCAAAGCTTGGGAAAAAGAGTTATGCAGAAAGCTGCAATCCTCCCTATCAAAGACAAGGGTAGGAAGCACCAGTTTCGAAACTTTGTCTGCAGATGGCGTACTATCTCTCCATACAGTTTCTGGGGATCCCGAGTAAGCTGGCTGCCAAGGTATTGGAACCGCAAGTCAGCCCAGTGGAGAGGCAAGCCTGGTCCCCATGCAACACCCCCAGGACTTCAAGCACTTCTGACTTCCCCATATTAGGTTTAAACTCCGCCAGCCCCCAGAAGTCTGAAACTCATAACAAAGACACAGAGTTCCACAGGTCTGTTAGATGCATTAGCAGATCACTAGCAAATGCAGACAACTTGAATTCTGGTCGGTCAATCTGGACACCTGCTATCTCCCAGTGACTTGCAATCCACTGCAAAAGGGGATTCAATGAAAGCATAAATATCAGGGGGGAGAGAGGGCAGCCCTGCCGGGTACCTTGCCGTATCTGAATGGGCTCTGTCTGTGAGTCATTGATCAGTATCAATGCAGATTAAGCAGAGTACAGAAATCTAATGCCACGTAGAAAGGATTCCCCCCAACCCATACGCAGGCAAAACCTGAAACAGAAAATCCCACTCCATGCAATCAAATGCTTTTTCTGCATCGAAAATGATCAACAAAGACAACAAATGACAAAAATGGGCCCAATCCAATGACCCAATGACCTGCACATTCCCCACTGCCTATCTACCCTGCACAAACCCAGCCTGGCAGGGATGCACAAGTTCAGGAAGGAACTTGGCCAACCATCAGAATTTTGGCAAAAAGCTTTAGATCAAAATGTATTATGGAGATCGATTGGTAAGACTCCACCTTTTCAGGATCTTTCCCAGGTTTGGGTATAAGGTTGATATCTGCCCTGTTCATGTTGGATGGACAAATGCCCCCCTCCAACCGACCCTGGAACAAATCCACAAGAGGCGCCACCACTTGTGGATACAGAAGATTATAAAACTCTGCACAGAACTATCCACCCACAAATGCACATGTAACAACTAGATGAGTTAGAGAAGTGTACATAGTATAAAGTTAGCTTGTATATAGTTTTCCCGGTTTTCTCCATGTTTAATATCCTGTTTCACTGTAAACTCAATGTTGCCTGTATGCATTGTAGTATGTTTTTGTTCGATGTACACCACACTGATTATAATAGTGTGGTATAGAAGAAATTTATTTATTTATTTATTTATTTCTCTTATATACCGCGCTATTTGATATCAGTGCGGTTTACATGGAACAGCAAGGTATTTTACGGTGGGGGATTACACCGTAATTGCAAATAACAGGGATCTCAACTTGGATAACCATATTAACTATTTACACATATATTTACAGAGAACATGGGCTATGGAGGGTTAAGTGGCTTGCCCAAGACCACAAGGAGCACCTGTGGGACTAGAAATCCCAGTCCTTCCAGCCCAGGGTTGCTGTCCTCTAGCCGCTAGCGGGATTTGAACCCCCGACCTTCCGGCCTGAAGTACCTTGCCCCAACCACTAGGCCACTCCTCCACTCCATGTTAAATAAATAAAATAAATAAGAACTCATCAGGACCAGAGCCTTACAACACTGTGCTCTGGTAATACCACTCTGCACCTCTTCTGTGGAGATCAGAGCTCCGAGCTGAGCCTCCTCATCCGCAGTAAGTTGGGGACGAGTACTTGAACCCACATTTTTATTTATTTATTTTTATTTTTATTTTATTTAATAGGTTTTATATACCACTTTATCATTTCAAAAAAAATGGTTTACATTGCAATTTAAACTTAGTCATGTAGATTAAACAGGGATGTTGATAACTTGGATTTTTCTGAGGCAAAGGAGGGTTAAGTGACTTGCCCAAAGCCACAAGGAGTGCTAGTGGGAATTGTATCCTGGTCTCTGGGTTCCCAAGCCAGTGCTCTAACCAGTAGGCTCCTCCTCCACTCCAGGGAGGCCCACACACCCGTGTAGACTTGCTGATAATAAGTTCGGAAAATCTCCCCCATTTACCTTGTTGATTTGTGGAGAACCCTGTTCCCATTACAGAGCACCACCACTCTGTGTGAACCCTGCACCCCTCAAATACACTGAGCAAGCATTTTACCTGTTTTATCACCAAATTGATATTGTAATATTGCAAAGATTTCTTAGCACATTGATAAAGTACTTCATTAAGAGCTGCCTGGGTCTCCAAAGGTTTAGGCTTGTCCACACCGTGCCCTGTACGTGTGAAATGTCGCCAGTTTTCAACAACTTGTCTCTCTAGTCGAATGATATGCGCTGTCAGCATCTTACAACACCCAGCGGCGTAGGCAATAATCGCTCCCTGGAGAATCGCCTTTGCTGTCCCCCCCAGTATAACTCAGGCTCATTCCGATGTAGAGAATTGTGGCGATCATACTCTTGTAATTTGTCTACCAGGTAAGAGCAAAACTGTGGATCCCTGTATATTCCGTCGGAAAACACCAACATCCTCCTGGCTTTTGCCACTGCCTTGTTGCACTGTTTTGCCACCTTCAGATCATCAGAGATAATCACACCAAGGTCTTTCTCCTGAACCATGCACACCAACCTCTCGCTCCCTATTGAGTACATTTCCCTTGGATTTCTGCTACCTAAGTGCACGACACTGCACTTTTTCGCATTAAATTGTAATTGCCAAGCATTAGACCATTCTTCCAGCTTTTGTAGATCTTTTATCCACTCCCTCGGGGGAGTCCACTCTGTTGCAAATTTGTGTGTCATCTGCAAAAAGACAGACTTTTCCATTCAGTCCTTCAGCAATATCACTCACAAATACATTGAAAAGTGCCGGGCCCAGGACCAAACCCTGGGGCACCCTGCTAATTACCTTCCTTTCATCCGAGTGAGCTCCATGTACCATCACCTTCTGTCGTCTGTCAGTCAACCAATTTCTAATCCAGTTTACCATCTTGGGACCCATCCCCATGCTACTGAATTTATTGACAAGCCTCCTATGAGGAACAGTATCAAAGGCTTTGCTGAAATCCAGGTAGATGACATCCATCGCATGCCCCTGATCTAGTTCCTTGGTCACCCAGTCAAAGAACTCAATCAGAGACCGCCCTTCAGTAAAACCATGTTGCCTCGGATCTTGCAACCTGTTGGTTTTCAGAAAGTTTACTATTCGCTCTTTCAGGAGCGCCTCCATTACTTTTCCCGCCACCGAGGTAAGGCTCACAGGTCTGTAGTTTGACACTTCTTCCCTGTCACCACTTTTGTGTAGAGGTACGACATCATCCATTCTCCAGTCTTGAGGAACCTCTCCTGTTTCCAAGGATCTGTTGAATACATCCTTTAATGGCCCTGCAAGAACCTCTCTGAGCTCTTTCAGTATCCTTGGATGTATCCCATCCAGTCCAATGGCTTTGTCCACTTTCAGTTTAGCAAGTTGTTCCAACACCTCATCTTCTGTGAATGGTGTGGTATCTACTTCATTCCCATTTTTATATTTGGGAGTCACAGCTGGTCCACCTCCAGGATTTTCTTTAGTAAAAACAGAGCAGAAGTATTTGTTTAGCAATTTCGCTTTTTCTATGTCACTTTCCACGAGTCCTTTCCCAGCACTTCTGAGTCCTGCAATTCCAACTCTGATCTTCTTCCTTTCCCCGAATATACCTGAAGAAGGTTTTGTTGCCACCCTTAACATCTTTAGCCATCTTTTCCTCTGCCTTTGATTTTGCTATCCTTATTTATCTTTTTGACTCTGAATTTGATCCTGTATTCATTTCTGTGTTCCTCTGTTTGCAAGCTTTTGAATTTTGCGAAAGCTGTGGTTTTTGCCTTTATTTGAGCAGCCACTTCTTTGGAAAACCAAATAGGTTTCCTTCTCCTCTTGTTTTTATTTACTTTTCTTACATATTTATCTGTTGCCCCCTTTTATTGCCACCTTTAGTTTAGCCCATTGCAATTCCACTTCCCTTATCTCCTTCCACCCCGTCATCTCCTCCTTTAGGTACTCGGCCATTTTATTGAAGTCAGTGTTTTTGAAGTTTAGGACTTTGAGCTTGCTGTTTGGCCTGTACCTTGGCTTTTATCTCAAACCACACCGTGTGATGATCGCTGTTGCTCACAGGGGCACTCACGCAGACATTCGACATGCTATCACCGTTGGTGAGCACTAAATGCAGCATTGAGCTTTCCCTGGTTGGTTCCATGACCATTTGTCTAAGTGATGCATCTTGGAGAGCATCTACAATTTTTTTGCTTCTTTCCAGATGTGCAGATGGAGTAATCCAATCCACATCAGGTAGATTAAAGTCACCCAAAATGATAGCCACAAAGGGGGAAGCAATCTTGGCAATATCTATAATCAATTTATATTTATCTCTTCAATTTGAGTCGGAGGTCTGTAGACTACAGCAGTATGGATGACAGTGCCATCTCCTCTTTCCACTGTTATTGTCTAAGTAGGGCCAGTGTGTGGTTGCTGGTCAGCACTAGTCTGAGACATCTGGGCGTCATTGTGTTGTAGATTGTAAAAGTATTGGGTAAAGAGATGGGTTTTGAGTTCCCTTCTAAATGATTGTAGATCCTTTATCTCCCTTAGAGAAATTGGGACGTTGTTCCACAATGTAGGTGCAAAGAACGAGAAAGCAGTGTTGCTAGTCTTCTGCTTTGCTTTTCTAATGGTATCAGGAACTAACAACATGTGGAGGTTCGCTTTTCGTCTTGTCCTGCTTTCCTGAGGGGTTTGAATAAGAGTTGCGAGATAAGACGGCGCTATATTATTGATGAGCTTGAAAGTAGTAACAATTGCTTTGTAGAGAATTCTGCATGACACCGGAAGCCAGTGCAGTGTGTAAAGAATGGGTGTGATGTGATCCAAAAGCCTGAAACAGACAGCAATAAGACCGCTATTAAAAAATAGTAAGCTGGACCCAGCAAGGATTGATTCATACAGGCCGATATCCAGCATCCCACTACTGGCGAAAATCTTTGAGAAGGTTGTACAACAGCAACTTCACCATCATATTGAGACCAGTGCACCCCTCGACCCCTGCCAACATGGCTTTTGAGAATCACATGGGGTTGAAACACTGCTGACCACATTACTCAACACCCTGACCATTGGGATGGACAATATCAAGCAAGGGTTTGCCCTGATCTTCCTGGACATTGCCGCAGCCTTTGACACTGTGTCATGAAATACTCCTCTCCCGTCTTAGCGAGAAGGGCATCCAGGGAAACGTCCTAACATGGTGTACATCATATTTAACAGATCGTTGGCAGCATGTCCGTGCCAGCCCCTCCACCTCCGCGCCTTTCCTCCAAGAAAAAGGCGTTCCACAGGGATCGTCACTTTCAGCCTTCCTATTCAACATTTACATGCAGCCCTTATGTAATCTCATCCGCTCGTTCAATATCAATTGCCTAATTTATGCCGATGATGTTCTACTCTACACGCCTTTCCTGTTAGACAAACCAGACCTATCACCCCTCTCCGCCTGTTTCGATGCTGTTACAGATTGGTTACACTCGCAGAAACTAAGGATAAATTTTAAGAAAACAGAGCTCCTCTTCCTTACTAGAAATACAACATTCATACCAACCAGCTCCCTTAAGGTCAGGGACGCTGAACTCCTAACCAAGCCTACAATTCGGTTCCTTGGCGTTATGATCGACCAACAGCTCAATATGAAGGCCCAGATAAGCAATATGGTCAAGTCCATATACAACAAAATAAGGAGGCTTCATCACCTGAGACAACTTCTAGAACCAGAAGACTTTCGGACAATTTATCAAGCTTTAGTAACCCCGCATTCTGATTATGCGAATGCCATACTACACGGCCTTCAAAAAACACAATAAACCCTCTGCAACTAGCAATGAACGCAGCGGCCAGAATTCTGCATGGAGCATCGAGGAGGGACCATATAACACCAATCCTAAAAAATCTACATTGGCTCCCAATCCAGAGCAGGATTGCCTTCAAGGTGCTGACATTGATTCATAAAGCCATTAATAAATGCTTCTCTACATCACTCACAGACCTCATTGAGACTACACCCCCTAACAGGGCAAGAAGATCAGCTGCTATCAACACCTTGATCCTCCCAAAGCAGATCACAAAATGCTCACAAGCAGCCAGGAGCAGAGCATTCGCGTTGTATGCACCCACTTGCTGGAACGCCCTACCTCCTGCTATCAGGGTCATCAAGGGCCTCTCCCAATTTAGGAATGCACTTAAACATCACCTGTTCCCTCAGTACTACATGGACCAAGAACACCGTCCACATCCAGCCATGCCCAGTAGCCCAAACAGACAACACTCAAGCAACATAGAAACATAGAAATATGATGACAGAAAAAGACCACATGGCCTATCTAGTCTGTCCTTCCATAACAACTACAACAGTCCCCTTTTTACCTTTAGAGATCCTCTGTGTTTGTCCCATGCTTTTTTGAATTCAGTTACTGTCCTCATCTCTACCACCTCCACTTGGAGACTATTTCACGGATCCACTACTCTTTACGTAAAGAAATATTTCCGCATATCACTCCTGAATCTATCCCCCTTCACCCTCATCCCATGTCCCCTCGTAGCAGAACTTGCTTTCAATTGAAAGAGGCTCTCTCCCTGAACATTTATGCCACGGAGGTATTTAAACATCTCAATCATATCACCTCTATCCCGCTTCTATCACCTCTATCCCGCAACAACCATTCTAGATTGATACCAAGCCCACCAGACCCCGATCCCCCCTGACAAGTAGCAACACATTCACCCTAACGACTGCACATACTCAGTTGAACCAATATATAAATAGTTGAGTTATTCCTTAACATATGTTGTGAATCTATTTGTATATAGTTACCCTGTTCAAACCTGTACATAACCCCCTGTTATATTGTAAGTCCAGTGCAGAGTCTCCTGCACTGGACAGATATGTTACATGTAAACCGCACTGATACTGAAGAGCGCGGTATATAAGAAAGTTAAATAAATAAAATAAATAAATAAATAATTTAGCTTTGAAGATAATTCTTGCAGCGACATTTTGAGCCAATTGTAGAGTGTGCAAATTTTTCTTTGAGGTACCTTGAAGAATGCCATTACAATAATCTAAATGTGGTGTTATTAGAGTCTGGGCCACAATCCTGAAGTCGTTGCTGTCTATTATCGGTCTGAGCTGTTGGATTGTCCTTATCTTGAAGAATATAGTTTTGACAGTTTTCTTTATGTGAGGGGATAGGCTGAGTGTCTTGTCAAGGGTGACCCCTAGGTATCTGATCTCTGTCTTAACTGGAAGGGACTAACAATGCAAAAAGTCATTGATTATAGAACGTTGAGTTCTATGCGCATAATCCCAGCAAAAGCTGAATCAATATTGTATTAGAAATACCCATAAATTGCTAAAGCATAAAATTTTTTTGTACTTATTTTTTATGTCGGGCCTCCCCGGCAAGAGTGAGAGGGGGGAAAGCCTTCTCCCTCCGCTCCGAGAAGTCCCTTTTTTTAAACAATTGAATAAGTAGTGAACAATCACTTATCTCAATGACGGCGAGACATGATTCTCCTTGAGGGTACAGTTTGCTTACACCCGGAAGGGAGACACACTTTAGTAAAACCATGAGGCCTCGGATCATGGAACCTATTGGTTTCAAGAAAGTCCACTATTCGCTCTTTCAGAAGTGCCTCCATTACTTATCCCACCACAGAGATAAGGCTCACGGGCCTGTAGTTTGCCACTTCTTCCCTATTACCACTTTTGTGAATAGGTACCACATTGGCCCTTTTGCAGTCCTGTGGCACTTCTCCCGTCTCCAAGGATCTATTAAAAACATCCTTTAACGGCCCTGCAAGAACCTCTCTGCGTTTTTTCAGTATCCTGGGATGTATCCCATCCGGTCCCATGGCTTTGTCCACTTTCAGGTTTGCCAGCTGCTCTAACACATCTATGAATGGTGTGGTATCTACTCCATTCCCATTTGTATATTTGTCAGTCACAGGTGGTCCTTCTCCAGGATTTTGTTTGGTAAAAACAGAACAGAACAGAAGTATTTGTTTAGCGTTTTTGTTTTTCAACGTCACTTTCTACAAATCTGTTCTCAGCACTTTTGAGTCTTGCAATTTCACCTTTGATCTTCCTCTTCTCCTGAATATTTTAGCCATCTTTTCTTCTGCCTTTGATTTTGCTATCCTTATTTCTCTTTTTGTCTCTTTTAGCTTTATCCTGTATTCTTTTTGGTGTTCCTCTGTTTGTGATCTTCTGAATATTGTGAAAGCTGTGTTTTTGACTTTATTTGTTCAGCCACTCCTTTAGAAAACCAAATAGGTTTCCTTTTCCTCTTGTTTTTATTTACTTTCCTTACATATGTATAAAAATCCCTCACTTGGTTTGCAGCTTGTGATGTGAGGGCTTGTGTGCATCAGTGATGCTGAGAGCTAAACTATCGGCAACAAGCAGTCAAGAAATCAGATGATGCATTGCTCTTGGCAGAATGGCTATGAAAGACCTAGATAAGATTCTCAAGAGCAGAGATGTCTCTCTCCATACAAAGATTCGACTTGTTCAAGCCATGGTATTTTCAATAACATCATATGGATGTGAAAGCTGGACAGTTAAAAAGATAGACAGGAAGAAAATTGATGCCTTTGAATTATGGTGCTGGCGGCGAATACTGTGTATACCATGGACTGCCCGAAGAACAAACCAGTCGGTACTAGAGGAGATCAAACCTAAGCTTTCTTTAGAAGCTCAGATGACAAGACTTCGACTTTCATACTTTGGACACATCATGCAAAGAGAGAGATCACTAGAGAAAGACATCGTGCTTGGCAAGATAGAAGGTCAGCGCAAAAGAGGAAGGCCAGCAATGAGATGGATCGATACAATAACAGCAGCTACGGGTACCAGTCTGTCAACAATGAGCCGCCTGACTCAAGACCGAACACAATTTAGGATAGCTATCCAGAGGGTCGCCATGAGTCGACTCCGACTCGACGGCACTTAACAACAACAAACATATGTATCTGTACTTTAGTTCACTGCAATTGCACTTCTTACCTCCTCCCACCCTGCCAACTCCTCCTTCAGACACTTGGCCATCTTTCTGAAGTCAGCATTTTTGAAGTCTAGGACTTTGAGCATTGTGTGAGGGGACTCTGCCTTGGCTTTCATCTCAAACTATACCATGTGATGATCGCTGCTGCTCACATGGGAAATTACCTGGATATTCGACACACTTTCTCCATTGGTGAGTACTAAATAGAAACATAGAAACATGACGACAGAAAAAGACTACATGGCCTATCTAGTCTGTCCTTCCACATGAACCATTACAACATTCCCCTTTTTTCCTTTAGAGATCCTCTGTGTTTGTCCCAAGCTTCTTTGACTTCAGATACTGTCCTCATCTCTACCATCTCCACTGAAAGACTATTCCATGGATCTACCACTCTTTCCGTAAAGAAATATTTTCGCATATCACTCCCGAATCTATCCCCTTTCACCCTCATCCCATCTCCCCTCATAGCAGAGCTTGCTTTCAATCAAAAATCCAGCACTGAACTTTCCCTAGTCAGTTCTATCACCATCTAAGTAATGCATCTTTGAAGGCATCCGCATTTTTTTTACTTCTTTCCAGAGTTGCAGAAGGAATACTCCAATCTACATCAGGTAGATTAAAGTCATCCAATATGATCACTTCCCCCTTCATAGCTACCTTTGCAATATCAATAATCAAGTCTTTATCCATTTCTTTGGTTTGAGTTGGAGGCTTGTAGACTACACCAGCATGGATGATAGTGCCATCTCCTCTTTCCAACACAATCCAGAGGGCTTCTTCTCTTCCCCATGTCCCCTGCATTTCAGCATCTTTAATATTGCTTTTGACATATAGAGCTAATCCTCCTCCTTTCCTGCCTTCTCTATCTCTCCTAAATAAATTATAGCCAGCTATGGCTATATCCAATTCATGTGACTTGTTAAACCATGTTTCTGTAATAGCCACAATGTCCAAGTCCTTTTCCACCATTACAGCTTCCAGGTTGTTAATACTTTGTTGACTAGGCTTGTGCTCATTGTTTTCCAGCATTTGTTGACTGGCTTGCCTGTATTTTGCATGGATTTTGTTCTACACGCCTCTTCACACTTGCCATTGACGTGTAGTTTAAAATTGTGGCTGTTTCCAGTTGTTTGCACCAGGTTTGAAGCCATGTACTAAAGTTGTTTATGTGATGCAGCCGTTCTGGCCCATTACCAAGAACAGGTAGAACTTCTGAGAATGCTATAGTGTTAACAGTGGGCTTGAGTTTCTCTCCCAGAGTCTGGACGTCTCTTTGAACTGCAGAGGCACTGTTTCTGGCCAGGTCATTTGTACTCAAGTGGATAACTATGTCAATTTTGGAGTGCTCACTTTCTGCACTAACTATACCAACAATTTGGTTCATATTCCTTTTAGCTGAAGAGCCTGGGAGGCATTTGACCCTCTTCTCTCCTTTGAACTCTGTTCCCAAGTTTGTGTCTTTGATGATGGAATCTCCAAGTAGTAGTCGTAGTAGTAGTCTTTTTTGTGATTTTTTTCTTCATATTTGGTGCATTAACAGTAGGTTGGGCATTGACTCTCTCATTTAAGGGCACTTCAGTTTCCATGGATTGGGCACCCTCATTATCCAAGGCAGAGAAGGCATTATGCAGGGATATCTCTTGAAGTAGAGGGTGTCTCAGTGTTACAGGTCGCAACCTATCAGAGCCCACTATGATCCATTTGTTCCTGGGCTGTTTGATTCTTTGTGGGAGCGGTTGTGGATTTTGTTCAGTTTGTACCCTAGAGGAGGTATGTTTAATTTCAGCTAACTCTTCCCTTAGTAGAGTCAATTCTTTATGCATAGCAGATAACGTGAGGCATATAGGGCAAGCTCTTAGGTTCCAAATGATTCTTCTCAGAATGAAAGCACCACTGTTATTGCATTGAATACACGACATGCTGATCAAGACTGTTATAAAGTGGTCCTAGAAGAAGAAAGGTGGGTGTAACACCTAATCAAAGGAGAGATGTCAATGTATATGATGACTATATATGCAATACAACCCTGGGGCGGGTGGGGTGAGGAGTATGGTGGGTGGGACTTAAGTGTCCCTGGCCAGTAAACCTTATATGAACTGAGTGCACACTCAGATATCTGATTTAAAGGCTACGCAACGAATGTAGGCAGTCTGAATATTCCTAAACCTATAGCCGAAAGTTAAAAATTTTATTTAAAAAAAATCAGGCAATTATAAAGTCTGAAAGCTTAGCTTTGTGCCCTTTCCCTTGTGGTAGGACAGGTCCTCCAGGGCTCACTCACTGATTCGGGATAGCCTAAAAAGGTCCTCGAGACAAAGGTCCGACCAAAATGAGGGCTCCAGTCAAGGAGGCCACTGATCCCAAAGGCTCAAAAGAGCCCCTCTCTCACAAACCTTAAGAGGTCCTCTCCCTGCGTGATTAAGATTTAAGCCCCGTGCAAAGGTCAATGCAGCCTCCACTGTGTCAAACACCTGAGTAACTCCACTGTGAAAGACCCGCAATCAGGCCACGTATTGCAAAGAGAATCTAATGTTTGACAGATCCCCGAGAAGGCCCGTCTCTGCTGACTAAGTTGTGCTGAATAATCCTGGAAAATGAAAATCTTTTGTCCTTCATGCTGAAGAATATTTTGTCCTCTAGCTGCGCACAGAATTCTATCAAAGTTTACAAACTTTGAGATCTCAAGTCATGGGTGTTGATCTGCATCCTGATGGGAGCCCAACCGATGAGCCTGCTCAATAACCAATGGGCCACAGGCATCTCCCAGGGCAAGTGACACTGGCAACGATGTGGTGTCCCCTGACTTTCTCTCTGCTGTCCTATTAATATTGTAACTTCCTTTCCTTTTCTAGGCCATTGGCCATTTCTTTTGACTTCTGACAATTGTACACCACTTTGCTTTTTGTAATGAAAGGCAGTATATCAAATTCAATAAACAAAAAACCTCTTAGCTAAGCTTCTTTTACCGACTCAGGAATACCCACAAACCTCTGGTTGTGGTTTCCAAGGTCATTGATCTAATCCTCTTGTTTTGCTACTAAGCCCTTCAGCACTCGCTTCCTGGATCACCTCCTCAGCTATTCCAATCCATCTCTCAGCCCCTCCAACACTTTGGTGACTGTCCAACTTGCCGGTCACTGCCTCGAAGCATGCAGAGAGAGCTCCGACTATGGCTGCAGTAACCTCCTCTACTGAAGCATTTCGCAAAGGAGATGGAGGAGATAGAGGATCATTCGCCATCTTGACTGCAGCCGTGGGTACCCGATCCCGTTCTTTCCACGCTGACTTCATTGTGAAGCAGCACCTGGATACTGCGATTGTAAACAGGACTATTGCAGGAACCTTCACAAACAGGTCTCTCAAATTGGGAAGGTAGGATCGCCTCTAAAATAAGGTTAAGAGAAGGTAAGGGCCTCGGAGAACAAGTTATGCATTTCCTCTTGCTCTCATCACGTCACATGATCTCCTCTGTTATTTTTAAGAAGGTGATTTATACCATTTTTGTAAATATAGCTAAAATGTACTACTGTTAAATGATCAGTTAGAGTAGTTACTCACCTGTAACAGGTGTTCTCCAGGAGCAGCAGGAATCAGTCCTCACATATGGGTGACATCGACGTCGATGGAGCCCCCATGCGTAGCATTTCCCCAGCTTTCTAAGAAAGCCTTTGGGAATATATCCACGCATGCGCGGTCCCCTTCCCGCCCAAAGGTGCCATCTTGCTCAGTCAGATGACATAGCTAAAAGACAGCACAAAAAACAAAATGAACTATGTACAACTGCAACTCCCAGGAAAGGAGGGAGGGTTGTGAGGACTGATTCCTGCTGCTCCTGGAGAACACCTGTTACAGGTGAGTAACTACTCTTTCTCCAGGACCAAGCAGGAAGTCAGTCCTCACATATGGGTGACTCCCTAGCTCTGGGCTACCAGGAACCCAGCCTGAAAAAGAAACTCCCTCTGTGAAGCTGTAGCATGAAGGAAAGAATTTCACTGAGACCAGAACCCCTCGGTAGCCCAACAAGAGGTGTGACAAGGCAGAGGCTCAGAAACAGGAGAAAATGGGTTTAAATCACTTTCTGTCACCTCAGAGGCTTGGAGAGGCAGGACAGGAAGGGGTTAAGTTTCCTGCTCACAAACATTCTCTGCAGAGAAGAGCAGGGAAAGAACCACACCCTAGCTCTAGGCTAACCCAGAGACATAGCCAATCAGGGAGGTGGGCGGAGTCAGACCGGATTGGGCCACTCTGCACTCATAACCAGGAAGCAGCAGTTAGCAGGAGATTCAGATTCGGATCCGGAGGTAGAGAGAGATCCAGACTCGAGAGAGGAATCGAGGAGGAGAGGAACTGGTTACAGAGCAGTGCAAGCAGAAAGGCTGAGCCCAGAGGAACTAAGGAGAGAACCAGGGAAGGGAGAGTTCCTGCAAGTGATCCAGGAAGAGACACAGGCAGACCTCAGCTCCATGAGAGAGAAAACCCTGGAGGTGACCCAGAGCTGGATTCAGAAGCCTGGAATACTGACTTGGAGTCAGGGGAGTTCCCCAGAGGCAGACGCTGCAAAAACCAGGTCAGAGCAAACTCTTCTAAGCCTTATAAAGTAAATAGCTTTGAGAGAAGTCAGTCTATAGGAACTGACAATAGACTGTTTGCTAAAAGAGGCAGGGGTAAACCAGACCCTGAATATATACCTAAAGTTAATAGAAGGGGGAGGGACTATAGAAAAGTCCCTGTTAGAAAGCTACAAACATTTCCATGGTATAGACAGCGTGACCTAAGCTCTAGTTCAGAGGAGCACACACCTGCTTGCCAGCAAGAGGATAATTGGCAGCATTTGTGCAGAGAGCTAAGGGAACCCTTTGAGAACCAAGAGGAAGCAATGGAATTGGGTGCTCCATTATCTAGTTCCAGTGAGTCAGAAATGGAATGTGGAATTTGCATGTTAGAGTGAAGAACCATAAGTATTCCTAATTGATGATTGAGTGCTGTGAAGCCTTAAGCCAATGTTCTAGAACTTGCATGAGAGATAGCAGCGTTCTAGTGAATGGAATGAATCAAAGCTTCATGTGGTACAGCTGTGAATAGAAGGCAATAGAGAGAAACTGCTCCTACACAAGAAGGCAGTCATTAATAAGCCAGCGTTGTGGAGATTGCCATTTCTATGGGAAGCTGTTTAACACTAGAAAGAAGTACAACAGGAGAAAGATTCTTTATTACCAGCAGATACTGAGAAAGCAGTACTAGAGGATTGAAACCCTGTTGTAGTAATGAAGCTGGAAGAATGATGAAAGCTTGTAAATATTTTATGTGTCCCTGAGAAGTATCAGGAGAAGCTATATGAACACTTGAACTTTTATTTGGTACAGAAGGTTACCATTATACTTCTGTGGCGGGGGAGTAAGTCCTGTACGGTGTCCTTTGCTATACTTTGTGCAAATACCTTATGCATGAATAAAGCATCACTTACTTTGGAAACCCAACCTTGGCTGTCGTCACTCACTCCACAACTACAGTAGGAAGGCTTCAGCACTAACAAGGACTCTTTTAAACTCACCCCACTGTGTGGCTCACATCCCCTTGGCCTGCTTACGCCACAGGCTAGGCGATGCGTTGTCACATAGAAGGGGGAGGAGTTTTGGCGTAGTTGTTTCGGATTATAAAAAAAATTGCTGCCTTGCACAGAAGAAGTGATTAACCACAGATACCAGTAAAGTTCTGAAGAGTGGACACTTTGAAAAAAAAAAAAAAAAGAGTTTTTTTTTCACCAAGATACCTGAAGAGCTTACCAGTGCTGCAGATTACAAGTTTCAGCTGAGGTGGACCAGAGTTCCTGTTATTAAAGATACCATACTGCTGACAAGCGAGATACTCCACTTGTAGCAGGTAACCCGTAGCTAAGAGGGTCATCTTAGGATACTGCTACAAGGGGGTGGTAATTTGGCAGAGCTGAGCTGGGAGCAAAGGAAGGTGCTTTTGTGGTGGTGCCGCACTTGGTGTTTCTTTTTCTATTCCCTACAGGTATATCGAAATGGATCCCACAACTTTGATGAGTTGGGTTGCGGAGAGATTCCAGGAGCAGGAGGCAAGATCGGTGCGGACTCAAGAGAAGATGGCGGCGATGATACGAGCCCAGCAGCAGCCGGTGTTGGACATGCTAGGATCCTGGATGAAAGAGCAGAAGCGGACGTCGGAGACTCTACAAAATGTGACCAGTTCGCTAGGAACTGCCACAGGACTTGGAATGCTTGGACAGGGAATGTTATCATTAGGCCAGTTGTCTAAGGACGCTAATATTGATGAACACCTCGAAGTGTTTGAGCGCATAGCAACCATGAGCGGATGGCCCAAAGAACACTGGGTTATCCGATTGGCTCCATCCCTCACGGGAGAGGCTCTCACGGCCTACAAGGAAATGCCCAGTGCTCTAGCCAACGATTATGGAGCTGTCGTTGAAGCAATACGAGACAGATTAGGCCTAACACCCGTGGTGTATCGCCGACTTTTAAGAGGGTGCAGGTTAACCCCAGGCGAGACACCACAGGCCTTATGCCATAGGATAAAGGCTTTGGCATACAAATGGCTATCTCCACAAGGTAAGAGCATAGACACAGTAATAGATGATATTATACTTGAACAATTCTTAGAAGCACTACCCCGGGAAGTACAGTCCTTCCTAATCCTCCAAGACTGCCACAATACCAAGGACGCCGTTGCCCTTGCTGGCCGGTTCCTAGAGGCGCAGGCCTTAGGTCAGAGGAGGAAAGGTGTTCCAGAAAGTACAGTCTTGAGGGAACGAGGAATGAAGGGAGGAGTACAGATGGGTGAATCTTCATCTAGGCCTTTGTTTAGCCCTGGTATGAATGAGCGAAAGTGTTTTGCCTGTGGTCAAAAGGGACACCTCAGGAGGAATTGTAGCACTAGGCTAGCACTAATCACCACCCAGTCCAAGGAGGTTGGGGAGGGATTCTTGCTGATGGTCACAGTAAATAATATCCCGGTTGAAGCCTTGTTAGATTCAGGTGCAGACCAGTCTATGGTCTCGGAAAGCCTATGGAAGGAGATAGGACCTCAGAGTGGGAGTGATAAAGAGCACCCTGAGGATAAAATTAAGATTCGATGCGTGCATGGTGCTGCTACAGCATACCCAAGGCATACAGTAACAGTAAAGGGAATGGGTTTAAGTAAGGACATCCCAGTAGCGGTGGTACCAAGGTTGCCCCATCCTATTGTATTAGGCAGGGATTGGCCGCAATTTCGAAAGGGCCTAGCTAAAGGTTTAGCGGCTACTGCAGAGGCCAAACACCCTGAACACCCTAGGGTAGAAAAGGACCCTGAGAGGAAGAAGCATGGGGAAAAACTAGTAACCACCCCTCAGAGAAGCCAACCCAGGCTAGGGATGATTCCAGCCCCATTATTTGCGAAACCTCAAGAGAAGACAGCTGGGGAGAGAATCTCTGTTCAAGACCCTCACAATAAGAAAAACACATTTGTCTTGAAATGTTGTAGGGTCACCCCTAATGCAAGGATTCCTAAAAGAGCCACAGAGAATGCTGCAGGTTTCGACCTCTATAGTGCAGAGGACACTATAGTCCCTCGACAGGGTAGAGCCTTAATAGAGACCGGTATACAGCTGGAAATTCCGCCAGGTTGTTATGGGCGAATCGCCCCACGGTCCGGCTTAGCTGTGAAGGACAACATTGATGTGGGTGCAGGGGTTATAGACCCAGATTTTAGGGGTGTGATTAAGGTTTTACTTCTCAATTTCTCCCAGAAGGAGTTCAAGGTGACAGTAGGAGATAGGATAGCCCAGCTTATTATGGAAAGGGTGGGTTTTCCCTCAGTAGAAGAGGTCACGGAGTTGAACACCACCGTGAGAGGCTCACGTGGGTTCGGGTCTACTGGCCGAGCCGTGTTGATGGGCTTGACAGACCCCGAAGGGGAGGAGAAAACAGGGATGGATTTGGGACCCCAGCTAGAGGACTGTAAGGCCAAAGCTCTTCCAAGGCTAGGGACAGAGCTCTCCTGGGTTCAACAACAGGCCCTGTTGAGATTGTTGGGAAGCTTCCCGGATGTATTAACCCCGATGCCGGGAGAAACACGGTTGGTTGCTCACGAAATAGTGACCCCGCCTGGAGAGGTAATACGGCAAAGACCGTATAGGCTACCAGAGGCAAAACGCAAGGAGGTGATTAGGCAGGTCCATGAGATGCTCCAGATGGGGGTGATTGAGGAGTCAGTCAGCCCCTGGAACAGTCCCGTGGTTATGGTCCCAAAACCTGATGGGAGCATAAGGTTTTGTATCGATTTTAGGAGAGTAAACTCCATCTCACAATTCGATACATACCCCTTACCTCGCATAGAGGAACTGTTAGATCAGCTCGGGCAAGCCACCTACCTCACCACCTTAGATATGACCAAGGGGTATTGGCAGATTCCCCTCACCCGGGAATCTCGCCCCAAAACTGCTTTCAGCACACCCCTTGGTCTATATCAGTTTCGCCGCATGCCCTTTGGACTGCACGGCGCCGCGGCAACGTGCCAAAGACTGATTGACATAGTCTTACGTCCCCATCGTTCATACGCACTAGCCTATATGGACGACGTAATTATACATAGCGATAATTGGGACCTCCATTTAGCCCAGATCCAGGCAGTACTCAAGGACATGAGAAAGGCAGGAATCACGTTGAACCCTGCGAAATGCCTCTTTGGAGGGAAAGAGGTAAAATATTTAGGGCATCTAGTGGGACGAGGGATAGTGAAACCACTCATGGATAAAATAGTGAGTGTAAGGGATTTCCCCCGACCGTCCACCAAAAAGCAGATCAGGAGCTTTTTAGGCCTTATTGGGTATTATAGAAGATTCCTGCCCCATTTTGCTAGTGAAAGTACCCCCTCACGAATATGTTGAAGAAAAATGCACCCAACCTAGTGCAGTGGACCCCGACAGCTGAAGAGGCCTTTGCCAGGTTAAAAGAGCAGTTGTGCGCGGCCCCGATTCTTAAGGGGGTAGACTTTAGTAAAACATTCATTTTGCAGACCGACGCATCAGATACCGGGCTAGGAGCCGTCCTCTCACAAAAGCATGGGGGAGTGGAGCACCCCTTAATGTTTTTAAGCAGAAAGCTAGCGCCGGCAGAACAAAAATACTCAACAGTGGAGAGGGAGTGTTTGGCCATTCGATGGGCCATAGGGGCCCTTAGATTTTATTTAACAGGCCGCCGTTTCACCCTGGTAACGGATCACGCTCCCCTAAAATGGCTGTCAAGTATGAAGGACCATAATCCCCGCTTGACTAGGTGGTATATGGCCCTGCAAGCCTACGAGTTTCACATAGAGCATAGGCCGGGTAAGCTACACCTTAACGCTGATGCCCTTTCAAGGATTCCGGGCTGTTCTGGAGCTGTTCAGCCAGCCCGGAATATCTTAAATGGGGGGTTATGTGACAAGGCAGAGGCTCAGAAACAGGAGAAAATGGGTTTAAATCACTTTCTGTCACCTCAGAGGCTTGGAGAGGCAGGACAGGAAGGGGTTAAGTTTCCTGCTCACAAACATTCTCTGCAGAGAAGAGCAGGGAAAGAACCACACCCTAGCTCTAGGCTAACCCAGAGACATAGCCAATCAGGGAGGTGGGCGGAGTCAGACCGGATTGGGCCACTCTGCACTCATAACCAGGAAGCAGCAGTTAGCAGGAGATTCAGATTCGGATCCGGAGGTAGAGAGAGATCCAGACTCGAGAGAGGAATCGAGGAGGAGAGGAACTGGTTACAGAGCAATGCAAGCAGAAAGGCTGAGCCCAGAGGAACTAAGGAGAGAACCAGGGAAGGGAGAGTTCCTGCAAGTGATCCAGGAAGAGACACAGGCAGACCTCAGCTCCATGAGAGAGAAAACCCTGGAGGTGACCCAGAGCTGGATTCAGAAGCCTGGAATACTGACTTGGAGTCAGGGGAGTTCCCCAGAGGCAGACGCTGCAAAAACCAGGTCAGAGCAAACTCTTCTAAGCCTTATAAAGTAAATAGCTTTGAGAGAAGTCAGTCTATAGGAACTGACAATAGACTGTTTGCTAAAAGAGGCAGGGGTAAACCAGACCCTGAATATATACCTAAAGTTAATAGAAGGAGGAGGGACTATAGAAAAGTCCCTGTTAGAAAGCTACAAACATTTCCATGGTATAGACAGCGTGACCTAAGCTCTAGTTCAGAGGAGCACACACCTGCTTGCCAGCAAGAGGATAATTGGCAGCATTTGTGCAGAGAGCTAAGGGAACCCTTTGAGAACCAAGAGGAAGCAATGGAATTGGGTGCTCCATTATCTAGTTCCAGTGAGTCAGAAATGGAATGTGGAATTTGCATGTTAGAGTGAAGAACCATAAGTATTCCTAATTGATGATTGAGTGCTGTGAAGCCTTAAGCCAATGTTCTAGAACTTGCATGAGAGATAGCAGCGTTCTAGTGAATGGAATGAATCAAAGCTTCATGTGGTACAGCTGTGAATAGAAGGCAATAGAGAGAAACTGCTCCTACACAAGAAGGCAGTCATTAATAAGCCAGCGTTGTGGAGATTGCCATTTCTATGGGAAGCTGTTTAACACTAGAAAGAAGTACAACAGGAGAAAGATTCTTTATTACCAGCAGATACTGAGAAAGCAGTACTAGAGGATTGAAACCCTGTTGTAGTAATGAAGCTGGAAGAATGATGAAAGCTTGTAAATATTTTATGTGTCCCTGAGAAGTATCAGGAGAAGCTATATGAACACTTGAACTTTTATTTGGTACAGAAGGTTACCATTATACTTCTGTGGCGGGGGAGTAAGTCCTGTACGGTGTCCTTTGCTATACTTTGTGCAAATACCTTATGCATGAATAAAGCATCACTTACTTTGGAAACCCAACCTTGGCTGTCGTCACTCACTCCACAACTACAGTAGGAAGGCTTCAGCACTAACAAGGACTCTTTTAAACTCACCCCACTGTGTGGCTCACATCCCCTTGGCCTGCTTACGCCACAGGCTAGGCGATGCGTTGTCACAGAGGGCAGGAGGGTAGGAGTTGCCTAAACCTCAAAGAGATTCCGGAGTACTGCCTGACCAAAAGCACTGTCCCTACGGGACTCCCTCTCCAGGCAGTAATGGGCTGCAAAAGTTTGGCTTGAGGACCAAGTTGCAGCCCTACAGATGTCTGTCAATGGTACAGAGCGCAGATGAGCTACTGAGGCACTCATGGCCCGGACATGGTGGGCTGTAACTCGACCCCGCAAGGGAAGATCTGCCGCCCTGTAAGCCGAGGTGATACAGTCCACCACCCATATGGACAAGGTACGCTTGGAGACAGGAACCCCCAAGTTGTTTGGGTCAAAGGAGACGAAGAGCTGAGTAGCCCTTCTATGACCCTTAGTATGCTCCAGGTAGAAAGACAAGGCACTTCTACAGTCCAGGGTGTGGAGGATTTCTTCAGCCCTGCTTGCATGGGGCCTAGGGAAGAATGTTGGAAGAACCACCTCCTGGTTGAGGTGGAAGGAGGAGACCACCTTCGGGAGGAACTTAGGATGAGTCCTAAGGACTACCCTGTTCCTATAGAAACGGGTGTATGGCCTGTCACAGACCAGGGCCTGAAGTTCACTCACGCGCCTGGCCGAGGTCAGTGCCACTAGGAAGAGAGTCTTCCAAGAAAGGAAGCGAAAAGGACACGTAGCCATCGGCTCAAAGGGTGGGCAAGTAAACTGTTGCAAAACCACATTCAGCTCCCACTCAGGGGCAGGTGGGCGGAGAGGAGGCTTTAGCAAGAGCAAGCCTCTGAGGAACCTGGCCACCAGGGGGTGAACTGACAAGGAGTGCCCCTCCACCACTGAGTGGTGGGCTGCCAGAGCAGAGAGGTGTACCCTAACCAAATTGGACTTAAGACCCTGATTAGACAAGTGCAGCAGGTACTGAAGCACCACTGGCACAGGACAGGAGAAGGGGTTTTCCTGGAGCTTATCACACCACAGGGAGAACCGCCTCCATTTCAGGGCATAGGTCTTTCGGGTGGATTGCTTTCTCGAAGCTAAGACAACCTCCTCAACTTCCTGAGGCAAGCCCCAGGGAGCCAGCACTATCCTTGCAGCCTCCAGGCCATCAAATTGACAGCTTTGAGATTGGGGTGCAGAAGAGATCCCTGATCTTGAGAAAGAAGATCGGGTTGTGACCCCAGAGGAAGAGGGGTGTCCACCGCCAGCTGTAACAGGAGGGGGAACCAGGGTTGCCTTGGCCATCTGGGGCCACCAGGATGACCGAGGCCTTGTCCCTTAGAATCTTGAACAAGGCTCGAGCCACCAGGGGCGTGGGAGGAAACGCATACAGTAGGCCCTGGGAACATGAGATCAGGAAGGCATCCTCCGCCAATCTTTTGGGATGCAGTTGCCTGGAGCTGAACTGGGGCAGCTGCCGGTTCTGGGGACTGGCAAAGAGGTCGATAGATGGAAGTCCCCATTTCAGAAAAATGGTCTGGACCACTAAAGGGTGCAGTTGCCACTCGTGAGGTTGTAGGACCCTGCTCAATCTGTCTGCTAAAAGGTTTTCCTGGCCCGGAAGATAGACAACCCTGAGCAGCATATGGTGTTGAAGTGCAAAAGAGCAGAGGGCCTGTGTCTCTCGGCACAGGAGCCTCGACCCTGTGCCCCCCTACTTGTTGACATAAAACATTGCCACTTGGTTGTCTGTCTGCACCAAGGCAGCATGGTGGGCCAGGGTGTGGGCGAAGGCCTTGAGGGCTAAACGTATCGCTCTGAGTTCTAGCAGGTTGTTCTGCTGAGTGGTCTCCCATGGGGACCACAGGCCCTGTTTGCACTTGTCCAGGCAATGTGCACCCCAGCCCTGCAAGGAGGCATCGGTTGTGAGCACCACAGTGGGAACAGGTACCTGAAGAGGAATCCCCTGTAGCAGGTTGGGGGAGTGTAGCCACCACTGCAGGGAGTTCAGGAAGGGTTTGGACACCCTTACTTTGTCTCTGAGGTTTCCTGTGGCCTGCCTCCACCGAGTTCTAAGACACCATTGTGCAGGCCGCATATTCAGGTGAGCATTGGGGGTCACATGCACCGTCTGATGCCATATGGCCTAGGAGCCATAGGCAAAGCCTGGCGGAAACCAGTGGGTTGCATAAGAACCGTCTGGCCAAGCTCATCAGCCTTTCCACTCTGTCCTCTGGCAAGTAAGCCTTTGCTTGCAGGGAGTCCAACCTTGCCCCTATGAACTCCAGGTTCTGGGAGGAGGGGGGGGGGGGGAAGTGGACTTTGCAAAGTTTATGACAAACCCCAGTTGCTGAAGAAGAGAGACAGTACGGAGGGTGGCTTGCCTGGCCTCCTGGAGAGTCTGACCCCTGATGAGCCAGTCGTCCAGGTAGGGGAAGACAAAAATACCCTGGTTTCTCAAGTAGGCCGCTACCACAGCTAGGCACTTTGTGAAAACTCGTGGGGCAGAGGTTAGGCCAAAGGGCAGTACCCTGTACTGAAAATGGCTTCCTGCCACCATGAACCTGAGGTACTTTCTGTGGTCTGGATGAATGAGGATGTGAGTGTACGCATCCTTTAGATCTAAGGAGCATAGCCAATCTCCATGCTGGAGGTAGGGCAGCAGTGTTCCAAGAGTTAGCATCTTGAACTTCTCTTTTTCCAAGAACTTGTTGAGATTTCTCAGGTCCAGAATGGGCCGGAGACCTCCAGTCCGCTTTGGCACAAGAAAGTACTGGGAGTAGAAGCCCTGTCCCCACAAGTGTGGAGGTACAGGCTCTATCGCCCTGTCTTGAAGCAGACCTAGCAGTTCCCGGAGAAGGAGTTCCTGATGCAGAGGAGGCCTTGGAGGCTCCCCTGGGAAGCAGGAAGGGGGTACCTGATTGAAATGGAGCAGATAGCCCTTTTGGACTATGCTCAGTATCCAAGCATTCCTTGTGATGGGTGGCCACTGGTAGGCAAACAGGACCAAGCAACCCCCCGTGCTGAGGTGGGCCAGCAGAGGTGGAGAGGCTATGCAGAGGGAGTCAAAAGCCTCCTCCCTGATGAGTAGGAGCAGGAGCTGGAAGCTTGGGGGCTTTCTGCCTACGGGGCCCATGTCCCTGCCTTGGCCTGCTGACCTTGCTGGGGAGGCCTGTTGTTGTTAAGTGCCGTCGAGTCGGAGTCGACTCATGGCGGCCCTCTGGATAGCTATCCTAAATTGTGTTCGGTCTTCAGTCAGGCGGCTCATTGTTGACAGACTGGTACCCGTAGCTGCTGTTATTGTATCGATCCATCTCATTGCTGGCCTTCCTCTTTTGCATTGACCTTCTATCTTGCCAAACATAATGTCTTTCTCTAATGATTTCTCTCTTCGCATGATGTGTCCAAAGTATGAAAGTCGAAGTCTTGTCATCTGAGCTTCTAAAGAAAGCTTAGGTTTGATCTCCTCTAGTACCGACTGGTTTGTTCTTCGGGCAGTCCATGGTATACACAGTATTCGCCGCCAGCACCATAATTCAAAGGCATCAATTTTCTTCCTATCTGCCAAGATGGCGTCGAACCGGACAAAAAGAGGCGCGAGAATCGCAGAAAAAAATCCAACTTTTCCGGGTGACAAGGACAGATGTCCGTTGGGCTCCACGGAAAAAGAAAGACTGAGCAAGATGGCACCTTTGGGTGGGAAGGGGACTGCACATGCGTGGGTGTATTCCCAAAGGCTTTCTTAGAAAGCTGGGGAAATGCTTCGCATGGGGGCTCCATCGACGCTGATGTCACCCATATGTGAGGACTGACTTCCTGCTTGGTCCTGGAGAAAAGCAGTTACTCTATGATCATAGCATGAAAGCAATATATATGTAATGGCATGCTCCAGAGTGCTGAGGGGAAGAGGTGTGCAGGTGCAATGCTGAAGAGAGGCAGTGTATATGATAAAGGAAGGGACTGGATGGTTCACTAGAGTCCTGTGAGGAAGGGAACAACTGGTTACACAGCTCTGGGAAACCCCTATGAGGAAAGGCTTAAAAGCTTAGGACTTGTCAGCTTGGATAGGCTTTCCTATCCAGGGCTCTACAGATCAACAAACAGTAAGGATTTGAGGGTTTGTTTGTTTGTTTTTATTATGTTACATTGCTAGCTCTCTGACTGGGAGCTGTTAAAAGGGTTTTTTGTATATATTTTTTAAAGCAAGGTTACTTTCTTTTTGGTGCTTTAGGGGAACTTTCCTTGAGCACATTAGGTTGCTGAACTCTAGTAACCTCCTCAGTAACCTCCTCAGGTTTAGAAACTGCTAACACCTAATCAGGAGATAGTTCCCTCTCTACCCACCCCGACTCCCACCCACCCCTAGTGAGCAGTCTTGCTTTATAGGGCACCTCCCCCTTTAACAAATCACAGAGAATTGGACCAGCACATTTTGAATATAATTAAAGAGATTTAACTGCTTTTTCTCTGAAAGGACAGCTGCGAAACCAGCTGGTACTTGGTAGATCTCTCTCTTTTGCTTTAACAGATACCTAAGCTCCACAAACAGAACAATGGCTGGGAAAAATCGTATTGCTAAAGCTGTTGCCCCTGTTACAGCTTCTGCCTCGGTCCAGACAGAGGTCCTAATGCCAGTTGAAGGACCAGTTCCATGTGCAGGGTGCCTGCATGCTAAAGCTCTGAGGAAACAAGTGGAGGAACTCAGAGAGGAGGTGGCGAGGCTGAGGAGCATTCAAGACAGTGAGAAGTACATTGATGAGATGCTTCTTGCAGCAACCAAGCTCTCCAGCACAGGAGAAGATGGGTGCCAACACAATGTCGATGGTTGGACACCAGTCACCAGGGCCTGCAAAATCACCAATCCAACGTCTCCAGCCCTTGAATTGAAGAACCATTATGCAGCCCTGGAAGTGGAGGAGGTGAAAGCATCCATGGAAAGGGAAGAACCAGAGTTCAAGTACCCCAAAGTTGCAGAATCAGTGACCAGAAGGAAACGAAGGGTAGTGGTGGTTGGAGACTCTCTTCTGAGGGGTACTGAGGCGTCCATCTGCCGACCAGACTTGATGTCCAGAGAGGTATGCTGTCTGCCTGGTGCCAAAATCCAAGATGTTAGGGAGAGTTTGCCGAGACTCATCAAGCCCACTGACTATTACCCAATGTTGCTAATCCATGTTGGAACAAATGATACTGCCAGGTATACCTCGGAATGTATCAAAAGTGACTTCATGGCTCTGGGACAGAGGGTGAAGCAGTTAGGTGCACAGGTGGCGTTCTCTTCAATCCTCCCTGTTGAGGGTAAAGGCCAAGGCAGAGAGGCTCCCATCCTGGAGATGAATGCATGGCTGCGTAGATGGTGTCAGAGCGTTTTGGTTTCCTAGACCATGGGATGCTGTTCCAAGGGTTGCAGAGCAGAGATGGCATCCATCTGTCCAAGAAAGGTCAACGCATCTCGGTAGTAGACTGGCTAATCTACTGAAGAGGGCTTTAAACTAGATTTGTTGGGGATAGGTGAAGAAAGCCCCAGGTAAGTGAAAGCCCCCAGGTAGGTGATACATTAAATACCTTTATGGAAATGGGTAACAGGGGTAACATATGGAAAGCAGTGTGTATAAATGCCCGTAGCATGGGAAATAAGATCCCTGATGTTGAAGCTTTGGTGGGAGTGGCTGACTTGGATTTAGTGGCAGTTACAGAAACATGGTTCACAGAAAACCATGACTGGGATGTAACTATACCTGGCTATACTTTATTCAGAAAGGACAGGGTAGGAAGAAGAGGAGGAGGAGTGGCACTATATGTAAAAACTACTATTAAAGCTTTGGAATTAGAGCTTAAAAGGGAGAGAGGAGGCATTGTGGGTTAAACTAGAAAGAGGGAAAGAGAAATCTATTTGCATTGGTGTGATATACAGACCTCCCTCACAAGAGGAAGAGGTGGACAGAGAGTTAATTGAAGACATATGCAGCATTGCTAGGAAAGGGGAAGTGCTACTGATAGGAGATTTCAATATGCCAGATGTTGATTGGCACACTGCTGCTGCAGTATCATCTAGAAGTAAGGAGATCCTGGATTCTCTACAGGGAGAACTATTCAGGCAATTGGTAACGGACCCCACACGTGAAGGGACCATACTGGACTTGGTGCTTACCAATGGTGAAAGTGTTTCTGATGTTGTAGTGGGAGATTATTTTGCATCCAGTGATCACCAGATGGTGTGGTTAAGTATTAGGACTTTGGCTGTTAGAATCCATTCCAAGTTGAGGATCTTAGAATTTAGGAAGACTAACTTTGCAAAGATGGGCCAATACCTCAGGGAGTCGTTAGTGGGATGGGAACAGCTGGGGGATGTAGAAAAACAGTGGGCAAAACTGAAAGGGGATATTTTAAGGGCAACCAACCTTTTTGTTAAAATGGTAAATAAAGGCAAAAGGAAAAGGAGACCGCTATGGTTTTCTAAGGAAGTAGCTGAAAAAGTGAAGAAAAAGAGGGAGGCCTTCATGAAATACAAGAGATCACAGAGAGAGGAAGACAGGCATCTGCATTTGGAAAAACTTAGAGAAGCTAGCAAAGTAGTCAAGAAGGGAAAGATTCAAAAGGAGGAGGAAACAGCCAATGCAATAAAATGGGGGGATAAGACATTTTTCAGAATACTGAGGGAACTTGGGGACGTTCTAGCAGCTCCACTGACTGACCTTTTCAATGCCTCGTTGGAGTCGGGAGTGGTGCCAAAGGACTGGAGAGAGGCTCATGTGGTGCCTTTACACAAAAGCAGAAGTAAGGATGTGGTTGAAAACTACAGGTCGGTAGTTTAACTTCAGTGGTGAGTAAATTATTGGAAACGCTGCTGAAAGAGAAAATAGTGAGGTTTCTGGAGTCCAGTGGATTACAGGATCCGAGGCAGCATGGATTCACCAGAGGCAGGTCTTGTCAGACAAATCTGATTGATTTCTTAGACTGGGTGACCAGGGAGTTGGACCGAGGGAGAGCTCTAGATGTGGTGTATTTAGATTTCAGTAAAGCCTTTGACACTGTTCCTCACAGGCGACTTATAAACAAACTGAGCACCCTAGGGATGGACCCTAAAGTTACTGCTTGGGTTAGAAATTGGTTGGGTGGGAGGCGACAAAGAGTACAAGTAAATGGAGCTCACTCTGAGGAGAAGGATGTTACCAGTGGTGTGCCCCAGGGATCTGTCCTTGGTCCGATTCTTTTTAACATCTTTGTTAGTGATATAGAGGAAGGGCTGTCGGGTAAGGTTTGCCTCTTTGCGGATGATACCAAAATCTGCAATAGAGTAGACACCCAGGAAGGTATAGATAACATGAGGAGGAATCTAGCTAAGCTTGAAGAATGGTCTAGAATTTGGCAGCTGGGATTTAATGTTAAAAAATGTAAGGTCATGCATTTGGGCTGCAGCAATCCAAGGGAGCAATACAGTGTAGGAGGTGAAGTCCTTTTGTCCACTAAAGAAGAGCGGGACCTAGGCGTGGTTGTGTCTGATGATCTTAAAGTAGCTGAATAGGTAGAAAAGGCGACGGCAAAAGCTAGAAGGATGCTTGGGTGCATACGGAGAGGAATGGCTAGCAGAAAAAAGGAGGTGATAATGCCTCTGTATAAGTCTTTGGTGCGACCTCATTTGGAGTATGGTGTGCAATTCTGGAGACCGCACCTTCAAAAGGATGTGAACAGGATGGAGTCGGTGCAGAGGGTGGCTACTAAAATGATTAGTGGGCTTCATTATAAAGCATATGAGGACAGACTTAAGGATCTTAATATGTACACCTTAGAGGAAAGGCGGGATAGAGGTGATATGATTGAGATGTTTAAATACCTCTGTGGCATAAATGTTCAGGGAGAGAGCCTCTTTCAATTGAAAGCAAGTTCTGCTACGAGGGGACATGGGATGAGGGTGAAGGGAGATAGATTCAGAAGTGATATGCGGAAATATTTCTTTACAGAAAGAGTAGTGGATCCGTGGAATAGTCTCCCAGTGGAGGTGGTAGAGATGAGGACAGTAACTGATTTCAAAAAAGCATGGGACCAACACAGAGGATCTCTAAAGGTAAAAAGTGGACTGCTGTAGTTGTTGATATGGAAGGACAGACTAGATAGGCCATGTGGTCTTTTTCTGTCATGTTTCTATGTTTCTATGAAAAGGAGATATAATAGAGATCTATAAAATAATGAGTGAAGTGGAATAGGTAAATGCAAATAACTAGTTTACTCCTTCAAAAAGTAGAAAGACTAAGGGACATGCAATGAAGCTGCTAAGCACTACATTTAAGATAAATCACAGAAAATGTCTTCACTCAATGGAATTCATTGTGAGGGGCTGTGATAAAAGCTACAAGTGTAGTTTGGTTTAAAAAAGATGGACAAGTTCCTGGAGAAAGAGTCCATAAACCATTAAGAAAATTGATGCCTTTGAATTATGGTGCTGGCGGCGAATACTGTGTATACCATGGACTGCCCGAAGAACAAACCAGTCGGTACTAGAGGAGATCAAACCTAAGCTTTCTTTAGAAGCTCAGATGACAAGACTTCGACTTTCATACTTTGGACACATCATGCGAAGAGAGAGATCATTAGAGAAAGACATCATGCTTGGCAAGATAGAAGGTCAACGCAAAAGAGGAAGGCCAGCAATGAGATGGATCGCTACAATAACAGCAGCTACGGGTACCAGTCTGTCAACAATGAGCCGCCTGACTGAAGACCGAACACAATTTAGGATAGCTATCCAGAGGGTCGCCATGAGTCGACTCCGACTCGACGGCACTTAACAACAACTCTGGCCCAAGAACCTATTGGATGGTAGACCAGAATAAAAATATATTTTTCACCTGAATCCCAAGTGGAAACTTCATAACATAAGGCTTCCAAATCTGGCAAACTAATAGTATCTAACAACTTCAATAAAATCAGTAAGCCCCCTCCTACTTTACCCACCCATGGGACATTTATAAAATTATAACCTGGGGGACAAATTTCAAATATTGCTGGATCATTTTCAGAGCGTAACCAGGACTCGGAACCTTCTTTGGGGAAGGGATCAGCTGTGGCTTGAATTGAGATGTTTGATGTGGATGAAGAAGTGCTCTTGCCTTCAGAGGATTGTGAGGAGGTCAAGGTTATTTGGAATAGGAACTGGAAATGTTGATCATGTATTAATATTTGATATATCGCCCTTAGTGGGGACAGCAAAGCGGTTTACAATAAAATAACAAACCCTAGAAAAGAACAGAATACCAATAATGGATAGGAAAGTGGGGGAGCACAACACCACTGTTGGAATCTAGATACTGGTCTGGGGGTAAACAGAGGCAAAAATAAAAGTGCAGGCTGATTTTATGTGCATTGAGGAGGGGGAGAGGAGGGCGTGTAGGCTCTGTGTAAGTGGGTGGGTGACAAGTAGGGTGACCAACTCTTGATCAGCCAATTTCAGGATATCAACTTTAAAAAACTGGGACACAAAAAAAAAAAAAAAAAAACACAGGATTTTTTCATTGGTATATCAGATTACAAAATACCTTGCATTATATAGAATACAATTGAAAAATTTCTCTGCAGTGAGAGCTGTGTTTGGAAAGAGCCTGCTGAAAAAGAGAAAATGTAGCTGCGAGCCGACAAGGACAACGATGACGACCGCATGGGAAGCCCTCCCCATTATGCTAAGGAATGTTTGGCAGCTAGAACAGACCTCCTTTCATTTTTTTCAAAGTACTTAGGCTTCATTAAAGAAGACTTGCTTACCAATCCGCAGCCTGGGAGCATCGGCCTGAGTTGCTTCCGTCTCAGAGTTCCAGGAAGTACGTGCTGGTAATAATGCCTCTTGTCGAAAAGATCCATGGCTTTGGCAGCGCTATGGCCATGGCAGACTCCTCAATTGGGAGCAGTGGCTCTTTGTGACAAGAGTGTTACCAGCCTACCCCATCTTTGAAGTAAACCTGGAATCTCAGTGTGCAAAGACTTCTGGACTTGTTATGATGCAGCGAGACCTGAGAATGCTACTGTGAGAGAGATACTATTCTCTGTTCAGAAACAAGGTGACGTCACAGGAAATGGAGGTGTTTATGCCTAGCTTTGTTGACCTTGTAGAAGAACTAATGTTTCTACCAAGCCAGCCTGAATTGTAAGTTGTTTTTTTCACCAGCATCCATATTTCCTCGCCGGCTCTGCCATGCAGCTGACTGGACAATAAAGGACAACTTCTGAATCACCCATTTGATAAATCAGCTCTGATACAGCTAGAGGAGCCACTTCCAGAATGTTAACATTTGTATGTTGAGAAATGTCTGAAAAGGGGGCCCTGCTAGAACAACAGCAGCTTTTTCCACTTTATTTAGCTTCTATTAAGCTTTGGCTCTTTGCCTCAGTCCTAAACATTACTCCTGACTGAGCTGAGCCTTGTGCTGTCAGCTAGATTATATCCATGGGTCTCACTAGACTCTGGCTGGCGTCATAAATAATCCTGCCTGGTATCCTGGAGCTGTGCTGGTGAAGACTGGCAAACATTCCTTTTACTTTTGTGAGAGACCTGCTTCCAACAGATAGCATAACACTGTGATTTATTTAGCTTTGCGACTAGAAAGGTAACTTTATGTTTTTTTTTTTTTTTTTGCAGACTTCAAGTCTGAGTGCTGTTCTGGTGGTTCTTAGAACTTTATTATTATGTCTTTCTAAAAAATATATTTTGTAGCTAAGTTAGCTGTCTGAACTAAAAGCAAAAATAACCTTCTTATCCTTACTATTACATTGTGATTTACACAATAAACCTTTGTGTGAACCTAAATTGTACTCATAGTGGTCCTTTTCTCATATAATTTGGAGAACTAATTAGGAATCATAGCTGGTGCCTTATCAGCATTGTTAGGACCAAGTCTTTACTCCTTAAAGTTGGGGTCTCTGAAACACTAATGTGCCTTCTGTAAGGGTCCGTAGGTTAACATAAAGTTGAGAAGGTGGGATCTGTAGGTTACACTGGACAACAAAGATTTTGCTTCCTGAACATTTGTGTTGTGGGCCTGGTATCCCCACAAACAGTTCCCCAAATATTACCAATTTCCAACGAATTGCTCAGACAACAATTGCTTAGCTACAAAAGTTCTTTATTCGGTATACCAAAGCAAAACAAAACAAATCACAAATGCAGATAGCAAGCGTCTGTCTGAAAGGGTGGCAGGCAATCTCCTCTCTGTACCGGAGTTAGAGAGCAGATTGCCCCCGAAGATCTACAGGGGCTTTCTTATATACACCTTCTGTCCCAAAGTTCCAGAAAGTTCTGCATAAATTCTTATGTTATCTGCAGCTTTCTCCAAAGTTCTCCCTCTAGGATCCCTCCCAATGTTTCTCATGTCTCACAGCTGCTGTTTTTCAAGGTCTGCTTATCTTTTGCTGCCTTCCACAGCCCACTGCCTCCTTCCTGTGCTCTGTACATGTTTTGCATGTCTTGGCACAATTTGTAATCTTCAAGGCTGAGAGTATGTGTGTTAAAGGTCTTTGTTTCCAGCGTGGCCTGTATTTTCTCTTGCTAGGCCCAAAACCTCTGCACACTTCTGCACAAAGTATAGTTACCCAGACTCTTTCATAGTAGGCCGCATATACTCTCTCTTGTAGCCCACATGCTGTTTCTTCTGTGCCATTCATATGCTGTGTGCAGTTCCAGCAAGCAAAAGGTGCAGTCATATAAAGCAGCCACATAAAACAAAGCTAAACCAATTATCCCTGAATTAGCCAATTATCCCTTCAGTGTGTGTATCTTATTGATTTTGGGTTGCTGATCATGAAAGTCACCTTGAAATTTTCCTATCGCCTATTTTTGTGATTTCCTCACATATTTTAAGTCCACTCATATGTTGCCTAGAAAGTAAGCTGTTTTGTTTAGTCCAGGCATGTCTGGGCTTGCAATCAGAGCAGGCTAACAGCCTGCAATGAAAATGCTACTGCTCAGGAATGCGTGGGCATGCTTAGTCAGGATGGATGTCAGCAATGCAATGTGCCTTCGAGTCAGTCCTGACTCCTGGCGACCCAGAAGCCCCTGGGTTTTCTTGGCAGTGTCACTGGAAGTAGATTGCCAGGCCTTTCTTCCAAGGCAATGGAGGGTTAAGTGACTTGCCCAAGGCCACAAGGAGTGCTAGTGGGAATTGAACCCTGGTTGCTTGGTTACCAAGCCAGTGTTCTAACCAAGACAGTTCTGCTGTAATGAATCATCGTTTAGACAAGAAGTTCACATGTAAATGCTGTTGTTACGTACACAAACTGATATCAACATCATGCATAGCATCTGTGTATGAAAGCTGCTTTTATAGGATGTCAGCAGTGCAGGCTATAAAAGCAGCTTTCATACACAGATGCTATGCATGATGTTGATATCAGTTTGTGTACGTAACAACAGCATTTACATGTGAACTTCTTGTCTAAACGATGATTCATTACAGCAGAACTGTCTTGTCAATGTTGCAACAGCCACAATACATTCAGTTACATTTGTGGTGAGTATACGGTTGAGCTTCAAAGACGCAGCATGACTGCACTTATTAGGAAAGCGTATGAGCTCAGTTTCGGTTGTAAAGATGGTGATCGAGGCAAATCCTGGGATCCTCACATTTGCTGTGCAACATATGTTGTCCATCTCAGAGGTACCCGGATGTCAATGCCATTTGCAGTCCCGATGATATGGCGAGAACAGAAGGATCACGTGAAGGGAAGGATCACGTGAAGGACTGTTACTTCTCTCTGACCAATGTATCTGGCTTCTCTGCTAAAAATAAGAAATCTATTGAATACCCCAGTCTGTCTTCAGTCATGAGACCAGTGCTGCATGATGACAGTATGCAAGTACTGAAGCCACCAGAAACATGGAACCTAGATGAGGCAGACGAAGATGCCACAATACATGGTTCAGATGTGAAAAATGACATGGATCCAGATTTAGAACCATTTATGTCCGGTGTACCTCATCTGATAACACATTCAGACTTAAATTTGTCAAAAACAAAAGCTGAACTACTTGGTTCAAGATTGCAAGGATGGGGTTTGCTGTTGCCAGGTATGAAAATTTCTGTCTTTCGGACCTACCAGGAAAATATAAAAAATTTCTTTGCGCAGGTTGAAAACGTCTGTTTCTGCACTGACATTGATAGGTTGTTCACAGCTTTGGGTTGTGAGCATGACCCACAACAATGTTGCCATTTTATCGATTCATCACTGTTAAGCCTGAAAGCTGTCTTGTTACACAACGGCAATGTCCACCCTTAAATACCTATTGCCTATGCAGCGCGCATGAAAAAAAACCTACGAAAATATGGAACTGTTGTTGAAATGCATATGGTACAGGAACTACAACCGAAACATCTATGACGATCTAAACGTAGTGGCACTGCTACGAGGAACGCAGCTCGGGTATATCAAGTACTGTTTCATTTGCGAATGGCACTCCTGTGCTAGAGAGTCTCATTACATTAAAAAAAAACTGGACGCTCCGTAAGCATTTGGTTCCAGGATAGAGAAAAATGTGGCACATGAACAACTTGTTGACACAAATAAGATATTTTTGCCTCCTCTTCATATAAAACTTGGACTGATGAAAGACTTTGTGAAAGCGATGAACAAGGAAGGTGAAGGATTTCAATATTTGAGACAGATGTTTCCAAGAATAACTAATGCCAAGATTAAGAAAGGCATTTTTGTGGGTCCACAAGTCAGACACATCATTAATGACAAGTGGTTCGAAGATTTGCTGGTGGGGTCTGAGAAAATCACATGGAAGGCATTCAGAGATGTTGCTGAGAATTTTCTTGGCAACTACAGGGTACCAAACTATGCCCAGTTGGTTGACAACATGCTTCAAGCATAAAAAATCATGAGGTGCAACATGTCGCTGAAAATTCGTTTTCTGCATTCACACTTGGACTTCTTCCCTGCTAATCCCGGTGCAGTCAACAACCAACATGGTGAAAGGTGTCATCAGGACATTGCGTCGATGGAAAAGCGATATCAAGGCAACTGGAATCCATCAATGCTGGCCACTATTGTTGGACACTGAGACGAGAAGCATCAGATGCAGAGTACAAATGAAAATCAGGAGCAAAATATTTTTAGCTCAGGTGAACTAGTGCAATATGTCAACATCATTGTGCAATTAAAAATGCTAAATTCAGTCAAAATTTAATTTCATGTTTCTCCAAATTCCTACGTGATATAGTCAATCTGAAATTATATTTGCGTTGAGCTTAAAGCTGTCTATCATATCACCAAAAATGTTTCAGGAAGCAAAACTTTGAACAAATTTGTTGTCCAGTGTTATCAGAGCGTTAGAGGGAGGCATTGATTTACTATCAGAATTCAAGGGCCTGTGCGTTACTAAAGGGGAAGGAATTTGTGGGTTAGGGTAATGGGGAAGGGGGCCTGTGGCTTACCAGAGTGCCAGAGATGAGTATAGATTCAACAACAAGCGTATTTCAGACAACAGGATAGAGTTGGTGTGATGTTTATCCACAAAATCCAGGCAATCTTCAAATGACTGTATAGCAAAACCTGCAAAAAGAGATGTCACAATTTCATGCCTCTTGTTCAGATAAGAGAAGACCAGATGACCTTCAAAGTTCCTCTTCTAAACATATCAGCTAAATGAATTAAAGCCAGGATACACAAATGAAGAAGAAATAACAGAAAGGCATATGATAAGAGGTGAGATGGAAGGATGGTACCATAAAAGCCCCCCACCCCCACCATGTTCTTCTCATACCTGTCACCAGCAGCAAAGTATAGGTGGGCTATGCTGCACACTCTGGCAGATGATGGCCATACTGCGTCCCATATCTTACAGAAATAAGGGCAATGATGATGGATGGCAGCTAGGCTGGACAGAAAGTGTAGTTACTCACCTGTAACAGGTGTTCTCCAGGGACAGCAGGAATCAGTCCTCATATATGGGTGATGTCGGCGCCGATGGAGCCCTTGTGCCCTCGTCCCAAAGAAAGACTTTGGGATTGCATCTCACATGCGCGGTCCCCTTCCCGCCCAAGGGTGCCATCTTGCTCAGTCAGATGACATAACTAAAAAGATGGCAAAATGAGAAAAAATTAATCAAAGGACTGCAACTCCAGGGGAGGAGGGAGGGTCGTTAGGACCGATTCCTGCTGTCCCTGGAGAACACCTGTTACAGGTGAGTAACTACGCTTTTTCCAGGAACAAGCAGGAAGTCAGTCCTCACATATGGGACTCCCTAGCTATAGGCTACCGAGAACCCATAGCTGAAAATGGCTCCCTCTAGAAGAGCCGCGGCAGCAGGATTTTTCTCCGAGAACACAACCCCCATGGTAGCCTGACACCAAAGGGTCGGAGGGTAAGAGTTGCCTAAACCTCAAATAGGTTACAGAGTACCGCCTGACCGAAAACACTATCCCGCCGGGACACTCTCTCCAGGCAGTAGTGGGCTACAAATGTCTGGCTTGAAGACCAAGTTGCGGCCCGGCAGATGTCTGCCAACGGAACAGAGTGGTGGTTAGCCACTGATGCGGCCTTAGCCCTGACAGAGTGGGCCGTGATTCGGCACTGCAGCTGGAGGTCAGCTGCCCTGTACGCCCAGGCGATGCAGTCTGCCACCCAGGTGGATAACGTGCGCTTGGAGACAGGTAGACCCAGTTTACTAGGGTCATAAGAGATGAAGAGCTGGGAAGCTCTCCGATGTCCCTGCATACACTCCAGGTAGAAGGCGAGCGCCCTCTAACAGTCCAGGGTATGCAGAACCACTTCTGCCCTGCTGGTATGTGGCCTGGGGAATATGGTTGGAAGAACCATCTCTTGGTTGAGGTTAAACAAGGAAACCCCTTTTGGAAGGAACTTCGGGTGAGTACGGAGGACCACCCTGTTTTTATAAAACCATGTATACGGCCTATCCGATACTAAAGCCTGCAGCTCGCTCACCCATCGAGCAGACGTGAGCGCCACCAGAAAGAGTACTTTCCAGGAAAGGAAACATAGGTGACAGGTGGCCATTGGTTCAAAAGGTGGGCAAGTAAGCCGCTGCAAGACCACATTTAAGTCCCACTCTGTAGCCGGTGGGCGAATTGGAGGCTTCAAGAGGAGGAGGCCTCGGAGGAATCAGGATACCAAAGTGTGAGCTGAAAGAGGTTGCCCATCCACTGGAGAGTGGAGAGCTGATAGTGCACTCAGGTGGAACCTGACAGAGTTAGACTTGAGGCCTAACTCCGAGAGGTGGAGCAAGTACTGCAATACCTGAGGTACTTGGCAAGTGAACGGGTCCTCCTTATTCTGGGTACACCACCCTTCAAATCTACGCCACTTGAACGTGTAGGATTTTCTAGTGGATTGCCTCCTAGAGACCAGTAACACCTCCTCAACCTCTTTGGGAAGGAGTAGAGGAGCAAGTACTACCCTCTCAGCAGCCAGCCATTAAGTTGAGGGATCTGAGATTGGGGTGTAGCAAGGAACCTTGTTCCTGGGTCAAAAGGTCGGGCTGCACCCCCAGAGGGAGTGGAGTTTCGACCGCCAGTTGAAGGAGAAGAGGGAACCAAGGTTGTCTGGGCCACCTGGGTGCTACTAGGACGACCAAGGCCTTGTCCCGAAGAATCTTGAACAAAGTGCGTGCCACCAGGGGCGTGGGTGGGAATGCATAGAGAAGGCCCTGTGCCCACGAGATTAGGAAAGCATCCGCCGCCACGCTCAGCGAATGCGGCTGCCTCGAGCAGAACCGGGGCAACTGATGGTTTTCTGGGCTGGCAAAGAGATCCATGGATGGGAGACCCCAATGGTTGAAGATCCGCTGGGCTACATCCCGGTTCAGTTGCCACTCATGCGGCTGAAGAATCCTGCTCAACTTGTCGGCCAGGAGGTTCTCCTGACCAGGCATATAAACTGCCCTTAGGGACATGTGATGTGCCACCACAAAAAAGCAGAGATCCAGGGTTTCCTGGCATAGGATGTGAGATCCTGTGCCCCCCTGTTTGTTGATGTAGAACATCGCTACCTGATTGTCTGTCTGTATCAGCACCGACTGATGTGCAAGAAGATGACAGAAGGCTTGAAGAGCTAGGCGGATGGCTCGAAGCTCTAGAAGATTGATCTGATGTGCGGCCACTCATGAGGACCACAGACCCTGAGTGCATGGGCACCCCAGCCCAGCAAGGAGGTATCTGCCATCAGCATTCTGGTGTGAGAGGGAGGTTGGAATGGTACTCCCTGAAGTTGGAAGGGTGAAGCCACCATTGCAAGGCTGTCACCAGTAGCTTGGAAATCGTTACTCTGTCTCTGTGGCGGCCAGTGGCTTGCGTCCACTGGTCTCTGAGGCTCCATTGAGCTGTGCGCATGTGGATTCGAGCATATTGAGTCACATGCACCGTGGAGGCCATGTGGCCCAGGAGGCAGAGGAAGACCCTGGCGGAGAGGTGGTTTGTGCTGGACCTGCTGTACCAAGTCCAGCAAGCGCCTTGCCCTGTTCAGCGGTAGGTACGCCCATGCCTGAAGTGTGTCCAGTTTTGCCCCTATGAACTCCAAGTTCTGAGTGGGGAGTAAAGTGGACTTTTCGTGATTGATAACAAACCTTAGGTGCTGGAGCAGGGTGACTGTGCGAGCAGTGACCTGCTGTGCCTCCTGTGCTGACTGGCCCCTGATGAGCCAGTCATCCAGGTATGGAAAGACAGACTCCCTGGCTTCTGAGGAAGGCCACCACCACTGCTAGGCATTTGGTAAATACTCTGGGAGCAGGAGCTAGGCCAAAGGGAAGCACCTTATACTGGAAGCGGTTTCCTCCGACCACAAACCTGAGGTATTGTCTGTGGTCTGGGTGTATGAGGATGTGAGTATAAGCATCCTTTAAATCTAAGGAGCATAGCCAGTCTCCCTGGTGGAGGTAAGGCAGTAGGATCCCAAGGGAAAGCATCTTGAACTTTTCCCTCACCAGGAACTTGTTTAGATTTCACAAGTCCAGGATGGGGCAAAGGCCTCCTTTTCTTTTTGGTATGAGGAAATACCTAGAGTAGAAGCCTTGCCCCTGCAGGTGGTGGGGCATCGGTTCCACCGCCTGCTCCTTTAGCAGACCTGCCAACTCCTGCAGGAGGAGGTTCCAGTGAAGAGGGGGCCTGAGAGGCTCTCCTGGGAAAATGGAGTTGGGCACCTGGTGGAAGTGGAATAAATAGCCCTGCTGGACTACTTGCCGAACCCAGGTGTTGGTAGTAATGGCTGGCCACCTGTGAGCGTATAGGGCCAGCCTTCCTCCTGTGCAGGGCCAAACCACTGGTGGGAGAGGAGCTATGCACTGGGAGTCAAAAATCCCCTCACAGCTGGGTAGGAGCCGGAGCTGGAGGCTTGGGGGTCTGTTGGGGAGCTGGGGCAGCCTGGTAAGTGAGGTAGTTTCTGTAAGCCATACCCTTCCTCGGGAAAAAGGGCTTTTTCCCCCGAGGCCTTCTTCTTGTGAGAAGGTGCAGATGTCTTCTTCGACAACCTTGTCCAGGTCAAGTACTCAGACTCGAGTTCTGCAGCTTTCTCAGTCATGGGTTTGCCGAAGAGGTTGTCTCCTCAGCACGGGACATTGACCAACTTGTCCTGAACCCATGGCTCTAGGTCCGACGACACGAGCCAGGCCTGACGGCGTGCATCGATGCCGGCCGCGACTACTTCGGCCGAAGCCTCGAAGCCGTCGTAAGCTGCTCGAGACATGAACTTCGAGCACTCTCTGATCCCCGTGGACAAGGCCTTGAAGCGCTGCCAGGGTTCTTCGGACAGGCCAGCCGAGAACCTGGCAATCTCCTTTGCCAGGTCCCGCAAGTACATGCCCATGTACAGCTGATAAGTTTGGACACAGCATGAAAGCATCAAGCCCTAATAGCACTTTCTGCCAAGGGTGTCCAGGTTCTGGGCCTCCTGGTCGGGAGGCACCAAGGACTGCATTTTTTGGCTTTTCAGCCGGTGCATGACCGATTCCACAACCATGGAGTTGTGCGGCAGCTGCGCTTTCTGGAACCCAGGACTCTTGTGGACTCGATAGATGGAATCGACCCTCTTGCTGAGCACCGGCATTGAGGCCGGGGACTTCCACATGCGAAGCATCAGCCATTCCAACATCGGAGGCACTGGTACAGTAAGGGCCTCCTTCAGGGGAGAGTCATACTGGAGGGCATTGAGCTCTTCAGCTCGAGGCTCCTCCTCGGCATCTGCAGGGAATGTCAAGGCCTTGGCCATGTCCCTGACGAAGTCCGAGAACTGAGTGTCCTCAAGAGGGGACCTAGTCCAAGGCTCCGAACCTGGAGAGTCCGATGGGACACACCGGGTCTGGCAGGTGTCTGGGGAGTCTTCCTCCTCCGTCTCCCACGCCGAGTCCTCCGAGGACGACTCGATGGGCTCTGGCCTCGAGGGCTTCGAGCCCGACCGCCCCGATGCCTAGGGCACTGGGGTTGACGACATCAGTTCCGAACGGGAGGTCGAGGGGGACCTTGGTCGATGATCGACTCGAGACCTGATCGACTCGAGGATCGGCTCGGCCTCCGGCGTCGACTTGGACGTCAACGTCCCGGTGGTCGGGGTGGATGGACCGGCAAGACCGGCCATCAGTGCCAGCTGCTGCTCCATGAAGGCAGCCATGCTGCTCTCCAGGGTCGCCAACCTGAGACCGAGCTCAGAAGGCTCCGCAGCTTCCGGCTCAGGTCCCGACGTCGTCAGACCCGACGCCGGCTCTCCCGGAGGAGAGTCCACAAGGACAACAGAAGTTACCTAGTCCGACATCTCTGGCTCTCTGCGAGGTTGTTTAGCCGGCCTCTCCAACTCCAAGGAACCAGGGCGGCGGTCCGGGCTCCGCGGCCTGGAACCTGAGGGCCCAAGCCGATCAGAGACGTCCAGCGACACCGCCCTCACGAGTTTCTTCTTTTTCCGGTGTTCCATGGAGGGAGACCCCCACTCAGAAAACCCTCGACGGTGCTCGGGCTCCGATTCCCGAGATGTCGAGGCTACTGACGAGGTCCGGGCTCGGCCGGAGGTGGACTTGGAAAAAATCCTGTCATGCCGCTGCTGCCTGCTCCTCAAAGACTTCGAAGACATCTTACCACATGGCCCACAGACCACCGGGTCATGGTTGGGGTCGAGGCATCGGAGGCAGCAGTCATGTGTGTTGGTAAGAGACATCAATTTCTTATACCGATCATACTTTTTAAACCCGCTGGCAGCCATCGAGGGAAAATGGGCCCCTGCGAGGTCAAACAACTGGGCTGCCAGTGAAAACTAAAAAGAGCGCAAACGCTAGTCACGAAGGACAAAAATGAAAAATAGGACCGGACTCGATACCGGTGTACCGAGCCGAAGGTGGGAAGGGGAACCGGTGTCGAACTGAGAAGCTGAAAAAAATAAGTCAACTTTTCTACTTTTTTCCACGGTGAAAACAGGACCACGTCCGTTGGGCTCCGCGGAAAAAAGAAGACTGAGCAAGATGGCACCCTTGGGTGGGAAGGGGACCACGCATGCGCGATGCAATCCCAAAGGCTTTCTTTGAAAGCTGGGGAATTGCTCCACACGAGGGCTCTGTCAGCGTCGATGTCACCCATATGTGAGGACTGACTTCCTGCTTGTTCCTGGAGAAAGAATCAGGCTTCCTGTCTAATTTGTAACAGATGGCAAAGGAACATGGTTAGAGCAGTGTCAGAGTAAAAAACTAAAAGGAACAGCTGCAAAGTGCAAAGGTTAAAGGGTTACATCAAGCCTGGGCGTTTCTTAAAAATACCATCTTGGAAACCCAGACCAGATGTATTCCACACTTTAAGATGGAAGGAAGGCCAAACGACTGCCAGCATGGTTTAAAGGTAAGGTCAGAGAGCTGCTGTAGCCAAAAAAACATCTTTCAAGAAATAGAAAAAGGAGCAAAATGATGAAAACAGGATACAGCATAAGCACTGTCAAGTTAAATGTAAGGCATTGATAAGGCAGGCAAAGAGAGAATTTGAAAAAACGTTTGCCATGGAAGGAAAAAATCATAATAAAAACTTTTTCAAATATATTCATAACAAAAAAGCTAAGAGGGAGTCAGTTGAACCATTAGATGATAGGGAAGTAATGCAATGTGTGCCTTTGAGTCCGTGTTGACTCCTGGCAACCCAGCAGCTCCTGGATTTTCTTGGCAGTGTGACCAGAAGTAGATTGTCAAGCCTTTCTTCCAAGGCAATGAAGGGGTTAAGTGACCTGCCCAAGGCCACAAGTAGTGCTAATGGGCATCAAACCCTGGTTTCTTGGTTTGCAAACCAGTGCTCTAATCACTAGGCTACTCCTCCTCTCAACAGAGAGGTAAAAGGGGTGCTAAGGGAGGATAAGGCCATAGCGAGAGCCCAAATGAATTCTTTGCTTTGGCCTTTTCTGAAGAATATGTAGGGAAGTTACCTATACAAGAAATGGTATTTAAAGGTGATGTATTAGAGGAAATGAAAGAGATTTGGCTGGTGAGCACATTTGTAAGATCAAAGTGGTTATATTTGATGGTTGGTCCCCTGATGAAGCTATTGTGACACGCATAAGGCATCCCTTGTGGCGTCGGGACAAGTTTCAGCATTATGAGAAGTGCTCCAGCTGTTTAATAAAGCTAAGCAAGCCGCTGTTTGTTCTTTTAAGTAGTGAATCAAAACACTTAACTACAAAATAATGTCCACTGCTTCATCTCCAGCTGAACGCCATGGAGTACAGAAGATGGATCAACGTGCCACGTTTCGGGTCAGACCTCCATGACCCTGCATCAGGTTGAATGATACACGTATGGTGAAATCAGCTGTATTACTGTGAAGAAAAAGCCTTTCCGTATTCAACAAGCTCATGATTTTGACCAACTCCGATGGAGGGTGTTGGACATGATTCCGGAAAATCCTAGGGGAGGCGACCGGACCTCGTTACTACAGAAATTAGAACAACATTGGATTTATCGTATTGGGTCAATTGCCCCTCGTGGGATGAATATGGAAGTAGAATGGCACACCATCATTTGAACTTTCAGTTCGAAAGTCCGAAGGTTGTATAGTAGCCCTATGGGATTCAAGGGGTCCCTTCTTAATAGGGATTCCTTGATCCTTATAAGGTTATAGTAAGCGTCATTTAGGGTCCCTATCTGTCATTGGGTAATCGTCAGCATCTACGTCATGAGCTGGCCTTTAAAAACAGAAAGGCTTTTTCTTCACGGTAGTACAGCTGATTTCACCATAGGTGTATCATTCAACCTGATGCAGGGTCATGGAGGTCTGACCCGAAACGTGGCACGTTGATCCATCTTCTGTACTCCATGGCGTTCAGCTGGAGATGAAGCAGTGGACATTATTTTGTAGTTAAATTTTAAGTAGTGAATCAAAACACTTAACTAAAATTTAGTAAAAGGAACAATCACAGCGAGGGAGAGGACTTGATCCTTTTCCCTTTTGTTTGAGAGTTTCGACAAAAAATCAAACAACATACTTATAGCCTTTCTGTAACGGTACTTTGGGGTTTATTGCTGGTGTTGTTTGTTCACCCTGAAGGAGGTTTCATTGACGGGGCTGTTTGTTCTTTAGCACATAAGCTTGAAACAAGCTGCGTAGGCAGTGTTTGTGCCATTTTGCGTCATATATGCGCTATACGTCTAGGATCTTGTGTCAGTACCTACTGATGTGTTGCTGTATTGTTATGTACATTTGCTGCTCTGTTGCAGTTTGTTTATTTGTATTTGTGCATTAACGTTTCCATTGTCTATTACAAGCCTGCTTCACAGGGTGCGGAAAATTGAAGCAAGTACCAGAACCAGTCTGCTCATCACAGCTTCAAGAGACTACACACTCAGCTGAGGCTTTCAGCCTTTACAATTGCCTGTTTTTAATATAAATTTTGGATATAGGTTTTTAAGAATATTCAGACTGCCTACATTTCTTGCATAGCCTTTAAATCAGATATCTGAGTGTGCCCTCAGTTCATATAAAGTCTACTGGCCAGGGATGCTTAAATTCCCACCCACCCCAAGGTTGCATTGCTTATATAGTCATCATATACATTGACATCTGTCCTTTAATTAGGTGTTACACCCACTTTTTCTCCTTTTCTCATCCTAGAACAGCTAAATCAGCATGTCGTGTATTCAATGTAATAACTGTGGTGCTTTCATTCTGAGAAGAATAATTTGGAACCTAAGAGCTTGCCCTATATGCCTCAAATTATCTGCTATACATAAAGAATTGACTCTACTAAGGGAAGAATTAGCTACAATTAAACACACCTCCTCTAGGGTACAAACTGAACAAAATCCATCACCACTCCCATAAAGAATCAAACAGTCCAGGAACAAATGGATCACAGTGGGCTCTGATAGATTGCAACCTGTAACACAGAGACACCCTATACATCAAGAGATAATGAGGGTGCCCAATCCATGGAAACTGAAGTGCCCTTAAATGAAAGGCTCAATGCCAAACCTACTAATAATGCACCAAATAGGAAAACAAAAAATCACAAAACAGAAAACTATTACTACTTGGAGATTCCATCATCAGAAGTACCAACTTGGGAACACAGTTCAAAGGAGAGAAGATGGTCAAATGCCTCCCAGGCTCTTCATCCAGCAGTAATACAAACCAAATTGTTGATGTAGTTAGCGGAGAAAGTGAGCACTCAAAAACTGATGTTGTCATCCACTTGGGTACAAATGACCTGGCTAGAAACAGTGCTTTTGCAGTCCAAAGGGACCTCTAGACTCTGGGAGAGAAGCTTAAGCCCATTGTTGACACTGTAGCATTCTCAGAAGTCCTACCTGTTCATGGTAAGGGGGCAGAAAGGCTACATCACAAACAGCTTCACTACATGGCTCCAAACAAGAAGGATTTAGATATATAGGTGACTGGTGAAATAGATGGGACAAGAAGAGGCTATACTGTGTTGATGGACTACATCTCTCCATCGCAGGGAAACAGATCCTAAGTAAAAAATTCAGGCAGTATGTGGACAGGCATTTAAACTAGGGAAAGGGGGTGACGGATGGAGAAGGACCAGTTCAGGATGCCACTTCCAGCAAAAGCAACATGACATTGGAAATAACCACACTGTTAAACCACACATCAATGGCAAGTGGGAAGAGGTGTGCAGAACAAAATCCATACAAAACACAAGCAGGACAGTCAACAAATGCTGGAAAGCAATGAGCACAAACGCTCGAAGCCTAGCCAACAAAGTTCCTGATCTGGAAGCCCTAATGGTGGAAATGGACATCGTGGCCATTACAGAAACATGGTTTAATGAGTCGCATTCATATAATATAGCCATAGCTGGCTATAATCAATTTAGAAGAGACAGAGAGGGTAGAAAAGGAGGCGGAGTAGCCCTATATGTCAAAAGCAATATTAAAGGTGCTGAAATGCAGGGAACATGGGGAAAAGAAGAAGCGCTGTGGATTGTGTTGGAAAGAGGAGATGGCAGTGTGGTGTGGTCTACAGGCCTCCAACTCAAACCGAAGGAATGGATAGCAAATTGATTATGATATTGCAAAGATAGCTATGAAGGGGAAAGTGATCATATTGGGTGACTTTAATCTACCCGATGTGGATTGGAGTGTTCCTTCTGCAAATCTGGAAAGAAGTAAAAAAATTGTGGATGCCATCCAAGATGCATTACTTAGACAAATGGTGATGGAACCGACCAGGGAGAGCTCGGTGCTGGATTTAGTGCTCACCAATAGAGATAGCATGTCGAATGTCCAGGTGGGTGCCCATATGAGCAGCAGCGATCACCACACGGTGTGGTTTGAGATAAAAGCCAAGGCAGAGTCCAATCACAGCAAGCTCAAAATCCTAGACTTTAAAAACAATGACTTCAGTAAAATGGCCACGTACCCGAAGGAAGAGTTGGCAGGGTGGGAGGGGATAAGGGAAGTGGAATTGCAATGGGCTAAACTAAAGGAGGCAATAAGGGAGGGAAGAGTGGCTCAGTGGTTGGGACAGGTTACCTCAGGCCAGAAGGTCGGGGGTTCAATTCCCACATGGGGACAAGCAACTTCAGGCCAGAAGGACTGGGGTCTCTAGTCCCATGGCCACTCCTTGTGGCCTTGGGCAAGCCACTTAACCCTCCATTGCCTCAGGTACACTTAGATTGTGAGCCCTTTGGGGACAAGGGAATAAAAAGTACCTGTTAGTATACATGTAAACCGCAATGATTCTAAAGAGCACGGTATATAAAATAAATAAATAAAATAAAATAATAAAAGGGGCAACAGATACATATGTAAGGAAAGTAAATAAAGAGGAAAGGGAAGCCTATTTGTTTCTCTGAAGAAGTGGCTGCACAAATCAAGGCAAAAAAACACAGCTTTCACAAAATTCAAATATTCACAAATAGAGGAACACAGAAAAGAATACAGGATACAGCTAAAAGAGACAAAAAGAGAAATAAAGATAGCATAATCAAAGGCAGAAGAAAAGATGACTAAAGATGTGTAGTGTGGTGACAAAACCTTTTTCAGGTATATTCGGGAGAGGAGGAAAATCAAAGGTGGAATTGTAGGGCTCAAAAGTGTTAGGAACGGAATTGTGGAAAGTGACATTGATAAGGTGAAATTCTAAACAAGTACTTCTGCTTTGTTTTTACTAGAGAAAATCATGGAGAAGGACCACCTGTGATTGACAAATGGGAATGGAGTAGATACCACACCATTCACAGAAGATGATGTGTTAGAACAGCTTGCAAAACTGAAAGTGGACAAGGCCATGGGACTGGATGGGATACATCCCAGGATACTGAAAGAGCTCAGAGAGGTTCTTGCAGGACTGTTAAAGGATGTTTTTAATAGATCCTTGGAGACAGGAGAAGTTCCACAGGACTGTAGAAGGGCTGATGTGGTACCTCTTCACAAAAGTGGCAGTAGGGAAGAAGTGACAAACTACAGGCCAGTAAGTCTTAACTCAGTGGTGGGAAAATTAAATGAGGCGCTCCTGAAAGAGAGAATAGTGGACTTCCTCGAAACCAACAGGTTGCATGATCCGAGGCAACATGGTTTTACCAAAGGACGATCTTGCCAAACAAATCTGATTGAGTTCTTTTATTGGGTGACCAGAGAACTAGATCAAAGGCATGCGATGGATGGAATCTACCTAGATTTCAGCAAAGCCTTTGATACTGTTCCTCATAGGAGGGTTATCAATAAACTCAACAGCTTGGGGATGGGTCCCAAGGTGGTGAACTGGATCAGAAATTGGTTGACTGACAGACGACAGAAGGTGACAGTAAACGGAACTCACACAGATGAAAGGATGGTGATTAGCGGCATGCCCTAGCATTCACTTCTGGGACCGATACTGATCAATATATTTGTGAGTGATATTACTGAAGGACTGAATGGAAAATCTGTCTTTTTGCAGATGACATGAAAATTTTCAACAGAGTGGATTCCCCTGAGAGTGTGAATAACATGAGGAAAGATGTACAAAAGCTGGAAGAATGGTCTAATGCTTGGCAGTTAAGATTTAATGTGAAGAAGTGCAGTGTCATGCACTTGGGAAGCAAAAATCTAAGGGAACTGAATGAGATAGGGGGCGAGAGGTTGGTGTACACTGATCAGGAGAAGATCCTTGGAGTGATTGTTTCTGAGGATCTCAAGGTGGCAAAACAGTTTGACAAGGCGGTGGCAAAAGCCAGAAGGATGCTGGGTTGCATACAGAGAGGAATTACCAGCAGAAAGGAAGAGGTACTAATGCCACTGTACAAGTCGCTGGTGAGGCCTCACTTGGGATATTGTGTTCAGTTTTGAAGACCATATCTCGCAATGGACAAAAAAAGGCTGTAATCGGTTCAGAGGAAGGCGACCAAAATGATTTGGAGCCTACGTCAGAAGACTTATGAGAACAGACTTGAAGACCTAAATATGTACACTCTGGAGGAGAGGAGGGACAGAAAAAATATGACTTTTAAATACTTAAAAAGTATTAATTAATTTATTTGTGCTTATTTACCGCTTTTCGTGAATCAAAGCGGTTTACAGAGAACTCAGAGGATTGAACAGTACATTAAACAAAAAATAACCAAACAAAAAATACATGTAACATTTTAACAGTGAGTGATAGGGGAAAGGAGAGAATTAACTTAAATCAGTAACAGCTAATTTGAGTAATAACTACTGTATGTGCAGGGAAATAAGCATATATATTAATTAGTTAGAAAGAATTAATGAACAAACCTCTTCCAAAGGTGGGGAAGCTGTAAAACTAGAGGGCATAACATGAAGCTGCAAGGGGGTAAACTGAAAGGCAATGTCAGGAAATACTTTTTCACTGAAAGGTTGGTGGATGCTTGGAATGCCCTCCCGATGGAAGTGGTGGTGGCAAATACAGTGACAGAATTCAAATTGGCATGGGACAGACACAGTGGATCCCCTTATACCAACAGGATAAGATCAAAATAAACATCTCTTATTTCTCAGCAAATAGGGGTGACCTACATGGAGCAGTTGGTTCACCCGTAAACAAAGGCATGGGTAGGGGTGACCTGCACAGAGCGGCAGGTGCACCTACTCTTGCCGCCCTGCTGGGCAGACTAGATGGACCATACTGGTCTTTACTGCCGTCATATACTATGTTACTTTGTAACATTTGCAGTTTTTAAAGTGCGTATTAATAACATACTGTGTATATGAGTAGAAATAATGTGAGCAATAAGATAAATTGTGGGAGTTTTTTTGGATCACTGATGTTATGGAGCCGATCCATGGCCAAGATATATAAGCCAGGATCAAGTGGTCCACAGGTACTGAGATCCTTTTTCTCCCTATAATAACAATGTTTCAAATTAAGAAGGTTATAGTTTAATAAGGTAGGATGAAGTACATGTGGACATAGCACATGATTATTGACACCCTTATAAACAATTCAAATTACTTTGAACAGAAAAACCACATTCCCACTACAGTAAACTTAGACGCACCTGTGATCAACTGCCAGTACTCACATGAATCAACCAATTAATGATGGCTCTAATGTTTATAATGACCACATTCACTCCCAATTCCATTTTCACAATGGTAAAGACAAGAGAGCTGCCTGAAACTCTCAGAAAAGCTATTATCACCAAACATCAAAACTTCAAAAGGGTACAAGACCATCTCCAAAGATCTTGGGATTTCTGTGTCTACAGTTCGCAATGTTAAGATGTACTTTTCTGCTCATGGAACTGTCAAGAACCTCCAAGAACGTGGTGGGAAGAGGAAAACTAATCCAATAAGTCTTCCAATAGTTCTCACTAAACTTCAAAAACACCACGTACAACATCCAAAGAGCTTAAAGCTGACCTGAAGCAATCTGGAGTGATGGTTTCAACCCACACAATACTCCACACACTAAACAAAGAAGGGATGTCATGGGCGAAGACCAAGGAGGACCCCACTGCTCAAAGACAGACATAAAAAGGCATGCCTGATCTTTGCCCAAACCCACCTTGAGAAACCACAATCCTTCTGGGAAAATGTTTTGTGGACAGATGAATCCAAACTTGAACTCTTTGGCAATGCAGACGAGTAATACATTTACAGGCAAAGAAATGAAGCTTATAAGGAAAAACACGCCCTTTCTAAGTTAAATATAGTGGGGCTGTTTAGCTGCTTCAGGAACTGGAGACCTGGAATGTATTAAAGGAATCCATGAAGAGACCACATAACCCCAATCTTAAAAGACCTACACTGGCTTCTGATCAACTGCTGGCTCACCTACAAAGTAGTACTGCTGACCTTCAAAACCATCAACAAAAGATCCTCCACCTCCCTAATGGACCTTCTCCACCCCACCTCTCTAAACAGATCCAGAAGGACTTTCGCTACCAACACACTAACAACCCCCAACGAAATAACAAAATGCTCTCAGGCAACAAAGAACAGAGCCTTTGTGTTCTATGCACCTACATGCTGGAACGACCTCCCAACCACTATCAGAGCGACCACTGACCTCACCCAATACAGGAAAGCACTAAAGCACCATCTTTTCCTTCTACATTACTCACATACCAACGATGCAACACCACCCACCATACCCCTACCCACTTTGACAACACCACCAGCATACCCTAATCATGTTGAGGCAACCACACTCATCAGCCCAACTGTCTAATTTGTAAATAATTGACAATCCTGTACATAGTTATTAGAGCATGCCATGTCGCTACAACAACTGAGACACACTGCTCAGTTGTATATAGTTACCCCAGTTCTAATCCAAGTTACTCGTTCAATGTAAGTACAATGCAGGTTACTTCCTGCATTGTACATATAAATGTTACTTGTTAACCGCACTGATTTTAAAGAGCGTGGTATAAAAAAGCTTTAAATAAATAATAAATTAAATAAATGAAGTCAGAGGATTACCAAAGTATTTTGGAGTAAAATGTGCTACCTAGTGTCAGAAAGCTAGGTCTGGGTCAAAGGGCTTGGGTCCTCCAGCAGGATAATGACCCAAAACATACATACAAAAGTACAAAAGATTGGTCGAAAAAGAACACATGGACTGTTTTAAACTGGCCAGTAATGAGTTCTGATCTCAATCCAATCGAGAACCTTTGGAAACAGCTGAAATATGCCATTCGTAAAAGGAATTCCGGAAACATTCATGAGCTAGAAAAAATCTTAATTGAAGAATGGGAGAAACTACAAGAAACGTCTGGAGGCTGTTATCACTGCCAAGTGTCATACAATCATATATTAGTAAAGGGTGTCATTAATCCTGTCCAGCTCATATTTAGTTTTTTTCCCTCAGAAATTACTATGTCTAAGTTGTACAGACATTTTTTTTGTTGTATACCTTTGAACATACTAGTAAAATATTATGATGACATACATTTGGAATATTTCCAGTTATTTCTCAAGATATTGTACATAACATACCTAAAATGCAAGGGTGCCAATAATGCTGACCACAACTGTATGTTAAAAAGCAGTGGGACACTCCACTATTTATCTTTCTCCATTGAGAAAATTAGTCTGTAGTACACTGCGAGCGGGCTGGATGCAAACCCCATGGAGCCAGGGAGAGGGTTAAAGGAAAAAGCTTAATTTACAGGGAGTTCACAGCTTTAGAAGAGAAAGTTCTCCCCTCCCCCAATGTTCCTTCACTCTGGGTTCAGAGCAGTAGCAGAGAAACAGTTCCCCCTCCCCCAATGTTCCTTCATTCTGGGTTTCACAGCAGTAGCAGAGAAACAGTTCCCCCCTCCCCCAAAGTTCCTTCACTCTGGGTCTCACAGCAGTAGCAGAGAAACAGTTCCCCCCTCCCCCAAAGTTCCTTCACTCTGGGTTCACAGCATTAGCAGAGAAACAGTTCCCCCTCCCCCAAGGTTCCTTCACTCTGGCTTCACAGCATTAGCAGAGAAACAGTTCCCCCTCCCCCAAAGTTCCTTCACTCTGGGTTCACAGCAGTAGCAGAGAAACAGTTCCCCTCCCCCAAAGTTCCTTCACTCTGGGTTCAAAGCAGTAGCAGAGAAACAGTTCCCCCTCCCCCAAAGTTCCTTCACTCTGGGTCTCACAGCAGTAGCAGAGAAACAGTTCCCCCTCCCCCAAAGTTCCTTCACTCTGGGTTCACAGCAGTAGCAGAGAAACAGTTCCCCCTTCCCCCAAGGTTCCTTCACTCTGGGTTCACAGCAGTAGCAGAGAAACAGTTCTCCCCTCCCCCAAAGTTCCTTCACTCTGGGTTCACAGCAGTAGCAGAGAAACAGTTCCCCCTCCCCCAAAGTTCCTTCACTCTGGGTTCACAGCAGTAGCAGAGAAACAGTGCCCCCTCCCCCAAAGTTCCTTCACTCTGGGCCTCACAGCAGTAGCAGAGAAACAGTTCCCCTCCCCCAAAGTTCCTTCACTCTGGCCTCACAGCAGTAGCAGAGAAACAGTCCCCCCTCCCCCAAAGTTCCTTCACTCTGGGTTCACAGCAGTAGCAGAGAAACAATTCCCCCTCCCCCAAAGTTCCTTCACTCTGGGCTTCACAGCAGTAGCAGAGAAACAGTTCCCCCTCCCCCAAAGTTCCTTCACTCTGGGTCTCACAGCAGTAGCAGAGAAACAGTTCCCCCTCCCCCAAAGTTCCTTCACTCTGGGTTCACAGCAGTAGCAAAGAAACAGTTCCCCCTCCCCCAAAGTTCCTTCATTCTGAGGTTTCACAGCATTACTACAAGAAGCCTGCTGACCAACGTGGAAACACCCCAGCTCCTATCTTCCCATAGTGCAGCGGTTCTCAACCTGGGGGTTGCGACCCCAACGGGAGTCGCCACAGGATTTACCGGGGTCGCCTCACTTAAAAAAAGTAAAAATAAAGCGCACAAGTTGCTGCCGAGTCCACTTCTCGGCAGCAGCAAACTCACTGCCTTCCTTCTGCAGCCGCATCTCTTTGCCTCTTAGGGAACCGCGGCTGTGCCTGTGAAAATGTTGTGGAGCCTTCCCATGTCTCGACGGGTTCTGTGCAGCATTGTCCTGCCTCCAAAGGAAGTGGTAAACAACTTCCTTTGGAGGCGGGACAATGCTGCACGGAGCCCATCGAGAGACAGAAAGGCTCCGCAACGGCTTCACAGGCACAGCCATGGTTCCCTAAGAGACAGGGAGCCGCGGCTGCAGAAGAACAGGGTAGTTGGAGGCAGACATAGGGAGAGGGGAGGAGGGGGCAGGGAACCTGCAACAGGGCTGACATGGGGGAGGGAGGGGGCTGACATGGACAAAGGGGAGAGATAGGGGGACATACTGGACAGACGGGGATAAATGCTGGACAGAGGGGAGAGACATTGCGGGTTAGGATTATAATGGGCTGATGGGGGGGGCTAGCACTGGTAATGGGCAGATCGGGGGGGGGCTAGGATTGGTAATGGGTTGATTAGGGAAGGCTAGGACTGGGAATGGACTGATTGGGGGGGTTGGGAATGGTAATGGACTGATAGGGGGTAGGATTGGTAATGGACTGATGGGGGGGCTAGCATTGGAAATGAGCTGATCGGGGAGGTTAGGACTAGAAATGGGCTGATTAGAGGAGGCTAGGACTGGTAATGGACTGATTGGGGGTAGGAATAGTAATGGGCTGATTAGGGGAGGCTAGCACTGGTAGTGGGTTGATGGGGGGTAGGACTGGTAATGGACTGAGGGGGATAGGACTGTTAATGGACTGAGGGGGGCTAGCATTGGAAATGAGCTGATTGGGGAGGCTAGGACTGGTAATGGGCTGATGGGGGGGGGGGTAGGACTGATAATGGGCTGATTAGGGGAGCCTAGCACTGGTAATAGGGTTGAGGGGGACTAGCACTGGAAGTGAGCTGATTGGGGGGGCTTCAACTGGACATGAACTGATGGTGGGGAGGGGAGGATAGAGCTGCTGGCCTTGGAAGAAAACTGGGGGCTAGGGTTACAAATGGGCTGATGCGAGGGGATGGGATAATGGGACTGGAAGGGAGTGGATGGTGAGAGGGGCTGCCATGGTATTTGGACTAGAAGGAGCTGGACAGTGGGGAAGGAGGGGGACTGGAAGGGAATGGACACCAGTGCCAGTCATGGGAATGCAAGTTGACATTGGAAGGTACTGGGAGGGAGGACTGGAAAGGGGCTGATACTGGGAAGGGTTACGGAGACTGGAAATAGGCTGATGGAAAGAAGTGAAGAAAACGAAAGAAGAGATAAGAAATAGCAGATGGACTATAGACCACAGAAAGAGCTAAGAGAAGACAGGAAAGCAGAAGCCTCAGATCGGTACTAGCATGATCAGAGAATAAATTGGTCAGGCAACAAAGGTAGAAAAAAGAATTTTATTTAATATTAGTGATTTGACTACAAAATCATAATAATTTTGAAATCAAATATTGTTACTTGTTATTGTGATTAATTATTGTGGTTTAAATAAGTAAATTTTATAAATAAAAACATATTGCAAAGGCCTATAATATATTAATAAGTCAACAAATGATTACAGCGACAATGCGTTAATGGTAAAGGAAGAGAGACGCATTTGATTTTATCATTGGGGATCATCACAAGTTGACCAATGGTAAAAGGGGTCGCGGTACAAAAAAGGTTGAGAACCACTGCCGTAGTGTCTCCTTAGAGGTAGGTGGTCACTCCTTACTTTGGAACACCTTGGGCTCTTATTTCCCACTTTGTCTCTTCCATCCCAGTTAAAAGGGCTGTCCCTGGCCATATCTTTCAGGTATATTCAAGCCGGGTTCATTAAAGGGGCCTAGCTTCTGGTGCTTAAAGGGGCATGTCCTTAGTCTGGCTGTAGGTATATCAGTATGGGGGATGGGGAGCTTGTCATACACCCCATCACATTGCAATTTAGCCCTACTCTCTCTTTTCTATCTTTTAACTAGTTCCTAATCCACAATAATACACTGCCACCTATCTCATGACTTTTTAATTTCCACAAGAGTCTCTTATGAGGGACCTTGTCAAAGGCTTTCTGCAAATCCCGATACATTGTATCCACTGGCTCACTTTTATCTACCTGTTTCTTCACACGTACAATAAAATGTAGGAGGCGGAGCCTGATCGCTGGCGGAATGGACGCCTAAGCTCGAGCTCCCCGGGGCTTTGAATTGAATCCGGTGTTTGCGCTGGCATTTGCAAACCACAGCTTACCTCGTTGGATCTTATTGCAGTAGGAGCATGGCGGGAACAAAACCGACTCGGTTGGACTTTGCCGGAGGTCAGGTTTCTAGCGTAAAACGTTCTAAAACGGAACCTCCCTCCCCCCAGAAAATGGCGGTGGGCCGTGAAGGAGCGGAAGCGATGCAGGAGATCCTTGCGGAGATCCGAGCGGTCAAAGAAATTGTCACCCTTAACAGTGATTCACTGGTCTCTATGCAAGGGGACATCCATGCTCTTAAAAATCAGATGGATGGCCTAGCCGTGCGTCAAAGTAACGTGGAAGCCAAGCTGGCGGTGCACGAGGAGAGGCTGCACGAGGTGAGCAAGCATACCAAACAGATACATGCTCTGCAGAGAGAGATAGAGGATAATAATAATCGTTCCAGACGAAACAACGTGCGGATCGTCGGGGTACCGGAGGGTGCGGAGGGAAAGGACATGGGCGCTTTCCTGCAGCAGCTTATTCCTGCAGTTTTACAGCTTTCATTTGATCTTCCCTTCGAGATAGAAAGAGCCCATCATGTGCCTTCGCAGCCAGCATTACATAATAAGAAAGCCAGGCCGATTATTTTTAAAGCACTGCGATTTCAACACGCTGTCAAAATTCTGGAGGCAGCGCGGCTGCGATCGCCGTTGGAGCATGAGGGCCATCGGCTACTGTTTTTCCCAGACTTTGCGAAGGTAACGGTGGATCGGAGGAAGGCCTTTTTTGCGCTGCGGCCCAGACTTCAACATCTTCAAGCACGCTATGGCCTCCTATACCCGGCCAGAATGAGAGTAACTCTTCATAATCAGACAAGGAACTTTGACGATCCAGAATCTCTCAAGCAATTTTTGGACAATAAAGAAGCAGAGTTAATGTCTTAAACCGCTATGTGGGTACCCCCCTTGGGGGTGGCTGGTATATCTTAATCTGGTTGAAGGGTGGTGTGGTTCGCAATTGTTTGAGTGGGACAGGACGGTGTGGGCAGCATGGTAACAATGGTGCCTGCACCGCTATCTTGCTTAGTTTTGCATTGGTTTCCGTGATATGCGCAAACACATTGATAAAAGTATGCTGGTTCTTGGGCTTCTTCTGCCTCCTAGGGTTCACCTTTTTAGGTTATGGGTATTGTGTCCCCCAATGGGTCCACTGGAATATGGGTTATAGGTCTGTTTCATAGAGCTGTTTTGGGTACAGTGTTAGTGTATGCTAGTTTTATGTGTCAGGAGGATGCATCAGGGTCACGTGTGTCGAGTGGGGCTTGCTCTGTCTATGGGAGAGGCGCTGATTGTCATAAACGTAGGGTTTTCGACGTAATCTGATGGCACCTATTAAGGTTCTTTCCTTGAATGTTAAAGGTATTAATAGCCCCATGAAGAGGAAAAAAATAATTCAGTATGGTCAGCAGGAGAAGGTAGACATTATGTTATTGCAAGAGACCCATCTTAATGCTAAAGAGTCGTTAAAGTTAAACATCAAGCCTTTCATGGTGGTGGCGTTTTCCGCCGCGGTTCAGAAACATAATGGGGTTGTGGTTTTGGTGCGGAGGGCTTTACTCCCGCGGGTGGTCCAGACAAGTGTGGACCAAAGTGGCAGATGGGCTAGGGTTCACCTTCAGGTAGGGCAATTGGAGTTGAACATACTAAATGTTTATGCTCCCAATAACGACAGCCCCGATTTCTTCAGGACCATAGCGCAGGAAGTTTATAAGGGGGCCCCGGTCCCTTACATTGTGGGGGGGGATTTCAATTTAGTATTGGACTCCTTAGTAGATAAAAAGCCCCCCAGGTCAAACAAGCCCCCGAAAGCCCACTCAATATTGGCCTCGCTCCTTCAAGATGCTGGTCTGGTGGACATTTGGAGGGTGTTACATCCGGTAGATCTGGAGTTCACGTTTTTCTCTCCCCCGCACAAGTCCCTGTCTAGGATCGACTTCCTACTGCTTTCTAAGACCCTGACAATGATTGTTCTCAAGGCAGAGATTCATGCTATGCATGTATCTGACCACGCGGCTGTTTCCCTTTTGTTGGAGGATAGAAGTGTAGGGCGCGCTCCAAAGCCTTGGTCTTTTGATAGAGCCTTGTTGGGGAATGAAGACTTTAAGGCCAAATTAAGACTGGCTGTTAAGGATTATTTCCACTTTAATGTGCCTCATTTGACGTCCGGCTGGGCAAGGTGGGAGGGTTTTAAAGCTACTATCCGGGCTGAGATTACCAGTTGTAGCATTTTTCAGGTTAAGCAACGAAAGGAGCAACTAACCGATCTGGATATGCAAATCAAAGCGGGCGAACGTTTGCTGGTCAAGAGACAGGATCCTTGTATCCTGCTTAGGTTGCAGCGCTTACGATACGCTTATAATAGATTGATTTCGGATGAGGTTACCCAGAGCATTAAAGCTCAGGATGGGCTTTATTACTGGGAGCATAATAAAGCTGGGCGTCTTTTGGCCAATGCACTTAGAGCGCGGAAAGATGCCGGCCGTGTGGCTGCCATCAGGGTAGCAGGGAACCCCATGTCATTAATAGAGGACACTGATATAGCGGAGGCTTTTCGGTCTTTTTTTGTGGATTTATACTCTTCTGAAACGAGTTGTTCTCAGGAAGCCTTTGGGCGGTTAATGGGTAAGGTTGAGAGGCCTCTACTGAGTGAAGCTAGGAGACAAGATCTAGATGGTCCCATTACTCTTGAGGAAATTGAGCTCGCTATTTCTTCCCTAAAACCTGGCAAGGCGGCTGGTCCCGATGGACTGCCTGCTGAGTTCTATAAGGCGTTTGCCAAAGAGTTAGGTCCGTTTTTGCAGCAATACTTTAATGCCTTAGTGGCGGAAAGCCTCGCGGTGGGCACTTTTGCAGCGGCCCGAATCATTGTTTTAGAAAAGCCAGGCAGAGATCCGCAGCTTGTCAGTAACTACCGCCTGATATCTCTTTTAAATGTAGACTATAAAATCTTTGCCACAGTATTGGCGCGGCGGCTGGCAGTGGTGGTTCCTAGTTTAATCCATCCGGATCAATGTGGCTTTGTTGCCGGACGGTCAACTGCGGATAATGCCAGGTTACTATGTCATGTTTTCGCGGGGGCAGAGTATATTCATGAACCATTGGTCGGCCTTTCATTAGATGCCGAAAAGGCCTTTGACCGGTTAGAATGGTCCTTTCTCTATTCAGCTTTGGAATGGTTTGGGTTTGGAGAGGGGTTTCTTAGTTTATTGAAAGTCATGTATACTGTGATAAGGAAGCTTATCATAGCTCAGGTAGGAGCTATAGAAAAGATGATGTGACTCTGAACAAGCAACCTGTCAGTTCTGGTAGAAGCAAGAAAACAGAGTTTTCACATAAAAGACTACCAGTCCCAGAATGCACCAGGTTTCCAGCAGCCATGAGAGGGGCTGAAGTGAGAAAATGTGTGTGCAATCAAGAGAGCTATGAGGTAATCCCTAAGCACTCATCTCAAAGGGCAGGGCCTGATTCAAGACAGCTGCACTGTGTTAGGGAGCAGCACACATTAGAACAGGATAAGAGTAGAGCTTTTTCTTCAGATAACAGTTTCAGCAAAGGCTTGAGGGAGAGCTTCAGCAACGGCTACAAGCACCAGTATCACCTGGAGAAACAGAAGCCAAGCCAAGCAGATAGAGAGAGAAGGAAACTCTCTGGAAGGAAGAGAAGAAAGGCCATTGGAAGTTCTGGGAGATTCCAAGGCAGTACTCATACTGGGAGGTATTCCAAAAGCCAGCAGAGTCCATTGGACTGGATTCAGCCAGAGGAATGGAGTGGCAGAGATAGGAATCACCAGTGGCTACCTGGAAGAGAGAAGACTGCATGTGGAAGGGACTTTCAGACCAAGGCCAGAAGGTATGTGAGAGGAGATCCAGTGTCCAGGGATCAAGATTGGAAGGCTGGACATCAGAATTGGGTTACATATTGGCCAGGCTATACAGAGAGGAATAATGATAGCAGGAGAGGCTCAGGTATGAACACTGATCCAGACCCTATCTATAATAGAGAATGGCAGCAAGGGAATAAGCATTCTCATGATAGTGCCTTAATGAAAGACTCGTCTGTGCCAATGTATGATAATGACCCTATGATGATTGATACAGCAGATGAAAGTACAGTTTATATGGACTGTTCTCTATCTAAATGCTATTGCTAGCTGTCTATGAGCAAACACATCAGCCATCACAAAGAAACCTAACTTTGTTCTTTATTTCCACTGCAAACAGCTCTTAAAGCAGGATTTGGGCTCACACAGTAGCAGCCAGCCAGCTAAAGGCTTTCAGCTGGTCCATTGATAGTAATTAGGGCTGCACCTGATTGTGTGTGTGAGCAAGGGAGATTCACTGCTGAGATCGGCGTGGAAAAATAAGCAGAAGTTAACCTAACCAGCAAAGTTTATTCTTTACTTTGTGCCTTTGTATTTGGTAATTATTTGCTAAGAAAACATTAGCTAATTGCCTGACAAGCTGAAGGTTGTTTTCTGGTTTACTTTGTGACTTTTTGTTATCCATTTTAAACACTGCAAGCAAGTAACCTCATTTATAGCGCTATCAAGCATACATGTGCTGGGTGAATTAAACCCCATCAATAAAAGAAGTATTTTATTGATCTTACCACTTGGTTTCACAACTCAAATTATTGTCATCAGCTGTGTTTGGGAGTGAATGAACTACAATACCCACAATACCTTGCAAGAATCATATGAATATATGCATCGTCAAGATTGTGTAAGTTCTCACCCTAGGCAGCCGTCTGACAAATGGCGTAGTCGGCAGGATTGCTCTTGCACCAAGAGGATTTACTTGTTGTGGATTACAAATAAAAGTCAAGTTTAAAGCTGTAAGAAGATTTCTTTCCCTCATCTGCACTTTGGAGGAAAAGTGGTTGTTCCAGGAAGCTGTCCCAGAGGAAAAGACCCTGTGCAAAGCTGGATTCATCACTGAGACAAGGTAATATGTACCTGGGCATGTCTAGTGGTGGATGTGTGTAAGCACAGGGGGTAATTGAAAAAAAAAAAAAAGCTGAAAAAAAAAAAAAAAAAAAACTGGTTGGAAGGTGCTGCTCTTTGGTTTTTTTTTTTTTTTCTTTTCTTGCAGGGGTCAAGATGGATCCGAGGGAGATGGCTCAGTGGATGGCAGCCCAATTTTGCAAGCAGCAGGAGCTGTCACAGCAGGCCCAGGACACTGCTATGAAGGCCTTAATGGAACAGCAGAAACCAGTGCTTGATCTGGTGCAAGCTCTAGTTCAGCTGCAGAGCCAAAGTGGAACAGATGCAAGACCCGCAGTTAGTACTGGTGCACCACATGTGGACACTGTGGGACTCAATCAAGGGATTGGGGCATTTAATTTTGGGAAATTAACTCCAGAAGATAATGTTGATGATTTTCTAGAGTCTTTTGAAAGAGTGGCACAGGCTTTAGCATGGCCAGAGACCCAGTGGGCAGTAAGGCTGGCAGCCTCATTAACTGGTGAGGCACTAGCAGCTTACAGAGCAATGCCAGCAGCCCAGGCTTTGATTTATAAGGATGTAAAGGCAGCTATTAGAGATCGCCTAGGGTTGTCTATTTCAGAGTATAGGCGAATGTTTAGAGCTGTTACATTGAAAGTGGGTGAGACACCCAGGGCTCTGAGTCAGAGAATTAGAAGTCTAGCTGTAAAATGGTTAGAGCCTGAGCAAAAGACAGTAGAAATGTTATTATATATTATAATGCTGGAACAGTTTATGCTTGGGGTACCTAAAGATTTGAATGTTTTTCTTATACAGCAAAATTGCCAAAATCTTGGAGAGGCAACCATGCTAGCAGAGAGATTCTTGGAAGCCACGCAGGCTTGCCATAGAATGGGTGGCCCTCTAAAGATGGATGCTGAGGCTAGATGTGCTGTATCAGAAAAAGGAATAATTAAGAATGTTTCTGAAAATGAATGTACTGTATCAAACCAGATGACACAGTGGAATAGAAAGAAATGTTTCAAGTGTGGAAAAGTGGGACACTTAGAGAAGAGATGCCAGACACACACTAGTTTAATGGGTCTGGATTTAAAACAGCCCAAGGAAGGATTTCTTTTGATGGTTGATGTGCAAGGAATTACCACAAATGCATTATTAGACTCTGGGGCAGACCAGAGTATGATGTCAAAAAGGCTTTGGAAGAGGATAGAGGCCCAAGAAAGATTTGTGCCTAGAACCCCTGAAAGCCAAGTTCACATCAGATGCATTCATGGTGCTGCATCATCATATCCCACCTATAGGCTAAAGGTTAAGTGCCTAGGGAAACAAGAGGAAGTCCTATTAGCAGTGGTGCCTAGGCTACCCTTTGATTTGGTTCTAGGAAGAGACTGGCCAAGATTTAAGCAGGGTCTAGTGGAAGGACTAGGCAAGAAGGAGGGAGAAGGTTTAATGGTAGTAGCTCCCGGGCCTTTATTTGGAAGTCCTCAGACCCCAGCTAAAAAGATGGTTAAGCGTCCAGAAGACCAAGCTACCCCAAAGCAGATATTCGTCCTAAAGTACCATAAGGTCTCTGAGAAGGCCCAAGCTCCTAGGCGAGCAACCCCTCAGTCTGCTGGGTTTGACCTGTGCAGCATAGAAAATGTGATTGTACCTAGCCAAGGGAGAGCCCTGGTTGACACCGGTCTCCAAGTGGAAATACCAATTGGATGTTATGGGAGAGTAGCCCCAAGGTCCGGATTAGCCCTTAAATATTTCATCGATGTGGGTGCGGGAGTAATTGATCCCGATTACAGGGGCAATATTAAAGTTCTGTTGTTTAACTTTGGACAGAATGAGTATCATGTGAAGACAGGAGACAAAATTGCCCAATTGATCTGTGAGAGGCTGGGTTTTCCACCTGTGGAGGAGGTCACATCCCTAGAGAATTCTGAACGTGGAGCCAAAGGCTTTGGTTCTACTGATGTCAAAGGGGTTAAAAGCTTAGCTGCCACCTGTGCCCGAGAGAGGGAGGGGAGTGAAGAGGATGATTTGGGACCCCAGGTATCTGATTGTAAAGAAAAATCAGAGCCCCAAATAGGTGAGGACCTGACAATGGTACAACAGGAAGAAATTAGGAAGTTGCTTAAGGAATTCCCAGATGTGTTGACACCCATACCTGGGGAGACCCATTTGGTGGCCCATGAAATAATAACTCCACCTGGGAAATTGGTTCGTCAAAGGCCATACTGCTTGCCTGAAGCCAAAAGACAGGAGGTAGTGGCACAAGTCCAGGAGATGTTGGACATGGGGGTAATAGAGGAGTCAAAGAGTCCCTGGAATAGCCACATAGTCCTGGTGCCGAAGCCTGATGGATCCTTAAGATTTTGTATTGACTTCCGGCAGGGAAACGCCATATCAGTTTTTGATGCATATCCAATGCCAAGAATTGAGGAGCTGCTAGACCAGCTGGGACAGGCTCAATACTTAACCACCCTTGATATGACAAAAGGATATTGGCAAATCCCTCTCACCAGGGAGTCGAAGCCGAAGACTGCGTTCAGCACCCCCGTTGGCCTTTTCCAGTTCAAGAGGATGCCTTTCGGACTACATGGAGCAGCGGCTACCTGCCAAAGGTTAGTGGATCAGGTACTTCGACCCCACCAAAGTTATGCTTTTGCATACATGGATGATGTCATAATCCATAGTAACACCTGAGCGGAGCATTTGAAGAGGATCAGGGCAGTCTTGTGCTCTATGAAGCAAGCGGGAATCACTTTAAACCCGAAGAAGTGTGCCTTTGCAAATAGGGAGGTAAAATACCTAGGCCACCTAGTGGGAAGAGGAAAAATTAAACCTCTATTAAGCAAAATAGATAGCATCAGGAATTTTCCTCCTCCAACAACCAAGAAACAACTAAGAAGTTTCTTAGGACTTATTGGATACTACCGCCGGTTTATACCGCAATTCGCAGAGAAAAGTGCCATTTTCACGGATATGCTGCGAAAGAATTGTCCAAACCATATAAAGTGGACACCAGAAGCTGAAAAAGCGTTTTCAGTATTAAAAGAAAAATTGTGTACAGGACCGGTACTGAAAGGAGTAGACTTCAAGAAACCCTTTCTGGTTCAAACCGATGCATCGGATGTAGGGCTAGGAGCAGTCCTATCCCAGTGCCATGATGGAGAGGAGCATCCTGTGATGTACCTGAGCAGGAAGTTGTCACTGGCTGAACAAAAGTATTCCACGATAGAAAAAGAGTGTTTGGCTATCAAGTGGTCAGTGGAGGCGTTAAGGTTTTACCTTACAGGGAGAAAGTTCCAGTTGGTCACGGACCATGCCCCACTTAAGTGGTTGCAGCAAATGAAGAACCACAATGCCAGGTTGACACGCTGGTACATGGCCTTACAGGCGTTTGATTTCCAAGTTGAACATCGTGCCGGGAAGTTACACAAGAATGCGGATGCACTTTCCCGTATTACGGACTGTAGAGAAGAAGTTTCACCAGTAAAACCAGTCCGTAATAACTTAAGCAGGGTGGTATGTGATAAGGAAGCTTATCATAGCTCAGGTAGGAGCTATAGAAAAGATGATGTGACTCTGAACAAGCAACCTGTCAGTTCTGGTAGAAGCAAGAAAACAGAGTTTTCACATAAAAGACTACCAGTCCCAGAATGCACCAGGTTTCCAGCAGCCATGAGAGGGGCTGAAGTGAGAAAATGTGTGTGCAATCAAGAGAGCTATGAGGTAATCCCTAAGCACTCATCTCAAAGGGCAGGGCCTGATTCAAGACAGCTGCACTGTGTTAGGGAGCAGCACACATTAGAACAGGATAAGAGTAGAGCTTTTTCTTCAGATAACAGTTTCAGCAAAGGCTTGAGGGAGAGCTTCAGCAACGGCTACAAGCACCAGTATCACCTGGAGAAACAGAAGCCAAGCCAAGCAGATAGAGAGAGAAGGAAACTCTCTGGAAGGAAGAGAAGAAAGGCCATTGGAAGTTCTGGGAGATTCCAAGGCAGTACTCATACTGGGAGGTATTCCAAAAGCCAGCAGAGTCCATTGGACTGGATTCAGCCAGAGGAATGGAGTGGCAGAGATAGGAATCACCAGTGGCTACCTGGAAGAGAGAAGACTGCATGTGGAAGGGACTTTCAGACCAAGGCCAGAAGGTATGTGAGAGGAGATCCAGTGTCCAGGGATCAAGATTGGAAGGCTGGACATCAGAATTGGGTTACATATTGGCCAGGCTATACAGAGAGGAATAATGATAGCAGGAGAGGCTCAGGTATGAACACTGATCCAGACCCTATCTATAATAGAGAATGGCAGCAAGGGAATAAGCATTCTCATGATAGTGCCTTAATGAAAGACTCGTCTGTGCCAATGTATGATAATGACCCTATGATGATTGATACAGCAGATGAAAGTACAGTTTATATGGACTGTTCTCTATCTAAATGCTATTGCTAGCTGTCTATGAGCAAACACATCAGCCATCACAAAGAAACCTAACTTTGTTCTTTATTTCCACTGCAAACAGCTCTTAAAGCAGGATTTGGGCTCACACAGTAGCAGCCAGCCAGCTAAAGGCTTTCAGCTGGTCCATTGATAGTAATTAGGGCTGCACCTGATTGTGTGTGAGCAAGGGAGATTCACTGCTGAGATCGGCGTGGAAAAATAAGCAGAAGTTAACCTAACCAGCAAAGTTTATTCTTTACTTTGTGCCTTTGTATTTGGTAATTATTTGCTAAGAAAACATTAGCTAATTGCCTGACAAGCTGAAGGTTGTTTTCTGGTTTACTTTGTGACTTTTTGTTATCCATTTTAAACACTGCAAGCAAGTAACCTCATTTATAGTGCTATCAAGCATACATGTGCTGGGTGAATTAAACCCATCAATAAAAGAAGTATTTTATTGATCTTACCACTTGGTTTCACAACTCAAATTATTGTCATCAGCTGTGTTTGGGAGTGAATGAACTACAATACCCACAATACCTTGCAAGAATCATATGAATATATGCATCATCAAGATTGTGTAAGTTCTCACCCTAGGCAGCCGTCTGACAATACACGCCCATCTGCCACTATTTATGTTAACAGTATCCATTCCGGGGACTTTGTGTTAGGTCGGGGCACCCGTCAAGGCTGCCCATTATCTCCGCTGTTGTTTAACCTTGCGCTTGAACCATTGCTCCTACTTCTAAGACAAAATGTTAATATCCGGGGCGTCAGATTAGCAGGGGGAGAGATCAAAGTGTCCGCGTATGCAGATGATCTCCTGCTTTTTACAGGTCCTGGTTCTGTTGCATGTATCTTGGAGCAGATGGAGGAGTATTCCTCACTATCTGGTTACAAAATCAACTGGGCCAAGTCCGTTGCTTTCCCCCTTAACTTGCAAACTCATAAGTCAGATATGTCTTCCTTTCCCTTTGTGTGGGAGCCCTGTAGGATAAAGTATTTAGGGGTACACTACTGCTATTCCTTAGAGGAGACACTGAAATATAATGCTGAGGCAGTCCTGGCTACTCTTCAAAACCTGACTACCAAATGGTCCCCGTTGTTTTTATCCTGGTGGGGCAGACTTGAGACAATCAAGATGACCATTGTACCTAAAGTAAATTATATCTTAGAAATGGTGCCTTTTTACTTTCCGTTGCAGGTCTATCGACAGATTGAGAGAGTGCTAGCGCTTTTCCTATGGCAGAGCAAGCCCCCTCGCATTGCTCTTAAAAAACTGAAAACTCGTAAGGAAGGTGGGGGGGTGGGCTTTCCCGATTTTCTAGCATATCATCATGCATTCTTGTTAAGGCAAGGTATCAGGTGGGGAGAGCAGATCTCTGAATTGAGACCGGCATGGCTGGTACTGGAGAGGGATCTCGTCTCTCCCTTTCCGTTACATCTCCTTCCTGGAATGGTGTTTAGGGAGGATGCTGGTAGACCCAGGGTGATTGTTGACACGCAGAGGGCTTTTAGAGCGTTCGCCAGTCTGTTGGGGATCGATGGCTGTAATTCTTCTAGCCTCCCCCTGTGGTACAATCCATACTTTAAGATTCAACGGAAGTCGTTTGCGTGGAAGCAGTGGTACGAGAAGGGTGTTTGGACTATTGAGCAGTTGCGAGATAATGGGAACTGGAAGAGTTTTAGTAGCCTGCAGCAAGACTTTCAGCTTCCTGGGTGCTTGTATTTTCAGTGGCTTCAACTGCGTCACTGTCTGAGTACAGCGCTGGTTGGGTGCGAGCTATCGCCGGGAGTCTCGGAGGTGGAAGATAGGCTCTTGCGCTTACAGCAATCGGGCAAGCCCGCCTCCTCCTTTTACAAGGAGATACAAACGGGGGTTTCCTTGCGGGTCCTGAGGCTACAGGAAGTATGGGAACAAGATACTGGTATATGTTTGCCACAATCTCACTGGCAAAGGTTCTGGGCGCGACAAGTTCGAGTAGCCAAGGCGGCTTCTATCACCCAGACCCTTTTCCTTTTTGCCCATCGAGCGTATATTACGCCTGTTTAAATTGAACAAATGGGATAGCTCGCGCTCCTCGCTGTGCTGGACCTGTGGGGTGCACCAGGGTACATTGAAACATTTGTTGTATGACTGTCCTGGGGTGCAGGTATTTTGGTTGCAAGTGTGGGCAAGAATGCGAGCGGCGTTTCTCGACCTTGATGCATCCTTCCCCCTTACTTGGGGGCTGATTGCCTTTCGTTCGGCAATGCCTATCCCCAATTTACGAAAGGATTCTAGATTCCTACTGGACTTTATGTTGGGGGTGGCGATCTTCCTACTAGTACGCAATTGGAAGAACATGGCAGTGGCCCACTTTCAAGCATGGTGGCAGCTGGTCAATGTTTTTTGTAAATACGAGCAGTTGCCTCGCAAAGGCGTTATCCTTGGCCCTGGTAGCTTTCAGAAATGGAATGCATTAAGAGACTATGTTGAATCTGTGTCCGGTGGTGCTGTTCCCTGTTAGAAGGAATGTTTGGGCATACTTTATGCTGGCAAGTAACATGCTCATGTCTCGGACTGATCTTTATCTCTGTTATGTATACAGTTCCAGTGGGGGGTGGGTGGGCGGAGGGGGGGTGGGGTGGGTGGGGGGTGGTTTTGGGTTTCTGTTGGGGTTAAGTTTAGTTCCTTTGTATGACTGTTCTTGGTTTGTATAACTTGTGTGGGTTTGTGCTGTGTACTGTGTAAAACTGATAAATAAAGCTATTAAAAAAAAAAATGTAAAAGATTAGTGAGACAAAATTTTCCTTGGCTAAACCCATGTAGGCTTTCTGCCATTAAACCATGATTATCTACATGTTCAGTAATTTTGTTCTTTATAATGGTTTTTGCCATTTTGCTCAATGCAGACATCAAGCTCACCAGTCTGTAATTTCCTCGATCATCCCCGGAAACCTTTTCAAAAACTGGTGTTACACTAGCCACTCTCCAATCCTCATTTACCATAGATGATTTTAATGATAGTTCACAGACTATTAAAAGCAGATCTGAAATCTCATATTTCAGTTCTTTCAGTACCCTGGGATGTATGCCATTTGGTCCAGGTGATTTGCTGCTCTTTAGTTTATCAAATAGCTATATTACATCTTTATCTTTATCTTCCAAATTTAAGGAGATTTGTTTCAGTTAAATATCATTTCTGGTATGGGTATGTTTCCTACATCTTCTTTAGTAAAGACTGAAGCAAAGAATTCATTCAGTCTCTCCTCTGTGGCCTTGTTCTCTCTCAGTGTACCTTTTACCCTTCTATCATCTAATGGTCCAACTCACTCTTTCACAGGTGTTTTGCTATGAATGTACCTGAAAAGGTTTTCTATTATGTGCTTTCACGTCCATGGCAAGTTTCTTTTCAAATTCTCTATTTGCCTGCCTTGCATTTAACCTACCAATACTTATGTTATTTCCTATTTTCGTCATTGGGCTCTTTTTTCCATTTTCTGAAGGAATCTCTCTTAGCTACAGTATAGCAGTCTTTAACTCATGCTGGCTGTCATTTGGCCTTTCTTCCACATTTCTTAAAGCGTGCAATATATCTGGTCTGAGCTTCCAAGATAGTATGTTTAAGTAATGCCCAGGCCTGATGTAAACTCTCAGCCTTTGTAGTTGCTCCTTTAGTTTTTTCTTCACCATTTTCCTCATTTTATCATAGTCTCCTTTACAAAAGTTAAATACTAGCGCGGTGGATTTCCTTGTTATCCTTCCATTTATTAAATCAAATGTGAGCATGTTATGATTTTCTATTGCCAAGCAGCCCCAATACTGTTATCTCTCACACGTATATCCAGTCATTTATTTCATCTAGAAACTTTATCTCCCTATCATGCCCTGATGTAATATTGACCTAGTTAATACTTGAAGTAATTGAAATCTCCCATTACTGTGTTGTAAACTTTGTTAACTTCTTTAATTTCTGTTAGCATTTCATCAATTGTCTGTTCATTCTGGGCAGGCGGATGGTAGTAAACCCCCTTTTTACATGGACTTTCTATCCATAGAGATTCTACAGAGTACTTTGTTTCTGCAAAACCTTTATCCTGTTTGACTCAATGCCCTCTAACATACAGCACCACCCCTCCACCTATGTGATCTATCCTATCATTGTGATACAGTTTATAGCCTGGTACCACAGTGTCCCATTCGTTATCCTCCTTTCACCAGTCTCTGAGATGCCAATTATATCTAACCTTTCATTCAGTGCTATGTATTCTAGATTTCCCATTTTATTTTTTAGACCCCTAGAATGCGCATACAGGCATTTCAACATTTGTTTTTTGTTCATATTAACAATCTGGCTTTCAGATGACAGGGCAATTTGGAATCTTTCAACTCTGTCTGCTTTTAACTTAAAGGCACCTACAGTAGGTTACTTTTACCATTATTGGAACCTCTCTATTGGGATGCTCTAACTTCCCTGTTTTGCTAGTGTCCTTCAAAGATACATCATTCCAAACCATGTGCTCTTGGGCAACTGTCGACTTTCCCCCATTATCTAGTTTAAAATCTGCTCTATCTCCTTTTTAAAGATTAATGCCAGCAAGCTGGTTCCACATTGGTTAAAGGTGGAGCCCGTCCTTTCGGAAAAGCTCCTCCCTTCCCCAGAATGTTGCCCAGTTCCTAACAAATCCAAAACCCTCTTCCTTGCACCATCGTCTCATGCACGCATTGAGACTCCAGAGCTCTGCCTGCCTTTTGGGTCCTGCACTCCTGAAATGGAAGTGGAAACGCAGCTCTGGCTGGCCACTCACCCATTTCTGATTATCTTCTAGCCCCAGCCAGTCATTAAAACTACTATGTAAATCATACAGTCCAGCCAATAAAATTCCTCCTACAATGGGTACAAAGCAAAAGTAGGATGTTTCACTTTACAACTCAACATACAGAAAAGATTAAATTCACATCAGTGACAGTAACAAACTCTTCCACTGCCAGACAGTGTGAAATAACAAAACTCCTTGCAAACAGATTTTCTGAAGTTTACCATATACTAGTGACACCAACTCGGAGAACTCAAATTGCACCAGTTCCACCTTTGAAAATGTTAGGACCGCAAATATTGTAGCACACCAATACGCCTCCATCTGAGAAATAAGAACAAGCTGGACTGCTGTAGAGTCTTACACAGAAACCACATGTAAACAGCATCCCTCATCTCAGTTACACAGGCAAAACACAGAACAACAGGGCTAGAAAACAAAGCACACAAAGTATGCTAATGACACCAATCGAAAGAACAAAAAGCAACTAGGTTTGTCTGCGACTGCTCATTCTTCCTTTATGCTCCTGGACTATGGAATGTGCTGTCTGAGAAGACCAGAAACATATCCGAACTTATAGCATTCCGCAAGGCACTAAAAGCTCTTCTATTCATGGAGCACTTTGAAGACATAATAGCATAAATCTCCCACCCCACCAACAGTTAGCTATGCCCAGTCCTCTATAGTTAAGAAATCCGTAATCTAGCGATGTTTTCCCCTCCCAGTTGAAGAACATGAATAACTTTTACATCCTATGTTAGCATGTTGTTAGTTCCTTGTTTTATGTAAAACTGTTACTGTTTCTTGTAAACCGATTTAACTTGGAGAAAAGCGGTATAGAAAAATAGTCAAATAATATAAAACATAGATCATCATCGGCTAGCAAAGAAAGCGTAGTTCCTCACCTGTAACAGGTGTTCTCCAGGAGCAGCAGGAATCAGTCCTCACATATGGGTGACGTCGGCGCCAACGGAGCCCCGATGCGGAGCATTTCCCCAGCTTTCAAAGAAAGCCTTTGGGAATGCAGCGCGCATGCGCGGTCCCCTTCCCGCCCAAGGGTGCCATCTTGCTCAGTCTGATGACATAGCTAAGACAGCAAAAAACAAAAATGAAATACATATATGACCGCAACTCCAAGGGGAGGAGGGAGGGTTGTGAGGATTGATTCCTGCTGTTCCTGGAGAACACCTGTTACAGGTGAGTAACTACGCTTTCTCCAAGACCAAGCAGGAAGTCAGTCCTCACATATGGGACTCCCCAGCTTAAGGCTACCGGGGACTCAAAGCTGAAAAATGAGCTCCCTCTAGAGCCCCAGCATGTGCGAAAAGAATCTTCTCTGATATCGCCCCCGTACGGTAGCCCAACACCAGGGCCGGAGGGTAGGAGTTGCCTATACCTCAAAGAGATTACGGATTACCGCCTGCCTGAAAGCACTAAGAACATAAGAACATAAGATATGCCATACTGGGTCAGACCAAGGTCCATCAAGCCCAGTATCTTGTTTTCAACAGTGGCCAATCTAGGTCATACGTACTGTCACCAGTAACCCCCCTAGAGCCAGGGGCATGTAGGGTAGGTCAGCCTGGGCTATCCAAAACCTAAGGAGCAGGGTAGTGCAGTTGGCCCTGCACTGCCTTCTGGGTGTTGTAGTCCCTCTTACTCTCTAAGTCAAGGAATAATTGTAGTCGAGTGGGTTAGGCAAAAATGACAAGGTTTTATTTCCCCTTCCGGGTGGATTCATTGCAAAGGAAATTAAGAACAAAAATGACCATACTTCTGGTACAAAGAAAAACAATACAGGAACAAAAACAGCTTCTGTGGTTTTCAGGTTTCACAAACAGTATTCAGAACAAACTTAACTGCAGCAGTCCCTTTTCAAACAAAGGCAAACACTCTTGCTTTTCCCACTGCTGTTCCAACAGCCTTGTTAACAGCTAGTTTAGCAAAGAGATATGACGTGATCTGCTAAGGACAGCGTACAATCCATCTGCTCATCGGATGTCTGTTCATTAACAAACTCTGTCTGCATTTCCTCACAGTCACTTTCAGACAAGTAAGTTTGTGGATAATTATACGGTACTTCAAAATGCAGTCTCTCTTTACTTCCTCGAGACTTCTCCTCACCGGGTGCTACAGAGCAGGGTGGAGCATTACCATATATATGGGATTTAGCAAAAGGAGAGTCCAGCAAACCTTGGCAGTCACAGGGAAAACTTTCAAACCCAGTTTCCCTTCTACACGGTTTATACAGCCTACCTTTTGGCTTCTTCACAGAGGGATTTCTTAGCACAGCTGGGTCAGCAAGGCTTTCACACACCGGCTGTGTTTTCCTGCCTTTTAACCTTTCTTTTCTCTCAGTCATACAAATGTCCTCTGGCCAGGACGTCTCTCCCTCTCTGGACCTGAAGCTCTCCGTTTGGAAACTCTCTTCTGGTCTCCTTCTCCAACTGGTTCCCTCTCTGGTTCTCCTTCCGGTTCTCCCTCTGGTTCTCCAGCTCTCTTCTGGTGAGTACTTTTTATATGCCTGTGTCTTAGGGCTTAACTGCGCCTCTCCCCCAACCAGGTGCTTCTCCTTAATCCCTGAGCTCGGGGCTACTTTGCAGTTTGGGCGTGTTTCCTCCCCTTGTGACACACTCGGTTTATGTTGTCCCTGGCAACCCTGGGCCATGTGGTCTGCCTGGCTGTCAGTTTCTGACACAATCTCTTCAGCTTCACCCAGTTTCATAGCCTCGGAAGGATCCTCTACATGACAGTACCTATCAGTTTCCCCAAAAGACAAAGGTTCCGCAGTGCTTGTACTGGGTCAAGCATTGATATCCTGGGTCCCTTCTTAATAATGGTTTATGGACCTTTCCTCCAGGAACTTGTCCAAACCTTTTTTAAACCCAGCTACACTAACAGCCTTTACTACATCCTCCAGTAACAAATTCCAGAGTTTGATTACACATTGAGGGAAGAAATATTTTCTTTTATTAGTTTTAAATAGTTTACTCTGTAGCTTCATTGCATGTCCCCTAGTCTTTCTATATTCTGATAATGTAAACAATCGATCTACGTTTACGCATTCCACTCCGTTCATTAATTTATAGACTTCTATCATATCTCCCCTCAGCCGTCTCTTTTCCAGGTTAAAGAGCCCTAACCTTTTTAGCCTTTCTTCATAGGAGTATCCTTCCATCCCCTTCACCTTTTTGGTGGTTCTTCTCTGAACCTTTTCTAATAACGCTATATCCTTTTTAAGATACGGCGACCAGAATTGCACACAATATTCAAGGTGCGGTCTCACCATGGAACGATATAGAGGCATTATAATATCTTTTGTTTTATTTTCCATTCCTTTCCTTATCATACCTAGCATTCTATTTGCTCTCTTGGCTGCCGCTGCACACTGGGCTGAGGGTTTTAACATGTTATCCACAATGATGCCTAAATCTTTTTCCTGGGTGGTGGTTCCTAATGTGGAACCTTGCATCGTGTAACCATAGTTTGGGTTGTTCTTCCCTAGGTGCATAACTTTGCACTTGTCCACATTAAATTTCATCTGTTTAATGTAAAACTCAATGTTACTTGTATGCATTGTAGTATGTTCTTGTTCATTGTACACCGCACTGATTGTAATAGCGCGGTATAAAAGAATTATTAAATAAATAAATAAATAAATAAATCTGCCATTTTGATGCCCAGTCTTCCAATTTATCAAGATCCTCTTGCAAGTTTCCACAATCCTCTTGGATTTTAACAACTTTAAATAGTTTTGTGTCATCTGCAAATTTGATAACCTCACTCGTTGTTCCACTTTCCAGGTCATTTATGAATATGTCAAAAAGCAGCGGACCCAGCACAGATCCCTGGGGAACACCACTATTCACTTTTCTCCATTGGGAAAATTGGCCATTTAGCCCGACCCTCTGCTTTCTATCTTTTAAACAGTTCTTGATCCACAGTAGTACACTGCCTCCTATCCCATGACTCTTTAGTTTTGCCAAAAGTCTCTGATGAGGGACCTTGTCAAAGGCTTTCTGAAAGTCCAGATACACTATATCAACCGACTCACTTTTGTCCACCTATTCACACTGTCCCTGCGGGACTCCCTCTCGAGGCAGTAGTGGGCCGCAAAAGTCTGGCTTGAAGACCAAGTAGCGGCCCTGCAGATGTCTGCCAACGGAACAGAGCGGAGATGAGCCACTGACGCAGCCTTCGCCCTGACACGGTGAGCCGTAACTCGACCCTGCAATAAGAGGCCGGCTGCCCTGTATGCCCAGGCGATACAGTCTGCCACCCAGATGGACAAGGTACGCTTAGAGACAGGCAACCCCAGCTTATTAGGGTCAAAATAGATGAAGAGCTGTACAGACCTTCGGTGTACCTGCGTACGATCAAGGTAGAAGAACAACGCCCTTCTACAGTCCAGGGTATGCAAGACCATCTCAGCCCGGCTGGCATGCGGCCTGGGAAAGAAAGTCTGAAGAACCACCTCCTGATTGAGGTGGAAGGAGGAGACAACCTTTGGAAGGAACTTAGGGTGAGTCCGCAAGACTACTCTGTTCCTATAGAACTAGTGGAAGGTGCATCTGACACCAGGGCTTGAAGCTCGCTCACTTGCCTTGCTGAGGTAAGAGCCACCAAAAACAACGCTTTCCAGGAGAGAAAACACAAAGGACAAGTAGCCATAGGTTCAAATGTTGGGCAAGTAAGCTGCTGCAAGACCACATTCAAATCCCACTCAGGGGCCGGTGGACGAACCGGAGGCTTAAGCAAATGCAGACCTCTGAGGAAGCGAGTCACCAAAGGGTGGCTGGAAAGAGACTGGCCCTCCACCGGCAAGTGGTGCGCTGAGATAGCACTGAGATGGACCCTAACAGAGATATATTTAAGGCCTAGGTTTGAAAGGTGAAGCAAATATTGCAGCACCACTGGTACCAGGCATGAGAAAGGATCCTCCTTGTGTTGAGCACACCAGGTGGAGAACCTACGCCACTTGAAAGTAAAAGATTTCCGGGTGGACTGCCTCCTGGAAGCCAAGACCACTGTTCCCTCTAAGCTGTGCACGCGCACACACCTCGCCGAGCGAGCGCACATACTTTACAACAGAGCGCACAAAAATTATGGCTCTGATTCTGATAGAAAACAACACAGACGTCTTAAAATTTAAAAGTTATGATTGTAATTACTAGAAATTTCCCGCTTCATTTAATAAGCATCTATTTTCATTTAATTTGATTAAAATCAATGTGGTGTACATACTGTATTCTGACGTGTAGTCAAATTTTAAAGTATATAATTCTGAGTGTCATTATGTGGTGCACAAAAAGTTAACCTTCCTTCAAAAGCTGCACACAGCTGATATTTTATGAGCACACAGCCTACAGAAAATTAGAGGGAACATTGGCCAAGACCACGTCCTCCACTTCCCTAGGCAGCAGTAAGGGTGTTAGAACTACCCTTTCAGCAGCCAGGCCATCAGATTGAGGGACTGGAGGTTGGGATGTAAGAGATCCCTGCTCCTGAGACAAGAGATCTGGTTGCATCCACAGAGGAAGAGGAGTGTCCACTACTAGTTGCAAAAGAAGTGGGAACCACGATTGCCTTGGCCACCTTGGAGCCACCAAGATCACCGAGGCCTTGTCCCGGATCACTTTGAACAGTGTCTTGGGCACTAGAGGCGTGGGAGGAAACACATATAGGAGGCCGGTAGACCACGGAATGAGAAACGCATCCACTGCTACTCTGAGAGGATGCGGTTGTCTGGAGCAGAACCTGGGCAGTTGACGGTTCAGTGGACTGGCAAAAAGATCTATGTTTGGAAGACCCCATCTTAGGAAGATTTTTTGAACCACCAGAGGATTCAACTGCCATTCGTGGGGCTGTAGGATCCTGCTCAATCTGTCTGCTAGATAATTCTCCTGTCCAGGGAGATAGACCGCTTTGAGAAGTATGCCATGATTGACTGCCCAGGTGCACAGGTCCTGTGCTTCCTGACAGAGAGGGCGGGACCCTGTGCCCCCCTGTTTGTTCACATAGAACATGGCAACTTGATTGTCCGTCTGTACTGACTGGTGAGAGAGGACATGAGAGAAAGTCCGTTAGGCCAAGCGGATAGCTCTCAGCTCCAATAGATTGATCTGCTGTGCGGCCTCCCATGGAGACCACAGGCCCTGAGTGCATACTCCCTGGCAATGTGCACCCCAACCATGAAGAGAAGCATCGGTCATGAGCACTTGGGAGTGTGGAAGTGCCTGAAAAGGTACTCATTGCACCAGATTCGGGAGATGAAGCCACCACTGCAGAGAAGATGCTAGCAGCTGGGACACCCTCACCTTGTCCGCCAGGCTTCCTGTGGCCTGCAGCCACTGAGTCCGGAGGCCCCACTGAGCCGGCCTCATGTGCAGACGGGCATTTGGAGTGACATGGACCGTGGATGCCATGTGGCCCAAGAGCCTCAGGAATTGCCTGGCGGAGACCAGAGAATTGCTGCGGAATTGTTTGGCCAAATCCATCAGTCTGTGGGCCCTGTCCACAGACAAAAAAGCCTTTGCCTGAAGGGTGTCCAGTCTTGCTCCTATGAACTCCAGGCTCTGTGAGGGGCGCAAAGTGGACTTTGCGAAGTTTATGACAAACCCCAGATGCTGGAGAAGAGAGAGAGTGCGGAGGGTGGCTTGATTGGTCTCCTGTGGAGACTGACCCCTGATGAGCCAGTCGTCCAGGTATGGAAAGACAAAGATCCCTTGAACCCTGAGGTAGGCCGCCACCACTGCCAGGCACTTGGTGAAAACCCTGGGGGCGGAGGTTAGGCCAAAAGGGAGTACCCTGTACTGAAAATGGTTTCCTCCCACCACAAATCTGAGATATTGTCTGTGGTCTGGATGAATAAGGATGTGAGTATAAGCATCCTTCATGTCTAAGGAGCATAGCCAATCTCCCTGCTGGAGGTAGGGCAGCAGTATTCCAAGGGTAAGCATCTTGAACTTTTCCCTCTCCAGGAACTTGTTTAGATTTCGCAAGTCTAGGATGGGCCGAAGGCCTTCTGTCCTTTTTGGTACCAGGAAGTACCTGGAATAGAAGCCTTGAACTCTCAGGTGTTGGGGCATCGGTTCCACCGCCTGCTCCTTTAGAAGACTTGCTAACTCCTGCAGGAGTAGGTTCCTGTGCAGAGGGAGTCTTGGAGGCTCCCCTGGAAAGTAGGAGGGGGGTACCTGGTGGAAATGTATTTATTTTATTTTATTTTATTTATTTAACAACTCTTATATACTGCGCTATTTGTTATCAGTGCGGTTTACATACAGCAAGGGTACACAGTCAGAAGCCTGTTCTGTGCTTACATTGTAACAGGAGTTTAAAACTTGGATCTTACATTGTAACAGGAGTTTGAACTTGGAGCAACAGGGAAACTATAAACATATGTACAAAATACAATTAGATTTGGTTTGTATATACACGGATGGAGCAGATAGCTTGTAGCTAGCAGAATTGTTGTAAAGAATTACTGTATCACTCTCAACTGACATACTGATACAATTACCCTTGCTATTCTGCTATACAGGAACAGAGCAGTTCCTCCACACATGCACCATGACCCCACCCATAGCATCAGCCTCCTTACACATCCTTGTAGCTTATTGCATGCTACTTGCCCTCATTCATCATTCCCAAGCCCTCACCTTTAACCCCATCCCTGTCCTTCATGGATCATCGAGGAGACATCAATTACCTCCCCACCCGCAAACAGAAAGACAGGAACAAGCCCTATACTCCCATCTCATCTACGTCGCTATCCAACAGACTCAGCCACCCAAACCTGAGACACACACCCACCCCTACAACCTGAAGTGCGCACTCATTAACGCCCGCTCCACCTGCAAGAAATGGCCTGCCATTACCGACATGCTTGACGAATACAATCTTGACATCTTATGCATCACAGAGACATGGATGTCGACCTCAGACTCTGTCCTCCTCCATCAACACGTCCCCCCTAATTTCTCCATACACTCATGTCACAGGACCGACCGAACAGGGGGTGGAACAATCATCCTCACTAAGGAGAGCTTACAATTCCAGCCAATCACTTCCAACAGTACCCCCCATCTGGATTATCTATCCATAGCTAACAAGGTCCACACCATTAACCTGATTTATAGGGCGCCTTCCCCAACACCAGATGACCTCTCAGCAATTATTGACCTTGCATGCAACCCCAGCAAACCCCGTACAGTGAACTGGGTGTTAGGGGACTTTAACCTCCCTGCCCTCCAAGACACCCAAGCCAAAGCCTTCCTTGATGCCCTCAATGCACTAGGATACACCCAACTAGTTAACTCCCCCACTCATATCAAGGGCAACACCCTCGACTTGATATTTGCTCCTCAACTTGCTAACTACCCCTCCCACAAGTTCAATCTCTCCCTGAGCCCAGTACCATGGTCTGACCATAGTCTGATAAGATTCTTGCTGCCTTCCCCTCACGGACCTTCCTATCCTCCTACCCCAGCCGCCAACACCACTCCAGCTCATACACGCTACCGCCCATTCAACGAGCAGGAGATCATCGAGAGAGCACACCCTCTTCTGGAACCATCCGAACTCAACCTCGATGACATGATAACATTATGGAACAAGTCCCTCAATGCAGTATGTGACATCCCAACTACCAAGAAAAACTACAGTGGTAGGAAAAAAGCGCCCTGGTACTCACCTGAACTCACAGCGTCTCTTCGGCGGTTGCGTCAACTTGAAAAACGATGGCGCAGATTAAGGTCAACCGAGAGCCATCAGGCTTACAACGCCCACCTCGATGACCATAGAACAGCCGTCTCCACAAGAATGAAACAATACCACGCAGAAATCTTACTGAGAGCCATAAACAAGCCACAAGAGCTATTCAATCTATTCAAAAATCTGGCTAAGGACCCTTCCCCAAACCAAACAAACCTACCTGACCCTCAGGAATACGCAGACTACCTACACTCAAAGACGAACCAACCCGTTACCCCTGCAAGCTACCACCCTCCGGATGAACCAATATTGCTACCTTCCCACTTCGCCACTCCGAATGGGACGGCAGATAGCCATCACATTCTTAACTCCTTCTCACCCCCAACACCAAGGGAGGTCCAGAATACCATCACATGCATAAACACCACCACTGCACCTAGTGATCCGTGCCCAGCACACTGGGTAAAAGCGCTAAAAGCAGACCTCAGCCCTTTCCTCTCCAAACTAATAGGAACATCCTTTACAGCCGGGATATTCCCACAGAACCTTAAACAGACCTCAATAAGAGCGCTACTGAAGAACAAAAAGCTTGACCCCTCAAAGATGGATTCCTACAGGCCTATATCGAGCATCCCGCTCCTGGCTAAAATCATGGAAAAAATAGTCCAACAGCAACTGACCCATCATATCGAAAACAACGCTCCCCTCGACTGCTGTCAGCACGGATTCAGAGAATCCCATGGAGTGGGCACCCTACTGACTACCTTATTCAATACCCTTACCATCGGGCTCGACAACATCAGACAGGGTTTCGCCCTCATCTTTCTGGACATCGCAGCCGCCTTCGACTCGGTTGACCACAAGATACTTCTATCCCGCCTTGCTGAGAAGGGCATCCATGGCAACGCTTTAGCATGGTGCGCCTCATACTTGAGTGACAGATGGCAACATGTCCGCTCCGGCTCCTCATTATCAGACCCTTTTCCGCTAGAAAAAGGCGTCCCACAAGGGTCATCACTATCAGCCCTTCTGTTCAATATCTATATGCAGCCCATCTGCAGCCTTATCCGGTCATTCAACATTAACTGCCTAGTATACGCCGACGATGTCCTAATGTTCACTCCAATAGACACAGACCATCCAAATCTTGAACAGCTCTCTTCCTGCTTCAACGCGGTCACAGAATGGCTACACAACCAAATGCTCAGAATAAATCTAAAAAAGACAGAAGTCCTATTCATCGGAAGAAACCAGTCATTCACTCCCCCCTCATCAATTAAGGTGAATAACGCAGAACTCATCTCCAAGACAACGATCAGATACTTAGGTGTAACACTTGACCAGCGCCTGGACATGCATGCCCCTATAGATAATACCATCAGGAAATCTACCATAAAATACAGACACTTCGCCTCATGAAGAACACTCTAGAACCAAATGACTTCCGGACAGTCTTCCAGGCCATAATAATGCCCCACTTCGACTACGCCAACTCCATCCTACTTGGCCTCCCAAAGAACTCGATAAATCCCTTGCAGCTAGCGATGAACACCGCAGCTAGAACTCTCTATGGAGCATCTCGGAGAGACCATATTACCGCCATTCTGAAGAGCCTACACTGGCTCCCCGTACAGTACAGGATCACATTTAAGGTCCTCACCATGATGTTTAAAGCAGTCAACAGAATCACATCGACCACTTTGTCAGACCTGGTTCAACCCACCCCAGATAACAGATTAAGAAGGGCCACGTCCTGTAATACCATCCTCCTTCCGAAAGCCATTACAAAATGCAACAAATCTATGAGAAAGTGTGCCTTTGCATTGTTTGCTGGAACTCTCTCCCAGTGGAAATCCGGTCCATAAACAACCTCCCCCAATTCCGAAAATCCCTCAAGCACCATCTATTTCAACAACACTTCTGTAACTCTGACAACATCACCTAGGCAGCTTCTCACGACCCAACAGTCTCTCAACCCAGTGCTGCTTAAACAATTCCCAATGTTATCGTCCCACTACACCTAGACACCCATCATAGGGCTTGTATTTGTAGACTCAACTACGATATGACCCCCTTTCTGTACATAGTGTATAAAGTTCACCTGTTACCCATGTTTAAACTCCCTGTTTTATGTAAGTTCAATGTCTGAACGTTCAACATTGTACAAACCTGTTCCTTGTAAACCGCGCTGATGCGGTATAGAAATACAATAAATAAATAAATAGAATAGCCCCTTTGGACTATGCTTAGCACCCAGGTATCCCTTGTTACGGCCGACCACCTGTGGGCGTACAGGGTCAACCGGCCTCCTGTGCTGAGAGGGGCCAGCTGAGGAGGAGAGGCTATGCCACTGGAGTCAAAACCCCGCTCCTTGCTGTGCAGGAGCCGGAGCTGGTGGCTTGGGGGTTTTCTGCCTACGGGGCCCTTCTCCCTGCCCCTTGGCCTGCTGACCCTGTTGGGGAGCTGTGGAGGCCTGGTACTGAGGGTAAGATTTGTAGGCAGATGACTTTCTTGGGTAAAAGGACTTTTTCCCCCGAGCCCTTCTTCTTTTGAGAAGGGGCAGAGGTCTTTCTGGACAACCTCGTCCTGGTGAGAGTCTCGGACTCGAGTTCTGAAGCTTTTTCAGCTCTGGGCTTGCCAAAGAGGTTTTCACCTCGGCAGGAGACATCGACCAACTTGTCCTGCACCCATGGCTCGAGGTCCGATGACCGTAGCCAGGCTTGACGGCGTGCACCGATGCTGGCCGCGGCTACTCGGGCCGAAGCCTCGAAGCCATCATAAGCTGCTCGAGACAAACTTCGAGCATTCTCGGATCCCAGTTGACAAGACTGTGAACCTCTGCAAAGGTTCCTCGGAGAGACCAGCAGAGAACCCGGCAATCTCCTTTGCCAGGTCTCGAAGGTACATGCCCATGTACAGCTGGTAGGTCTGGACATGGCAAGCAAGCATAGAGCCCTGGAAGCACTTTCTACCGAGGGCATCCAGGTTCCGGGCCTCCCGGCTGGGAGACACCGAGGAGTGCATCTTCTGACTCTTCAGCTGATGGATGGCCGATTCTACAACCATGGAACCACAACCAAATTTCTCAAGAAATTTGTAATTTTCTTTTCCAATGAGCAGGCAAGGTTTATCATCTATTTCGATCTTCCCTGTGCCTCTACTCCGCCCCCTTTCGGTCCCGCCTATTTCCTTTGAGTATTTATTGTGCGCATGTGCCGGCGTCTTTTTAGAAGCTATTCAACTGAAGATATGTATAGAAGGTGCCGATTCATGGAGATTTGTAAGTTTCACACCTTTAAGTCCATCTACTTTTATGTTCACATGTGCGCTTTCGATTTTGGCTGTTTTCATTTTTTCATTTTTTTTATTTAGTACGGACTCGCAGTCCTCACATGTTACACGATGGAGCATTTTTTAGCATAGAATGTCAACGATGGGACGTTCATGGAGTCAAGAAGCTATGCTATTTACATGTTCCAATATATTTAAGTTAGTATTGTCCTCCGTTAGTAGCTTATAGTAGTTGTCCACACAAACTTCATAAGGTCATTTAAACATTCCTTAGAGAAGAGATTGATGTGTGTTTTCAATGGCATTACAACCTTTACTAATAGTAATTTTTTTATGAAATCACATACACTCCCCTTTTTATAGCTTGTTTATTAGGTCAACCTTGGTTGCTCTATTATGAGGCTTGTCTATATCTATCTATATATATCTATATATATATAATATATATCTATATCTATCTATCTATCTATCTATATATATATATATATATATATAATTTTTTTTCTCCGTTTAGCATTTAATGCACACCTTTAGTATAAGCAATATAGAACCATTAATTTCAGTATAAATTTGGTTTAGAATGATCATTTACTCCCTATCAAGGGCACATGTCAGGAAACCAGACTTCTTTTCACTGTTCGCTCTTGCTACGTTTACACTTTTGTTCCTTCCAGTCATTTATTAAAATAATATGTATATACATACTTAGGGGCTTGTTTACAAAGCCGCGGTAGCGGTTTGCGATCGTAATCGGAGCCGCGGCCCCATTGATTTCAATGGGGCCGCGGCTGCGATCGCGATCGCGAACCACTACCGCGGCTTTGTAAACAAGCCCCTTAGTTTTAAGTTGTGTTGCAGTTTTTATTGTTATTTAAGAACATAAGAATGAGAGGTTAGATATGATTGGTATCTCAGAGACATGGTGGAAGGAGGATAACCAGTGTGACAGTGTGATACATAAGAACATAAGATATGCCATACTGGGTCAGACCAAGGTCCATCAAGCCCAGTATCCTGTTTCCAACAGTGGCCAATCTAGGTCATACGTACCTAGCAGTATCCCCAAAAGACACAGGTTCCACAATGCTTGTATTGGGTCAAGCATTGATATCCTGGGTCCCTTTTTAATAATGGTTTATGGACCTTTCCTCCAGGAACTTGTCCAAACCTTTTTTAAACCAAGCTACACTAACAGCTCTTACTACATCCTCCGGTAACAAATTCCAGAGTTTGATTACACGTTGAGTGAAAAAATATTTTCTCTTATTTGTCTTAAATAGTTTTACCCTGTAGCTTTATTGCATGTCCCCTAGTCTTTCTATATTCTGATAGCGTAAACAATTGATCTACGTTTACCCGTTCCATTCCATTCATTAATTAATAGACCTCTATCATATCTCCCCTCAGCCGTCTCTTTTCCAGGTTGAAGAGCCCTTACCTTTGTCGCCTCTCTTCATAGGATTAGCCTTCCATCCCCTTTACCATTTTGGTGGCTCTTCTCTGTACCTTTTCTAATAACGCTATATCCTTTTTAAGATACGGCGACCAGAATTGCACACAATATTCAAGGTGCGGTCATACCATGGAACGATACAGAGGCATTATAATATCCTTTTGTTTTATTTTCCATTCCTTTCCTTATGATACCTAGCATTGTATTTGCTTTCTTGGCCGCTGCTGCACACTGAGCAGAGGGTTTTAACATGTTATCCATGATGACTCCTAAATATTTTTCCTGGGTGGTGGTTCCCAATGTGGAACCTTGCATCGTGTAACCATAGTGTGGGTTGTTGTTTCCTAGGTGCATAACTTTGCACTTGTCCACATTAAATTTCATCTGCCATTTGGATGCCCAGTCTTCCAATTTATCCAGATCCTCCTGCAGTTTTCCACAGTCCTCTTGGGTTTTAACAACTTTAAACAGTTTTGTGTCGTCTGCAAATTTGATAACCTCACTCGTTATTCCCTTTTCCAGGTCATTTATGAATATGTCAAAAAGTAGCGGACCCAGTACAGATCCCTGGGGTACTCCACTATTCACCTTTTTCCATTGGGAAAATTGGCCATTTAGCCCTACCCTCTGCTTTCTATCTTTTAACCAGTTCCCGATCCACAATAGTACACTGCCTCCTATCCCATGACTTTTTAGTTTTGCCAAAAGTCTCTGATGAAGGACCTTGTCAAAGGCTTTCTGAAAGTCCAGATACACTATATCAACCGACTCACCTTTGTCTACCTGTTTATTCACACCTTCAGAAAAACATATCAGATTAGTAAGACAAGATCTTCCTTGTCTAAAGCCATGCTGGCTGTCTCCCATTAGGCCATGACTATCTACATGCTGTGTAATTTTGTTCTTTATGAAGTAATAGACAAGAAGGACAAACCTATTATTTATAGGTTTGTCCTTATTGTCTATTACTTCTAGTTGCACAAGAATAACCTTTACACAAAGGTCATTCAGAGATGTGTCCTCAGTAATCAGTACAGAGGTATTTATTGCTGTTTTTACAAGTGGTGTTTGTCACATCCCCCTTTTTCCCTCCCCTCCTTTCTTCTTTTTTATTCTATGGAGTGTTATTCTATTTAGTTTTTAATGTCTTTTCAATGTTTTATTAATGATTATTTATTCTATATATTTATGTGTCAATAGATTATAGATTTGATATCTTTGAGCCACACTTTTTACCCTTTTATATGTAACATGGTTTTAACATTTATTAGATGTATTTTTTATGTGACATAGATTTACATTGCGGTATCTGTTCTGTTCAGTTTCATTGTTTTATATTGTATATATTATAATTTGTATTTATGGTTTAATGTTTTTAGTTTACACACTTGATCAACCCCTGACGAAGGGTAGCAAAACACGGCCTGTCTCGGGTTGGTAATAGGCTTATTAAATAAACTCTGTCTTTTCCACATAATCACGTTTTGGACTGGGTCTGTTGCTACACGTGATTTGCCTTTTCATGGTGGTGGCTCCTTGGGAGGAGAGTCATACTGCAGGGCCTCGAGTTCCTCGGCTCGAGGCTCCTCCTCGGGGTCTGCGGGAAAGGCCAAGGCCTTGGCCATGTCCCGCATGAAGTCCGAGAACCGGGTGTCCTCCGTTTCCCAGCCCGACCCCTCGGAGGAGGAATCGAGCGGCTCCGGTCGGGCAGGCACCGATGCCATTCACCCCGACGCCGAGGGTACCGGCGATGATGACCTCGGTCCCGGGACTCCCGAATGGGAGACTGAGGGAGACCTCGGCCGAGGATCGACTCGAGAGCGCATGGCCTCGAGGATCGGCTCGGCCTCCAGGTCGACTTGGACGTCGATGTCCCTGTGGCAGCCATCAGGGGGAAAAGGGCCCCTGCAAGGTCAAAAGACAGGGCTGCCAGGGAAAAATATAAATATGGCACGAACGCTAGTCACAAAGGACAAAAAACGAAAAATAAAGTCCGGGTTCGATACCAGTGTACCGGGCCCAGGTGGGAAAGGGAAACCGGCGTCGAACCGAAGAAAAAACACTGATCCACGCAGAAAATCAACTTTTTTCTCGGGTGAAAATGAAACACGTCCATTGGGCTCCGCGGAAAAAAGAAGACTGAGCAAGATAGCACCCTTGGGCGGGAAGGGGACACGCATGTGCACTGCATTCCCAAAGGCTTTCTTTGAAAGCTGGGGAAATGCTCCGCACGGGGGCTCCGTCGGCGCTGACGTCACCCATATGTGAGGACTGACTTCCTGCTTGGTCCTGGTGAATAAGAGAATGCAAGTTAGTTTAGTTTAATTAATTTGTAATTTTGACATACTGCTCAAAAGGATGTTTCAAAGCTGTCTACAAAAGTTAATAACATATCGACTTTTGGTGATATCGTAGTCCAGTATGGCCATATGAACAAGAAGCTCCCCAAGCTGTAGCAGCGATTCACTTCTCTAAGAGAAGATTTAAGCTTTAAAACCCTAATTAAGCCAAAGTCAGGAGGGTCTCAATAGTACATGCTTGAAAAATATTGACTCTGTGCAAGTGGGAGGACGGGAAAGGCAGTAGTAAGGCTCAACCATGCGGCCTGGCAGAATTGTTGGAAGTGGATTCAGGAGAGGGAAGCTAGCAGAGTCAGGCGGTGCTGCATCAGGCAGTGGTGAAGTACACATACAAAGTGTATTTGCATTACAAAAGGAAGAGTGAAGGAAGCTATGTGTGAGATTCACACTGCTGAGATCTGCTGAGGCAGAGAATGGAGGCCCACGAAGAACATGTATATGGCATTAAGGAAAGTATGGAGGAGCTGCAGGAGGGCCTGAAAACATTTGGGAAATGTCTGAAATGGAGGAACACCGAGATGTTGTTGCTGTAATACAATGTCTATCTAAACACCTTCTTGACCCTGATGACAAAGCAGGATGCAGCGGGCAAATTAAAGTTGACAGAATGCACCAGAAATTGGGTACATGGAGGGGTGATTAACTCTTAGACATTGCCTACATATTACCAGAAATGCAAACAATCTACATCCAAAAGAACTCTCTCCCTAGCTGCCCCTCACTGACAAAATGCGAGCTTCCGGCGATATCAAAGACTTCAGAAGGAAACTCAAGACCCTTCTGTTCATGGAACACTATGGAAACATCACCTAGTCCAGCAATTGCACCATTCTGTCCGACCTGGCAGACCATTAGAGCTGCTTTCCGATAACCTGCTCAAACTGTAAATAACATGATCCGACTGTAAATAAGTCAAGCCAATGTAAATAGGTTATCCCTCTGTTAAGTATCCTGCATGCCAACTTTTGATTCTAGTTCACTGTATCCAGTTTAAGACTGAGTTGTAATGTAAACCGCTTTGATTAAAGGATAAGACGGTATAGAAGTCTGGTTAAATAAATAAATAAAATAAATTGTGTTTTTTGCTGACAATTTTGTGGAAAGGATACGTTTGTGGCAAAAGCTCGGTAGGCTGGCATAATTAAATGTGCATAAAAATCGTTAATGATCTTTCGTATATAACATTGCAATGCAGAAGGGACTTTAGATAGGTGACCACATTGCTTAAAAAGGAGTGCAATACGAGTGCTTTTTCCATTTGGCCATCTGATTAACTTGAAGGGTAATAAGATGAAATTAGACTTACCTGCTAATTGTTGTCCCTTTAGGAACTCCAGTCCAGTCCTGGAATCTTTAGGAATATATGTCCTCCAGCAGCTTGGAGACTGAATAATGACACTCTTCTGATGTCACTGGTACAAGTACCTGAGGGACCGCCTCCTTGCTCCAGTAACCTATTGACAAAGCAGACTCACCGGAGCAATAATGAAGTAGTAAACATCGCTAACCAACTGAAACAACTAACAAGTATAAAATGAGCCACGGAATGTGCTCCTAACAAACTACTAGTGTCGTCCTGATAAGGTCTGCCCTCCATCTTTATCGAAGAATATGACCAACTTAAAATCCACGATAATTTACTCTCCCTTTATAGACTATAATTAATATAATTAACCCATGAGCTTACCATGTTAAATACTATATCTATTTGATTCAGGCTGTATTGAACAAGGGAGGGATGCGGGACTGGACTGGAGTTCCTAAAGGAACAACAATTAGCAGGTAAGTCTAATTTCATCTTCCTTATCACTCCAGTCCAGTCCCGGAATCTTTGGGGATGTAACAGAGCACTACAAAAACATCTTCAATGGGAGGGACCTGTTAGACCAGCCTAAAGAACTGCAGATCCAAAACAGGTATCCCTTTCCGCCTGTACATCCAGACGATAATGTTTGATAAATGAATTTAAGGAAGACCATGTAGCAGCTTTACATATATCAACCGCCGGTACAAACTGCACTCAGCACAGGACGTCGACTGCGCCCTTGTTGAATGCGCTTTAAGGCCATCCGGTATTGTTTTGCCCTTCAACAAATACGCTGAAGCTATAGCCTCTTTTATCCATCTGGCAATAGAAGCTTTGGAAGCTGCTTGCCCTTTTCTTACTCCTCCAAAAAGAATAAACAACCTTTCTGACTTACGGAAATCTTGTGTTCTTCGTAAATACTTTTTTAATGCTCTACGTACATCTAAAAGATGTAACCTTTTAAAATGTTCCTCCTTGTCCTTATCCTCAAATACTGGTAAAGAAACAACCTGATTCATATGAAAAGCCGAAACCACCTTAGGTAAAAAGGATGGTACTGTTCTTAATACTACTTTCTTATTGTAAAAGGAAAGAAATGGTTCTTTACAGGATAAGGCCTGCAACTCTGAAATTCTGCGTGCCGATGATATGGCCACCAGAAAAAACACTTTAAGAGTAAGGTCTTTTAAAGAAGCTCCTGACAATGGCTCGAAGGGCTCCCATACCAACGCTTGTAAAACCAAATGCAGATCCCAAGCTGGTACTGCTGGTCTACATGGCGGCCTCAACAGCGACACCGCTCTCAAAAAACACTTAATATCAGGATGCGCCCCAAGCACATCTCCATTTATTCTGCCTCTATAACAAGAGAGCCCAGTCAAATGAACTCTCAATGACGACGCGGCTAAGCCTTTTTCAAAGCCATCTTGTAAAAATGACAAAATTTGAGAAATAGAGGCCTTTAGTGCATTAAGACATTTCTCATCACACCATGGTTCAAACACTCTCCAAATTCTAATATATGATAAAGAGGTAGATCTCCTTCTCACCTTTAATAATGTGGAAATGACCCCAGACGAGTATCCCCTGGCCCTTAGCCTTGCCCTTTCAAGAGCCAAGCCGTAAGCGAGAATCGATCCACCTGTGGCGTGCGTATCGGACCCTGCAGTAACAGGTCCTCTCGAAACAGTAGTAGCCACGGTCGGTCTACTAGTAACCTTATTAGGTCCGCATACCATGGCCACCTTGGCCAATCCGGAGCTATCAAAATCACGTACCCCTTGTGTAGTTCTACTCTCTGCAGAACACGAGCAATCAATACCCAAGGGGGAAAGACGTACAGAAGTTGCTCCTCTGGCCAACTTTGCATGAGAGCGTCTAGACCTTCTGACATCCTTTCTCTCCTTCGACTGAAAAATCGGTTGACTTTTGCCGACTTGAAAGTCGCCATAAGATCCATTATTGGCACTCCCCAACGAGACACTATCATGTTGAATACCTGCGGATGAAAAACCCACTCTCCGGGATCCACCTTGACTCGACTCAAAAAATCAGCCTCTACATTGTCCACCCCTACTACATGGGATGCCGACAGTGCACTGAAATTTATTTCGGCCCAAATGAACAGCTGCTCGGCTTCGACTTCCAGAGAAACACTGCTTGTGCCCCCTTGGCGATTCATGTAAGCCACTGCAGTTGCGTTGTTGGATAGTACACGAATGGCCTTTCCCTGAAGGTAAGGTTGAAACGCTTGGAGCGCTAAAGCTACCGCTCTCAACTCCAATCTGTTGATTGATCAAATTCTCTCTTGTTCGGTCCATTGGCCTTGCACACCAGCCCATGACACTGGCATCTGTCGTAAGAGGAATCCAAGCTGGTGTTTCCAATTGCATTCCTACTTCCAGAATTCCTGGTCGTAGCCACCACTGAAGAGCCTGACATGTCTGACGGGCAGGGTAATTTCTAGTGAGACCACCTCCTCAGTAGCGCCCTTTGTAAAGGACGCATATGGGCTCTTGCCCAAGGAACAAGCTCCAGTGTTGCCGCCATGTTACCTAACAACTGAAGATAATGCCAAGCCCTGGGATTCTTTCTCTCTAGAAAACTGTGAACCAACTTTCTCAACTCCAGTGCCCGCCGTTGAGTAAGAAACACCCTCCCTCTCTTTGTATCAAAGAGAGCTCCTAGGTGCTCTAGAGTTTGCGATGGTGTCAACTTGCTCTTCTGCACATTGACTATCCAACCCAGACGTTGTAACAATTGTACTACTCTGGAAGTTGCCAACTCGCTTTCTCTTTTGGACTTTGCTCAAATTAACCAATCGTCCAGGTATGGGTGAACTAACACTCCCTGTTTCCGCAATATTGCCACAACTACCACCATATGTTCGTGGAGCAGTCGCCAAACAGAATGGCAAGGCCCGAAACTGGAAATGCCCCATGGGCAGTGCAAACCTTAGAAACTTCTGATGCTCTAATCGAATCGGAATATGTAGATACGTCTCCGACAAGTCCAGAGACGTAAGAAATTGTGGAGGAGTGGCCTAGTGGTTGGGGCAAGGTACTTCAGGCCGGAAGGTCGGGGGTTCAAATCCCACTAGAGGACAGCAACCTTGGGCCGGAAGGACTGGGGTTTCTAGTCCCACAGGTGCTCCTTGTGGTCTTGGGCAAGCCACTTAACCCTCCATAGCCCATGTTCCCTGTAAAATAGTTATCTCCAAGTTATAATGCCCTGTTCAATGTAATTTCAGCTTGTTCAATGTAAACCGCACTGATGCAGAATAGCGCGGTATATAAGAGAATGTAAATAAATAAATAAAATAAATAAATAAATTCCCCTCTTCGTACTGCCATTATAATCGACTTCAGTGTCTCCATACGAAAATGAGTCACCCGAAGACAACGATTTACTTTTTGTAGATCCAAAATTGGTCGAAAAGTTCTTTCCTTTTTTGGAACCACAAAATAGTTGGAGTATCGACCGTAGCCATATTGGTCTGGAGGAACTGGAACTACTGCATTCAAGTTCAGAAGTCTCTGCAAGGTCTCTTGCACAGCTTTGTATTTGACGCGCCTCTTGCAAGGAGACTGAACAAAAGAATTGACTACTGGATGCTGTAACTCCAGAGCATACCCTTCTCGAATGATCTCCAACACCCAGCGATCTGATGTAATCTGGACCCAGGCCAGATAAAAATCCCATAGCCAACCTCCCACCTTTACAAAACCTGCCTGGGTCCACCTGGCTTCATTGTGACCTTCTAAGGTTCAAGGAAGAAGAGGAAGTAAAACCTCTGCTTTCTCTTCTAAATCCCTGAAAACCCTGACTCCTGAAAAAGGGACATCCTCTTTGAAATTGTCCGAACTGAGGGGAACGAAAACGACAAAAGTCCCTCTGACCCCTGGTCACCGGAACTGAACGTCCAAGCTTCTGCCTGTCTTCTGGAAGCCTACCGCCCTTGGATTCACCTAAATCCTTTACCAGTTTGTCTGAATTCTCACCAAACAGAAGTTTACCCCTAAAAGGAAGCTTACCGAGTCTTGCCTTAGAAGATCCATCGGCAGCCCAATTACGTAGCCAAAGATATCTTCTAGCAGCAATAACAGAAGCCATACTCTTAGACAGCCCTCTGATAAGGTCATAATGAATATCAGCTAAATAAGCTGCCCCGGTCTCTAACCGAGGGGCTTCTGCTGCAGAATCATCCATGTGTTCTCCCTGAATTCACTGAGACCAACGAAGACAGGCTCTGGCTACCCAAGCACCACAAATTAAAGCTTGAATAGATAATGCATTAATATCAAACACCTGTTTTAACAATGTATCTAGCTTTCTATCTTGAACATCTTTAAGAGCGGAACTATCTTCCACTGGAATTGTCGTCTTCTTGGTGACTGCCGAGATCGCCGCATCCACTTTGGGAGACTTAAACAACTCCTGATCTTGGTCCACCAGAGGATAAAGGCGAGCCATAACTCTGGATCCTTTGAGTCCTGCCTCAGGCATGTCCCATTCTTGTCGAATCATGTCCTGCACTACTCTGTGCACTGGAAAGGCTCTTTGAGTGTTCCGAAATGCTTGCAACAATGGATCTTCTAAAGTGACATCCTCTGCAGGTCCTGAGGTAGGCATATTAAGAGTTTTTAGCGTTTCCACAATGAGCGCTGGTAACTCATCGGCGACGGAAAACACGAACAACTCTGGCCGGGTCCTCTTGTTCAGTGAGTTCTCCTTCCTCCAGTTCTCCTTCCAATTCTAATTCTGGATCTAAATCTTCAGAATTGACCTCCTCCAAGGTTAACGAATGCTCTTGAAGCTCTCTCCCGGCTCTCAACCTTTTTGAGGGAACAGAGCCCTCAGCCACCTCCAGGGGAATACCCAGATGCTTACCTCCGAGTTCCCCCCCCCCCCCACTATAGGAGGACTGCGGACCGTTTTGTCCATTACCAAAGGTCTGTTGAAGTAGTGCAATGAAGTCTGTTGAAAATAATGCAGCCAAACCACCAGGCAAAACTGATCGTGACTGAGACAAATCCAGAGTGGAGGAAGGCCCCGCTATCGGATCTTGCAAAGGTACCGGAGGTACCAGAGGTAACTCATCTTCTGCCAAAGACAAAGATGCACCTTTAACACCTTCAGCATTGACATCCAAAGTTTGTTCCATGGCTGCTGCCTCCCAGATGCAGCCTCTACAGACACCCGTGTCTGATACAACACCTCTTTTAGTGCCACAGACTAAGCAATGTGGCCTAGAAGGCATTACTTCACTAAAAATGTCTTAAAATGAACAGATCCTTTAAAAACTGTAGGTAGAAAAACATAAGCTTAAAATATATATATTTTTTAAAACAAAAAACTGAAGCTGTTTCTTCTAGTAACATCTAATTGTGAAAAAAGAACCAAAAACGAGGCTCCTCCCCTTTAAATCAGATACTTCTGGTAAGAAAAAACTGACAATTCGTTTGATCGTTTCCCGTGCATGTGTACAACGCAGTGCGGCTCGCACCCGACAAACTGACTGTTAAAAATTAGGCCGCAAAAATAAACCATCGACAGTCTTCTTCAACGTTAAAGGCCCTCTTACCTTGCCAGATGCTTTACCGCAGTAATAAAAACTATTTACGTCAGCCTGCCAGTCTCTCCGTACGCTCAGCCAGGATCACGGCTTCAGCAATTCAGAGACACGACGATTTTGAAGATCCGCTTGATTTTGAAGATCCTCATCTATGTCAGCGCCGTCAATCGCTTTTAACCCCGGCTCCTCACCCAAAGTAGTGGGATCGGGAGCGGGAGCACATCCAATCAAAAGTGCTTCTAAAGATTAAAAGAAGCAGAGACGGCAAAGGTAAATAAAAAGAGGGGGGGGGGGGGGGTGCACACCACAGGACTTCTATGCCTGCTAGGCTAAAAACAATCAATAGAATAAATAAATTTAACTAAAATTAACTCTTAAAGCTAAAATTTAAAAGTAATTTTAAATTAATTCAATCTACTTAATTAACCCTCTAGTGAGCCTGGAATCTTAGGGCTCATACAACCTCCAGCTGCTTGGAGACTGAATTAACTGGAGCAAGGAGGCGGTCCCTCAGGTACTTATACCAGTGACATCAGAAGAGTGTCATTATTCAGTCTCCAAGCTGCTGGAGGACGTATATTCCTAAAGATTCCGGGACTGGACTGGAGTGATGATAAGGAAGATGGGAGTTGCATCAGTCACAGAGGCCACAGGATGCATAGATGGCAAAGCAGAAGTTGGTTATCTATCAATGGCAATTGGTCAAGGGGGTGAGCAGATGGCTGAAGAGGAACTCATTTCAACAAGATGGATCTGTGCACGGAGGAGCAGGAAAGGACAGTCCATTTTAGAATATGTTCTTTTTTTATAACTTTCATATGGTGCACTACTGTATTGTCCTGTTTAGCTCTGAAGGTGTGTGAGGGGAGAGATGGTTTGCTATGTGAGGAGGAATGGAAGACTGTAGTGGTAGGGTGGTAGGTTATATGGTTATATGGTATTGGTGAGTATGACGGTTGTGATTGTTAATAGGTGATGTGGAAGAGAAGTGAGAGATGGTTGCAGGAGGTGGGGGGTGATAGGGAATAAATTGAATAAAGGTGGAAGAGAGAATGCGTGTGGCAAGTGGGGGCAACTCACTGAAGTTGGGTAAAGGACAGCACAGTGGAGGGAGAGGGGCTGCTGGAATTGTTAGGGGAGAGATGGGGTGGAGTAAAAGAGGGAGGATGTTAGAGAGGAGGGGAGGGTTCTATGAGTGGGCTTGGTGTGGGTGAACAGTAGATAGTGCTTAGTATAATCTTTATATAAGTTTATGGCTAAGTGTGCTGTCCGATCGGTGATTTTTAATGTTCAGGGATTAAATACCCTGACAAAACATCATTTTTCTTTAAAGAAGTTAAGAAATTGAAAACTGACATTTGTTTGGTTCAAGAAACTGACTTCCGTAGAGAATATGAATACAAGCTGAGTAGTAGGGATTTTCCTACCATACTATTTGTTTCTAGTGCTGAAGGGAAAAAAACGAAAGAGGATATCAGAATTTTTTTATTTAAAAAGTTAAACTTTGACATCCATCATTTCTACAAGGGTAAGCAGATGAGGGGTGAGGTATTTATATTTGGTTGCTACCATTACAGCTAGGAAGGTGACACTGGTTAACCTCTATGCTCCCAATGCTGCCCACAGGGCTTTTTATGATGAGGTGGTCAATCAAATTTTGAAGGTGAGGGGGGGGGGGTATTGATTGTAGGAGAGGACTTCGATTTGGATGAAATAAGGAAGCAGGGCAGAGATAAATCAGAATTTATGCTGGATACACTGCGGCTACAAGATGCCTGCTGCTGGTATTTTCCAGAGGACAGAAATTATACCCGTTACTCTACCGTTCACCAGGTTTACTCTCAAATTGATATGCTCTGTGTAGAAAGGGAATTCCTTCAGGAGATGGAGGCTGCTGGTACAGAGAGCATAATGTGGTCAGACTGTGCACTGTGGGATGGAAATGAGGGATAAGGGGTTTAGATATTTGTGATTAAATGAGAGTTTAGTAATGGATAAAAACGGTAAACAACAAACTGATTATTTAGAAATTAATAATTGGGGGGAAGGAGTGTTCTCTAATAGTTGTTTGGGAGGGATGAAAACATTTCTCTGCAGGAAGCTCATAGCTATGGGGACTGCAAAGAAGTGTAAGAGACAAAATCAAGAATACCAGATTTGCAACCAGTTGCTGCATAAAACGAATCCCCTGGATTTAATGGGCTGGAAGCAGCCGCTTAAAACATGTAGTCAGTTGGAGTGAGTAGGTAGTTCTAGGATTTGGGCCTCCATTGCTTGGAGAAAAGAGGACTGCTTTGAGGTTGTTGAGTGTAGGTTTAGGTCTCCTAGTATTATAAGTGGGAGAAAGATGGGTTGGGAGGAGCAAGCTGACTCGAGTATAGTAGAGAGATCAGTTTAGTTGGTTTGTGGCGCCCTATAAATGAGGTGCAGAGAGATAGTAGGACTAGAGACTAATAGAGTCCATACCTGGGGTGGAGAGGGATACAACTGTAGAGAGGTTTAGGTTAGCTCTTGAGATAATAGCAACACCTCCGCCTCTACTGGATATTCTGTTGCAGACGTTTATAGTATATGTATTGGGACATAATTGGTTTAAAAGGACGGAATCAAATTCTTGGAACCATGTTTCGGTGAGACAAAGGATGTCTAAGTCATGGTCAATTATGAGGTCAGTGATTAGGGGGATTTTATTCCTGGCCGAGCGGACGTTGATTAGGGCACATTTGAGGGGAGGGTGGGGATTATCAGAGGGGGAGTAGGGGAAGAGGTTTGGGATTGTGTGGAGCAATTTGAGCTTACAGATCCGAGTGTGGTGGCTGGAAGAAATGTATGTTAGAGTGTCTGAGGGAATGGATTATAGAGATAGCTGTATTATGATTTACTATTAGTGCATGAGAGAGAAGGAGTGAAGTGATGTGTAGTGTGATGAGTGACCAACAAGGTAGGGGGATGAAATAAGGTTAGTTTCATTTTTATGGTGGGTGAGGAAAAGGGTGGAGGTTGTTGGAGGGAGAGTAGGGGATAAGGTTAGGTTTGGCAAGTATAGGTTGGAGGTAAGAAATGGAGAAAGTTTAAGAGGGTGTTGTGTGGCAATTAGAAAGTTAAGAAATTGCAGAGGTAGGGTCAAAGAGGTAAGAATGTTTGAGACTAGTACAACAGGTTATACAAGGGGCTTAGGAGATAGTAACATGCAGGGGTAATTGCAATCCATGTAGCACGACAGAGAGTTGTATTGGTAGCTTTTTTGAGCTGCTTAGCTTCCAGTCCTAGTAGTACATAAGGTTCAAAGTGAGGGTCCGATCAGCATTGAGGATTCTGATGTGTAGATCATGTGGCTGTGGAGAGTTTAGGAGTTAGGCTGGTCTCCAGGAATTCCTTGTTTGCGGTCCACGCCTAAGGGCCACATCAATGGGCTGGAAGCAGCTGCTTAAAACATGTAGTCAGTTGGCAACCCTGCAGGTTGAGGAATTGCAATTTAAATTGGATCTGGTCTGTCAAAAGTATTTTAATTCTGGGGGTAAAGCCAGTCAGCTTCTGGCCCACAAATTGTATTTGCAGACAGTGAGGAATAACATTCCACGGGTTTGAGGGGAGAAATAGTGATGATGGATGATGAGATTAGGGAATGTGTACCCCAGAAAAGGATGGGTGAGGACAAAATGAAGAATACACGGAAGGGGTTATATTTTCTAAAATAGTGGAGCAGGACTCCCAAGGGATGTAAAAGGAAGTGGAATTGGAGGGGCGGAAGCAGGAACAGCACTGCAGTGCCGGAGGTGATGGTAAGCAATTTGGTGCCATTGACACTCCTACACAACCTGGAGAGGGGCAGAAGCAGCAATGGGCCACCCTCCCACCACTGGAGCTCTAGGTGACTGCCTAATTCACTTAATGGTAGCGTTGGTCCTGCTTCAATTGAAGCATTATATTCAACAGACTGAGGTAATAGGGTGTGTCAATTTTGGAGATGTCATAATTTTAAAAAGCACTAATGAAAAAACAGTACAATTTCATGTTGGAAATCAACATCTAGCTTTAAATTTTGCATAATATGTTATTTGCCTACCTGTAATTTCTAGGAAATTACGCAAAAATAAACATATTTCAGTAATTTGTGTAAATACTCTGATAATAGTTTTTATGAGCTTGATTTTGATCTGGGCAGTGCTATGCGCTGCATCGGTGCAACGCCCACCTCTCTCCTGCTTAACTTGGATTTTCCATGCCGGGGTCATATGTGGCCCTGGCATCGAAAATCTGGGTATCAGTGCACAGCTAGGAGGCCACAGGAGCTACCCATTTTGCACCGATTTTTGATGCTACACAATTAGCCCTGGCGCCTTACAGATAAGCGAGGATTTCCCTAGCCTATCTTTAAGGTGCAGAACACTAACTGTATAGCATCGAAAATCAGTGCTACATGGGTAGCACCATGGGTCTCCTTCGCACTGCCCTGGAATGCCCCGGCACTCCCCGATGCTAAGCACATAGCATTGCGGCACATAAGAGACAGACTAGGGAATTTTCGAAGACACTACCCGTGTAAGTGCCTTTGAAAATTCCGTTAAGGCATTTACATGGGTAACTTGGGCAGTTACCCATGTAAATGCCTTCGAAAATCGGGCCCTATGTGTTTGCATTGCATATTAATGTCTTTTGTGCCTCAATTATCAATTTATCTTACTTATTTCTGTGTTGGGGTTTACATGGTGAACTGGTTCAATATAAAAATAAATAGCAATTGGACACAAGGTCCCAGGTATCTCCTTTTCCAGCTGCAACTGTTGAAAGAACGGTGTGAAGAGGTGAGGAAGATCGTCATGCCTACAATGAGAAGGTCAGCTTGGAATGGTTATAGTGAGTCTGTTCTGCAAGTTATGTTGTGCAGTGAAGAGGAACAGGAGACAGGAGATGCAGTGGAGAAGATATTGAAGACCAGAAATGAAAGAGATGAAAAGACTCCACTTGTGGACAGCAGTATGAGACCCAGGAAAACATCATCCATCAACAATGAGGCAACTACACTCAGCCAATTACTTGACTGGAGCTCTGGAGTCTCTGAGCCTCCTCTTACCTGTACCATGACAACAGCAGAGATCAAGGCATTGTGGTTCCAGACTGGCCATCAAACACCTGGTCCATAGAAAGGTGTGTAAAAATGGCAACTGAGGCTGCTGACAACTGAGGCAGCTGGTCATCCAGCCACCGGCCCGATCGGTGACGGGGAAGGGAGCAGGCAGATATGCTCCTCTCTGCTCCCCACCGCATGGCCAATCATGGCCAGGAGGAGGAGTGGCCTACTGGTTGGGGCAAGGTACCACAGGCCGGAAGGTCGGTGGTTCAAATCCCACTAGAGGACAGCAACCTTGGGCCGGAAGGACAGGGGTTTCTAGTCCCACAGATGCTCCTTGTGGTCTTGGGCAAGCCATTTAACCCTCCATTGCCCATGTTCCCTGTAAGTATTAGTGTATGTGTCTCATATCCTCTCGTGTTAAATGTATCCCCCAACCGCTTTGACCCGGTGAAAAGCGGGATATAAATGCAGCTAAATAAATAAATAAATCAGGCCGAAGAAACATCCTGGCACCAACTTTAAAAACTGAAGCGCTCGTGAGCGCGGGTCATCCAGCCACCAGCCCGATCGGCGACGGGGAAGGGAGCAGGCAGGTATGCTCCTCCCTGCTCCTCACCACATGGCCAATCAGGCCGAAGAAACATCCCGGCACCAACTTTAAAAACTGAAGCGTTCCTTGGCGCACCCGCGGCTAAGGGCCATGCCAAAGGGCCCTTTGGCGTGGCCCTTAGGCGTGGCACTGTGGAAGGGCCGCATCCTCCTCCTCCCCCTCACTCCAGCAACTCCACCGAAGAACTGGCCAGATGCAGCAGAACCACGCAAAACGTCACCATGATGTGTTGTAATGTAGTCCATGATGCCCAGCCTGCCTGTATTGTAACCTGAGGCCCGATGTAATGTAAGGTAGTGTTAAATGGAAATGCGCAGTAGTACTAGTGGTAGTAATGGGAGACAACCAACCTGGTTTTGCCCTAACCAGAATTTTGCTCTGTGTGTTTCTCGTCTTGATTAGATTGTAAGCTCTTACGAGCAGGGACCGTCATTCTTATATGCCTGTACAGCGCTGCGTACGACTGGTAGTGCTTTATAAATGTTAAATAGTAGTAGTAATAATAGCAATGTGTACAATCCGGAGAGGAGGGAACATTATATAGGGGTCAGATGGTCAGCAGGGAGCTCATGAGCTGAAACAGAAGCATACACGATATGGCTTCTTTGCTGGATTTTGTTAAATAACATTAAATTAACAGCATAAATGTCATTTTAAAGACAATTATGTGGCTACAGGTGTTGTTCAGACTATTTGTACGTTCAAATAAATATTACTTAATTTCCACATATTTCATCTGCGATTTGATGAAGGTAAAACTCACTTTCAGCAGTTTCTGAAGACAGCTTTAGATTCAGCATGCAAGACTGCATAATTAGATCACTAGTAGTTTATAAAATTTGAAAAAATAAAAATCTATCCATAAAATTGACATGCTCTACTGAGGTAAAGGTGAGATATGATAGAGTGGCCCACAGCATTTGAAAGCCTTTTTAATTGCAAATACGTTAAGGACATATTTCATGGATATATAAGCTTTTAAATGTTAAAGGGACAAGGAAATATAAACACTTTGGGGTTTGGGAGCAGGATTTGGGAAGGGAATTAGCTGAGGAAGACTGAGAGAAGATTGTTGAGATGTCAGTGAAACTGTCTATAGTGAATCATGCTGTACAGAATTTATTTACATTCTCTTATATACCGCGCTATTCTGCATCAGTGCAGTTTACATTGAACAAACTGAAATTACATTGAACAGGACATTATAACTTGGAGATAACTATTTACAGGGAACATGGGCTATGGAGGGTTAAGTGGCTTGCCCAAGACCACAAGGAGCACCTGTGGGACTAGAAACCCCAATCCTTCCGGCCCAAGGGTGCTGTCCTCTAGTGGGATTTGAACCCCTGACCTTCTGGCCTGAAGTACCTTGCCCCAACCACTAGGCCATTCCTCCACTCCAAATACATACAGAGTGATATCACACTGATAATCCATGCCTGTTCGTTTACAGGTGGGGAGAATAAGTTGTGCTGGTGGGAATATGGAGAGATGGGCACTGGCAGCAGGTACTTAATTTTCTCGTGAGGTGGTAAAGCATAAAATCCAGAGAATGGTGGAACTTGCCTTATTGAACAAAAGGAGTATTGGAGTTGGGAGGTCTGTTCATAAGTTGGTTAGGTTAGCAGCTCACTGAACACAAAGTTCTATGCCTACCTTGGAGAAGGTTCAAGAAAAACTGGGATATTTATATAATATGTATCATTTAACAGCTTTGTGGACTGATAGATATGATCTGTTTGAGGAAACATTGACATATTTTCTCCACTGGTTAGTTAATGTAAGGTAATGTAATGTAAGTTATGTACTGTGTTCCCTGTTTGTACTCCTAGTGTTTTGTTGTGATGTAATGATAATGCAATGTATGTTTCCCTCACCTTTGTTTAACTTTGTGCTGTATTAACCGCTTTGATTGAAGGAAAAGGCGGGATACAAAACATGTTAAATAAATAAATAAATAAATAAATAAATATGAATAAATGTGCAGAAGGAGGCAGGTCTTTTGCTAAAAGTGACTGAAGCGATCTATAGGCCTACTTTGAGGAGGGTTGTCATGATATAGCAGAGTGTATTAAGAAAGCAAGAGACTATCTATAAATGGTTACTGTTAGGGTTAACATGATTTTGATGACCTTTATCAATAAATATTTGATTCTCGAAAAAATAGAAATACAGAGAGAGAGAAACTTCCAAGAGGGAGAATTTAAAAGGTTACAATCTTTACAGTGAAGAAAAGAGAGGAGAGGGGGAGGGGGAGGCAAGGAGAGAATCTGGTATCAGTCTGAGGTTGTGTCAGGTGAATTGCCAAAAGCTAAATTTTCATGTGGACTTGAATCATGCTGGCTTTTCAAGTGCTGCGGGAAGGAGTTGCTCAACACTTGATAGGACCATAGCATGAAAAGGCAGTATCAAGCCGTGGGAAGGGCAAACTGGTTAATATGGTTAGAGCAGAGCAGACTGGAGAAGTAGAGTGCAATGTTGGTATTAAAACTTTGAGAATAATATTTTGAATTGAATTTGATAGGACAACGAAGGCAGTGAAGACTTTCTTCTCTCATAATTATTCAGCCAATCCATTCCCTCACAATACTCTTATTCTCACTCCATCACTGCATATTCAACAAAACACCATAACTCCCCCCTCCCAAGAATCAAACATGATAAGCAGTAATAATCTGTACAAAGTTTGAAATGTACATAGTTAAAAGTCAGTCAGATGACTCATTGTTGACAGACTGGTACCCATAGCTGCTATTATTGTTTTGATCCATCTCCTTGCTGGCCTTCCTCTCTTGCATTGACCTTCTACCTTGCCAAGCATGATGTCTTTCTCTAACGATCTCTCTCTTCACATAATGTGTCCAAAGTATGAAAGGCAAAGTCTTGTCTTCTGAGCTTCTAAAGAAAGCTTAGGGTTGATCTCCTCTAGTACTGACTGCTTTGTTCTTCGGGTAGTCCATGATATACACAGAATTCTTCACAAGCACCATAATTCAAAGGCATCAATTTTCTTATTATCTTTTTCACTGTCCAACTTTCACATCTATATGACGTTATTGAAAATATCATGGTTTGAATGAGTTGAATCTTTGTATGGAGAGAGATATTTCTGCTCTAGAGAATCTTGCCTAGGTCCTTTATAGCCATTCTGCCAATAGCAAAGCATCGTCTGATTTCTTGACTGCTAGTTGTTGCTTTATTGATAGTTGATCCAAGTAGGTTAAAGTTGTCCACTATTTCATTTTCTTCTCCATCAAAGAAGAACCTATTGATTTTGCCAGTTGTCAGGATCTTTGTCTTCTTTACATTAAGGTGCAGGCTTTGATCTTGGGAAGCAAATATTTCAGATTGTCTTCACTTTCAGCAAGTAAAGTAGTAATCTCCAGGAACAAGCAGGAATAAGTCCTCACTTATGGGTACGCCGGAACCGACGGAGCCTGCGCGGGAAAGCTCCCCAGCTTCCCAGGAAGGAAGCATTTGGGGTCTCCCACTGCACATGCGCGCTGCCTTCCCGCCTTCCTGACCAGCTCTCCTCAGTTTCTCTTTTTCCGCGGAGCCAGCAGGTCGTGTTCCTGTCACCGCTGAAGAAATTATTGTTTTAGTTTGTTTCTTTAGACCGCGTACCTGCCTTCCCCATACCGAAACCGGTACCACCGGTCTCTCTTTTCTTTTCTTTAAAAAAAAAAAAAAAAAAAAAATCTTTATTCTGCACAACTTGGTGACTTCGGTTAGGCCTCAGGCCTACACAAATTCTCCTCATGGAGAAACCAGCCCCTGGTTTTAAGAAGTGTACCAAGTGTAGTGCTGTTATTTCTGTCACAGACACCCATGAATGGTGTCTTAAATGTTTGGGACCTGACCACTCCATTCCGGACTGCCCATCCTGCTCCCAGATGTCTAAACGTGGCTTGCAGAACCGGGCCAACAAATTCCATGTGCTGTTTGCTTCAGATAATCCAGCATCACAGTCATCCAGGTCTTCCTCTCCGGATGGATCTCAGGTAACCAAACCTTCTTCGGGCAGGTCCTCAAAGAGCAAATCTCCTTCAAAGCATCGAGAGGCTCTCAATTTTGAATCTGAGGACCATGCCCCAGCCAAACAACCCCGGCGGGAAGCTCTGACTTCCAAAGCACCATCTATGGGGTTACAGGTTGACATCGATGGCACGGCCTCGACTGATCACCTGTTAGACTGCTCTGGGGTACCGGCCCATACCGGTACCGACATCCAGGCAGCAGTGGCGTCTATGAGCAATACTGTTCAGACCATGCAGCAGGCCATGCTGGCTTTTATTACAGCTGCGACGCCCTCGGTACCGCGTTCAGCGGTACCGGGTCCGGTTCCGGTATCGTCTCCCATACCGGAACCGCGACCATCGACTTCCAAACGCAGATCGGTTCCGCATGCCGGATCCGGGTTTTCACCCGATACCGATCCCATACCCGGTACGCCCGATGTCGATACCGATCGGTATACGTATCGTGCGTTGGAAGCAAATAGAGAATACTCTGATTCTTCTGAGGATTTGACTCCTCTGAGGACTCTGATGAGCTGTCTCTAGTTCTTCAGGAAGACCCCTCTTCCCCAAAGAGGAGAATGTCTCCACCAGAGGATTTGTCCTTTCAAGACTTCATTATAGAGCTAGCTAAAGGACTTTCTATTACCACATCCTCTGAAAAAGAACCTAGGTCAAAGAAATTGGATATTTTAGGATACCCTAAGGTTCCTAAAGAGGCAGTCACCCTGCCTATCCATGAAATCCTTCAAGAACACTTGATGGATTTATGGGAGGCTCCTCTAACGTTGTCTCCTTACTCTCGTAGGTTGGACACCATGTACCGGGTCCCTCCTTCTCCTGGGTTTCAAAAGACTCAGCTGCCTCACCATTCCATTGTGGTGAAGTCTGCGCTGAAAAAGATTAAGAGCACCAAAAGGCACTCTTCTACCCCTCCAGGGCGAGAATGTAAGACCCTCGACTCTTTTGGCAGAAAAATTTTCCAGGCTAGTATGCTTATAGCCAGGATTAATTCATACAGTCTGTATATGGGCATGTTTCTAAGGGAACTTGCCCTAAAGGTAAAGCATTTTGCCACCTTTATCCCTGAGGATAAAAAGGAGGAGTTCATTTCTCTGGTGAAACAGCTTCTAGATGTTTCTAAGTTCTCCAACAGAGCAGCCTTTGATTTCTTTGAAGGTGCCGGTAGAGCTTCGGGCATTGCCATTGCAGCCCGACAGCTTGCTTGGCTCCAGGCCTCTGACCTAGAACCCTGGGTCCTGGATGGCTTACGGAATCTGCCCTGTACAGGTGAGAACTTATTTGGTAAAGACTGGCAAATTAAAGCCACTCAAATGGACACAGAAAATGCTACATTGGATAGACTTTCTAAGTCTACCTCTACTCCTGCCAAGTCAAAGTCTTTCAAGAGGCCTTACTACAAGAAGGCCAGATTTTCCACAAATACTGGCCAACAATCTTCTCAGCCTCGCTTTGCTGCTAAACGTCAGCAACCTAAACAGGCAAGGTCAAAGCCTGCAGCATCTGCCACTCCTCAGCAGGCTCAACCCCCTCAGGGGTTTTGACTTGCCCCTAGAGAACTTAACATTTCTGGCTCTAGAACAACCAGAGCCCCTCACCATTCCCGGAAGGTTAGCTCACTTTGCTCCCAGATGGGGGCAAATTACATCAGAGCAATGGACCCTCTCTATCATCAGAGAGGGCTACAAACTTCATTTTTCCAACCTTCCTCCATATACCATGGTGAGGCACTTCAATTCTCCCCCATCTCTCCTGGGCCTGTTGGATCAGGAGGTCTCTTCTCTCCTTGCCCAAGGGGCAATAGAAGAGGTTCCTCTTCTTCAACAAGGGACAGGATTCTACTCCCCTTATTTTCTCATACCAAAGAAGACAGGGGGATTCAGACCTATCCTAGATCTGAGAGAATTGAACAAATTTCTGTACAAGGAGAAATTCAAAATGCTTTCTCTAGGCATTCTCCTTCCATACCTTCAGAGTCAGGATTGGCTTTGTTCTCTAGATCTCAAGGATGCGTACACACATATACTCATCCACCCATCCCACAGAAAATATCTAAGATTTCTGTTTCAGGGAATAAACCTTCCCAAATCTCAACTTATCCCTACTCAGTCTCTGGAGTTCATAGGGGCCCAGTTGGACACCACCACTGCAAGGGCCTACCTACCTCAAGTCCGGGGCCAACGTCTGGTGTGCTTGGCCTCCCAAGCTCAGTCCAGCAGTCACTTGACAGCCAGAGAAATGCTGCGACTTCTGGGCCACATGGCCTCCACGGTTCACGTGGTGCCCTACGCTCGTCTTCACATGAGAGCAGCTCAATGGACCTTGGCCACCCAGTGGACTCAAGCATCAGGAGCGCTCTCTGACCAAATCATCACCTCAAAGCGTCTGTTTTGGTCCCTCCAATGGTGGATGTCCACCAAGAATCTGTTGTTGGGGGCCCCCTTCCAACCTTTGTTGCCCCAAGCAACCCTCACAACAGATGCCTCCCAAACAGGGTGGGGAGCCCATCTACAATCCCTCTCCACTCAGGGTACTTGGTCTCCACAGGATACCACCCTTCACATCAACCTCCTGGAACTGCGAGCAATCTTCTTTGCCCTCAAAGTCTTCCATACCCTCCTTGTCAACCTGACCGTCCTAGTTCAGACAGACAATCAGGTGGCCATGTTCTACGTAAACAAACAAGGAGGGACAGGCTCTCTGTCGCTTTGCAACGAAGCTCTCAGATTATGGGCCTTCGCCAGAGAGCATCAAATTCATCTTCTGGCAGTATATCTTCCAGGGGTTCAAAACTCTCGGGCAGACAGACTCAGTCGAGTTCTGCTTCCACACGAATGGTCCCTACATATGGACCAGATAAGCAGAATCTTTCAGGAATGGGGAACCCCGGACATAGACCTCTTTGCAAGTCCGTGGAATGCCAAACTTCCCCGGTTCTGTTCCAGGACTCCGTGTCAGGGAGCTCAGGCCAACGACGCCTTTCTCTTGCATTGGGGTCAGGAATTCCTATATGCCTTTCCACCCATTCCTTTGATTCCCAAGACTCTGTTCAAACTCCAGAGGGATCACGGATCGATGATCCTCATAGCTCCACGCTGGCCACGCCAAGTGTGGTTCCCTCTACTTCTGCATCTCTCCCAGGGACCCTCCCTGGACCTGGGAGCTGCGCCAGACCTTCTCTCTCAAGAGGAAGGGACTTTGTGGCACCCAAACCCCAAGTCCCTACACCTCAGAGCTTGGTTACTGAAGGCCTAAGCCTTCATGACTTCAATCTTTCTCAACCAGTGAAAGATATCCTTCATGCCTCTAGGAAACCCTCCACGAGGCGTTCCTATGCTTTCAAATGGAAACGCTTTTCCATTTGGTGTGCTCAACAGGGTCTTGACCCTCTAGCACTTCCTTTGAATTCTCTACTAGACTATCTCCTGCATCTTTCTAATGCAGGCCTTAAGACGAATTCAGTAAGAGTCCATTTGAGTGCTATTGCAGCATCCTTAAAACCTATAAATGGACAACCTGTCTCCTCTCATCCGCTTGTTGCAAGATTCATGAGAGGCCTGACTCTAACTAACCTCCCATCCGACCTCCTCCGGTAGCATGGGACTTGAACCTAGTTCTGGGTCAGCTTATGAAGCCACCTTTTGAACCGTTGGTTTCTACCTCCTTGAAATTTCTTTCCTGGAAGGTCCTTTTCCTTATTGCAGTCACTTCGGCTCGCCGCATCAGTGAACTACAAGCCTTGGTGGCTCATCCACCTTATACCAGGTTTCATCATGATAAGGTGGTCCTTAGGACGAATCCCCACTTTATGCCCAAAGTGGTCTCGCCTTTTCATCTTAATCAAGAGGTATATCTACCTGTCTTTTTTCCAGCTCCTCATGCATCCAGTGCAGAGAGGAACCTTCATACTTTAGATTGTAAAAGAGCTCTTGCCTTTTACCTCAACAGGACTCAGCCACATCGAAAGTCTTCCCAGCTTTTCGTGGCTTTTGATCCTTCTCATTTGGGACTTCCAGTCTCCAAACATACACTTTCCAATTGGATTGCTCAGTGTATTTCCTTTGCTTACCAGAGTAAAAATATTCCTCTGGAAGGCCATGTCACAGCTCACAATGTGAGAGCCATGGCCACTTCTATGGCTCATCTTCACTCTGTATCCATTGATCAGATCTGTCGAGCCGCCACATGGGCCTCCGTTCATACCTTCACAGCCCATTACTGCTTGGACAAGGACTCCCGCCGGGATGCCTTGTTTGGTCAGGCTGTCCTCAAACACCTGTTCCATACTTGATCAACTCCTGCCCACCTTCCCAGGATGGATGCCTGAGATCCATATGAAGATGGCGAACCCTTGGAAGGGGATCTCCCAGGCATCTTAGCTAGGGAGTCCCCATAAGTGAGGACTTATTCCTGCTTGTTCCTGGAGATAGCACAGTTACTTACCTGTAACAGGTGATCTCTGGGAACAGCAGGAATTAGTCCTCACAACCCACCCACCTCCCCTAGGAGTTGTATCTTCTATCTATCTTCCTTTCCTCTCTCTATTGTCTCAGCTATAAACTCGAACTGAGGAGAGCTGGTCAGGAAGGCGGGAAGGCAGCGCGCATGAGCAGTGGGAGACCCCAAAAGCTTCCTTCCTGGGAAGCTGGGGAGCTTTCCCGCGCAGGCTCCGTCGATTCCGACGTACCCATAAGTGAGGACTAATTCCTGCTGTTCCCAGAGATCACCTGTTACAGGTAAGTAACTGTGCTTTATCAGCATAGCGAAGGTAGTTGAGTCTCCCACCGATCTTCACACCTCTGTTGTCTTCATACAGTCCTTCTTCTCTGATGAGTTGTTCTGCATATAAATTAAATAAGTGGGGGAAAGTATGCAGACTTGTTGTTAGGCAGTGCTAAATCAGCCCCCTATACTCAGCTGCAGGGAGTACCTCAAGGATGTGCCTTATCTTTTTTTATTTTTTTTTAATCATTCTTTATTTAGAAATTCAAGGATTAAAATACTGGCAGATAAGCATACCAATAACATATAAAGGTAAACACAAATGAACAATAGAATGGTTGGTAAGCCAGGTACATGGCCCCTTAATTCAAAGATGAAACTTCCAAACTAGTCCCCCACCCCCTCCCAACTTCGCAGAAGGTGTGGGCAGCTCACTATAGCTGTATAGCAAAAAGACAGTGGTGGGTGTGCAGGACGTGAAAGCATGGAGCAGTATGGTAACACATTAGACAGGTCTGTTTCAGAGAGCCCAGCTGCACTGTGGTGAGGAACAAATTGCACCCTTCACTTTCCAGGCCTTCCTCCAAGAGTGTCTTCAGATAATAAGCAGTAGATGTCTGGTAGGTCGGGACAGGGCTCCTACGTGTGGTGTTTTCTGGTAGAGAGATAGTGAAGCCTTATCAGCCTTCATCTTCCCAAAGGGGAGGAAGTTCTCTCAGAGCACCACCTACAGTATGGGCTCCACAGGGCCTCATACTGCAGAACAGACTTGATGTCTAGAGAAGTGTGCTGTCTGCCAGATGCCAAAATCAGAGATGTTATGGAGAGTTTGCTGAGACTCATCAAGCCCACTGACTATTACCCGATGTTGGTCATCCATGTCGGCACAAATGATACTGCCCTCTGAGCATATCAAAAGTGACTTCATGGCTCTGGGACAGAGGGTAAAGCAGACAGATGCGCAGGTGGTGTTCTCTTCAATTCTCTCTGAGGATAAAGGCAAAGCAGAGAAGCTCACATCCTGGATATAAATTCATGGCTTCGTGGATGGTGTCATTGAAAGCGTTTTGGTTTCCTGGATCATGGGATGCTATTCCAAGAGCTGCAGAGCAGAGATGGTGCCCACTGTCCAAGAAGGGTCAATGTGTCTTCAGTAGCAGACTGGCTAATCTACTGAAGAGGGCTTCAAACAAAATTCGTTGGGGATGGGTGAAGAAAGCCCCCAGGCAAGTGAAAGCCCACAGGCAAGTGAAACATTAAATACCTTTATGGAAATGGGTAAAAGGGGCAACATATGGAAAGCAGTATGTATAAATGCCTGTAGCATGGGAAATAAGATCCCAGATGTTGAGGCTTTAATGGGAGAGGCTGACTTGGATTTAGTGGCAGTTACAGAAACATGATTCACAGAAAACCATGACTGGGATGTAACTATACAAGGCTATACTTTATTCAGAAAGGACAGGGTAGGAAGAAGGGGAGGAAGAGTGGCACTATATGTAAAAAATAATATTAAAGCTTGTGAAAAGGAAGCTTATCAAAGCTCAGGGAGTAATGACAATAGAGGAGAATTTACTCTGATCAAGGGACCTGTGCTGGCAGGTTATAGAAATAAGACAGCTTGTTTCCCTAAAAGACTACATGTTCCAGAATGCACTAGTATGCAGAAAGTCCCTAGGGGAGCTAGAGTGGAAAAGCATGAGTCTAATCAGAGAAAGCATTATGTCATCCCTAATCAAACAGTCTCTAGAAGAATGCTTAATCCACAACACCTAAAGAATGCAAATGAGGAGTTGCAATCTAAGCCCTTTAAAGCTAGAGGGGAATCTTCAGGAAGACAGAAGGAGACGGTGAAAGAGAAGGAGAATGAGAACAGAAGGAAGAACAACCGGAAACTGAAGGAACAAGGACAAGTAAGCAGACGGTCCAAGAGAGGAGCTCAGAGAAGTACCTATGCCTGGAGAGATACCCGGGGGAAAGAAGGACCAGAGGTCTGTAGATCCACAGCCAGGGACCCTCAAGCAACCCCTAGGAAGAGGTCTGTTGCAGCTAAGGAGGAAAGAAGCCCAAATACCTCTTGGAGGACGTCTGGAGAAAAGATTCTGAGGTCCAGAGATACCAACTGGAGGACAGGACACAGAAGCTCTATTGCATACTGGCCAGAATACCAGAAGAAGCAGCCTGACGCTTGCCTGGATTCAGGTAGGAACTGTGAATGTTTCTCTAGCTTTGAGCAGTGCAAACAGCAGGGAAACAGTTTCTCTCCGTATAGAGGTCAGTTCCTAAAGCCCTCTGAGTCAGACGGAGAAACAGAATCTATGCAATTTCAAAAGCAAGGTTTAATATCTGATGCAGAGGATAATTATATGGACTGTTCTTTGAGTAGGTTGTTATTTTAGGAAAATCCTAAATATCAGAGAAAACATCAAAAGGAAACATTCTAAATATTGGCTTCCCATAAAGTTTTGTTGAAAAGAAAAAGCTTTGTTGGAATGTTTTGCACATGTGCTGAAATCAAGCTACTGATTGCAGTTAATGGTCACCTGCTGGTAGAGGAGAGCCCAGCACAAGCTGTGCACACGTGGGTTTCAAAAGTTCTTTTCTGTATGGAGAAAGTGAGCTATGCTTTTGTGTAAAGAAGTTTTACTTTTTGATTTATTTTTCCCCCAGCACTGCTAAGGAGTTTATTAGCAGTGGCTGAAAGAAGCCTTTCTGTTCCATAAAGGACTTTGATACTTAATCTGCATAAGATTTTCAGTTGCCTTATTTTGTGTTGAATAAACCCTGGAGAAGTTATCTTGAAGGTGTTACCAAGCATATCTATATGTGGGATATTCACCGCATAAATAAATTCTAATTTTGCCTTACACTCGACCAACTACAAGAGTCTTCATTATTTTAAAAAGGCAAGCTTTGTGTGAATGGACTTCAATAACCACAATCCTTTGCAAGACAATTAATTTGCATACTTGCCAAGATGGTGGTACCTTCATAACAAGCACCCCCTGTAACAAGCTATGGAAATTCAAGGCTTAAAAGGGAGAGAGGAGGCATTGTGGGTTAAACTAGAAAGAGGGAAAGAGAAATCTATTTGAATTGGTGTGATATACAGACCTCCCTCACAAGAGGAAGAGGTGGACAGAGAGTTAATTGAAGACATACGCAGCATTACGAAGAAAGAGGAAATGCTACTAATAGGGGATTTCAATATGCCAGATGTTGACTGGCACATTCCTGCTGCAGTATCATCTAGAAGTAAGGAGATCCTGGATTCTCTACAGGGAGAACTATTCACGCAAAAGGTAGCAGACCCCACATGTGAAGGGGCCATACTGGACTTGGTGCTTACCAATGGTGAAAGTGTTTCTGATGTTATAGTAGGAGATCATTTTGCATCCAGTGATCACCAGATGGTGTGGTTCAGTATTAGCATTAGGGCTGATAAAATCAATTTAAAAGCGAGGGTCTTAGAGTTTAGGAAAACTAACTTTGCCAAGATGGGCCAATACCTCAAAGAGTTGTTAGCGGGATGGGAACAGCTGGAGGATGTAGAAAAACAGTGGGCAAAACTGAAAGGGGATCTTTTAAGGGCAACCAACCTTTTTGGCAGAATGATAAATAAATGTAAAAGGAAATTCTCTCTAGCACCTATCCTACCAAATGTGTTACCCACTAATCTTTGCAAAATTGACTCTGCCTTTCGATCTATGCATACTGATTAATTGATATATTTTAAATCATGTAAATCTTGTAAATAGTTACTCATGTATATAGTTTCTCCACTGTTAGCCTTTACACATACCCATGTTTGATGTAATATTACCTATGTTAGATTTAACATGTTTGTTCTTTGAAAACCGCTCCTGAAGGGAAGGGGCGGTATAGAAAAGCTTCACAAATAAAATGAGGCCACTATGGGCCTCAAAAGAAGTAGCTGAAAAGGTGAAGAAAAAGAGGGAGGCCTTCATAAAATACAAGAGATCACAGAGAGAGGAAGACAGGCATCTATATTTGGAAAATCTTTGAGAGGCTGGCAAAGTAGTCAAGAAAGCAAAGACTCAAAAAGACGAGGAAATAGCCAATACAATAAAATGGGAGGATAAGACATTTTCCAGATATGTTAATGAGAGGAAAAGGGCAAAAGTGGTATTGTCAGACTCAAGGGTGAAGGGGAGGAATATGTAGAAGCTGATGAGGATAAAGCGGAATTGCTTAACAAATATTTCTGTTCAGTGTTCACAGATGAAGGACAAGGGGTAGGACCTCAGAAAACATCCACAAACAGGAACAGAAGAGAGGGGCATCTTGAACGGTTTTAATAAGACTGTGTTTGTGAGGAACTAGCTAAACTAAAAGTAGAGAAGAGATAGAACCGGATGGGATACACCCTAGAATACTGAGGGAACTTGGGGACTTTCTAGCAGCTCCAGTGTTTGACTTTTTCAATGCCTCTTTGGTGTCGGGAGTGGTGCTAGTGGACTGTAGAGAGGTACATGTGGTCCCTTTCCACAAAAGCAGAAGTAAGGATGTGGTTGAAAAATACAGGCCGGTTAGTTTAATTTCAGTGGTGAGTAAATTATTGGAAGTGCTGCTAAAAGAGAAAATAGTGAGGTTTCTGGAGTCCAAGAGATTGCTGGATCCAAAGCAGCATTGATTCACCAGAGGCAGGTCTTGCAGACAAATCTAATTGATTTCTTCGACTGTGTGACCAGGGAGTTGGACCGAGGGAGAGCTCTAGATGTGGCATATTTAGATTTCAGTAACGCTTTTGACACCATTCCACACAGGCGACTTATAAACAAACTGAGCACCCTGGGTTAGAAATTGGTTGAGTGGGAGGTGACAAAGTGTACAGGTAAATGGAGCTCACTCCAAGGAGAAGGAGGTTACCAATGGTGTGCCACAGGGATCCTTGTCCTTGGTCCGATTCTTTTTAACATCTTTGTTAGTAATATTGCAGAAGGGCTGTCGGGTAAGGTTTGCCTCTGAGGATGATACCAAAATCTGCAATAGGGGAGTGGAGGAGTAGCCTAGTGGTTGGGGCAAGGTATTCAGGCCAGAAGGTCAGGGGTTCAAATCCCACTAGAGGACAGCAACCTTGGGCTGGAAGGACTGGGGTTTCTAGTCCCACAGGTGCTCCTTGTGGTCTTGGGCAAGCCACTTAACCCTTCATAGCCCATGTTCCCTGTAAAATAGTTATCTCCAAGTTATAATGCCCTGTTCAATGTAATTTCAGTTTGTTCAATGTAAACCGCACTGATGTAGAATAGCACAGTATATAAGAGAATGTAAATAAATAAAATAAATAAATAAATAGAGTAGATACCCAGGAAGGTGTAGGTAACATGAGGAGGGATCTAGCTAAGTTTGAAGAATGGTCTAGAATTTGGCAGCTGAGGAGTGCATTGTCTATTTGTTCTTTCTGTAGGTAACTAAGGATCTGTTTCCACTTAACAGGGCCGTTATGACTGCCCACATTTAGGGTGGCCAGTTTAAGAGCCAAACAGTACTTCAGAAAACAGTCGGGTTCCGGAAATTAGGGCTGCAACCTGGAAATCCCATAACGCTGGCCCACCGCTTCATCCACCCATCCCCCTCATGCCAAAACACACACCACACACACCTCAGTTCACCCCAACAAGCTGCAAACCCTACCCATTATCTCTTTATTGAATACTTTGATGTGAATGAAAACTCATTTTTCTAACACATTATCCTTCTTATGTATATATTTCTCTGTGGCTTTAATCTCATTACCACTGTATATAGTTTTTTCATTCATTATAGATTTTCTTTAATGTTCTTTGTAAAGTCATTTATTTGCTATTTGTTGTTTATTATAAACTGCTTTGACTTTCAGATTCAGCGGTATATAAGTACAGCTAAATAAATAAATAAAACTTTGTGTGATGGTGGCCATGAGAGAAAGAAAGAGGTAGAATAGGGTAGGTACAAAGACTGTTCCTTATGGGACTGTGAGCTAGACTGAGAACCCTGCCAAAAAACTGTGAAAGTGTGGTTTTGAAGATAAGAAGAGAACAGGAGAACTTGCAACCTTGGGGGTCATCTTAGACACTACTGTTTCTTTCTCTGCATACATCCAACAGATAGCTAAAACCTGTCACTTCTTTCTCTAGTGTATATACAACACTACTATTGGTCAATTAACAGAGCAATCACTGCTGATATATTGGTATCCTATTATCTGCTCATATATTCACCACTTGAAACTAAGAAAAAATTATTATTGTTCCACCAATCTAACACTGTGTACAAAGGTCTCAGTAAAAAACACACAGCTGTTCGTAAAAGGTTTTTTGATCATCACCCTTACTACTTGCTGCTGTTCACATCAATGACCTTTTCTTCACGTACACATTAGCTGTTTTTTTCTTTTTTCTCTGTGTATTTTCAATAAAAAATAATTTGTATGTTTTTCTTGGAACTGTCAAGAACAACTCCTCAGGTTAAGTCGCCAGAGGGCCCTTTGGCGTGGCCCTTTAAGCGGGGCACGAAAAGCGGGAAAATAACAGATATCCTGATCTAGCCAAACTCTGTGCACCACCAGCTATCTGACACAGAATCCAAGTAAGCCTCCTCACACATCAGCTGTTTGTTGCAGAAGCTGAGTAAGTAAGAATTCCCTTCCCTTTCACAAGGCAATCATTGAGCTACAGAGGTCTGCCCTTCCTGAAACAAAGTAACTGAACTAACATTTGAGACTCCCTGCAACAAAGTAACTAATTGAACACTGAGACTCTAGGTAGATCAGGCTTTATGTTGACCATTCTCCTCAACCCAGTGTCAGATTTTCTCTAGATTTGTTTACTGCTCTAGGAAACTCATAGCCTATGGTTTAAAATGTTCAGCCGTTTTGTGACCCTATCACCCTGAGTCTATCTGCCTACTGCAACAAAAGCCACAAATCTGCAACAAAAAGCCACAAATCACTGAACCCTGTGGTTCACACTCTCACACCTGTCCCCAGCCCCACACATTCAGATAAACCACCTCAGGCCTCCTCAAGATGTGTCCAATCCTACCATTGATCACTTTCCTCTTCACATCAGGGCTCCTTAGCTTATCACATGCCTTTAACACCTGTTCCAATTATATCCCGATTCTCCACAGCAACGGAAGGAGATGGTCAGAAAACCATTACCACACCATAACAAAGACCACTAACACATCCCACTTGCACCTACTTCACATCCCGCTACAGAACACCAAAAAGAACCAATCCGAAAAACACCAACCTAAACAGCCATTGAATTGCGCACTCATAAATGCAAGGTCAATACGGTCAAAATGGCCTGCAGTCATCGATCTTATATCAATCCATGACCTTGATATTTTAATGATCACTGAAACATGGCTATCCGATTGCGACAATGCGATCATCAATCAAATGGCACCTGATGGCTTTTCGCTCTATACCTGTCACAGGGCTAACCAGAGGGGAGGGGGAGTACTCGTCCTTGCAAAAGAAAAACTGCAATTTAGCCTAAATGATGCCTCCACTACATCCCATCTAGATACAATCTCCATATCAAATGATCACTGCACAATCAATCTACTTTACCGAGCCCCAACGTCATCACCAGACGACCGTCCTACAATCATCAATCTCGCCTGTAACTCAAACAACCCACGCTCCCCGAACTGGTTACTCGGAGACTTCAATCTCCCTTCCCTACAGAACACACATACAACAGCCCTCCTCGAGGCACTGGATGAGCTGGGCTACAAGCAACTCATTGATTCTCCCACACATATGAAAGGGAGTACACTAGACCTTATATTCGCCCCTCAGTCAGTGGCTGACACCACTCAGCAACTGCTGAGGTCCATAACTCCAGTACCTTGGTCGAATCATCATAAGCTGCTCAGATTCCACATACCCACCAGCTACTGCCTCAAGACCAATAACACAGCCAACACCCCTTCATCTAGAACCCCAACAACAAGATTTCACCCCTTCATTAAAGAGGAAGTCCTTGAGAAGGTCCTCCCCCTTCTCACTGTTACAACCCTTGACCCAGATGAATTGGTAGCTAACTGGAACAACAGCCTCAGTGCAATAGCCCACCTCCCCTCCGCTAGCAAGGAGCCAAGGAAACGTGAACATGTACCATGGTACTCGAAAGACATACGAGCATCCCTCCTACACCTACGTAGGCTTGAAAGGCAATGGCATAGAACCCAGACTGCAGAAGCTCACTGTGCATACAACTCATTCCTGTTACTACATAGAGCAAAAATAATGGAAAAAAGAAAACAGCACCACACAAATATTCTAAGGCGATCATTAAATAAATCACATGACCTGTTCAGAATCGTGAAATCACTAACAGGCGATCCAGCATTAGCACATCCACCCATGCCTCAACCTCAGGACTACTCCGACTATCTACAATCGAAGATGATTCAGACTAGTACGAACTTGGCCTCCACGGATTTTACTAGCATATACATGAAGCCACAACCAACGCTATTGCTCAAATTTTGTGAAGTATCCAGCAAAGAAATCAAAGACAGTATCATCTCTATCAACCTTACTATGGCACTCAATGACCCATGTCCAGCTAGCTGGATAAAGGAATTACGCTGTGAACTAAGCAACACACTGTGCAAAATCCTTAACCAATCATTATTAACGGGCTCTTTCCCACATAGCCTTAAACACACATCAGTCAGGCCACTGCTAAAGAATAGTAGGCTTGACCCAGCCAAAGTTGATTCCTACAGACCAATTTCGAGTATCCCCCTGCTTGCCAAAATCATCGAAAAAGTCGTCCAGCGGCAGATCCAACAGCATGTTGATGCCGAGGCACCTCTTGATCCATCTCAACATGGCTTCAGGGAAGCACACGGTGTCGACACCATCCTAACAACCCTCCTCAACAATCTAATCACAGGAATCGATGACATACACCAAGGATTCATCCTCATCTTCATGGATATTGCTGCCGCCTTCGATTCAGTTAATCATGAGATATTACTACAACGTCTCCAAGAAAAGGGAATTCAAGGCACGGCTCTACAATGGTGCGAATCATACCTGACTAATAGATGGCAACAGGTCAAGACAGGTACCACTACCTCCGAGCCGTTCCTACAGAAGCAAGGGGTACCCCAGGGATCATCCTTATCTGCATTGTTATTTAACATCTATATGCAGCCCATCTGCACTCTGATTCGTTCTTTAAACGTACAATGCCTCGCCTATGCAGATGACATCCTGCTATACCTCCCATTCACGATCAACCAGCCTGATTTCTCTCCTATTATCAGATGTTTTGAAGCAGTTTCAGATTGGCTTCTCACACAAAACCTGCGTATCAATCACAGCAAAACTGACGTTCTTTTCGTCACAAGAAACCAGAAGTTTATCCCACCTCCCTCTCTCCAAGTTAATAATGCCGAACTCAAAACAAAATCCACAATTCGCTATCTAGGCATCACCCTAGATCAGTGCCTTGACATGGTAACACATGTGAAAAATGTTACAAGAGCAGTATATCATAAGATACGAACTTTACGCCATCTTCGGCCACTACTCGACTTCACTGACTATCGGACCATTTTCCAGGCCCTAGTCATCCCACACCTGGACTTCACCAACATCATTCTCCATGGGCTCCCACAGGCAACTCTAAATCCGCTCCTGCTTGCAATGAACTCGGCTGCTAGAGAACTTGCAGGTGTACCAAGATCAGAACACATAAAGCCTGTGCTAAAGGAACTCCACTGGCTACCACTACAGGCCCGAATCCATTACAAGGCACTTATCCTGACCTTCAAAGCCTTGAGAAACCAGCCTCCTACACCCATCGGTAGACTGATCAATAACATCCATGACAACAGAGCCAGAAGATCTGCAATGCTGAACACTCTAGAAGTCCCTAAGATAAATGTAAAATGCACGAAGGCAACCGCCAATAGGGCTTTTTTGATTTATGCACCCATAGCCTGGAATGCCCTTCCCACCGGAATCCGAGCCATCATGAATCTTACCTTATTCAGAAAAGCGCTAAAATATCATCTGTTCCAAATCCACTATCCTGAATCTAGCCCTGGAAAAATAGAAAGTGCCCCCTGACCTCCCTTTCTAACTGTTCCAACAATCTAACTCAACGGGAGAATGGTTAATCAGCCCACCCCCTGGTACAGATTTTTCAATGCCATCAAACCTGTTCCAACTATGAATACCCTGTAGCTCTGTAAAATGAACTGTATATAGTTCTCCCAAGTTCTCCCCTAAGCTATTCCCCTGTTCTCTGTAAGCGCATTGTGTCATTGTCGCATTGTAGCATTGTTGTGTTCACTGTGAACCGCACTGATTTTTAATAGCGCGGTATTTATTTATTTAATTTATTTATTTAGCTGCATTTATATACTGCTTTTCACCGGGTCAAAGCGGTGTTACATATAGGGGTGGGGAGATTAAGTACGAGGGTAGGGCCAACACCGAGGAGGTGGGGAGATTAAGTACGAGGGTAGGGCCAACACCGAGGAGGCAACATTAATGATTTTGGGGTAGGACAGACTTTAGACATAGACAGGTTAGTATAGCTTTGAGTCAGAGGTTCGTTGTGGGCTGGATCAGGGGTTTGTGGGTTTATCGGTGGGATATAAGAAATGTAAATAAATAAATAAATAAATAAAATATGTCCTCAAACATACCTCCATTGTTACCTCCATTGTTATTGAACTAATGGAGATAACAATGGAGGTATGTTTGACATATTTTTAGGCGACAATGTTAAATGTTGTTTTAAATGAAACAAAGAAATAATGTTTAGGATACAACAGTTTTTGGCTGTATTTTCTTTTACCTAGTTTGCAATGTCTACATGCAATCCCCTGAGGAAACATGCATTGTGAAACGCTTGGGCGCCTTAGAAGTATGGCGTTGGGATTTGAATTGCAGCCGCCAGCAAAGTGAAGGACATTACGTGTGGAGCAGAAGCTAAGTACCAGCTGCACTGATATTTTCATACGTTGCAATATAGTCTACAATATGACTTAACTTGAGGAGTTGTTCTTGACAGTTTCAAGAAAAACATACAAATTATTTTTTATTGAAAATGCACAGAGAAAAAAGAAAAAAACAGCTAATGTGTACGTGAAGAAAAGGTCATTGATGTGAACAGCAGCAAGTAGTAAGGGTGATGATCAAAAAACCTTTTACGAACAGCTGTGTGTTTTTTACTGAGACCTTTGTACACAGTGTTAGATTGGTGGAACAATAATAATTTTTTCTTAGTTTCAAGTGGTGAATATATGAGCAGATAATAGGATACTACTTTCTCTAGAACATCAGCAAAATTCATCCCTTCCTTACCCATTCACTAGTCACCTCCCGTCTTGACTATTGTAACCTGCTCCTTGCTGGTCTCTCTCTGAATCATCTCTCTCCCCTTCAATCTGTTCAAAACTTAACTGCACAGCTTATCTTCCACGAGTGTTTCTATGCTCATGTAACCCCTCTTCTGCATACATCCAACAGACAGCTAAAACCCGTTGCTTCTTTCTCCATAAACACTGGCAAAATTCATCCCTTCGTTTCTACACACACTACTAAGACACTTATCCACTCTTTAAACTAGATAATAGGGAGAGCCAACAGTCGCCCCAGAGCGCATGGTTTGGAACAATGTATCCTTGAAGGATACTACCAAAAGAATGAAGTTTAGGGCATATCAGCAGAGAGGTTCCAAGAAAGATAAAAGTAGCCCAAATACCCTTGAGTACAGAGCAGACAGAGCTTAAAGATTCCAAATTATCCCTGTCTACAGATAACCAGATTAATATGAATAAAATACACAGTGGAAGGAGGATAACCAGTGGGACACTGTGATACCTGGGCACAAACTATATCGCAATGATAGAACTGATCTAATTGGTGGAGGGGTCGCGCTCTATGTTAGAGAGGGCATTGAGTCACATAGGATTAAAGTTTTGCAGGAAACAAAATTCACTGTAGAATCTCTATGGATTGAAATTCCATGTAAAAAGGGGAAGGCGATGGCAGTGGGTGTGTACTATTGTCCGCCTGGCCAGAATGAACAAATGGATAATGAAATGCTCAAAGAAATCAGGGCAGCTAACAAAAGTTACAGCACAGTAATAATAATGGGTGATTTCAATTACCCCGGTATCGACTGGGTCAGTGTCACGGCAGGACATGCTAGGGAGATAAAGTTCCTAGATGAAATAAATGACTGCTTCTTGGAGCAGCTGGTTCATGAACCAACCAGAGGGGAAGCCATTTTGGACCTAGTCCATTGTGGAATACCAGATCTGGTGCAAGAGATAAGGGTGTTGGGGCCACTTGGCAATAGTGATCATAGCATGATTGTGTTTGATTTCATTAATGGAGGAGGGATGGTAAGGAAATCCACAAGAAAAATAATTAAAAAAAAACAACTAAAAGGAACAGCTGCAAAGGTTAAAGACTTACATCAAGCTTGGATGTTGTTTAAAAATACTATCTTCGAAGCCCAGACCAACTGTATTCCACACTTTAAGAAAAGTGAAGCGGTTCAGAAAACTGCCAGCATGGTTTAAAGGTGAGGTCAGAGAGGCTGTTTTTGCCAAAAAAGCATCTTTCAGGAAATGGAAAAAAGAGCCAAATGATGAAAACTGGAAACAGCACAAACACTGGCAAGTTAAATGCAAGGCATTGATAAGGCAGGCAAAGAGAGAATTTGAGAAGAAGCTTGCTGTGGAAGCAAAAACATGTAATAAAGACTTTTTCAAGTACATTTGTAGCAAAAAAAAACTGTGAGAAAGTCAATTGGACCATTAGATGATAGAGGGGTAAAAGGGGCAATAAGAGGGGACAAGGCCATAGCGGAGAGACTGAATGAATTCTTTGCTTCGGTCTTTACTGAGGAAGCTGTAGGGATTTACCCATGACTGAAGTGGTGTTTAAAGGTGATACTGCGGAAGAATTGAAAGAAATATCGATACACCGGGAAGATGTATTACAACTATTTGATAAACTGAAGAGTAGCAAATCACCTGGACCAGATAGTATACATCCAAAGTTTTGAAAGAACTGAAATATGAGATTGCAGACCTGCTATTAGTAATCTGTGAACTATCATTAAAATCATCTGTAATACCGGAAGACTGGAGGATGGCCAATGTAACGCCAATTTTTAAAAAGGGTTCCAATTGTGATCCGGGAGACTAGAGATCGGTGAGCCTGACGTCAGTATCAGGAAAAATGGTAGAAACCATCATAAAGAACAAAAGTACTCAACATGTAGATAGTCATGACTTAATGGGAGACAGCCAACATAGCTTTAGACAAGGAAGAGCTTGTCTTACTAATATGTTATGGGTTTTTTTTGAAGGTGTGAATAAACAGGTAGACAAAGGTGAGTCGGTTGATATAGTGTATCTGCACTTTCAGAAAGCCTTTGACAAGGTCCCTCATCAGAGACTTTTGGCAAAACTAAAAAGTCATGGGATAGGAGGCCATGTACTATTGTGGATCAGGAACTAGTTAAAAGATAGAAAGCAGAGGGTAGGGCTACATGGCCAATTTTCCCCAATGGAGAAAGGTGAATAGTGGAGTACCCCAGGGATCTGTGCTGGGTCTGCTGCTTTTTTGACATATTCATAAATGACCTGGAAAAGGGAATAATGAGTGAGGTTATCAAATTTGCAGATGACACAAAACTATTTAAAGTTGTTAAAACCCATGAGGATTGTGGAAACTTGCAAGAGGACCTTGATAAATTTGAAGACTGGGTATCCAAATGGCGGATGAAATTTAATGTGGATAAGTGCAAAGTTATGCACCTAGGAAAGAACAACCCAAACTATCGTTACACGATGAAAGTTTCCACATTAGGAACCACCACCCAGGAAAAAGATTTAGGCGTCATCGTGGCCCTCCGCCCAGTGTGTAGCGGCAGCCAAGAGAGCAAATAGAATGCTAGGTATCATAAGGAAAGGAATGGAAAATAAAACAAAGGATATTATAATGCTTTTGTATCGTTTCATGATGCGACCGCACCTTGAATATTGTGTGCAATTCTGTTCACCGTATCGTAAAAAGGATATAGCGTTATTAGAAAAGGTACAGAGAAGAGCCACCAAAATGGTAAAGGGGATGGAAGGATACCCCTATGAAGAGAAGCTAAAAACGTTAGGGCTCTTCAACCTGGAAAAGAGACAGCTGAGAGGAGATATGATAGAAGTTTATAAATTAATGAATAGAGTGGAACGGGTAAATGTAAATCAATGGTTTACGTCATCAGAATATAGAAAGACTAGGGGACACGCAATGAAGCTATAGGGTAAGCTATTTAAGATTAATAAGAGTAAACTATTTACAACTAATAAAAGAAAATATTTCTTCCCTCAACGTGTAATCAAACTCTGGAATTTGTTACCATAGGATGTAGTAAAGGCTGTTAGTGTAGCTGGGTTTAAAAAAGGCTTGGACAAGTTCCTGGTGGAAATGGCCATAAACCATTATTGAAAGGGATCCAGGATATCACTGCTTGACCCAATACAAGCATTGTCGAACCTGTGTCTTTTGGGGAACTGCTAGGTACTTATGACCTAGATTGGTTACTGTTGGAAACAGGATACTGGGCTTGATGGACCTTGGTCTGACCCAGTATGGCATATCTTATGTTCTTAGTCATCTCCCGTCTGGACTATTGCAACCTCCTTCTTGCTGGTCTCCCTCCGAATCATCTCTCTCCCCTTCAATCTGTTAAAACTCAGCTGCACAGCTAATCTTCTGCCAGCCTTGATATGCTCATATAACCCCTTTTCTCAAGTCGCTTCACTGGCTCCCCATTCATTTCCTGCTGAGCTATAAGTGCATTCACTCTGCTGCTCCTCACTACATTTCCTCTCTTATCTCTCCCTATACTCTTCCTTGGAACTCCGCTCTTCTGGCAGATCCCTTCTATCTGTGCCCTTCTCTTCTACTGCCAACTCCAGACTTCGACCCTTCCACCTTGCTGTTCCTTATGCCTGGAACAAACTACCTGAGTCTGTACATCAGGCTTCATCTCTGGCCCTTTTCATATCCACCTGAAAACTCACCGCTTCTCGGCCAATTTTGGATCCTGATCCACAGTCTCCTATGTGTTTCCTTACTTTTCCCCTAGATATATCCTTGTGCTCAGCTGTTGTGTTGTCTATCTTGACTAGCTTGTAAGCTGTGATGAGCAGGAACTGTCTTTTACATGTGTCTGTACAGTGCTGTGTACGCCTTGTAGCATTATATAAATGATAAGTAGTAATAGCAGTTGTTCTCATGTCACTTCACTGGCTCTGAATCTGTTTCCATATCCAGTTCAAACTTCTCCTACTGATCTACAAGTGCATTCATTCTGCGGCTCCTCACTACCTTTCGTCTCTTATCTCACTCTCACCCCTTCTCGGGAACTCTGCGTCTCTGGCAGATCTCTTTTATCTGTGCCCTTCTCTGCCACTGCCAACTCCATCTCGCTGCTCCTTATGCCTGGAACTAACTACCCGAATCAGTGCATTGGGCTTCTGTTCAAATCCAGGCTAAAAACCCACCTCTTTGAAGCTGCTTTTGGGTCCTGATGTTCCTCTCTCTCTTGTTCAGTACTTATGTGTATCTTACCATACTCTAATCCCCAGTTCTGTGGTGATTTGTTTTTGTCTTGATTAGATTATAAACTCTGATGAACAGGACTGTGTCTTGCATCTTTATACACTTTATAGTGCTATACAAATTAGTAGTAGTAATAGTAAGAGGTAATAATGGCTCTATGTTGTTGATCAGTTCTGCATTTTAAACCATTAAGGAATCACAAAAGAAATGTTTCTATGGAATGACCTGCTCAGAAGCCAGACTGTTATGGGTGCAAAGAATTTGTTTTTCCAAAGAAGGAGACGAGATGACTATAGACCACTTTTTCTAGGACTATGGATGGAAAAAGGAGGTGACAAATGGGCCAATAGTTTTTAGGCTAGAGAGTGGATCAAGGGATATTCTAAAGCATGTTTACAGGTATTGGGAAAAATCTGTGTAATAAGGCTGTTGTTAATTATTTCTAGGAGATATGGGAGAAGGCCTGTTTCCTGATTCTTAATCAATGAAGGAGGAAAGGAGTCTTCAGAAGTATTTGTAGATCTCATAGAGCGAAGAGTTTTAGATAAAGAGAAGTTGGTAGCCAGATGAAATGTGGACCAGACATGACTAAGCAGGGGCGGCCCAAGGGGGGTGCGGGGCCATGTGCGGAGACTCGGTGCGGGGCCTCATTTGCATAAGTGGCCTTATTTGCATAAATATTTGCATAATGTTACCATACACTAACTTTTAGTAAACATGTCTCTTAATGAGTGTATGGATAAAGAAAGACTAAAAGATTTCTACATTACTATAATCCAGTGCCAACCGCCAGGCACATTAGGAACTACTACAAACGCTGCCCATTTAGAACCCATAGCAAACCCGCCATATCCTGACAGCATTACCAGGACTCACAAAGCACCATACCCTACCTATCAAAAGGCAACACTGCAAATATTAAACCAATACATTTCAGAGAATACTGGGGAAGGAGAACAAGTGGCAATGTCAAATAGGAATTACATAAACAGAATACCTCAGCTCAGGTTACACATGCAGAACATAGACCATCACCAAACAAGGAATCACAATTTAGAAACAGGAAGGCAATAATTAAACTGGGAACCCCAAAAGCCAAACTTGGAATGTACAACACTGTAGAAATAAAACTATAAATTAATTTCCTCTTGTACCAAACAAAGCACAGACGTTAATGAGCTTTCATATTCCAGTTAATAAATTCAAAATAAAGAGATATCTTTCTATCTTTTGTGCATTTTTTTTCAGTTGCAATTGGTCCAGCCACTTTCTTCTGGTTTCTTCATGTTTTCTGCTAACTCTCCATCATCTGCTGTCCATTTGTCCTTTCTTCTCTCTTCTAGTTTTTTTTCCATTCTCTCTCTCTACATCTGCTTTAACATACTAATCTTTCCCCTTTTGCTCTTTCCTCATTCCTATTTCATCCTCACAAATTTTACCCCTCCATCCTCAATCCCCACTTACTCTCCCAATACCCGGCCAATTATAGATTTTTCATCCCTCCCACACAAAATATTTTCCCCTCTCCATTTTACTCTCCCAGCCCCATCCCATTCTAATCCTCCCCCAACATCAGCTCCCTTCTAGTTCCAGTCTCACCCAGCATCCATTCCCTTCTAGTCCCTGCATCAGCCCATTTCCAGTCCTAGCCCCCCCATCAGCCCATTTCCAGTCCTAGCTCCCCCATCCATTTCCAGTCTGAGTCCCTTCATCAGCTCATTTCCAATCCTAGCCCCCCCATCAGCCCATTTCTAGTCATTTCCTAGCCCCATCACCAGCCCATGTCAAATCATAGCTCCCCTCCACTCAGCCCAATTCCAGTCCAAGCACCCCCATGAGCCTACTTCCAGTTCTAGCCCCTCCATGAGTCCATTTCAATTCAAGCCCCCACCACAGCCCATTTCCAATCTTAGCTCCCCCAACAGCCCATTTCCAGTCCTATCCTAGCTGCTCCATCAGCCCATTTTCAGTCCTAGCAACCCCCCAACCCATTACCAGTCCTAGCCCCCCGTCAACCAACTTCCAGTCCTAACCCCCCATCACCCCATTTTCAGTTTAAGCCCCCCCATAACCCATTACCAGTCCTAACCCCCTATCAGCCCACTTCCAGTCCTAACCCCATCAGCCCATTTCCAGTCAGCCCCCCATAGCCCATTGCCAGTCCTAAACCCCCCCATCAGCCCACAGCCAATTTACTGTACTAACCACATCAGCCCACCTCTTGTCCTAAGCCCTCCGCATCAGCCCATTTCCTGTCCTAGCCCCCCCATAGCCCATTATCATTCCTAACCCCCACATAGCCCATTACCAGTCCTAACCCCTCATCATCCCATTTCCAGACAGCCCCCATCAGCCCACAGCCCATTGCCAGTCTTAACCCCCCCCATAGCCCATTGCCAGTCTTAACCCCCCCATAGCCCATTACCAGTCCTAACTCCCCCCCGGCTCACAGCCCACTGCCAGTCCTAACCCCCCCCCCCCATTGGCTCACCGCCCATTGCCAGTCCTAACCCCCCCCCCGGCTCACAGCCCATTGCCAGTCCTAACCCCCCCCCGGCGCAACGCCCATTGCCAGGACTACCCCCCCCCCCGGCTCACCGCCCATGGCCAGTCCTAACCCCCCCCCCCCGGCTCACAGCCCATTGCCAGTCCTAACCCCCCCCCCCCGGCTCACTGCCCATTGCCAGTCCTAACCCCCCCCCCCCTGGCTCACAGCCCACTGCCAGTCCTAACCCCCCCCATCGGCTCACAGTCCACTGCCAGTCCTAACCCCCATCGGCTCACAGCCCACTGCCAGTCCTAACCCCCCCCCCCCCACTCGGCTCATGGACATTTAAAAAAAAAAAAACCGGGCCTCTGCCGCCGCGGCAGCATGGAGTGTCCCGCGGGGCCCCCTCTGCCTGGCTGAACTCTCCCGGCGCGGCTGAAGCCCTCTGCTCCAGCTTGCAGATACGCGAAGGGAGAGTGTCTCCCTCGCGTCTCTGTTAAGCCCGCAGGGGCTGATGGGAAGCAGGGGCTGATGGGAAATTTCCCATCTGCCCCTGCGGGCTTAACAGAGACGCGAAGGAGACACTCTCCCTTCGCGTATCTGCAAGCCGGAGCAGAGGGCTTCAGACGCGCCGGGAGAGTTCAGCCGGGCAGAGGGGGCCCCGCGGGACTCTCCATGCTGCCGCGGCGGCAGCGGCCCGGTTTTTTTTTTTTAATTTCATTTTTTAAAAAAGCAGAATGTTCTTTGCGCGGGGCCACCTGAAACGCGGGGCCCTGTGCAAAAAACATTCTTGCTCAATGGACGGGCCGGCCCTGTGACTAAGCAGACATGATGTCTTTGTAGATGGGAAAGGGGAGGAAGGAAGAGGGCGATGACTAGCAAGCAGAGATACTCTTTAAGTTCAAGACTTTATTTGTGAAAAAAGGCTAATGTATCAAAGAGATTGGATTCTTTAGAAGTTGAAGACAGTGGTTCTTTAGTGATAGTGGAGAATAAATTAAAACGTTTCCAAGGCTGAGATTAAAGAGGAGTAGTAGGATTTCTTGACCTTAATGATTGGCCTTGCAGTACCCTCCATTTTGCATAGGTGATGGAGTTCAGGACTTTTATGTTTCCACCATAGACTTTCAGTTCATCTAGATGTCATTTCATGAGACGAAGGCCAGTGTGGAATCACCTATAGTCATGTGTTGGTTTTATTTGCAAAGTGTTTTCCAGAGCTAGAGTGTCTAAGGCAGACAGAGGCTAGAATTCCAAGAGTCAATTTGAGTTTCAAAGTTTTGAGAAGACAGTTAGGAAGGAGGAGGAAATAGTGGAAAGTGAGCTATTGTATACAGCAGATATACTTCTGAAGGTTTTGTTAATCCAGATGGTTGTTGAGAGCAGAGGAGGAACAGATAAAGAGAAAGTAATAATAGAATGATCCGAGAAGAACAGATAGGTGAAGTTGGAGAGAAGATAAGGTTCTGAGTATGGCCAGCAGAATGGATAGAGGTGGATATATGCTGTAAGAAGTTTAGAGTATCCACATATGCAGATGAAAAATGAAATGGAAACCCCTCGAACCCAGACACTATGAGCAGTGGAATATTGAAGAAGGGAAAGAGGAATTTATTTCCTCTGTACTGAAGAAAATACAAGAGATACACATTTCCAAAGCTGACATATTTATTCTCTAAAAATAGAAAGTATTTTTGTACCTTTGTTGTCTGATCATTTTATTTTTCCAGATGGTTTGATCCAAGTCTTTCTTTACCACGTCCTCCTGTTGGTTTTCTCCTAAAGTCCTTTTCCAGGATCTCATTTCCTTTTTCTGTTTCTCCATTCTCCCTTCCTCCCTTACATCTATCTTTGACAGTGATCCTTCTGTTTCATATTTTTTCTTCATCTGGCTTTTCATATACCTATAGCTAAATTTCATTCCTCCTCTCTCTCTCTTATTCCTCAGTCTCCCTTTTTCAGTTTTTATCTACACTTATCAGATTTCTATTTCTAATTTTACTCCCATTCCTCACCTATCTCATTCCTTCTTTAGCCTCCTGTTCTCCCTTCTTTCACCCACTTCCTAGCCCCCATTTCCACCTTCTATACTTATCCCTTCTCAAGTCTTGTCTTCTTTCATCTGTCTCTCAACCCATCACCAGCCTCTTCTCCTTTTCTATCATTCATCCTTTCTTCACTTCCAGACCCTTTCTTGTTTTACCATCATTCTACATAGAAACACAGAAAAATGATAGCAGATAAAGACCATATAACCTATCCACTTTGCCAATCCATACCAAATACTAAGCTCTACAATCCCCACCTTTCCCTCAGAGATCCTCAGTGTTTGTCCCAGGCTTTCTTGAATTCAGATACAGTCCTAGTCTCTACCACCTCCACTGTGAAGTGAATCCACGCATCTATTTATTTATTGTTTTTCTATACCGCACTATTTGGCATCAGCGCGGTTTACAAGGAACAGGTTTGTACAATGTAGAACGTTCAGACATTGAACTTACATATAACAGGGAATTTAAACATGGATAACAGGTGAACTTTATACACTATGTACAAAAAGGGGATTGCATCGTAGTTGGGTTTATGATACAAGCCCTATAAGGGATGGTTAGATGTAGTGGAAAGTTATCATTGGAGATTGGTTAGGCGGCATTGGATTGAGAGACTGTTGGGTCGTGTGTTGCTGCCTAGGTGATGTTGTCGGAGTTACAGAAGTGTTGCAGAAATAGATGGTGTTTGAGGGCTTTTCTGAACTGGGGGAGATTGTTTATGGAGGTTGTCTAACACTGTTATGTAAAGAAATACTTCCTCAGATTGCTCCTGAGTTTATCCCTTTTCACCTTCATCTTATACCACTTCATTGCAGAGTTTTCTTTCTGTTGAAAGAGGCTCGCCCTCCTGCGCATTCATGCCATGGAGGTATTTAAACATCTCTATCATATCGCCACTCTCCCACCTTTCTTCCAAAGTATACATACTAGGATCTTTAAGTCTGTCCTCATATGCTTTATGTGAAGACCACTGACCATTTTAGTAGCTGCCTTCTGCACCAGCTTCATCCTGTTTATATTCTTTTGTTTGTTTGGTCTAATTTCCACTTTTACTTTCCCTATTTTTATCTCCTTCAAAGATCTGCCCCCTTCCATTGTCTCTCATCTCTCCATAGCTCTCTGTCCCATGCAGCTGCCTCCCAACCCCTTCTCAAATCCTCCAAGTCTTTTAAACCATCTCCCCACTCCCCCATATTTCCACTCAGTCTCACTCCTGTTCATACCCCTCATCCAGTCAACTAGCCCCTGTTGTCTTAATCCCAGCTCAATTCCCTATTCCCCTGTATCCCCTCATTTAGTCCCCAAGTGCCAACTCTTCCATACTACCCAGTCCCTGAGTCCTCCCTCATAATCCCATCCAAATCCATCCTGATCCACCACTTACACTCAGTATACGAGGTGTGACAAAAAAGAAATGAGACTGTGGCAGGTACGCCCATGACTCAATGCCAATTGGCTAACCACTTATGTCACTGTGTTGTGCAACATCTCGCCACTATTCTGCTATAATATTTTTCATCTCTCTGTTTTTCTTTTTCAGGTTTTTTTTGTAGCACACTGCTCCATCACTTTGTCACGCAACTGGAGGTGGCAGAAATATGGAGCAAAGAATCAACTTGAAATTTCTGGTTAAGTTGGAGAAGAGCCCAACTTAGTGTCTCCAACTTCTCCAAAAGGCTTATGGAGAAGATGCAATGTCAAGGCCGTGAGTCTTTGAGTGGCACAAATACTTCAAGACTGGCCGCGAGAAGGTGGAGGATGACCCCAAGTCAGGATGGCCTTCCACAACAAAGACGGCTGAGAACATTGACAGAGTGAACCAACTGGTGCGGAGTGATCACAGATTGACAGTGCAGATGATAGCTGAGGAGCTCAGCCTGAACAGGGAGTCAATGTGGACTATCTTGGGGGGATGTGGAAGGTGTGTGCCAAGATGGTGCCCAAGCTTTTATCGGATGACCAGAAGGAACACCGGGTCAATGTTTGTTGAAACTTGCTAGAAAAGATCAGAGAAGATCCAGAGTTCATTGGCCGAGTCATCACAGGAGACGAGACTTGGGTCTTCCAGTACGACCCTGAAAGCAAAAGACAGAACCTGCAGTGGAAGACTCAACTGTCTCCCAGAACCAAGAAGGCGCGCATTTCCAAATCAAGGATCAAGATCATGCTGATCGCATTCGTAAATGGAGCTCACTCTGAGGAGAAGGATGTTACCAGTGGTGTGCCCCAGGGATCTGTCCTTGGTCCGATTCTTTTTAACATCTTTGTTAGTGATATAGCGGAAGGGCTGTCGGGTAAGATTTGCCTCTTTGCAGATGATACCAAAATCTGCAATAGAGTAGACACCCAGGAAGGGGTAGATAACATGAGGAGGGATCTAGCTAAGCTTGAAGAATGGTCTAGAATTTGGCAGCTGGGATTTAATGTTAAAAAATGTAAGGTCATGCATTTGGGCTGCAGCAATCCAAGGGAGCAATACAGTATAGGAGGTGAAGTACTTTTGTCCACTAAAGAAGAGCGGGACCTAGGCGTGGTTGTGTCTGATGATCTTAAAGTAGCTAAACAGGTAGAAAAGGCGACGGCAAAAGTTAGAAGGATGCTTGGGTGCATACGGAGAGGAATGGCTAGCAGAAAAAAGGAGGTGATAATGCCTCTGTATAAGTCTTTGGTGCGACCTCATTTGGAGTATGGTGTGCAATTCTGGAGACCGCACCTTCAAAAGGATGTGAACAGGATGGAGTCGGTGCAGAGGGTGGCTACTAAAATGATTAGTGGGCTTCATTATAAAGCATATGAGGACAGACTTAAGGATCTTAATATGTACACCTTAGAGGAAAGGCGGGATAGAGGTGATATGATTGAAATGTTTAAATACCTCTGTGGCATAAATGTTCAGGGAGAGAGCCTCTTTCAATTGAAAGCAAGTTCTGCTATGAGGGGACATGGTATGAGGGTGAAGGGAGATAGATTCAGGAGTGATATGCAGAAATATTTCTTTACGGAAAGAGTAGTGGATCCATGGAATAGTCTCCCAGTGGAGGTGGTAGAGATGAGGACAGTAACTGAATTCAAAAAAGCATGGGACAAACACAGAGGATCTCTAAAGGTAAAAAGGGGACTGTTATAGTTGTTGATATGGAAGGACAGACTAGATAGGCCATGTGGTCTTTTTCTGTCATGTTTCTATGTTTCTTTGACCAGAAGGGAGTGGTCATTATGAGTTTGTGTCTGAGGGTCAAACAGTCAACCAGCATTTCTACCAGCAGGTCCTCAATCGCCTCCATGACCGGGTTTGGTGCAGCAGGTGGTTTCTGTGGAAAGACGTGGCTGCTCCACCACAACAATGTGCCCGCACACACCGTGCTCAGTGTGAGGCAGTTCTTGGCCAACAAACAGATCACAGCTCTCAACCACCCTCCTTATTCCCCAGATCTCGCACTGTGCGACTTCTGGCTCTTCTCCAGGCTGAAGACTGTGCTCAAAGGAACTCATTTCGCCTCTTTAGAAGAGATCAAGGCTACTGTGACAAGGGAGCTGAGGGACCTCAAGGAGGAGGACTTTACCGAGTGCTTCCGTACGTGGCAGAAGCGAATGCAGAAGTGCATTAACTCTGGGGGGCATTACTTTGAAGGGGACAATGCATAATTTGTCTGTAGATTTTGTATTAAAACATTTATGGAAAGTCTAGTTTCTTTTTTATCACACCTTGTACCAACTCAATCTTAGAGTGCCCACTTAGTGCGAGTCCCTGTACTCCCACATCTCATGTCCACAGTATCTGCCCTCCTGCCTACTTCTTCCCTTTCCTAGCCCCATCTACTTCTTTCTCCAATATTCACTGACCCTGTTTTTCCTGTACCTTAGCCAGCTTCAATTCCTATGCTCCTGCCACTCCACTCTACATCATATGCCCCTTGCTTCTCCCCTATAAAATCTATAGATGTGGTTTTCCTGCTTACTTGGTGGGGGGGGGGGGGTCAAAGGGTAAGGACGTGATTGGTAAGGGGAGGCAGAACCAATTCAGGCATTAAAACTTACAACATTTGGGGGGTAGTCTTGTCTGTCTGACTCCTGGAGACCCAGCAGCTCCTGAGTTTCTTGGCAGTGTGACTAGAAGTAGATTGCCAGGTCCTTCTTTCGAGGCAGTGTAGGATTAAGTGACACCCAGGATCACAAGGAGTGCCAGTGGGACTCAAACCTTGGTCTCTTGGCTCTAACCACAAGCCCCTTCCAGTCCCAGCCTCCACCCAGAGCCTTTCTCCATGCTCAGCATCCTCTCCTGAGCATCAGCCTCCTTTCAGTACAAGCCCCCCATCCCCAGTCTTCCTTCATTCTCAGCCCCATCATCCCAGCATCATTCCCCTTCTAGTTCTAGCCCCCACCCCCAGCCTTCCTCCATGCTCAGCCCCCCAGCATCAACCACCTTCCAGTCCAAGGCCCACACCCCAGCCTTCCTCCATGCTCAGTCCCCTCATCCCAGCATCAGCCCCTTTCTGTTTTCAGATCCCTACCCCAGCCTTCCTCCATGCCACTACAATAAAATCTGACCCCACCTACAAAACCAATATTTGCAACCTGGCTCAATCCCTACCACCTAACAACAATACCACACAACCTGCAACAAGAAATCTTATAAATAATATGATAACCCCTTCTCTCCAAGTTTAATGACCTTGCTCTATGTAACATTCCTTGTTACTGTTCAATGTTCCCTCTCTCCAAATTTAATGACCTTGTTCTATGTAATGTTCATTGTTACTGTTCAATATAAACCGCTTTGAATACAAGAAAAGCGGTAAAGAAAAATTGTTAAATAAATAAAATAAAACAAATAAATAAATGCTCAGCCCCTTCCTTTTGGCATCAGCCCCTCTCCAATTCTAGCACCTCTCCCCCAGCATCAGTGCCCTTCCAGTCCCAGCCCCCCATCCCTACCCTTCCTCCATGCTTAGCCCCCTCCTCCCAGCATCAGTCCCCTTCCAGTTCCAGCCCCCACCCCCAGCCTTCCTTCATGCTCATCCCCCTCATCCCATCCCCACAGCCTTCCTCCATGCTCAGCCCATCTCCCCAACATCATCCATCTTCCTGTCCCAGCCCCTAATCCAGCCTTCCTCAATTCTCAGCTCCTTCCTCCCAGCATCAGCCCCCTTCCATCCCAGTCTCCCATCCCCAGCCTTCCTCCATGCTTAGCCCCCCTCCCCCCCAGTATCAGCCCTCTTCCATTTCCAGCCCCTACCCCTTCCATGCTCAGTCCCTTCCCCCAGCATCAGCCCCCTTCCAGTTCCAGGCCCCCAGCCCCAGCCTTCCTCCATGCTCAGCCCCCTCCCCCCAGTAATCCCCCTTCCAGTTCTAGCCCCCTACCCTGGCCTTCCTACATGCTGAGCCCTACCAGTATCAGCCCTTTGCAGTCCCAGCCCCCCACCCTCATCCTTCCTCAATTCTCAGCCCCACTAGCATAGCCCTCTTACAGTTCCAACCCCCACCCCCAGCCTTCCTCCATGCTCATCCCCCTCCCCCAGCATCAGCCCCCTTACAGTTCCAGCTCCCCAACCTCACCTTCCTCCATAATCAGCTCCCTCTTCCCAGCATCAGCCCCTTCCAGTCCCAGTCCCCCATCCTTAGCCTTCCTCCATGCTCAGGCTCCTCCTCCCAGCATCAGTCTTCTTCTTCCCAACCCCGAGACCCTAGCCTTCCTAGATGCTTAGCCCCCCCAGCATCAGCCCCTTCCAGTTCCAGCCCCCACCCCCAGTTTTCCTCCATGCTCAGCCCCCCCAGAATCAGACCCTGTCCATTTCCATCCCTCTGCCCCCACCTTCCTTAGACCCCTTCCCCCAGCATTAGCCCCCTTCCAGTTCCAGCCCCCAGATTAATCCTTTTCACAGGAGCAAGAGAGAGTCCCTTCCCTCTTGATGCATTTGGCTAGCACTACTGCTGGCACCACGGCAGATTCTAAACCTTAGAAGAGGCACTCTAGTGACTCATTCCCAAGCTTAGCACTGCTCAGTTTACATATTTCACACTTAGGAGCAGCCTCTTGAATCTATGAAACAGTGCAAGTGTTGCCAGAACATTTGGCACAGCATGCAAAGAGAGAGATCATTTAAGAAAGACATCAGGCTTGGCAAGGTTGAAGGTTAATGCCAAAGAGGAAGGCTGGCAATGCGAAGGATGGATACAATAACAGCATCTATGGATGCCACTCTATCAACAGTGAGCCGCCTGATTGAAGGCCAGCCACAGTTTAGGACAACTATTCACAGGGTCGCCATGAGTTGGCAGCGATTTGACGATTTAACAAAAACATCACAAATTTCTAGGCAGATAACATAACATACACAGTTTTGATAAAGTTAAAACATACAATACTCCAAAGCCAACACATCAGACAAACTTAAATAGAAAGATCACACAGACAGATTTATCTGGTAAACCTTGACCAAAGGTGCTGCCATTCTGTGGCTTGCTCCAAGTAGTAATAGAATGTGAAGGTATGATGCAAGGATCATGTTACGGCTGTATTTATTTATTTAACATCTTTTATATACCACTTTTCAGTTTTATCAAAGCGGTTTACATTGAAACATAACAAGGTTTACATAGAACGGTACAGTTATAACTATTTCCATAGAACAAGGAGTGGAGGAGTGGCCTAGTGGTTGGGGCAAGGTACTTCAGGCCAGAAGGTCAGGGGTTCAAATCCCACTAGAGGACAGCAACCTTGGGCCGGAAGGACTGGGGTTTCTAGTCCCACAGGTGCTCCTTGTGGTCTTGGGCAAGCCACTTAACCCTCCATAGCCCATGTTCCCTATAAAATAGTTATCTCCAAGTTATAATGCCCTGTTCAATGTAATTTCAGTTTGTTCAATGTAAACCGCACTGATGCAGAATAGCGCGGTATATAAGAGAATATAAATAAATAAACAATTAACAATTTGAACTATTTATACAATTAACAATTGCCTGAGTGTTACAACAGTAGTCTTTCAATGTTTTAGCTGTTTGTAGTAGCTTGTGACTAGCTTAAGGAGGAAACTTTTTGAAGCTGGGGCTGCTGATTAGAATTTTGTTGCTGAGGTTGCATGTTTTATGTGGTGTTGAAGTGCTCTGTTAAAAGATGGGTTTTTAGATAATACTAGACGTCGGTGATATCTGAGGTTGCTCTCAGGTGATAAGGGAGCAAGTTCCATAGTGATGGGATATAATATTCGAATACTCTGTGTAGTGCTGATTGAGCAGAGAGTGTCAGATGTTGCTTCCTTCTTAATCGAGTGTTTAGAACTCTTTTGACTATCTCTTTTAAACATTCAGGGGATTGGTTGTGTAGTATCTTGAATGCCATCATTATGGCATTGTATTTTATTTGTGATTGGATGGGGAGCCAGTGGAGGGATTTTAAGATGGGGGTGATGTGATCTTGTTTTTTGGTTCCAATGATTAATTGTGCAGCTGTATTTTGTGCTAGTTGTAATGCTTGGGTAGCACATTTGGGTAGACCTTGAAGAATCAGATTAGAGTAATCTAATTGCGGAGTGATTATTGCCTGGCAAACGAAACGGAAGTGGTTCTGGTCGAGTATGGGTCATAGATTTTTCAGGATCTTCATTTTATAATAGGCTATGGCAGTTGGAAAAGGGCGAGGAACGAGAGACATCATTGCGGATGTGAGATGGATCCTTGAAAAGACTAAAGAATACCAAAAGGATATCTAGTTGTGCTTTATCGACTATAGCAAAGCTTTTGACTGTGTAAACCATGAGAAACTCTGGGCCACATTAAGAAGCATGGGTATACCAGAACACCTGATCGTTCTCTTGCACAATCTGTACATTGATCAAGAAGCAACAGTTCGAACAGAATAAGGAGAAACAGAATGGTTTAAAATAAGCAAAGGTGTAAGACATGCTGCATACTTTCCCCCTACCTGTTTAATTTATATGCAGAACAAATCATCAGAGAAGCAGGATTGTATGAAGACAACAGAGGTGTGAAGATTGGTGGAAGACTCATTGACAATCTTCGCTATGCTGATGATACCAAATTACTGGCGGAAAGTGAAGATGATCTGAAACATTTGCTTCTCACAATCAAAGAACATAGTCTCAAAATGGGCCTGCACCTTAATGTAAAGAAGACAAAGATCATGACAACTGGCATACTCAACAGGTTCATCGTCGAAGGAGAAGAAATTGAAATCGTGAATAACTTTAACCTACTTGGATCAACTATCAATAAAGAAGCAACAAGCAGTCAAGAAATCAGACGACGTATTGCTCTTGGCAGAATGGCTATGAAAGACCTAGATAAGATTCTCACGAGCAGAGATGTCTCTCTCCATACAAAGATTCGACTTGTTCAAGCCATGGTATTTTCAATAACATCATATGGATGTGAAAGCTGGACAGTGAAAAAGATAGACAGGAAGAAAATTGATGCCTTTGAATTATGGTGCTGGCGGCGAATACTGTGTACACCATGGACTGCCCGAAGAACAAACCAGTCTGTACTAGAGGAGATCAAACCTAAGCTTTCTTTAGAAGCTCAGATGACAAGACTTCGACTTTCATACTTTGGACACATCATACGGAGAGAGAGATCATTAGAGAAAGACATCATGCTTGGCAAGATAGAAGGTCAACGCAAAAGAGGAAGGCCAGCAATGAGATGGATCGATACAATAACAGCAGCTATGGGTACCAGTCTGTCAACAATAAACCACCTGACTGAAGACTGAACACAATTTAGGATAGCTGTCCAGAGGGTCGCCATGAGTCGACTCTGACTCGACGGCACTTAACAACAACAACATGGCAGTTGATTTATTGATGTGGGATTGGAAATTGAGCCTCTAGTCAAGGAGTATTCCAAGATATTTTACTTTACTCTTCAATGGAATTGCTCCCTATTAGTAGATTTTGAGGAGGGTTAAATGCAGTGTCTTTTGAGATTATGAGAGCTTCAGATTTATTGCAGTTAATTGCTAGGTTGCGTTGTATTAGCCATTCTGAGACTTCTGACATGTAAGAGGAGAAGGCGGAGTAGTCAGGATTCGTGTTTTTAGGGTGGAATAAATCATTAGGTCATCAGCGTATAGGTGGTATTGTATGTTGTGCTTCTGTATAATTTTGCAGACTGGCTGAATATAAATGTTGGCAAGGAGGGCGGAAAGTGCTGAGCCTTGCGGAAGTCCTAGAATTAGTGGGAAAGGTCTTGATGTGTTATTTTTTATCTTGATGTGTGTTTTTCTTTTGGAAAGGTAAGAGCAAAACCATGACAATGGGGTGTCACTTTTTCTATATACTTCAGCTTGTCTAGGAGTATGGAGTGTATTATTGAGTCGAATGTGGATGCTATGTCATAGTAAATGATGGCAGTATGGTCCATCTAGTCTGCCCAGTAAGATGGCAAGAGTAGGTGCACCTGCCGCTCCACGCAGGCGAACCCTCCCTATGTGTTTGTTTTAGGGGTGAACCCACTGCTCCGTGTAGACACCCCTCTATGTTGAGAAATTAGTTAGTTAAGTTTATTTTGATTTTATCCTGTTGCTGTAAAGGGATCCACTGTGTCTGTCCTATGCCATTTTGAATTCTGTCACTGTATTTGCCCCCACCACTTCCATCAGGAGGGCATTCCAAGCATCCACCACCCTTTCAGTGAAAAAGTATTTCCTGACATTGCCTTTCAATTTACCCCCTTGCAGCTTCATGTTATGCCCTCTAGTTTTACAGCTTCGCCGTCTTTGGAAGAGGTTTGTTTGTTCATTATTTCTCTTTAAGTATTTAAAGGTCTGAATCATATCTCCCCTGTCCCTCCTCTCCTCCATAGTGTACATATTTAGGTCTTCGTCTCTTCTCATAAGGCTTCTGACGCAGGCTCCAAATCATTTTGGTCATCTTCCTCTGAACAGTTTCCAGTCTTTTTATATCCTTTGCAAGATATGGTCTCCAAAACTGAACACAGTATTCCAAGTGAGGCCTCACCAGTGACTTATACAGTCGCATTAGTACCTCTTCCTTTCTGCTGGTAATTCCTCTTTGTATGCAACCCAACATCCTCCTGGCCTTTGCCAACACCTTGTCACACTGTTTTGCCACCTTGAGATCGCAGAAATAATCACACCAAGGTCCTTCTCCTGGTCTGTGCACACCAACCTCTCGCCCCCTATCGCCTACATTTCACCTGGATTTCTGCTTCCCAAATGCATGACACTGCACTTCTTCACATTAAATCTTAACTGCCAAGCATTAGACCATTCTTCCAGCTTTTGTAGATCTTTCCTCATGTTATCCACTCCCTCAGGGGAGTCCACTCTGTTGCAAATTTTCGTGTCATCTGCAAAAAGACAGACTTTTCCATGTCGATGTTTGATTTTTTCAGTCCCTTTGAGGATTGTGTTCAGTAGGGATGTTAATAAGGTTTCCACCCCGTGGAACTCTCAGAATCCATGCTGCTGAGGGTCGAGTGGGAAGGTTGAGTCTATGTGATTTTGTAGCTGGCGTAGGACTGACTTCTCGATTAGTTTGGAAAGAAGCGGTATGTTGGATATGGACTATGCGACAACACACTTAAATGGTTTACATCCTACCTGAATAATCGTATGCAAATAGTAAAATGTGGAGACAAAAAATCATCTCAAATCCCAATTACACAAGGCGTACCACAAGGGTCAGCATTATCATCAATCCTTTTTAACATCTATATTCAACCTATATGTAAAATTATTCAACAATATGGAATAAATTACCATCTATACACTGATGATATTATGATCTACACTGCAGTTAACCAGAATACATTTGACACAGAAATAATAACTGTTTGTTATGAACAATTGGCTCACAGCTAACAACTTTAAAATAAACCCAGATAAAACAGAAGCGTTGTTCATTTTTAATAATCAGAACTTAATAACTCCTAAAGAAATCAATATACTAAACAAACCCATAAAGGTCAGCGAGGAAGTAAAATACCTTGGTATAATCATAGATAAACATATTAACTTAAAATCCCATATAAATAAAATTACAGCTAGAGTATACCATCGTTTAAAGATGATTAGGAACCCCAAGCCAATTTTACAACTAAATCACTTTCGAATGGTATGTCAAGCAGTTATAACACCACTCCTCGACTTTGGAAATATCCTTTATCAAGGTCTTCCAAAACATACTACCCATCCCCTCCAACTGGCTCAAAATACAACCGCAAGAACTATAATGAATTCTCCAAAATTTGATCACATAACTCCCTTGCTTCAAGAATTGCACTGGCTTCCAATCATCATGAGATCGAAATACAAGAACCTCATGAATATTTTCAAAATTTTACATGAGTCATCAGCAAACGTTCTAACAACTATTATTTCTAAGGACATAGGCTCAAGGCCCAGACGCTCACAGTCTACTAACAGACTTAATTCCCACTTGAAGTTTAATAGATCCAAACAAATGACATCTAATAGGGCTTTCTCCTTTATGGCACCACAACTATGGAATTCTATTCCTAGTGATTTAAGAAATGAGTATGATATCAAAGATTTTCGAAAGTCCCTTAAAACGTACCTATTTACTGAAGCATATGGCAATCAATCTAATTCCAATAGAACAAAATGTTTTAACCCTTTGAATTTCAATTTTCCTATAATGTTTAAATTATTTTAACATTTTGTAAGATTGCAGTTATTTGTTTAATGTAATTGTAATGAATTATGACGTAATTTTGCTGTAATTTTGCTGTAGTTTATGTATAATTTAATGTAATGTACTGTAGTTTACTGTAATGTACTATCTTGTTGTCTCCCCCCCCCTCGATGTAGTCCCTCTGTTGTCTTATTGACCACTTTGATTGAACGATAAGGTGGTATATAAAACTGATTAAATAAATAAATAAAATATGGGTCGATATGAGGTTGGAGAGCTTAGAGTGGTTGCATTGTTCTTTAGAAGTGGTCTTATGGATGAGAACTTTAGTGATGGAGGCATATATCCTTGTGAGAGGGATAAATTTATTATTCTGCAAAGTGCAGGTGCTAACTCTTGTGAAGTTATCTTTATTCTTGTGGTTGGGCATGGGTCGAGGGGGGAAGTGGTAGAAACTGTATGCAGCAGAAAGAATTTTAGGAAAACCTCAGTAACTACAGTATCTCTGATTTCTTCAGAGTAGTACCATATTTTTCATAACAGAAGTGGATGCAGGATGCCAGTGAATTTGCTAGCATTCTTTTGATGACTGATATAGCAAGTTCTGTTGGGATCACTGCGATTGGTTTATAGAGGGCCCCTTTACAGACCAGAGTGTGGCCTGGTTCGAGAATTTGGAGAGAATGTAGGAAGCCTTATTTCGTTAATGTGGAAAGGTATTGTTCGTACCTTGGGTTTGAAGAGTCACTTTGTTACCACGATTCATAGATTACTAGTGCTTGGGATTCACTTATCCTTCTAGCTGAGGTAAGAGAAACTAGGAAGAGCACTTTCCATGTAAGAAACTTAAGACAGGCAGACTCTCGTGGTTTAAATGGCAACGTCATGGGAGAATTGGCACAGAGACAGTGATTTGTTTTATGAGAGAAAGGCAGAAGAGGTAGAAGGCAGGAAAAGAGAGAATGTTTTTTTTAGTTCATTGACTTCTGCCATCATGCTAATAATGTTCACATACAGAGGGTAATTTTACAAGAGGGTGCCATGGACACAGTTTTATAAGGACGTTTCTTTACAAAATATAAAGCATGTGCTAGAGAGCACGCCTTGAATGTAGGCTGATACTTTACACACATACACATGTAGATTAAGGTATTTTATAATCTACACATGTATGTTTAAACTTTGCCTATGCTCTGTCTTAACTGCGCCCCCAGTTACGCCTACTGGCAAAATGCGCATTTTCATACCAAAGTGCACATGTTTACCCTGGTCAGATGCCACATACACACGGGAATGACTTTATAGAATTACCTTTGTAAGGCCTTGATACTCTCATATGTGTATTCATCAATATCTTCTCTGCTGAAGCCGCAAAGAACCCAAAGGATGCTCAGTGCAGGTCAGCAGAAGGTCCAGAGGATGATCAATGTGGAGCAACAGGGGACCCAAAGGATGTTCAGTGCAGGTCAGCAGAAGGTCCAGAGGATGATCAATGTGGAGCAACAGGGGATCCAAAGGATGTTCAGTGCAGGTCAGCAGAAGGTCCAGAGGATGATCAATGTGGAGCAACAGGGGACCCAAAGGATGTTCAGTGCAGGTCAGCAGAAGGTCCAGAGGATGATCAATGTGGAGCAACAGGGGACCCAAAGGATGTTCAGTGCAGGTCAGCAGAAGGTCCAGAGGATGATCAATGTGGAGCAACAGGGGACCCAAAGGATGTTCAGTGCAGGTCAGCAGAAGGTCCAGAGGATGATCAATGTGGAGCAACAGGGGACCCAAAGGATGTTCAGTGCAGGTCAGCAGAAGGTCCAGAGGATGATCAATGTGGAGCAACAGGGGACCCAAAGGATGTTCAGTGCAGGTCAGCAGAAGGTCCAGAGGATGATCAATGTGGAGCAACAGGGGACCCAAGGATGTTCAGTGCAGGTCAGCAGAAGGTCCAGAGGATGATCAATGTGGAGCAACAGGGGACCCAAAGGATGCTCAGTGCGGGTCAGAGAACCAAAAGGATGCTCGATGTGGGTCAGCAGAAGGTTCAAAGGATGCTAAATGTGGGGTATCAGGGGACTCAAAGGATGCTTAATGTGGAACATAAGAGTCCACAGAGAGCAGAATGATGCACACACTAAGCAGCAACAGCAAAAGAATACACAGCAGGAGTGCCAAAATATGCTGGGAAGGGGCCTCAAAATATTCACGGAAGGAGCAACACAAAGTATAAAAGATAAATGGTGATGGCTGCAGGGGGATTGAAGGATACACACTGTGAGTAGTTCTGGGCCAAAATATACATGGTCAGAGGCCTCAAGGATGCACAATGAAGAGATGAGGCGTAGCAGTTTAATGCTGTTAGTCTATCTCACTATCTGGTTTGTCTTCTGGTGCAATCCCTGAAATAGAAGTTTAATCTGGCTCTTCAAGTGTTCCTTATTGTCACTTTCAGGTTTCTTGTACCTGCCACCTGATATATGATACAATTTAGTCGGTCAGTAATTAGTTAAATCTGAAACGTTCAGTGAATATTTCAGGACTCTGTCTTCAGTACCTCGGTTACTCATCCCTCTCCAACTACAGTATTAATAGGGAACAGTCCACTCACCACATTGCAGCAGCAGGTCTAAGCAAAATATATAGTACCAGGCACAGGTGATGATAATATGATGCCTGTCCTTGAGTTTTTCTAGCCAGCGGATCACAGTCACACTCTCACTGTACCTGAGGGGAAGGAGGAAGGCCCCGTTAGAAAGCACGCATTGTCCTCAGATTAGCTTGTAGACTATACGTTTCTGTTAAATAGCTGCAAATTAGATTATCAAAAACTATAAAAATACTCAACTATGGTCTCCACCAGTCAATGAAACCCAAAATCATATGAGGAGAACCTAAGCAGAGTAAATGCACAATATAGAAAAAGTGTTGCATTTTTTGTTGGACACATCATAGTGAGGAATTAACCCCTATTATGAATTGTCCATTTTAATCATTAATTTGCAATTAAACAGCTCATATGGTAAAAAACCCCTTTTTACTTAGCTTAAAAGGTGATACTTTCCCCAGAGTCACTCGCAGAATTTTCAACTTTTCTTCAAAGCCCATGAGTGACTCTGGGGAGTGTACCATCTTCCAAGAGTATCACCTTTTAAGCTAAGTAAAAATGGTTTTTTTTGACCATATGAGCTGTTTTACTGCAAATTATGATTAAAAGGGACAGTTCATAGTAGGGATTGATTCCTCACTATGATGTGTCTGACAAAAAATGCAACACTTTTTCTATATTGTGCATTTACTCTGTTTAGGTTCTCCTCATATGATTTTTGGCATATTGGATTTGGCAAAAGAAAAGCCAAAGACTGCGACGCCTACTTAAGAGATACCCGTACTAGCACCTGCCACGAGTAATTTTATCTGCTCGTACACTACTGGCCAGCTGTGAGCAGGGTCGGCCCGTCCATTGTGCAAGAATGTTATTCGCACAGGGCCCTGCGCTTCAGGGGGCCCCGTGCCAACAACATCCTGCGCATGTTCGGCTCTCAGCTCACCTCCCTATAGTGGCTCACAGCTCCGGCAGGCTCAGCAGCAGCTCCCTACAGCCGCCAAAGTGAAGAGCATTGTTTTCCTTCACTTCGGCAACTGTGTTGTAATGTAGATTGCTGGTGCGCCAGAGGTCAAAGGACATTTTCTGTGTCCCGGCTCTCTGCACGCCAGCGATCTACATACAGCATAGCTGCTGAAGTGAAGGAAAATAACCCTCTTCACTTCGGCGGCTGTAGGGAGCTGCTGCTGAGCCTGCCGGAGCCGCGAGCCGCTGTATTACAGGTATCCCTTAAGTGGGCGTGGCAGTCTTTGGCTTTTCTTTTGCCAAATCAAATATGCCAAAAATCACATGAGGAGAACCTAAACAGAGTAGATGCACAATATAGAAAAAGTGTTGCATTTTTTGTCAGACACATCATAGTGAGGAATCAACCCCTACTATGAACCGTCCATTGTAATCATTAATTTGCAGTAAAACAGCTTGTACGGAAATAAACTGAGTGGGGGGGGGGGGAGGTTGGACTGGAAATGGGCTGATTGGGCGGGCTAGGACTGGAAATGGGCTGATGCGAGGGGGTGGGAGAATGGAATTAGAAGGAAGTGGATTCTGAGTGGGGCTGGAACTAGAAGGGAGCTGATGTTGGGAGAGGACTAGAAAGGGATGGGGTTGGGGGAATGAGGATGGAGGGGGAAAAGATGCTTTGTGTGGGAGGAAGAAAAAACGGTATTGGCAGAGTAAGTGGGGCTTGAGGATGGAAGAGTGAAATCTGAGTGGATAATAAAGGAATAAAGAAAGAAATGGGAGAAAGAGCAAAAGGGGAAAGATCAGTATGTTAAAGCAGATGTAGAAGAGAGAATGGAAAAAATCTAGAAGAGAAAAAGAAAGGATAAATGGACAGCTAGCAGAAGACACAAAGAAACCAGAAGAAACTGACTGGAGCAATTGCGATTGAAAAATAAAATGCCCAAACTCTCTCCCTCCCGATCTGCGATCCATGGATGATTTAAAGGAGTTCAGAAAACAACTGAAATTTGTACTCTTCACTGAGTACTATGGCACAGACATCTAACAGTCTCTATTATTATAGCCTGCATATAACTTGTTTTACTGTAACGGTTCCTTGATGTTGCGTATCCCAATTTTACCTTCACTCTTTAGTTTAGTCAGTGTATGCCCCCCTGTCTCTGTTCTCCCTTCTTGTGTCTGGTAACCGCTTTGATTTAAGGAAAAGGCGGTATAGAAAACCTGTTAAATAAATAAATAAATAAAAGATAGAAAGATACTTTTTTTTTAAATTTATTAACTGGAATATGTCAGCTGTGGGAAATGTGCATTGCTAATGTCTTCGCGTTTTTGTTTACTACAAGAGGAAATTAATTTATAGTTTTATTTCTCCAGTGTTGTTGTACATTCCAACTTTGGCCTTCGGGGTTCCCAGTTTAAATTATTGTTTTTCTATTTCTAAATTGTGATCCCTAGTTCTTTGTTTGGTGACGGTCTATGTTCTGCATGTGTAACCGAGCTGAGGTATTCTGTTTATGTAGTTGCTATTTGACATTGCCACTTGTTCTCTTTCCCCAGTGAGATGTATTGGTATTCTCTGAGATGTACTGGTTTAATATTTGCAGTGCTGCCTTTTTGATAGGTAGGGTTTGATGCTTTGTGAGTCCTGGTAGTGCTATTACAATACGGCGGGTTTGCTATGGGTTCTAAATGGACAGTATTTATAATACTTCCTAATGTGCCTGGCGGTTGGCACTGGAGTATAGTAATGTAGAAATCTGGTAGTCTTTCTTTATCCAGACGCTCATTAAGAGGCGTGTTAACATTATGCTAATATTTATGCAAATGAGGTTTTTTATGCAAATGAGGCCCCGCAATGAGTTTCTGCACATGGCCCCATGCCCCCCCTTGGGCTGCCCCTGGCTACGATTACTGTTATATATGGATATAATCAGAGACTTAGCATGCATGAGTAGTACTACTTCAAACTAATCCTTTATCCTGTAAACTGAGCTTGCAGTTGCACTAATGTTGGTTGTGAGGACCCTTGGCTGAAGTCATCCGTACTACTACTGGGCAGGAATAATGTTAGCTGATGTTATAGGGTGCTGTATGGATGGAGATCCATTTCCTCATGTTGTGGTTCTTTACAAGTGTGAATCTGCGCTGATGCTAGGTGTGAGTAGTATTACCTGAGGCAAGTAGACAGATGAGACTTATGTAAATTAAACGAGTTTTTATCATTCTGCAGGTCCTCCTATCAAATCTAAGCACAAGGGCAGACAATTATGTAAACAGTGCAAGTAGAACGACAGTTAGTCACATATCTTAATTTGTATATGTGCCCCATCCAGGGATCACTCCAACTAGATAGAGCAAGAAGTCTCAAACATGCTGCATTGTCCACAAGGTGAGTGATTCCCTTCCTCAGGATCCTCACTAGTTTCTCGATTGATATCTGCATGAACCATATAATGATGGAGATTTTTACCATGAGTATAAGCAATAAATGGCCGTGTCCTGAATACCCCACAGAGAGCCAAAACATGCCAGTGTGTGTATGTGCTGCGCATCAGGCTTGCAGCTCCCTCCGACTAACTGTCATTCTACTTGTGCTACTTACATAATTGTCTGCCCTTGTTTTAAGATTTATGTTGGGAGGACCTGCCGAATGATAAAAACTCAGTTAAGCCCAGACATAAGTCTCATCTGTCCACTCAGATCTTATCGGCACTGCTGGTTCAACATTGCATTGAACTGACTCATTCTTAGCATGATATGTGGTGGTTTATCATTGGTCAAGTATCTCCCTCAATATCAGGTGATAGAAATTTGTTGTTTGTACATTTAGAACAGCGTTGGATCTTTTGTCTAAACAGTCTACAGTCAGGTAGTCTTAATGAAGACATTGAATGCTTTTCAGTGTTGTAATGATGTCTTTATACTAATTTTTTTTGGTCTGCAGGTTCCTTTAAAAACACCGGAAGTGTGGGAATCTCTTTACAGGAACCCTATTACTCTCCAGCCTTGCAGTCTGTTCTCCTGAAGCAGTCATTTGGAAATTAATGTGGCGAAACTCAAGTTCACATGTTCTTGCGGCCTGAGTGTTCCCCTTGCATTCATCCACTTTCGGGTAAGTCTTTTTCCTCGCTATTTAGTTTGCTCTTGCTGTTTCAGCTGTTGCAGTTCCCAGCCCACTCAATTCAGGCAGCCTCTACTCTTTCAACCAATATGGCTGCAATTCCTGTCCTATGGAGCTGGAGGCCCCCTGCCCCCCCTGTCTTCACGGGCTCCACGGCTAGGGATGTTTCTAACCTTCTTCTTTGCTCTTCTTCCACCCCTCTACTGCCCTCCGTCTCAGCCGTTACCTTCCTGCAACTGGCTTTACTGAATTGCCGATCCTTACATTCTAAAATTCCCCTCATTCAGGATCTTATTTTACAGCATGCAGTGGACGCTTTGTTTCTAACAGAGACGTGGCTTAAGGAGGGCGAGGAGCCTCTTCTGAACCGCTGTCTCCCCCCCCCCCGGTTATTCCGCTCTCTCCACCTGTTGTCGTGGTCGCAGTGGCGGGGGGGTTGCCGTGCTTTATCACTCCTCGCTGGCCCTTCAGGAAATACCATCCCCTGCACTTCACTATCCTGAGTCCCTCCTCCTTCATTCAAATTCCTCCCCTCCTCTACACTTCCTTCTTATCTATGCTCCACCCTCCCTTCCCAACCACGTGGGACTCGCTTGTCCTGACTCTCTCTGAACTTTCCCTTATCCATCAACAACTTTTGATCCTAGGTGATTTTAATCTCCATGTAGACTCCCTTCCCCTCTCCTCTCCCGTGATTCCGCTTTTCTTTCTCTTCTCTCTGACCTCTCTTTGTGCCAACATGTCTGTGTTCCCACGCATTCTGCTGGTCACTCATTGGACCTGGTCATATCCCATTCCTCTTCCCGCTTAATTCCCTCGTCTCTCCATACCCTGTCCATTCCCTGGTCCGATCACCTCTGCCTATTTTTCTCTATTCCCTTCTCTTCCCCTCCCTCCGCCCAGATTGCAGCTTCCCCCTCTCCACGTCTAGTTTGCCGAATCATTCCCACTACTCATGCTCAATTCCCCTCTTCTGATTCTATTTTTCCCCCGGACTTCCATTGCCTCTCAGTAGACTGCCAGGTTCAGACCTGGAACTCTGTTCTCACAGAGGCACTGGATCAGCTTGCCCCTCGTCAGCCTCTTCCCTCATCTCATACCCGTCATTGCTACCCCTGGTCCCACTCCGGTCTCTTCCTCCATTGTTCTTATTTGTGTCACGCTGAGCGACACTGGCGCAAACATCCATCTCCCGCTACCTTAGCACATTTTCGTTATTGCCATTCCCATTACCGTTCTCTGCTCCAATCCTCTAAGTTGGACTACTTCTCCAGTCATATCTCCTCCTCAGCCAACTCTACCCGTTCGCTCTACTCTGCCCTTCGTTCTCTCTCTGCCTCCCACTCTCTTACCTCCCCAGCCCCCTCCCCTGTCTCTCCTGATCCTGCCATCCTAGCCACCTATTTTGCTTCCAAAGTCCAATCTCTCCGCTCGCTTTTTCCCTCCTGTCCTCCTTCCCTCTCTCCATCCTCTCCTCCTCCTTCCCCCTCCCCCTCCCCACCTCTCCCTCCCCACACCACTCTCTCATAGCTGGTCCTCCTTCCAGCCCGTGACCATCTCTGATCAGTCCAAGGTTTATTCCTCAACCCGTAAAACCACCTGTACCTTGGATCCTATCCCCTTCCAATGGCTTATGAATACTTCTCTAGACCTCTCTCCTCAGATACTCTCTATTATCAACTCTAATCTCTATTCTGGTTCCTTTCCCTCCATCTGGAAGCATGCCATTATCTGTCCCATCCTTAAAAAAGACTCCCTTGACCCCTCTTCCCCAGACAATTGGCGTCCCGTCTCAAATCTCCCCTTCCTGTCTAAAATTCTTGAGAAACTGGTCTTCGCCCAACTCTCCTCTCACCTTGAGGCTTCCCTGGTTCTATACCCCCGTCAATCTGGCTTCCGTTCCAATCACAGCACCGAATCCATTCTGCTCTCTCTCCTCAACGACCTGCGTATCGTCTACGATCGCGGTCTTTTCTCCATTGCCGTTTCCCTAGACTTATCCGCTGCCTTTGATCTTGTAGACCACCACAGCCTTCTAGCTCGGTTACATAACATTGGTCTCTCCGGTTCTGTTCTCTCTTGGTTTCGTTCTTTTCTCTCCCATAGGTCTTTTTCTGTTTCCGCAGGTCCCTCATCCTCTCCACCAACCCCTCTTCCCTGTGGTGTCCCCCAGGGCTCAGTCCTTGCCCCCCTCCTATTTAATGTCTTCCTGGCCCCCCTTGCCCTTCTGATTCAGCAGCATGGTATCACAGCTCATTTTTATGCAGACGATATTATTCTCCTTCACCACACTGACCCTACTACCTTGGACCTGTTGTTGTTGTTGTTAAGTGCCGTCGAGTCGGAGTCGACTTATGGCGACCCTCTGGATAGCTATCCTAAATTGTGTTCGGTCTTCAGTCAGGCGGCTTATTGTTGACAGACTGGTACCCATAGCTGCTGTTATTGTATCGATCCATCTCATTGCTGGCCTTCCTCTTTTGCGTTGACCTTCTATCTTGCCAAGCATGATGTCTTTCTCTAATGATCTCTCTCTCCGCATGATGTGTCCAAAGTAGCTCCTCTCAATTCCTGCTTGACATCGGTGGCTACCTGGTTCTCCTCCAATTTCCTGCATGTAAACGCATCAAAAACGTTTGCCATTTGGTTCACCTTCGGTGCTCCCGTTCCATCCCTCGCTCCTCTTTTGTCCTCCACTCCTCTCCCTCTTGTCCCCTCCCTACATTGGGGGTTATCCTGGATTCTGCCTTGTCTTTCAAAGAGCATGTTTCCGCTGTGGTGCAACGGTGCTTCTTCACTTTGAGACAACTTTGCGCAGTTCGCCCTTTCTTATCCGTCCCCGCTATGACCACACTACTCTTATCCCTGGTGGTATCCCGTCTGGATTATTGTAATGTCGTCTTGGCCGGCCTTCCCCAGTCACAATTGCAGAGATTACAACTGGTTCATCACACAGCAGCACGTCTTCTGATGCATGCTTCACGCTTTGATCACATCACCCCTCTTCTGATTCACTTGCACTGGCTTCCACTTCCCTATCGCGTACAGTTCAAGGTGCTTATTCATGTACATAGATCCATTCACACCGGTGTCCCCCTTTACCTCGCAGACCAAATCCGTCTTCACTCCTCCCATCGTTCTCTTTGGTCGGTTCATCTTTTTTTTTTTTTTTTTTTTATACACTTGATAGACCGCTTATGTCAGAAACATTAAAGCGGTGTAGAAATAAAATAAAAAGGCAGCACTGCAAACTACGGAAAAAGGAACGCCAAAAATAATAGGAAAGAAAGAAAAAGAATAGCACAAAAACCTTACAAACAGTAAGCAATAATCAACAACTGAACACGGGCAAAAGACAAACAGCACAACCAACAAACAGTAAGCAATAATCAACCAACAGGCAGTAGGCAATAATCAGCAACTAAACACGGACAAAAGACAAACAGCACAACCAACAAAGACAAACAAGGGGGTGGCAGGACCAAACTAAGCTAGGACAGGACAGTAACCTGAGGCGGTATCAGGAAGGGAAATCAGGGGGGGAGATCAAACACTTTCTGAAACAGATGAGTTTTAAGAGAAGATTTAAACTGCGAATAGGAGGATTCTAAACGGAGGGACGAAGGCAGGGCATTCCATAACCAGGGTCCAAGAAAGAAGAAAGCAGCGTGACGGGTTTTTCAAGATGTGCATGAGACGGGGATGGTAAGGCCAGACGATTAGCATGAAGGGAGCGGAGCTGACGGTAAGGCGTGTGGAGAGAGATTAAATCAGCCAGGTACAGAGGATTATTAGTATAAATTGCACGATGAGTGAGGATAAGGAGTTTGTAATGAAACCTAACACGGAGGGGCAACCAATGAAGGCGAATGAGAATGGGAGTAATGTGATCAAAGCGACGGGCGAAGGTGATAATACGGGCAGCAGTATTCTGAATGAGCTGAAGACGTTGAAGTTGGTAATTGGGAAGATTGGCCAAAAAGATATTACAATAATTGAGACGACTGATGATGAGAGCAAGGACGAGAGTGACCAGGGACCCGAGGGGAAGAAGTGAACGAACAGCCCGAAGCTGGCGGAGAATAGCGAAAGAACGCCTAGTAAGGGAAGAAATATGATCACGGAAAGAAAGAGAAGAATCAAGAATCACCCTGAGGTACCGAAAAGAAGATACCAGAGGAATGGGAATAGAATCAATCGTGGGGGCAACAGACGGACACGACCCACTCAGTGAAACCCACATAGCAGTGGACTTAGATGGGTTAAGACGGAGGAGGTGCTGAGAAAGCCAAGAGGCCACATGAGAAAGGCAAGAGTTGAAGGGGGAGAGATCCAGGAAAAGTGGAGAGGTGTGATAGAGCAGAATAATATCATCCGCGTAAACATAACAGGACACTGGGTATTGCTGTAATACAAGAAGCAAGGGGGCCAGGAAAATATTAAACAGCAAAGGGGACAATACAGAGCCTTGGGGGACACCGCAAGTGAGAGGAAGAGAACTGGATGACTTACCATTTAAGGTAACAGAAAAGGAGCGAGCAGTGAGGAAGGAGTGAAACCAAAGAAGAACCGCACCACGTAACCCCACCTCAGCAAGACGAGTGAGAAGAAGAGTGTGATCGATTAAATCAAAAGCCGCAGATAAGTCCAGTGAAACCAATAGAGTGATATCACCGCGATCATGTGCAACGTGTAGTTCATTTAAAACAGCCAAAAGGACAGTCTCAGTGCTGTGACCCTGTCGAAAACCGGCTTGCCGGGGGTGAAGGGTGTTCGTGGACTCGATGTGAGAAGACAACTGAAGGAATGCAAGACGTTCCAGGAGTTTGGCCAGGTAGGGGAGGTTCGAGACAGGGCGCCAGTTGGCAAGGACAGATGGATCAAGGGAAGGTTGTTTTAAGAGTGGATGGACAATAGCCGACTTCCATGAGGAGGGGAACAAACCAGAGGAAAAACTTGTATTAATGATAGTAGTGATAATAGGGACCAGCTGTAGTGAAGGTTCAGACAGCCAATGAGAAGGAATTGGGTCTAGGGAGCATGTGGTCTTACGAGAAGTGGATAGCGCCGAAAGAAGTTCAGCAGGGAGAACCGGATGAAAAGAGGACCAGGTATGGGCAAGAGCCCGATTGGGCATAGGGGAAGATGGCAGCAATGCATAATCAGTAGCAACTGGGTTGCAGGGGGAAGCAGGTGGGGAAAGTGGGGGTGGAAGGGGAGTAGAAAAGGAAGCACGAAGGTTAAGAACTTTCTCAGAAAAGAAGGCAGCCAGTGAATGGGGATCTGGGGCCTTTGCAGTCATAGCATGGGGAGAACTGGTGGACAAAAGTTTGTGCAAGATCTTAAAGAGCTGGCGAGAAGAGTTTGCCGCTTCAGTGATTTCAGCCTCATAATGAGCCCGTTTTGCAGATTGAATAGCCAAACGGTAGGCAGCATAAAGCTGCTTGAAACGGACATGTAAATCAGGAGAGGGATGGCGAGACCAGCGGCGTTGCACCTGACGGAGTTGGGCCCGTTGCAATCGCAAAGCTGGATGGAACCAAGAGTGACCAGGGTTGGACAGACGGGGGCAAGGCCGCAATGGTGCTAACTGGTCCAAAGCATCTTTAAGGAGGGAGTCCCAGAGGGAGGCCTGGTTGTCAGGAGACAGTGATGCAAAATCCGGGGGAAAAACTGAGGGAGCGGGGGGAAAGGAATACAGGGTATCTGGAGTTAGACGGCGGCGAAGAGGAGGGGGCGAAGAAGGCTCCAGGAGAGAAGGCGTCACAGGGGAAGAGAAAGTAACTGAAAAAAGGACACAACGGTGATCGGACCAAGGGATGTCCAACAAGGAGGGGGAGGAAATCTGAGCCGACAATGCAGGTGATGATACTACTAAGTCCAGAGTGTGACCGGCAATATGAGTAGGGCCTGTAACATGTTGGTGAAAGGCAACATCATGGAAGAAATTCAGAAAGGCAAAGTCCCTCTGTCAACTGGGGTTATCAGCGTGGATGTTGAAATCACCCAAGATAATAAGACCAGGAAACTGCAGGACAATATCGGAGAGAAACTGTAGAATACCCTCCCAGCGCTCCGTAGAGAGGGAAGGTGGGAGATAAAGAAGAAGAAAATAAAGTGGGTGGGAGGAGTGAAGACGAAGGAGAGACTCAGAAAGTGCAACAGAGGGGGACGTTACTTCCTCAAGAATAATAGAGGTACGGTAGAGCAATGCAACCCCCCCCCCCCCGGCCCAGCCTGGGGGAAGAAAGAGCTGAATTTCCAGAGGGCAGGGAGCTGGCGAGAACAGGGCTGTCGCCCTCCTTAAGCCAAGTCTCTGTGAGAAAACAGAGATCAAGAGAATTTTGCAAGATCAAATCAGACACCAATAAGGATTTGGACTTAAGAGAACGACAGTTCAACAGCGAAACCTGGAGCATGGTAGTGGGAGCCAAGCCGGTGGACACAAGGGGAAGAGAGGACCGCTGCGGTAACGTCCTAGTAGGTTTACAGGGAATTAAGTTAACATAACAACTGAACCGCATGTCCCTTCCTTCTCCGTCACAGGCCCATCTTGAATCCACCCGCTCTTCTGCTTTTTTCTTCTTAGGCCCTCGGCTCTGGAACTCGCTCCCCCTGGCCCTCCGTCTCGAACCTTCCTACAAAACCTTTAAGACCCTGCTGAAGTCCCATCTGTTCTGCACGGCTTTCAACCTTCCCCCTACCCCTGCCCTCTCCGTTCTCCCACATCATTGATCTCTTAATCCCACTTTTGCCTTGTTGTTTTACTCTCTCCTTTTATTCTATCCTATTTCGTACCTTTCTTTCCTGTTACTTATGGCGTTCTTTTCCTTTTCTGCAGCCTTCTAATTTTTATTATTGTAAACCGCTCTGGTACCTTGAGTGTGAGCGGTATATAAAATGTTTTAAGAAAGATAAAGATAAAGGGTCAACAGCTGGGAGGGTTTATGTTTCCTTTGGACAGTTGAAGCTAAGTACTTTTTTATATGCATTTAAAAATGTAAAAAGCATATGGGCTTTGATGACAAGGACCGATGAAAGAAATCTTCTAGCATATGGGCTTTGATGACAAGGACCGATGAAAGAAATGTTTAGTGCCCACAGCCTTGGCTTATAACCTAATATGGTGGGGACACCCCAACTGAGGTCCTTACTCATCTTAATTTTTATGTATTTATTTCTGCTATGGTGGAATAGCATTTTTTCTTGCAAAAGTGATTTTGAACAAGTTCAATTACTGGTGTTTCTTATTTTGGGGATGGACATATTTTGAATGAGCAATGTTTCAGGGAGTCTTTCTTAGTAGTTGGTATATGCACTGTAGGTACATACACATGGGCAAGTATGGGAGGGAGGTTCTGGAAGACAAATGTAGGCTTTTAGGTAGAAAGCCGAAATTCAGAACCTCCAGGATAGTGTTCTCAGATATCCATAATGTTTCAACCTCAGGATCTAAGAGGCAGGCTGAACTCTGCACCTCAATGCATAGATGAGATGATGGTGCAGGGAAAATGGATTTAGATTTGTTAGGAACTGGGCAACATTCTGGGAGGAGGGGAGCCTATTTCTAAGAACCAGGGCAGAGCCAGACTGCTGGTGCTAAGTTTTAATAAGGAGACAGAGTGGCTTTTATGGTACATACTTCTTTTTACTGAGGAAGGAAACAATTATACAAACAAACTGTAAAAGACCAGACCGTATACATTACAGGCCTATACATATATGTCATCACCTTCCATTTTTAAAGAATAAGTACACCCCATTCCCCCTCACCTCACCCAGTAACAATAACAGGAAGAAGACCCAAGGCCAGGGACATCCCGGGAGGGCCTGGGTTTTCCGCTCCTCCCACAGCATCCCATAGCCAGCATAACGTATCAGTCAATTCCCCCCTTACCCTCCCCTCTCCACCTATGTGGAGCTCAATCTCCAATGAAACAACACACACTCGTCTGGCCCATTCATGCACAATGCTTAAGTATCCAACTCCGAGCTTGAGGGGTAAGGGATCCCAGACCTCCAGAAAAGTAGCCCATAATTAGGCATGTTCATGGGCATGTTCCCGCTCTAGGAGTAGCAGCTGATGAAGTTAAGTCCTTCATTGCCAGTATGAAGGGCCCTCCCAGGTCAACCAGGATTGTAGCACAGCCCTTTGAGCAACCAGCAAGGCCAGCCGCAACCAAGATCTGGAGCCGTCCCCCATATAGACTGTATCATCAAGTTCTTTCCAATTATCAACAACAGTCAAACCTGGGAGAAACCTGTTGGCGATTAGTATAACTGATACCTTCTCACTCTGGACCTTGAAGAGGGTCTTGGCAACAAGGGGGGGGGGTCAGTGGGAAAGCATAGAGTAGGCCCTCGGACCACAAAATCAGGAAGGCATCTGCCACCACTCTCCCCAGGTGTGGCTGGTGCGAGCAGAAGCGAGGCAGCTGCGCGTTGTCTGGGGAGGCGAATGGGTCCATCATAGGCCTGCCCCAGAAGTAGAAAAGTTTAAGTAGAAATTTAAGCGCCAGTCATGTGAACGAAGGACTCTGCTCAGCCTGTCCACCAGGCAGTTGTCCTGGCCCGGGATGTACACTGCTCGCAGGAGCATGCTGTTGCGTGATGCGAAGGAGAGGAGGGCCATTGCCTCCTGGCAGAGGGAGTATGAGCCCATGCCCCTTGCTTGTTGATATAAAACATGGCAACCTGGTTGTTCATCTGGATCAACACAGTCTGGTGTCACAGGCAATGGTGGAACGCTTGTAGGGCCAAGAAGATTGCCCTGAGCTCTAGGAGACTGATCTGTAAGAGTGACCCCTCCCAAGACTAGCTGCCCTGTGTGCAGCGGTTCCCACAATGCACCCCCCCCAACCCTGGAGGGATGTGTTCATGATCAGGGTCCTCTGTGGTGTGGGTGACTGGAAGGGCATTCCCACCTGGAGGTGGCGCAGGTTTCGCCACCAGTTGAGGGACTCTGCCAGCCAGTGGGTAACCCTGACCCTGTCCCGTAGCCTGCCCGTGGCTTGAGTCCACTGTGAACAGAGGCACTATTGGGCTGACCACATCTGTAAGCGGGCTAAGGATGTGACATGTACCATCGAGGCCATATGGCCCAGCAGGCAGAGGAGGAGGAGGTGAGTCGGTACTGACCAGTGGCATTGTACCTCTCCTGCCAGTTGTTTGAAGCATTCTGCCCTCTCTCTTGGAAGGGCAGCCTTGGCTTGCAACGTGTCTAGCTAAGCGCCTATGAACTCCAGACTCTAGGCTGGAGAGAGATGGGATTTGGGTAGTTGATGATGAACCCCAGGTGCTGCAGAAGGAGGGTTGCGTGCTCTGCGGCCTGACTGACCTCTGAGGCTGTAGCTAATACTACTAACTACTACTACTACTGAGCATTTATATAGTGCTACAAGACATACGAAGCGCTGCACAGACATGTAAGAGACAGTCCTTGCTCATCAGAGCTTACAATCTAGAAAAGACAGACGACACAAGGGAAACACAAGGAGATCATGTGTGTCAAGATCCAAAAGTGGCAGCGAAGAGGTGAGTTTTCAGCCTGGATTGAAAAGGGTCAGAGAAGGCACCTGATGTACAGACTCAGGTAGTTTGTTCCAGACATAAGGAGAAGCAAGGTGGAAGGATCTAAGTCTGGAGTTGTCAGTAGAAGAGAAGGGTACAGATAGAAGTGATCTGCCAGAACCGTGGAGTTCCTGAGTCGGAGTGTAGAGATGTATAAGAGAGGAAAGGTAGTGAGGAGCTGCAGAGTGAATGCACTTATAGGTCAGCAGGAGAAGTTTGAACTGGATGCGGAAATGGATAGGGAGCCAATGAAACGACTTGAGAAGGGGGGTAATATGAGCATGACGAAGCTGGCGGAAGATTAGCCATGCAGCAGAGTGTTGAACAGATTGAAGGGGAGAGAGATGATTCAGCAGGAGACCAGCAAGGAGTAGGTAACAATTGTCAAGATGGGAGGTGATTAAGGAGTGGCTAAGAGTCTTAGTAGTGTGTTCAGAAAGGAATGAGCGGATTTTGTTGATGTTATAGAGGAAGAAACGACAGGTCTTAGCTACCGAATGGATGTGTGTGGAGAAGAAGAGAAAGGAGTCAAAGACGACCCCAAGGTTGCGAGCCGAGGAAACACGGAGGAGTAGAGAGGTATCCACAGAGACTAAGAAAGGAGGAAGAGGAAAGGAGCTATTAGGGGGAAACATAAGAAGCTCGGTTTTGGCAATGTTCATTTTCAAGTGGCGGTGAGCAGGACCGTAACGAGCCCTTGCGAGCGGTGCAGACGCACAGGGCACAAAGACTTAAAGGGCGCATTTCAGCTCTCTGCTGTTGCCTGCCACCGCCACTTTTTCAGCAGCAGGCAGCAGCAGAGAGATGAAATGCGCTCCTTAAGTCTTCGCGCCGGCACACTAAGCAGGTCTGGTCTCTCCGGGAGGGACCAGACCTGCTTAGTGTGCCGGCGACTTGCAGATTGGGCACGCGCCCCCCCCTGTACCCCCATAAAGTGTCTAAATGGAGGTGCGGGAGGAGGGCGCATGCCCGATGTGCAAGTCGCGCAGGGTGCATTTCGGTACGGCTCTGGCGGTGAGACATCCAAGCAGCAGTGTCAGAAAGGCAGGCAGAGATCCAGGTCTGTATAGCCAGAGAAATTTCAGATATAGAGAGGCAGATCTGGGCATCATCAGCATAAAGATGGTACTGAAAGCTATGGGAAGAGATGAACACACCAAGAGACTGGGTATAGAGGGAGAAAAGGAGTGGACCCAAGACAGATCCTTGGAGTACACCAACCGAGAGCGGGATACAGCAGAGGAGGATCCACCAGAACAAACACTGAGAATGCAATGGAGAGATAAGAGGAGAACCAGGATAGTACAGAGCCATTAAAACCAAGTGAAGACAGTGTATCAAGGAGAAGGTTGTGTACAGCAATGTCAAAAGCAGCAGAGAGGTCAAGAAGAATGATGACTGAGTAAAGGTCCTTGGATTTTGCCAGGAAGAAGTCACGGAGACCTTGGCAAAAGTCGTTTCAGTAGAATGTAAAGGACAAAAGTCAGACTGTAAAGGATCCAGGAGGGCTTGAGAGGAGAGAAAGTCAAGGCAACAGCAGTGAACCGCACATTCAAGTAGTTTAGAAACGAAGGGGAGGAGGGAGATGGGTCGATAGTTAGAAGGACAGGTGGGATCAAATGAGGGTTTCTTGAGGAGAGGTGTAACTACAGCATGCTTAAAGGCTGCAGGGACAGTTGCAGTAGAGAGTGATAGGTTGAGAATATGAAAGATGGAAGGGACAACAGTGGAGGAGATGGGGCTTAGGAGATGGGTGGGAATAGGATCAGAGCGGGTAGTGAGTTTGGAGGAGGAAAGAAGGTGTGCGGTTTCCTCCTCAGAGATCACAGAAAAGGAAGAAAGGGTAGCAGAGGTAGAGAGGGAAAGTTGGGAGTGAAGAGGGGAAGTACCTGACTTTGTGTGGAATTGGAGGGTGATCTTGTGGATTTTGTCATGGAAATAGTCAGCCAGGGTTTGAGCAGAAAGAGAGGGAGGGGTTGGAGGCAGAGGCACCTTGAGGAGAGAGCTGAGAGTAGTAAAGAGACTGCGAGGGTCAGAGACAAGAGAGTTAGTCAGATGGACATAATAGCCATGTTTGGCAAGTGCTATGGCTGACAGGAAAGAGACAAGCATGAATTTGAAGTGTAGAAAGTCTGCAAGGGAACAGGATTTGAGCCAAGCACGCTCAGCTGAATGGGCACAAGAACGAAGATAGTGGATGAAAGCCAGGGCTGGGGTGCAGGGCTGGGGTGCAGTACGACTCACAGGATGTGGCATGGGTGGAGCAAGAGTATCCAGAGCAAAGAAGAGTGCAGCGTTATAGGAAGCTATTGTCTCATCAACAGACTCAGATGACAGTGAAGGAAAGAGAGGATGAAACAGTGGAGGAGAGAACCAAAGGGTCAATAGCATGAAGAATTCTAAAGAGGTTGGAGGAGACAGGATGAGGTTGAGGTAGCGGGTGATAAAGAGTGAAGCTTAGCAGGTGATGGTCAGATAAGGGAAGAACTGAGGTACAGAAGTTTGAGGGTAAGCAATTAGAGAAAAATACAAGGTCAAGGCAGAGGCCTTGCTGGTGCGTGGGGGCAGTAGAGCAATGAGGAGGTAAGGGAAAGGAGCTTTAAAGCATAAGGATCAGAGGGGTTATCACATAAATGTTAAAATCCCCAAGAATAAGAGTGGGGGAAGAGGAATTCAGAAAGAAGGAAAGCCATGAGTCAAAGTCAGTGAGAAAGTTAGAAGTGGACTTGTCAGGAGGTCGATAAAGCGTAGTTACTCACCTGTAAAGCATAGTTACTCACCTGTAACAAGTGATCTCCGAGAACAGCAGGAATTTAGTCTTCACATATGGGTATCATTGGTACCGATGGACCCTGTGGGGGAACGCTCCCCAGCGTCCAATAGGAAAGCTTTTGGGAGCATCCCACAGCGCCTGTGTGCTGCCTTCCCACCTTTCCCAACTGTCCCTCTCCAGTTGAGTTTAAAGCTGAGACAAAAGAGAGAGGGAAAAAGAGAAAGAGAGAGAGATAGAGAGATACAACTCCTAGGGGAGTTGGGTGGGTTGTGAAGACTAAATTCCTGCTGTCCCCGGAGATCACCTGTTACAGGTAAGTAACTATGCTATCTCCAGGAACAAGCAGGAATGTAGTCTTCACATATGGGGACTCCCTAGCTCTAGCTGCAGATGCCAGGGAGAAGGCCCCAGAAGTTGTGTGCCCTTATGAAAGGGCTCCACTTCCCCCCATGGATCTCTGGCATCCTACCAGGGATGGTGGGTAGGAGTTGATTAAGTATGGAACAGGTGTTGAAGAACAGCCTGACCAAACAAGGCATTCCGGCAAGAGTCCTTGTCTAAGCAGTAATGGGCTGTGAAGGTATGAACTGAAGCCCAAGTAGCTGCTTGACAGATGTCGTCGATAGACACAGAGTGAAGATGAGCCATAGAGGCTGCCATGGCTCTCACATTGTGAACTGTGACATGGCCTTCAAGAGGAAGGTTTTTACTCTCATAGGCAAAAGATATACACTATGCAATCCAGCTGGACAGTGTTCTTTTGGAGACTGGAAGTCCCAAATGACTAGGATCAAAGCAACAAAGAGTTGAGAGGACTTTCGATGTTGCTGTGTCCTTTGCAAGTAAAAGGCCAAAGCCCTTTTACAGTCCAAAGTATGAAGATTCCTTTCTGAATTTTAGGCGTGAGGCCTTGGGAAGAATACAGGAAGGTAAACCGCTTGGCTTAAATGAAAAGGTGACACCACCTTTGGCATAAAGTGTGGATGAGTCCTAAGGACTACCTTATCATGATGGAAGCTTGTATAAGGAGGATCAGCCGCCAATGCTTGCAATTCACTGATGTGATGTGCTGATGTGATTGCAATGAGAAAGATAACTTTCCAGGAAAGGAATTTCAAAGAGGTAGTGGCTAATGGTTCAAAGGGCGGCTTCATGAGCTGCCCAAGTACCAAATTCAAGTCCCATGCCACCGGTGGTGGCTTAATGGGAGGCTTCGTTAAAAGAAGGCCTCTCATAAATCTCGCTATGAGAGGATGAGAGAAAATAGGTTGTCCATTGAGAGGCTTGAAAGAAGCTGCAATAGCACTCAAATGAACTCTCACTGAATTGGTCTTAAGCCCTGTATTTGATAAATGAAGGAGATACTCCAGTAATGATTCCAGAGGTATCGCAAGAGGGTTAAGACCCTTCTGTGAGCACCATATGGTAAACCTTTTCCACTTAAATACATAAGAGCGTTTTGTGGAAGGCTTCCTGGAAGCATAAAGGATATCCTTTACCTGCTGGGAAAGGTTAAGACTGAAGTTCTAGGCTTTCAGCAACCAGGCCCTGAGATGCAGAGACTGGGGATTGGGATGCCACAGCATCCCATCCTCTTGAGAAAGGAGATTTGGAGCAGATCCTAACTCCAGAGGTGGAGCTTGAGAGAGATGTAGGAGCAGAGGGTACCACATTTGCCGTGGCCAACATGGAGCTATGAGAATCATATGACCTCTGTCTCTCTGAAGCTTGAACAGGGTTTTGGGAATTAGGGGAATGGGTGGAAAGGCATACAGGAAATCCTGACCCCAATGGAGGAGGAAAGCATCCCTGGCCTGACAACCCTGAGCTGGAATTCTCGAACAGAACCGGGGAAGTTTGGCATTCAGCGGACTTGCAAAGAGGTCTATGTCCGGGGTTCCCCAAATTTGAAAAATTTTGGCCACCTGGTCTGCATGGAGAGACCATTCGTGTGGAAGCAGAACTCGACTGAGTCTGTCTGCCCAAGAGTTTTGAATGCCTGGAAGATACACCGCAAGGAGATGAATCTGATGCTCTCTGGCGAGGGCCCATAGTCGCAAAGCTTCGTTGCAGAGCGACAGAGAGCCTGTTCCACCCTGCTTGTTCACATAGAACATGGCTACCTGATTGTCTGTTTGAACTAGGACTGCTTGTAGCTGAGCTGGGTGTGGAATACGCGAAGAGCAAGGAAGATTGCTCTCAGTTCTAGAAGATTGATGTGTAAATAGGCCTCCTGTGGAGTCCAGGTACCCTGAGTAGAGAGGCCTTGTAGGTGGGCTTCCCAACCCACTTGTGAAGCATCTGTTGTTAGAGTGGCTTGGGGTGGGGGTTGCTGAAAAGGAGACCCCACCAAAAGGTTTTGGGATGACTACCACCATTGGAGGGACAAAATAAGGCGATCTGAGTTTGCTATTTTGTCTGACAGGCAACCTGACGCCTGAGTCCACTGAGTGGATAAAGTCCACTGGGCTGCCCTCATATGGAGGCGAGCATAAGGAACCACATGCACGGTGGATGCCATGTGGCCTAGCAACTGTAACATTTCCTGAGCAGTGAGATGATGTTTTAGCACTGCTTGGGAAGCTAACTGCAAAATGCGAAGGCAGCGGGGCTGTGGAAGGTAGGCCCTTGTCTGTCTTGTATCCAGCAGAGCTCCTATAAACTCTAGGGACTGAGTAGGAGCAAGATTGGATTTGGGAAGTTTATGACAAGTCCCAGATACTGAAGGATGCACATTGTGCGAGAGAGAGCAACCCTGGCCTCTGGCTCTGAAGGGGCTTGAATGAGCCAGTCATCTAAGTAAGGGAAGACGAATATTCCCAGGGTGCGGAGAAATGCTGCCACCACAGCCATGCATTTTGTGAACACCCTTGGTGCAGAGGCCAGGTCAAAGGGAAGAACCCTGTATTGGTAGTGCTTCCCTTGAAAGAGGAAGCGAAGGAACATTCGGTGAGTTGGGTGGATGAGAACATGAGTGTACGCATCCTTGAGATCTAGAGAACAAAGCCAATCCTGACTCTTAAGGTATGGCAGCAGAGTTCCTAGAGAAATCATTTTGAACTTCTTTGAACAGGAATTTGTTCAATTCTCTGAGGTCTAAAATGGGTCTGTGTCCTCCTGTTTTCTTTGGAATAAAGAAATAGGGGGAGTAAAACCCTGTACCCCGTTGGGGAATGGGTACCTCTTCTATTGCCCCTTGATCAAGGAGCACAGTGACCTCTTGACCTAACTGGTCGTTGAGAGAAGTCTGAGAATTGAACTGTCTTACCATTGTAGGAGGGGGCATGCTGAGGAAATGAAGCTTGTACCCCTCTCTTACAATAGACAGAGTCCAATTTTCTGCTGTTATCTGAACCCATCTGGGGGCAAAATGACATAACCTTCCTGGGATGGTGGAGGGTTCTGGGCCGTTCAGGGCCAGGAAGGCAAAGTTCTCTAGATAGGAGTCAAAGCCCCTGTGGAGGCTGAGTTTGCTGAGCCGGTTGAGGCTTAGCTGCTTTTGTCTTTCTTTGCCTAGGTTGTTGCTGCTGTCCCTTTTGGGCAGACTGACCTAAACAATACCCTTGCTGGGTATAGGAGGGATAAAACTTATTCTTCTTACTGAAGAATGGTTTCTTAGAGGATTTTTTCCTCGCAGGATCAGCTGTAGATTTAGACAACCTATCCAAAGTGATATTATCAGCATCTATCTCAATAGCATTTTCCTGCCAATTCTTGCCAAAGAGATTCTCTCCTGTGCAATGAATATTCCCTAGTTTATCCTGTATCCAAAGTTCCAAGCCAGATGCCTGAAGCCAGGCAATCCTACGTGCACCTATGGCAATAGCAGAGGTTCTGCTTATGCATTCAAAGCAGTCAAAGGCTGCATGATTCACAAACTTGGAAACATCCTGAGCATGTTTGACAAGGGCGAGGTAATTTTGCCTCTTATCATCAGGAAGTAGAGGGCTCATAAGCTCTAAATCTCCTGTGACCTCCTTATGGAACATTCCCATATACAAGATATAGGAACTAATCCTAGCAGAAAGCATGGAAGCCCGGAAGGTTTGATGTCCAAAGGCGTCAAGAGTCCTATACTCACATCCTGGAGGATTAGATGCATGCCTTTTTGCACTCTTGATCCTTCTCATAGCTGATTCCACCACCATGGAATGGTGTGGTAGCTGAGTCTTCTGAAACCCAGGACAAGGAGGAACTCGATACATGGTGTCGAGTCTTTGAGAGTGAGGAGATGTGTTTAGAGGTGTTTCCCACATCCTTAACATGAGATCATGCAAGATCTCATGAATAGGCAAGGTAGCTGCCTCCTTGGGAGCTTTAGGGTATTGTAGGATTTCTAATTCCTTTGCCCTAGGCTCTTTTTCAGGAGCCACTGTGATGGGAAGACCTCGAGCCACATCTCGGATAAATTCCTGAAAGGATATATCCTCTGGTGGAGACATCCTATGCTGAGGAGAAGAAGAATCCTCAGGAAGAAGTACTCTGGTATTGGCAGAGCTTTCAGAGTCTTCAGACTCATCCGAGGATTCAAAGAACCTCCGATCTGGGTGATCGTGCAAGGCATGGTACCGGTACCGATCGAAGTCAGCATCGGAGGGGTCCAGTACCGACTTGTCAATACCGGATGGATTAGCATGACTCGGTCCCGGCAGAATACCTGCCGATGTCGATGCAGTCGATACTGGTACCGGAGTCGGTGCCGGTACCGGTTGAATTGTCTGAAGCGGTTTCAAGGGCATCGAGGCCGTGAGAAGAGCCGCCAGACTGTATTCAATAGCCAAGAATCTCTGGTCTATCGATGCTGCCGATGCTTGGGTATCGGTACCGGATGAAGCAGCCAGTACCCCAGAGCATGGTACCAGTAGTTCTGCCGAGGTTGAGGCCTTGAGAACATCCTGGAGCCCTGTTAGTGCTTTGGAAGCCGAAGCCTCCCGCCGGGGCAATTTTGCCAGTGAAAGCCCCTCAAGGGCAACGCCAGAGGCATCTCGATGCTTAGAGGGAGATCTATCCTTTGAGGACCGGCTAGATTTATGTTTAGTTACCTGAGATCCATGGGAGGAAGACGAAGCCCTGGAAGACGTCGATGCCACAGAGGCTGCATTGGAGGGAAAAAGGGTGCTATGTTTAGCAGCTCGGTTCTGCCGGCCCCTCTTCGACATCATCCCACAGGCAACACACTCTGAAATAAAGTGGTCAGGACCTAAACATTTGAGGCACCACTCATAGGTGTCGGTGACGGAGATGGTACTGCCACACTTGGAACACTTTTTAAAACCCGAAGCGGGTTTTTCCATTTTAAAGGAAAAAGTTGGGTCTAGTGCCCAAAATGATGGGTGGCACCTGAGGAGAAAAGACCTGGAAAAGACTCCAGAAGAAAGGGGGGGTTTTTTGGAAAAAAAGAAAGAAGAAGAACCGGTGGTACCGGTGTAGCGTCGAAGGAAGGCAGACGCGACCACAAAAAAGAAGAATAAAAGGGAATTATTTTTTGCGGTGTCACCTGTCGGCTCTGCGGAAAATGAAGAACTGGAGAGGGACAGTTGGGAAAGGCAGCACGCAGGCGCTGTGGGATGCTCCCAAAAGCTTTCCTATTGGATGCTGGGTACTCATATGGAAAGACTACATTCCTGCTTGTTCCTGGAGATTATCAATTCCGTGTGTATGTGTGCACTCCACCCATGTGCAGAACAATGGGTTCCGCACACGTACTTACAGAATTGCAGCCATGAGCCACTGAATATTGGGCCCTCACCTTCATCTTTTGCCCCCTCGTTGCAGAGATTTCTTTCAATTGAAAGAGGCTCTCTTCCTGTGCATTTATGCCACGGAGGTATTTAAACATCTCTATCATATCTCCTCTCTCCTGTCTTTCCTCCAAAGCATATATATTGAGATCTTTATATCTGCCCTCCATGTTTTATAATGAAGACCACTGGCCATTTTAGTAGCCGCCTTCTGCGCCAATTCCATCCAGGTGGATCATATTGGTAGAGTAGAAGTGCTATATGGTAAGGATGGCATTGAATCAAACAGGATTAATGTTCTGCAGGAAACAAAATGCAATGTGTAACCTATTTAAGACTAATAAGAGAAAATATTTTTTCACTCAACGTGTAATCAAACTCTGGAATTTGTTACTGGAGGATGTAGTAAAGGCTGTTAGTGTAGCTGAGTTTAAAAAAGGTTTGGACAAGTTCCTGGAGGAAAGGTCCATAAACCATTATTAAGAAGGGACCCAGGATATCAATGCTTGACCTAGTACAAGCATTGTGGAACCTGTGTCTTTTGGGGAAACTGCTAGGTACGTATGACCTAGATTGGCCACTGTTGGAAACAGGATACTGGGCTTGATGGACCTTGGTCTGACCCAGTATGGCATATCTTATGTTCTTATATGTGGCATTTTTATGGATAGAAATTTCATGTGTGGTGGGGAGCAGCATAAATAGCAGGGAAGTCACAGACTGTAAAAAGCTAACAAAAATGAAGAAGTTGACAATAATAATGGGAGATTTCAATCATCCCAATATTGATTGGGTAAATGTCTCACAGGAACATGCCAATAAAGTTTTTAAATGCCATAAATGACTGTTTCATGGAGCAGCTGAACCAAAAACCAACCAGAGGGGAAAGTACTTTAGATCTAGTCCTTATCAATATGCAGGAACTTGTACAAGGGGTGGGCTGCTAGGCAATAAAGATCACAATGCAATCAAAACTGTCATTGCTAGAAGGAAAATACTGAAAAAACTATTGCTGTAGCACTTCATTTTATAAAGGGAGACTATAACAAAATGAGGAAATTAGAAACTGACAAAAAGGAGCGGTTCTCAGGGTTAAAAATGTTCATGAGGCATCGGCATTATTTAAAAAGATCATTGTGGAAGTCCAGAAAGAATATATTCCATCCATCAAAAAAGGCTAAAAGAAGGCCACACATTGACCAATATAGTATAATGGTGAGGTGGAACAGCCAATGAAAGCCAAATGGACATCTTTCAGAAAATGGAAAGCAAACCCTAATGAAGAAAACAGGGATGAGCACAAACACTGGCAAGTTAAATGTAAAAAAGCAATAAGTCAGACCAAGAGAGATTTTGAAAGAAGACTACTGTAAACTGTCACGCCACCATCACTCGCCTCTAGCTTAGAGGGGCGTGGTTATTAGAGGAACTTTCTGCTATCCGCTTTTTCAGCTTTTTCAAACTATTTCCCCGCAGTGTCTTCTGGGAAGTGTAGTCTTTGTTTAGCTGTATGGGTGCATCAGGCAGAAAGCTGTAGTCAGGCTCAACGAGGTAAGGCAAATGACAGAAATTTATTTTGTACACAATGGTTCGATCATACCACATACAGGATTATTTGTTCAGGATTCTTTGAAGTAGAGCATTGTCCAAAAACAAACCCAAACACAAAAATGCTTTTTTAAAGGTTCTCTATAGTTCAGGATACATAGTCTTTAACAGCAAGGATATTGCATTCCCTTTTTAGCCTTGCTGGCTAAAGCACAAAAACAAAATCACATTTAAAGTCTGTGGTAGTTTAGCTTCTATTCAGCTTCCAACCTTTCTTGGCTACCTTCCAAGTAAACAGATATAATTCAGGGGCAAAAGAAAGCTTTGTTCTAATAGCTACTTTAGTTTACCCCAGTGTCCTCATTCCAGCAGCAGGTGATTAACAAGCTTATCACAGTTCCAGGCTTGCTCCTTAGTCCCCGTAATCGTCCCCTTTACAAACACATGGGAATCACGGCCACCCTGCTTGTGGAATATGGGTACCTTTTTCCTGGAAGAGTTTCTTTCAAGACTGACTTGCTTTCTCTACGTTCCCAGGTTTAAAGCTTGGCAAAAGGAACAGTCCATGGGAGTGTCCTCATCATTCAGCTTCACCTCGGGCTCTCCCAGCTGCATGGGCTCTGACTCCCCATCTTGCTCACAGTGCTCAGCTAACAGCCTCCCGGGGGATCTTGGAGTCTCTCTTGTTCCTGGCTCCAAACTCTCCTGCAGACGTGCTATATGCCAAATAGCACTCTTCTCTTGGAAGCTCGGCTCCTCTGCTCTGCTCAGCACTATTCAAGCTTCCCTTGCTTGCATCTGTGCCTCTGCTCTTGTCAGCCTGGCTTCCTGCTTCTCTTCCTCCTCTCTCATACTCTGGCCTAGGTTTATACTTCCAGGGCTCTAGGTTTATACTTCCAGGGCTCTAGCTTCAACTCCTCCCTACCCAGGTGACGGCAATCAGCCTGCCTTCGGGCACCTGAGTGCTTGGAGAATTCCCTGCCTAAGGGGTTCTGGGCCCTGTATCCTCTCCCCTTCATTCCACAAGGGGAAGCATGAAATGTGGGCCACGTGGAAGTTTTCTGATTCCTGGAGGTGGTTGTGGCTTTCCTACCCTGTCTTGGTAAAAGGGGGCCCTTTACTAGGGTGAATTCCCTGTCTCTTTGTCCTCCCCAGACTCCGGATAGGCCTCCTTGCCACAAAACATGCGGCCAAATGCCTCCGGCCCATCAGCCCCAACCCAATCAGGGGCCTCCACCTCAGCTGCCGATGGCGATAAAAGCGGGCGCCCTCCGGCGCACCCGCTCCTGGCAGGCCTGCGCTGAAGGGCCACGCCAAAAGGCCCTTGGGTGCGGCCCTTCAGCGAGGCACTAAGGTGAGCATACAATCAGCACGCTCGACCCAGTCTGCAGCTCAAACCGACCTGCAAAGGACTAAAACCACCAACCTTTCTTGGGACATTAGTTTTCATAACCAGAAGACAATGACAACGGAATTGTAAGTTACACTCAGTACTAATGTACTTACACATAACTGTTTACATGCAAATCGTAATATACCTGACCTAATACCATGGGGCTAATCTCCTAGAAATTAGTTATAAAATCGAAGTTGTAATTCCGTATTACATTACATCCACGTAAAAGTTCTGCTACTCCTCACTCAATATCCTTCACAAGATAACACTGTAGTGCGCCTAATCACTGCTTATCTATTAAAATATTGCTGTGCACCACATGATCCATACTACTCAGCCCACGATCCCACTCCCGCATCAGAGACACCCCAGAAGCTCTCAACTCAAACCTCATCAACTCATCAACTCAAACCTCTCCTACAGAAGAGTCAAACACTATCTTGCTGCAGCATACCTCACACTTTTTCTCAGAAGTAAATCATTGTGCACCAGGAGTAACACACTCAATGCTCCCAATACTGGATATCGGTGCCAGGACACCACCAATACTCTTACCCAACTTAATTTGATGTAACAATGCTAACTTAAAACCAACCCCCATCCAAGATACTATGCATTCTCCTCATTCTGTTCACATCCCTAGCCATATCCACTGGCCTAAACCACAAATACTCCAACACCATCCCTATAATATACACCCTAAACAGGGACAGCCTCTTACCCATAGTCCCTAATACAAGAAGCACTCAAAGTCAACTCCACCAGACTGATTAACATAAAATTAACCACACTCGATCCAACATCCCCAAAATCTCAGACACCCCAGAAATGCAACCTCATATGCTACCTGACAAATACAAGATCACTGAGAAATAAGTTACCAATTTTCACAGACATACTCAAAGACCATAAACTTGACATGATATGTATAACAGAAACCTGGTTATCGGACACAGACACAGTCCTCATTAACCAACTTAAGATGCCAGGATATGAAATATTCCATACTCACAGGCCATGCAAAAGAGGAGGCGGTGTTCTAATCATCATAAAAGGCACACTCAAAGGAAAAATTATAGCATCTGACAACACTCTCATATTAAAAATCAAGAACCTCCGCATTTGTTTTGCTTATAGACCACCAGATAAAAGCTCTGAAAACATTGACATACTTACTGAATTCATCCTTAGACTTGAATCCAGTGATATTGATGGGAGACCTAAACCTGCCATCACTTTCTAATTCTAATTCAAGCGCATTCTGGAATTCCATCAAAGACTTAAATTTTCAACAATTTTTTTTTTTTTAGTGCCATTGAGTCAGTGTTGACTCATAGTGACACAGCTACCTCTGGGTTTTCTTGGCAATGTATCACTGGAAGTAGATAGCCAGCCTTTTCTTCCAAAAAGGAGAAATTAGACCTTACCTGCTAATTGTCTTTCCTTGAGTTCTCTCCGGGCCAGTCCAGAACAGATGGGTAGTCAAATCTCCCTCCTCTAGCAGCTGAGGACTGAATTCCAATTCTTGTTGCTAGGTTACACATCGCTCCCTTGGTAACAGCAGCCAGTCTTTACGTAGCAAGCAGCCAATAACAAACGAATAAGAAGAAACAGCGGAAGAGTCCCATTGAAGGTATATAAATGTGCTCTGCGCCTCGTGCCTGACAACGAAAGCACTTGAGAGCGAAAATAGCCAAAGTAAAGGCTATATATATATATTTTTTAATAGATAAGCATTAACCACAAAAAACAAGTTTCCATTCTTGAAACACCGAGAAAAACCGACATAAATGAAACGCAAGAAAATACTGATAATAAACAATGAAATTTATAGGGTGGGTTCTGGACTGGCCCGGAGAGAACTCAAGGAAAGACAATTAGCAGGTAAGGTCTAATTTCTCCTTCCTATTCGTCTCTCTGGGCCAGTCCAGAACAGATGGGTAGTACCAAAGCAGTACCTAACCCTGGGAGGGACCTGAGAGCCCTGCTATCACTGCTGAAGCCCCCACCGATGCATCTTGCCTAGCGAGAACATCCAACCTATAATGACGTGAAAAGGCATGAAGAGAAGACCATGACGCCGCACGACAAATATCCACCGGTGGAACCAAGGCCGATTCTGCCCACGAAGTAGCTTGACCCCTGGTAGAATGAGCCCGAAGACTTACCGGAACCGGTTTGCCTCTGGCTTCATACGCGACCCGAATTGCATGCTTTACCCACCGTGCAATGGAAGCCTTGGATGCAGGTTGACCCTTAGATGGCCCTGCAAACAACACAAACAACCGATCAGTCTTACGAAAAGACTCGGTCTCCCGTAGATATCTACGAAGCACACGTCCCATATCCAATTTCCGCAGAGATCGATCGACAGAATCTCCTCCTGAGTTAGCGAAAGTGGGAAGCGAAACCGACTGATTCACATGAAAAGCAGACAGTACTTTCGGGAGAAAGGACGGTACTGGACGCAAGACCACTTTTTCCTCAGAAAACTGAAGAAAAGGCGGACGGCATGAAAGTGCCTGCAGATCCGAAATGCGTCTAGCAGAACACAATGCCACTAAAAAAGCCGTCTTCCAGGACAATTCCCTTAGCGAACTTGAGGAATGAGGCTCAAAGGGAGACTGTGCTAAAGCCCCTAACACTAGGTTCAAATCCCAAGGAGGAACAATTTGACGAAACGGAGGACGAATTTGCTTAGCCGCTCTAAGAAAACGGAGAACATCTGGATGAAAGGAAAGACGTAGTCCGCGAACCGGCCCACGAAAAACTGCCAGGGCCGCTAACTGCACCTTTAAGGTACTCAGAGCAAGACCTTTCTCAAGACCGCACTGAAGAAAGTCCAGAACATCCGGAATGGAAGATAGACGAGCTTTCAAACGGCGATCGGAACACCAAGCTTCAAAAACTCGCCACATCCGAATGTACGCCAATGATGTGGACTTTCTACGAGACTGCAACAAGGTGTTGATTACCAAAACTGAATAACCTTTTCGGCGCAAGCGCCGCCTTTCAAGAGCCATGCCGTAAGCAAGAATCGATCCGCCTGAGGCATCCAAACGGGCCCTTGATGCAGCAAATCTGCCCGAGCGGGCAACCTCCACGGTGGAGCCGCTAGAAGACGCATTAGATCGGCATACCAAGGCCGTCGAGGCCAATCTGGAGCAATAAGAATCAACAGACCCTGGTGCATGACAGCTTGCTGAACAACGAGACCCACCAACGGCCACGGAGGAAACACATACAGAGGTTGCCCCAACGGCCAGGGCTGAACCAGACCGTCGAGACCCTCCGACATATGTTCCCTGCGTCTGCTGAAAAAGCGAGTCGCCTTTGTATTGTCCAAAGTTGCCATTAGATCCATTACCGGTTGACCCCAACGTACTGTGAGCTCGTGAAAAACTTCGGCATTGAGTTGCCACTCTCCCGGATCTAGCACATGTCGGCTGAGATAGTCCGCTTGCACATTGTGCTTTCCAGCCACATGAGCTGCCGAGAGCGCCGAAAGGTGCAACTCCGCCCAGTGAAACAAGCGTTGACTCTCCTCTAGAAGAAGAAGACTTCCTGTCCCTCCTTGGCGATTTATGTATGAGACCGTCACTAAATTGTCGGAGAAGATGCGCACCGACTTTCCCTCCAGAAGACTTGCGAACGCTAACAGCGCTAGACGCACCGTTCTGAGCTCGAGACGACTGATGGACCACAGACTCTCTTCCGCCGTCCACGAACCTTGCGCTATGTGAGTCAAACAGTGTGCTCCCCAACCGGACAGACTGGCATCGGTAGTCACCAAAATCCAGTCCGGCAACGCTAGGGGAACTCCCGCCTGAAGATGGTCTGGAACCAACCACCACTGAAGACTGACCCTGACATGATCGGGACAGCTTAAGCGACGAGAAAGGGGATGCCGTTGTGGAGACCAACGCGAAAGAAGAGCTTGCTGGAGCGGCCGCATGTGTGCTCTGGCCCATGGTACCAAATCCAAGGCCGCTGCCATTAGCCCCAGCAACTGTAAGTACTTCCAAGCTGTCGGCGCTCTTGCGAGCAAAAACCCCGACACATGAGCGAGAAGCTTTCTTACCCGTTCCGGAGGCAACAGAACCATACCTCGGCCCGTGTCGAAGAAGGCTCTGAGATAAGTCAGCTGCTGAACCGGTTCCAGCCGACTTTTGGCCTGATTCACAACCCAACCTAGATTCTCCAAACAGGACACTACTCGCGCTGTCGCCTTTAGCGACTCCTCTCGCGAAGACGCTCGAATCAACCAGTCGTCCAGATAAGGATGAACCTGAATGCCATCCCTGCGCAGTGCCGCCGCCACCACCACCAGTACCTTGGTGAAAGTGCGCGGCGCCGTCGCTAGGCCGAACGGTAAGGCCCGAAACTGAAAATGACCCATGGGCACTGCAAACCGAAGAAAACGCTGATGATCTGGCCTGATAGGAATATGCAGATAAGCTTCCGTCAAATCTATGGAAGAGAGGAACTCCCTCGGCCTTACCGAGCGGATTACAGACCTTAATGTCTCCATTCGAAAATGAGAGACCCGCAAGCAACGGTTCACGTGCTTTAAATCCAACACGGGCTGAAAAGAGCCCTCCTTTTTTGGAACCACAAAATAAATCGAGTATCGACCGAAGCCGTACTGGTCTAATGGAACTGGAACCACTGCCCGGAGCTGCAACAACCGCTGCAACGTGTCGTGGACTGCTCTCCTTTTGGTGTCCGACCCGCACGGAGAAAAAACGAAGGCATCGGTCAGATGACAATTGAACTCGAGAGCATAGCCCTCGCGGATAATCTGCAGTACCCACTTGTCGGAAGTAATGGCGACCCAAGCGGAGAGAAACTCCTGTAACCGACTGCCCACCGGAAACTCCGCTTGGGCCGGCCTCGCTTCATTGTGGTTTTTTAAGGGTAGCGGAAGGAGCTCCAAAGTAGCCTCTACCGGAACCTCTAGCGCCCCGAAAGGACTGCCCCCGGAAAGGAAATCGACCTCGCTGATAGGGAGTAAAGCGAGCCCCCCTAAAACGGCGAAATTCACGCCCTTGACCCCTAGTAAAGGAGCCCTGCTTAGCTGATTTAGGACGGTCCTCGGGCAAACGCCCTCCCTTGGAGTCTCCTAAATCTTTAACAATTTTCTCCAACGCCTCTCCAAAAAGAAGCTTCCCTTTATAAGGGAGTTTACTGAGACGTGCCTTGGAGGAGGCATCTGCTGCCCAATTCCGTAACCAAAGAAAACGACGAGCAGCAACCATGGAAGCCATAGACTTCGCAGAAATGTGAATCAAATCGTAAAAGGCATCTGCTAATATGCCGCTGCCGACTCCAACTTTGCCCCCTCACTAGAAGGAGCCACTGCATCAGACGGTGCAGAGGCCTGCTGACCCCACCGAATCGCAGCTCTGGACACGTATGCTCCACAGACGGACGCTTGAAGCGTCAGAGCACTGGCATCAAAAGCCTGTTTCAACAGACCTTCTAACCTACGATCCTGCATGTCTTTAAGAGCCGCGGCCCCCTCTACGGGTATGGTGGTTTTTTTGGTGACAGCAGACACCAGCGCATCCACCTTTGGCATACGTAGGAGCTCCTTCTCCTCTTGAGACATAGGATACAACCGAGCCAAAGCTCTAGCTCCTCTTAATGAAGCCTCAGGGCATTCCCACTCAGACTCTATCATCTGTTTGATTACCCGATGCAGAGGAAAACATCTTTGCTCCGTTTTGAAACCCTGCAGCAAGGGGTCTTCCAAAGGTTCCTGTTGAACCACCTGCGTAATGATACTAAGCGCTGTAAGGGACTGTGCAATCAAAGCTGGTAACTCCTCTTTTCTAAACACCCTAAAAATATTTGGATCCTCACCCGGACCCAACTCTCCTTCCTCTAAGTCCGCGGGCCAAAAATCCAAACCCTGCTCAGACATAAGTTCCCCTTGTTCAGGCTCTAAAGTCTCAGCCTCTAAAGAAACTGAATCCAATTTAGGCTCCTTTACATCTGACAAAGGAGGAACTTCTTCACAAGGGGCAGATTGGTTAGAAACCCCCATCTGTGCCAATTGTGGAGGGTCCAATAAAACCAGAAGAGAAGCCTGCGATTTTTTTTAACAAATAAGCTCTATGAAACGCGAGGATGAAATCAGCTGAAAGCAAAGGATCCGGTGCCTCTGCAATCACAGGCAACAAAGGCTGAGCTGGAGTTTCTGTCACATGACGAGAGTTCGCTTTCCTTTTACTTGCTTTAGGCAGTGGAGCTGAAGGAACGGAAGACGCTGCTAAAATGGCCGCCGCTCCCGCGTTCTCAGCCAACGGCTGCAGCGAAGAAAAATGGTGCTGCGAATCTCCTTTGCTGTCCTGCATAACGCGGACCAAGCGCACAGGCACCGAAGGCACTTTGAAAAACCGACAAGGTACAGGAAACAACAAAAAAACGCACTGGAGAAACCGAGTAACAGAGAGAGGTGAGAAAACATCCGCGGCACAGCGCTGAATAGAAAATAACTGATACTAACGCCGGTTAGACAGACATGCTCTCTAGCCCTTTAGGAACCGCTGCCAGCGATCCTGTAAGTGAAGAGCCTACTAGGAAAGAAACAGTAGCTGGGGCCCCCAGATCTGTTCTTACCAATTACCTTTAGCTGAGTAGAGGAGACAGGCTCTGTCCCATAGAAACATAGAAACATAGAAACATGATGACAGAAAAAGACCACAAGGCCCATCTAGTCTGTCCTTCCATAACAACAACTACAACAGTCCACTTTTTACCTTTAGAGATCCTCTGTGTTGGTCCCATGCTTTTTTGAACTCAGTCACTGTCCTCATCTCCACCACCTCCACTGGGAGACTATTCCACGGATCCACTACTCTTTCCGTAAAGAAATATTTCCGCATATCACTCCTGAATCTATCTCCCTTCACCCTCATCCCATGTCCCCTCGTAGCAGAACTTGCTTTCAATTGAAAGAGGCTCTCTCCCTGAACATTTATGCCACGGAGGTATTTAAACATCTCAATCATATCACCTCTATTCCGCCTTTCCTCTAAGGTGTACATATTAAGATCCTTAAGTCTGTCCTCATATGCTTTATAATGAAGCCCATTAATCATTTTAGTAGCCACCCTCTGCACCGACTCCATCCTGTTCACATCCTTTTGAAGGTGCGGTCTCCAGAATTGCACACCATACTCCAAATGAGGTCGCACCAAAGACTTATACAGAGGCATTATCACCTCCTTTTTTCTGCTAGCCATTCCTCTCCGTATGCACCCAAGCATCCTTCTAGCTTTTGCCGTCGCCTTTTCTACCTGTTTAGCTACTTTAAGATCATCAGACACAACCACACCTAGGTCCCGCTCTTCTTTAGTGGACAAAAGTACTTCACCTCCTATACTGTATTGCTCCCTTGGATTGCTGCAGCCCAAATGCATGACCTTACATTTTTTAACATTAAATCCCAGCTGCCAAATTCTAGACCATTCTTCAAGTTTAGCTAGATCCCTCCTCATGTTATCTACACCTTCCTGGGTGTCTACTCTATTACAGATTTTGGTATCATCAGCAAAGAGGCGAACCTTACCCGACAGCCCTTCCGCTATATCACTAACAAAGATGTTAAAAAGAATCGGACCAAGGACAGATCCCTGGGGCACACCACTGGTAACATCCTTCTCCTCAGAGTGAGCTCCATTTACTTGTACCCTTTGTCGCCTCCCACCCAACCAATTTCTTACCCAAGCAGTAACTTTAGGGTCCATCCATAGGGTGCTCAGTTTGTTTATAAGTCGCCTGTGAGGAACAGTGTCAAAGGCTTTACTGAAATCTAAATACACCACATCTAGAGCTCTCCCTCGGTCCAACTCCCTGGTCACCCAGTCAAAGAAATCGATCAGATTTGTCTGACAAGACCTGCCTCTGGTGAATCCATGCTGCCTCGGATCCTGTAATCCGCCGGACTCCAGAAACCTCACTATTTTCTCTTTCAGCAGCGTTTCCAATAATTTACTCACCACTGAAGTTAAACTAACCGGCCTGTAGTTTTCAACCACATCCTTACTTCCGCTTTTGTGTAAAGGCACCACATGAGCCTCTCTCCAGTTCTTTGGCACCACTCCCGACTCCAACGAGGCATTGAAAAGGTCAGTCAGTGGAGCTACTAGAACGTCCCCAAGTTCCCTCAGTATTCTAGGGTGTATCCCATCCGGTCCCATCGCTTTGTCTACTTTAAGTTGAGCTAGTTTTTCACGAACACAGTCTTCTGAAAATTGTTCAAGATGTCCCTCGCTTCTGTTCTTATTTGTGGGTGTTTTCTGAGGTCCTGCTCCTGGTTCTTCATCTGTGAACACAGAACAAAAATATTTGTTAAGCAATTCCGCTTTATCCTTATCAGCTTCTACATATTCCCCCCCTGCATCCTTGAGTCTGACAATACCACTTTTGCCCTTCCTCTTCTCACTAATATATCTGAAAAATGTCTTATCCCCCCATTTTATTGCATTGGCTATTTCCTCCTCCTTTTGAATCTTTGCCTTCTTGACTACTTTGCTAGCTTCTCTAAGTTTTTCCAAATACAGATGCCTGTCTTCCTCTCTGTGATCTCTTGTATTTCATGAAGGCCTCCTTCTTTTTCTTCACTTTTTCAGCTACTTCCTTCGAAAACCATAGCGGTCTCCTGTTCCTTTTGCCTTTATTTACCATTTTAACAAAAAGGTTGGTTGCCTTTAAAATACCCCCTTTCAGCTTTGCCCACTGTTTTTCTACATCCCCCAGCTGTTGCCATCCCACTAACGACTCCCTGAGGTATTGGCCCATCTTCGCAAAGTTAGTCTTCCTAAAGTCTAAGATCTTCACCTTGGAATGGATTCTAACAGCCCTAGTCCTAATACTGAACCACACCATCTGGTGATCACTGGATGCAAAATGATCTCCCACTACAACATCAGAAACACTTTCACCATTGGTAAGCACCAAGTCCAGTATGGCCCCTTCACGTGTGGGGTCTGTTACCAATTGCCTGAATAGTTCTCCCTGTAGAGAATCCAGGATCTCCTTACTTCTACATGATACTGCAACAGGAATGTGCCAATCAACATCTGGCATATTGAAATCTCCTAGCAGTAGCACTTCCCCTTTCCTAGCAATGCTGCGTATGTCTTCAATTAACTCTCTGTCCACCTCTTCCTCTTGTGAGGGAGGTCTGTATATCACACCAATGCAAATAGATTTCTCTTTCCCTCTTTCTAGTTTAACCCACAATGCCTCCTCTCTCCCTTTTAAGCTCTGTAATTCCAAAGCTTTAATAGTAGTTTTTACATATAGTGCCACTCCTCCTCCCCTTCTTCCTACCCTGTCCTTTCTGAATAAAGTATAGCCAGGTATAGTTACATCCCAGTCATGGTTTTCTGTGAACCATGTTTCTGTAACTGCCACTAAATCCAAGTCAGCAACTCCCACCAAAGCTTCAACTTCAGGGATCTTATTTCCCATGCTATGGGCATTAATACACACTGCTTTCCATGTGTTACCCCTGTTACCCATTTCCATAAAGGTATTTAATGTATCACCTACCTGGGGGCTTTCACTTACCTGGGGGCTTTCTTCACCCATCCCCAACGAATCTAGTTTAAAGCCCTCTTCAGTAGATTAGCCAGTCTACTACCAAAGATGCGTTGACCTTTCTTGGACAGATGGATGCCATCTCTGCTCTGCAACCCTTGGAACAGCATCCCATGGTCTAGGAAACCAAAACGCTCTCGAAGACACCATCCACGCAGCCATGCATTCATCTCCAGGATGCGAGCCTCTCTGTCTTGGCCTTTACCCTCAACAGGGAGTATTGAAGAGAACACCACCTGTGCACCTACCTGCTTCACCCTCTGTCCCAGAGCCATGAAGTCACTTTTGATACGTTCCGAGTTATACCTGGCAGTATCATTTGTTCCAACATGGATTAGCAACATTGGGTAATAGTCAGTGGGCTTGATGAGTCTCGGCAAACTCTCCATAACATCTTGGATCTTGGCACCAGGCAGACAGCATACCTCTCTGGACATCAAGTCTGGTCGGCAGATGGACGCCTCAGTACCCCTCAGAAGAGAGTCTCCAACAACCACTACCCTTCGTTTCCTTCTGGTCACTGATTCCGCAACTATGGGGTACTTGAACTCTGGTTCTTCCCTTTCCAGGGATGCTTTCACCTCCTCCACTTCCAGGGCTGCATAATGGTTCTTCAGTTCAAGGGCTGGAGAAGTTGGATTGGTGATTTTGCAGGCTCTGGTGACTTTTGTTCAACCATCGACATTCTGTTGGCAGCCATCTTCTCCTGTGCTGGAGAGCCTGGTTGCTGCAAGAAGCATCTCATCAATGTACTTCTCACTGTCTTGAATGCTCCTCAGCCTCGCCACCTCCTCTCTGAGTTCCTCCACTTGTTTCCTCAGAGCTTCAGCATGCAGGCACCCTGCACATGGAACCGGTTCTTCAACTGGCATTAGGACCTCTGTCTGGACCGAGGCAGAAGCTGTAACGGGGGCAACAGCTTTAGCAATATGATTTTTCCCAGCCATTGTTCTGTTTGTGGAGCTTAGGTATCTGTTAAAGAAAAAGAGAGAGATCTACCAAGTACCAGCTGGTTTCGCAGTGTTTGATGTGTGGAGCCCTGGTTAGGAAAGCCTCAAAAGGGCAGGGCACAGGAGCCTTTTATGCAGGCTTCAACTGCACTCAGGAAACAGGCCCACTAACTCCTGATTAGGTAGCAGTTTCTGAATCTGAGGAGGTTACAGAGTTCAGCAACCTACTGTGCTCCAGTCAAGTTCCCTGTTTGATGTGTGGAGCCCTGGTTATCTTATGTCCACTGTGTCTTAGTGGTTCTCACACTTCGCTTGATCTTTCAAGCGAAGTGTGAGAACCACTAAGACAAGCTGGTTTAATAGCTTTTATGCTTGCTCAATAGCATTTCAAAAACACAGAGGTGGTGGAATACTGGTGATATTTATTGCAATGACAAGTGGATGTTTTACACTAAAAAAGAAAAAATTCCCTAGTAGTCATTGATGCAATTAAAGCGCGATTTGTTTCTCACTAATTGAATATTATTTTCATAACAGACTTTTCTTCCAAAGTCACCAGGAGTGCCAGTGGGAATTGAACCCTTGATCTTCTGGGTGCTAGGCAGTTGCTCTAACCACTAGGCTACTCCTCCAAATTATCAACAGTCAAACACACATAAAAGGCAACTCCCTGGACCTCGTCTTCCTCCCAAGTACTCTGCTGGGGGCTTTTAACCCAACATCCTTGGAGATAACCCCCGTCCCATGGCCCGACCACTACCTTATCAAGTTTAGCCTCAACATTGATGACAATCACCAAAACAAACCCTCACAACCACCCATAACCTACAGATTCAAAAAATTCAATAAAGCTGAGTTTCTAGATAAAATATTACCTCATCTCACACTTGACCCAACCAACCTGGATGAAACAGTATATAACTGGAACAAAGTAATATCCAAGGCTGCCACAAACAACAGTACACATAAACATCCACCAAGACAACATAACAATGCCCCCTGGTTTCATTCCACACTCAAATCAATGAAATCTGAGCTTAGAAAAGCTGAGCGAAAATGGTGTCGTTCAAAAACCTTGATGAACCAACTAAGCTATTGTGACAAGGAAGCCTGTTTTGAGCCTATGAGTATAGAAAAGGCCAATGACTTTAACTTAGAGAAAGGAGAAATCCCTGCAGGGCATGGATTTCAGGCCCCTCCTAGAGAAAGAAACCTGAGGGAGAGAAAGTTCAGGCAGCCACACCCTAACTCCTATGACGTAACTGCAGGCTTGAGAGGTGATTACAATCACCTGGGAGGAGTGGAGGAAGGGCTGGAACCCTGGAGAGGGAAATATAAACCCCTGCTAAAAGCAGAGGAGAGGGGAAGCTCAGAGGAAAGGAGAACCTCAGAGGAAAGGAGAAGCTCTGGGAAGGCAGAGGTCTCAGGAGGTTCGGAAGACTCAGAGGATTCAGGGGAATCAGGAGTGGAACCAGGAGCACCTACAGATCTCCAGGAGAGAACCCAGAGAGGAATACAGAGAGCTGTTCCAGAGAGGCTGGAAGGAGACAAGGAACCGTAGCGAGCACAACCAGGGAGAACTGCCCAGTGCTTCAGGTACTGACTGTCTTTATCGGGGAGAGTTGAGCTCAGGAGAGACATTAGAATCCCCAGGGGGGCTGTATTCTGAGCACTGTGTCCAGAGCTCAGAACAGGACACTGCCCTAACAACACCAGAGGATATGCAGATTGAGTTGGCAGGGGAGGAATTGCAAGATCTAGATATCCCCATGGACTGTACCCTGTGTCAAGCTACAAGCATGGAATCATTATGCTAAAAGCTAGCATTGAATGAGAAAGTCTCCTAGAAGCAGGTAACTGGAATTGAGCCAGGAATTGGGTTTGAAGAAAACTCCACGTGTTTGCATTTCTCAGGAAAGTGCTGAATCACGCTGAAGAGAAAGCTTGTGAATGTTTGCTAACTGTTTTCTTATTTTGAGTTTAAAACCTATCCTGAAAGGAAGGAGGGAAAGAAGAGGTTGTTCTAGAGGAACTGAGTTATTCTTTTGCTATTAAGTGCTTCACAAACACAAGGTTAAAAAGAAGTATTTTTACCTTGCTGAGCAAAGCTGTTTCTCTAAGACTGAGCAATGTTGTTAACCAGCTGCATGTGTTTAAAAGACTGTGAAGCAGTTATACTGATCTAAATGTTCTGCTGCAAACAATCCTGAATGGACAAAATTCCTGTGTACAGTTTACTTAAACCTTTACTTTAAAATAAATTCTGTCATTTGCCTTAACATCGGACCATGACTACACTTCTTCTTAAGGGCCAAACTACATGTCCCAGAATCCACCTGAGAAAAAGCTAGTTTATTTGAGCTCACCAAGAGAAGTTCTCCATTACCTCGCCCCTCTAAGCCAGAGGCCAGGGGCAAGGGCGTGCCACTATATAAACATCCTCAACAAATATAAGATGACTACTGATAACGCAAACAAAGACCACTACTCCAATATTCTAAAAAAATTGACAAATCAACCTAGAGAGCTCTTTAGCATAGTCCAAAACCTAACAAATAAAAACTACAACTCAGACTCATAGGATTATGAGATATCCTCTCAAACCCTAGCTCATTACTATATGAGTAAAGTAAAGCTCCAATCTCCTCCTACACTGGTACAAGATATAGCACTGACAAACCAACTCAATACATGGTCTAACTTCCACAGTACCTCAAAAGACACTCTCAAGAATATAATCGCCTAGTTAAACACCACTACCTCCTACCTAGACCCTTGTCCTGTCCACTGGCTAAAAACAACAGTTCCTGAACTGACAAATTTCATTATCTCCATAATTAACTTATCACTCAAGAACGGGTACTTACCACCCTCACTCAAACATGCCCAAATACGCCCAATCTTAAAAAATAACAATCTTGACAAAAGCTCACCTAACTCTTACAGACCAATTTCAAGCATTCCTTTTTTGGCCAAACTAACAGAAAAAGTAGTCCAGATTCAACTTCAGGACTTCATAGATGCATCGGCCCCCCTTGACAAACACCAATACGGTTTCCGCCCATATCACGGAGTTGAAACACTTCTTACAGTTTTAACTGACACACTGTCAAGAGGAATAGATAACTCTAAACAAGCATTTATCCTACTATTCTTGGACATCACTACAGCATTTGATAGCGTAAACCATCTATTAATGCTAAACAAACTGTAACAGATCGGTATAAAAGCTTCAGTACTCAACTGGTTTACATCATACCTAAAAGACAGAACCCAAACAGTGAGGATTAACCAAGAAACATCAACAACTTTCAACCAGGAACAAGGTCTCCCCCAGGGCTCTGCCCTCTCGGCCCTTCTTTTCAACTTATATCTTCAGCCTATTTGTCTAATTTTAAAGAGATTCCGTGTATATTACCACATATACGCGAACGACATTATGTTTTACATTCCATTCGCCATCCCAAACTCTCCAACAAAAATACTATCAGAGTGTTTTAAAGAGATTTCACAGTGCCTTAAAAGCCATAATCTCTACATTAATTACTCCAAAGCAGAAATACTGTATGTCACTAGAAATCAAAATTTTGTACCACCAACATCAATCTGTCTACAGGAATCCAAAATCACGAAAAAAAAAAGAGGCAAAATACTTAGGGTTCACACTGGACCAGACCCTCAGTATGAAAACTCACATAAAGCATACTGTGAAAAAAGTACATTACAAGCTAAAGCTACTAAAACAGCTCCGCCACTGATCCATCTACAAGACTTCAAATCTGTCATACAATCTATCATCACCCCTCACTTTGACTTTGCGAACTCCATTCTACAAGGACTATCAAAACAAACCCTTAGAAGGCTCCAACTAGCCCAAAATGTGGCAGCTAGATCAGTCCTAAACATTAGAGCCATAGAACACATCACTCCCATATTATCGGAATTACACTGGCTACCAATACATAGCCGCATAAGTTACAAAATTCTGGTCACCACCTTTAAAATAATTAATCCACAACATAACCCCATCTTTCCTGAATAATCTAATCACTATTGAAACCTCAAAAAACCCCCAAAGAAGCAAAAATAAACACAAACTCGAAACCCCAGAGGACTTCAGAAATGCTAAAAAAATTAACAAATAAAAAGGCATTCTCTCATGCTGCACCAACCCTCTGGAACGAGCTCCCTGAGGACATCAGAGAACAAAATGACATTAACATTTTCCATAAAAAAATCAAAACATTCCTATTCACCTCCCACTATAGCTCACAGTCAAGTGCTGACACTCAAGCTGACGTCACAACAAGTCAAATAGCAAACCAACTAGCAAGTCAAATAGTGAGTTAAATATAAGATTGACATTTACTGGCAGCGGACTGATAGAGCAAATAAAACTTCATCTATGCTCTTCTATTGTATATAGTTAAAGGGTGTACCTACCCTGTTATGTTTGTACCTCATCAATGTAAATAGTTATTTTTGTTCCATGTAACTGAAGAAGACTATGTTTAGTGTACTTTTCAGAACTTTGGTACTTGTAAACTGTGGTATAAAAATGTTTGTTAAATAAATAAATAATACTAAACTTTTTCAAGTATATTTGAAACAAACAGCCTGCAAGGGAATTGACTGGACCTTGTATGATCAAGAGGTAAAAGGAGTGCTTGCTAAGGATAAGGAAATATTTGAAAACCAGTATAGTTACTCACCTGTAACAGGTGTTCTCCAGGGACAGCAAGAATCAGTCCTCACATTTGGGTGACGTTGACATCAACGGAGCCCTCGTGGAAGCATCTCCCCAGCTTTCAAAGAAAGCATTTGGGAGATGCCACCACGCATGTGTGGTCCCCTTCCCGCCCAAGGTTGCCATCTTGGTCAGTCAGATGACATAGCTAGAGCCGACAAAAGGGATGGCAAAAATTATAGCAACTTCAAGGGGAGGAGGGAGGATTGTGAGGACTGATTACTGCTCTCCCTGGAGAACACTTGTTACAGGTGAGTAACTACATTTTCTCCAGGAACAAGCAGGAAGTTAGTCCTCACATATGGGACTCCCTAGCCATAGGCTACTGAGCACCTGTAGAAAACACATGGCCCAGCTGTGAGCAGCCACAAGCGAATCTGAAGACAGACTCGGAGGACCCCAGTGTCCAAGAAGAACCGTGGCTCTGGTAGCCTGAACAAAAAGGGTTGGAGAGCAGGAGTTGCCTAAACCCCAAACAGATTACGGAGTACAGCTTGGCCGAAGACACTGTCCCATTGGGACTCCCTCTCCAGGCAGTAGTGAGCTGCAAAAGTATGAACCGAAGACCAGGTGGCAGCCCGGCAGATGTCTGCCATGTGAACAGAGCGAAGGCTCGCAACAGAAGTTGCCATAGCCCTAACATTATGCGCTGTGACCCGGCGCTCCAGCGGCAGCCCAGCCTGGTTGTGGACGAAGATGATGCAGTCCATTACCCAGATAGACCGGGTCCACTTGGTGACAGCCTACCCCAGACTGCTGGGGTTGTATGAGACAAAAAGCTGTGAGGTTTTGCGGTGGCCCAGAGTACACTGTAGATAGAAGGACAGGGCCCTTTTGCAGTCCCGAGTATTATTCAGCCACTATTCAGATAACCAATCCACAAAGACTTGAACCAACGTTTTACCAATCCTAAGTTACTGCTTTCCAGATAAGTTCCAGCTCCTCCCATGACTGCCCCGGCACTATGCAGATAGCACCACAGCAGTCATAGGTTCCTTGAGTACAAACTCTTTCACTTTGTCCAGGGCTGGGTAATTTCCATTAAGCTTAGCATCTGAAATACAGGACTTCTGTATTGGTATTGAAAAGAACAGGGAATCATTAGCTTGGGTACTCTCTACCTATGGCCACAATCTCACTGAAACAAAATTCATTAAACATGAGAGCCAGGTATCTAAATCTTTATTATGTTAAATTTCACTAAGGTAGCTGGTATGGTACCTTTGAAAGTGTCTAAGAAGTATTTAGCTGATGTATAAAATGTTTCAGAGTCTATGTTGTTACCTGTGAATCTGGTCGGGAGTGGTGCCAGAGGACTGAAGAAAGGCACATGTGGTCCCTTTACACAAAAGCAGAAGTAAGGATAAGGTTGAAAACTACAGACCGGTTAGTCTAACCTATGTGGTAAGTAAATTATTGGAAACGCTGCTAAAAGAGAGAATAGTGAGATTTCTGGAATCCAATGGATTGCATGATCCAAGGCAGAATGGATTCACCAGAGGCAGGTCTTCTCAGACAAATCTGATTGATTTCTTTGACTGGGTGACCAGGGAGTTGAGCCGAGGGAGAGCCCTAGATGTGGTGTATTCAGATTTCAGTAAAGCCTTTGATACCCTTACACACAGGAGACTTATAAACAAACTGAACACCCTACAGATAGACGCTAAAGTTACTGTTTGGGTTAGAAATTGGTTGAGTAGGAGGTAAATGGATTTCACTCAAAAGAGAATGTGCTTACCAGTGGTGTGCCGCAGGAATCTGTCCTTGGTCCGATTCTGTTTAACATCTTTGTTAGCGATATTATAGAAGGGCTGTCCAGTAAGGTTTGCCTGTTTGAGGATGATATCAAAATCTGCAATAGAATAGACACCCAGGAAGGAGTAGATAACACGAGGAGGGGTATAACTAATCTTGAAGAATAGTCTAGAATTTGGTAGCTGAGATTTAATGCTTTTGGCTGCCAAAATCCAAGGGAGAGGTACAGTGTATGGGGTGAAGAACTTCTGTCCACAAAAGAAGAGCAGGAACTGGGTATGATTGTGTCTGACAATCTTAAAGTAGCTAAACAGGTAGAAAAGGTGACGGTGAAAGCCAGAAGGCTGCTTGGGATAACGAGTGAGGTTATCAAATTTGCAGATGACACAAAACTATTTAAAGTTGTTAAAACCCAAGAGGATTGTGGAAAATTGCAAGAGGATCTGGATAAATTGGAAGACTGGGCATCCAAATGGCAGATGAAATTTAATGTGGACAAGTGCAAAGTTATGCACCTAGGAAAGAACAACCCACACAATGGTTACACGATGCAAGGTTACACGATGCAAGGTTCCACATTGGGAACCACCACACAGGAAAAAGATTTAGGCGTCATTGTGGATAACATGTTAAAACCCTCCACCCAGTGTGCAGCAGCAGCCAAGAAAACAAATAGAATGCTAGGTATCATAAGGAAAGGAATGGAAAATAAAACAAAGGATATTATAATGCCTCTGTATCGTTCCATGGTATGACCGCACCTTGAATATTGTGTGCAGTTCTGGTCGCCGTATCTTAAAAAGGATATAGCGTTATTAGAAAAGGTACAGAGAAGAGCCACCAAAATGGTACAGGGGATGGAAGGCTACTCCTATGAAGAGAGGCTACAAAGGTTAGGGCTCTTCAACCTGGAAAAGAGAAGGCTGAGGGGAGATATGATAGAAGTCTATAAATTAATGAATGGAGTGAAACGGGTAAACGTAGATCGATTGTTTACACTATCAGAATATAGAAAGACTAGGGGACATGCAATGAAGCTACAGGGTAAACTATTTAAGACAAATAAGAGAAAATATTTTTTCACTCAACGTGTAATCAAACTCTGGAATTTGTTACCGGAGGATGTAGTAAGAGCTGTTAGTGTAGCTGGGTTTAAAAAAGGTTTGGATAAGTTCCTGGAGGAAAGGTCCATAAACCATTATTAAAAAGGGACCCAGGATATCAATGCTTGACCCAATACAAGCATTGTGGAACCTGTGTCTCTTGGGGATACTGCTAGGTACTGTCATGCAGCAGAGGCTGATGGAAGCAAAAATGCAGGAGAAGAAGCTGTTTTTCATGAGGAAAAAGATGTGCACAAGATGCAATATCCGCACAGAACAGCTAGAGGGAGCATGCGTGCACTCACAGAGCCTGAGTGGACACACCTAGCTAATCGAGAGCACCTGACAGTCAGCCCAGAAAGCTCAAACACAGGAGAGCTTTATAAACTAGTGCTGGGCAAAGGAGCAATCACCTTTGGAGGCAAAGCAGAGTGAAAGAAAGAAGCCAGAAGCTGGGCTTGGAAAGAGGCCTGCTATTACCCCAGGAACCTGTGACCAAACCGAAAGGTAACAAAAGCTTTCAGAGAGGAGATTGGCACAGGGATTGTGTTCCTGAAGAACTGCTGGAAGGAGGAAATCCCAGTTCTATATGCTGCTGGAAGCCAAGGTATGCTGACTCTGTTTCTATGAAGAAAACCTTACCTTTTAAAAGTAATGCTAAACCTGTGAGAAAGGAAAGCGAAGCTACTTCTCATAAGCCAGGTAGCCAACGCCCGAAGGTGGGCCATGCTCATTGGCAAACACTAGAGGAACTCTTTAAACATCCAGAGAACAGGACTAGGGGCTGGCCAAAATTTGTAGCCAGTGAAACCATTGATACAGACAGAGATAATTCAGACTCAGAGCCGATGCAAGTGGAACTTGTAGAGCCATGTCTTTTGTCTCAGGAAGAGATGGACTGTTCTTTGTGTATTTCAAGCAGTGCAGAGTCACTGTTAAACCTGTGAATGATATATGTTATCTTCAGAATGTATTCATTTGCTAAATGGAAGAAGAATGCTGAAACATTTGGTTTACTCTGGAAAGCTTAACTAAGCATTGGTACAACTGTGAAGCCTAACAGTTTTTCCTTTATCCTGAGTTAATTTCATAACTGAAGTAAAGGACTTTTTCTTTATGTTGTAACCCAGCTGAATCTTTGCGTAAAGGGAAATAAATGCCTTGTTATCCCTCTACTCTGCATTCATATTTTTCTTAGACAGGAGCTGAACTGCTAAGACCAGGTTACACCTGGCTCTAAAAAGACCCTCCTCTCACAATAAATTAATTTTGTGTCCCACCTACCCTTACGACCACTGGCCACCAGGGGGGTGCGCGACAGTACGTATGACCTAGATTGGCCACTGTTGGAAACAGGATACTGGGCTTGATGGACCTTGGTCTGACCCAGTTTGGCATATCTTATGTTCTTATGTTCTATGAACGCCCGCGCCTGAGGGCCTTGCCAGAGGGCCCTTTGGCATGGCCCTTAGGCGGGGAAAGTAGGCGGCAGAAAAAGAAGGTACGTCCGCTCAATATAAAACAACCCAAACATGCAACTGTGAAATATGTGAGCTGTTATGCGAAGTCAGTGTAATCAAACCCACAGTAACCCAACAACTGAAAAAGTAACCAAACAAGACCTGTTTTATCCATAAGAACTAACTACTGATGCCAACAAGATCTGTATTAGATTGTCAAATTTACCTGCACTAATGTTTTACTGATGCAAAGTATCCCACAAGTTCTGTATAACCCGCTAGAATTATCTACTGTTTAAACCTGCCAGAATCATCGACTGTAATGCTCTAATGTTTCAAATTAGACATACAAGATCTGTATTAGCTATTTAGAAGCATCTGCTCTAATGCCCTAATGTTACAAAATAGCCCTACAAGTTCTGTATAACCCGTTAGAAATATCCACTGCACAAACTCGTTAGAATTACCTACTGTAATGATCTAATGGTGCAAAGCAGACTGACAAGATCTGTATTAGCTGATTGAATTAACCACTGTAATTTTCCAAGATGAAATAGACAACACAGCCATTCACGAGCTACCCTACATCACTGCTTAGATATACGGAAGGCTACCCTCATATTGCCAGAAGGTACATAACCAACCTTGGCTCCCCTACATTCAAAATGGCACCCTCCTTACTAGCCTTTACCAGCTGCTATCTCCTGGCCAACCTATTCTACAATACTTTTACTCTCACCACCAACTACAGCCCCATTCCAGTCCTACAAGGCCTAGGAAAGAGATGTTCTGGCAGCCCCCGAAGGCCAGCAGCTGAAACTAAGCATAACCTACATCCACACTTGCTCTACATATCTCTTCAGCATACCACAAAGTCCCAGGCAGAGAAGCACCTAAACCCTCACAACCTGAAATGCGCCCTTATAAATGCATGCTCAGTCCGCAAGAAATGGCCAGCCATTTCCGACCTCATAACCAACTACAATCTAGACATTCTACTGGTCACAGAATCATGGTTGTCCGTCTCTGACTCAGTCATTCTCAACCAACTCATCCCTCCCAACTTCTCAATCCACACCTGCCACAGATCTAACTGCAGAGGCGGAGGCGCCTTCATCCTCGTAAAGAAGGAGCTCCAATTTGAACTGTTCGCTGCCAATAGTACCTCACACCTGGATTCAGTCACCATATCCAACAAATACAGCTCCATCAGTCTGATTTACAGATCCCCATCTTCCTCCCCTGAAGATCTTTCGACCATAATAGACCTCGCCTGCAACCCTAAGAACCCAGACATACCAAACTGGGTAATGGGTGACTTTAACTTGCCAGCGCTCCAAAGCACCCACTCCAAAGCCTTCCTCGAAGCACTCAACGAGTTTGGTTATAAACAGGTAATCGATGCCCCTACCCATTCAAAAGGAAATAAACTGGACCTTCTCTTTGTCCCACTACCAACTTCGACCTATCCATCACTCCAGGCCCATGCTCCGACCACAGCCTAATTAATTCCAGATGCTCATGCATCAAGATCACAACACTCCTCATAAGGCAGCCGATGCTCCTTCAACACCCACAAGACATTTCCGGCCCCTTCTACAAAGAGGAGATCATTGACAAAGTCCTACCAAACCTCAGCTTGCCATCACCCAACCTCGATTTCATGATATCCACTTGGAACAACAGCCTTAGCTCCTACGCAAGTCTACCTGCCTCAAATAAGCAACCAAGTAAAAGAAAATCTGCATGATGGTACTCCTCAGAAATACAGACTTCACTACTCCTCCTCAGGAAACTCGAAAGATGATGGCGACGCTCATGTTCTTCAGCCGACCAGGCAGCCTACACTGCCCAATTAAAAGTACACCACGAAGCAGTCTCCAAGAAAATAAAAGAATATCACTCTGAACTCCTGCTGCGCTCCCTAAACAAACCTCTTCAATATCGTAAAGACCCTGACCCTCCCACTCAACCAAGCCTGCTACACCCTCAGGAATTCGCCGACTACCGACTACCTACAGGCCAAAACCAGCCAAACCAACACTGCCACTAACTTCACACCAGGTCACAAACCACGCCATCTAAAGCCTCTGATCTCCTTCACGCCTCCTTCTGAGAGATGCATCAAGGACATCATCACATCCATCAACACCACCACAGCTCCCAACAACCCTTGCCCAGCATTCTGGATAAGATTGCTGCGGGCAGAATTCAGCCCTATCCTAGCCAAGATTATGGAACTATCCTTTTCAGTAGGGGCATTCCCACTGATCCTAAAACAAACGTCCATCCGGCCCCTTCTAAAGAACAACAAACTGAACCCCCAGAAGGCGGAATCCTATCGACCAATCTCCAGCATCCCCCTGCTGGCCAAGATAATTGAGAAAGTCGTCCAAAGTCAAATCCAGCACCACATTGAGGCCAATGCTCCTCTCGACCCATGTCAGCATGGCTTTAGAGAATTACATGGAGTCGAGACACTCCTCACCACTCTACTCAGTACCTTAATCACAGGAATTGATAACATCAAACAAGGATATGCTCTAATCTTCATGGACATGCCTCTGCGTTTGACTCAGTCAACCATGAACTGCTCCTTGCATGTCTTCATGAGAAGGGAATCCATGGTTCAGCCTTGAGTTGGTGCAAGTCATACCTATTGGACAGATGGCAACAGGTACGAACTGACTCCATGACCTCTGAGCCTTTTCAACAAAAGCGAAGTGTCCCCCAAGGCTCCTCACTCTCAGCCCTCCTTTTCAACATATACATGCAGCCCATTTGCTCAATCATCCGCTCCTTCAATATCTCCTGCCTGGTATATGCCAATGATGTACTGCTTTTCACACCATTCTCCATTGACCAACCTGACTTCTTGCCTCTAACGAAATGCTTCGATGCTGTCACTGATTGGCTCCACACGCAAAGCCTCAGAATCAATTTCAACAAGACAGATGTCCTTTTCATCACCAGAAATCAGTCCCCTCCTGCGTCAATAAAGGTGAGAGATGCAGAGCTCCCGAGCAGGCCCACAGTCTGCTACTTGGGTATCACCCTAGACCAGCAACTAGACATGAAAGCACATATAAGCAACACCATCAAAGCAATCTATCACAAGATACGCACAATTCGGCACCTACGACCCCTACTGGAACCTAACAACTTCCGGACGATCTTTCAAGCACTTGTAACCCCCCACTTTGGCTACGCCAACGCCATTCTGCATGGACTCCTGAAGAGCACACTGAACCCACTACAACTAGCAATGAACACCGCTGCCCGCATCCTGCATGGAGCATCCATAAAAGATCACATAACTCCAATCTTGCAACATCTCCACTGGCGTCCAATCCACTGCATGCTCACCTTCAAAGTACTACTGTTGACATTCAAAGCATTAACAAACTATCCTCCACCTCCCTCACGGACCTTGTCCACCCCACTCCTCTGAACAGATCCAGAAGATCATTCGCTGCTAACACACTCGCAATCCACAACGCAATAACAAAATGCTCCCTTGCAACAAAGAACAGAGCCTTTGTGTTCTATGCACCTACACTCTGGAATGCCCTCCCAACCACCATCCGAGCAATTACTGACCTAGCGCAATTTAGAAAGGCACTAAAGCACCATCCTTTCCTCCAACATTACATAATTATCTCTTATATCTCAACAAATAGGGGTGAACCATACAGAGCTGTGGGTACACCCCTAAACAAAGGCATGGGGAGGGGTGACCTTCATGGAGCGGCAGGTGCACCTACTCTTGCTGCCTTGCTGGGCAGACTAGATGGACCATACTGGTCTTTATCTGCCGTCATATACTATGTTACTATTACTCCCATACCGGTGACATAACACAACCCAGCATACCTTCCCACCCATCCTGACGACACCACCAGTTCACACACGTCATGTTGACGTAACCATATCCACCATTACAATATCTCAACCTGTAAATAGTTGTCAATTCGTGTCATGATGACATAAACACTTCGTGATACAATTGCCCAGTTTGTATATAGTTACCCCTGTTGAAACCCAAGTTGTAATACCTGTTCTTTGTAAAGTTCAATGTATGTTTCAGCCTGCATTGTACACATTAATGTTACTTGTAAACCACACTGATTCAAAAGAGCGTGGTATAAAAAAGATTTAAATAATAAATAAAAATGCACCTCTACTTTAGGAAGCCTGCTGTTGTTGAGTGCCATAAAGTCGGTGTTGACTCATGGTGATCCTCTGGATAGTTGTCCTAAATTGTATTTGGTCTTCAGTCAGGTGGCTAGTTGTTGTTAGAGTGGCATCCATAGCTGCTAATACTGTATTGATTCATCTCACTGCTGGTCTTCCTCTTCTGCATTGACCTTCAACCTTGCAAGCATGATATCTTTCTCTAATGATCTCTCTCTTTGCATGATGCATCCAAAGTATGAAAGTCAAAGATCTCCTCTAGTACTGACTGGTTTGTTCTTTGGACAGTCCATGGTATACACAATATTCGTCGCCAGCACCATAATTCAAAGGCATCGATTTTCTCTTCTTTTTCATTGTTCAACTTTTGCATCCATATGATGTTATTGAAAATACCATGACTTGAACAAGTCAAATCTTTGTATGGAGAGAGACATTTCTGCTCTTGAGAATCTTGTCTAGGCCTTTTATAGCTGTATTGCCAAGAGCAATGTGTCATCAGATTTCTTGGCTGCTTGTCATTTCTTTATTGATCCAAGCAGGTTAAAGTTGTCCACTGTTTCTTTTTCTTCTATAATTTATTGAATTTGCCAGTTGTCAGGATCTTTGTCTTCTTAACATTAAGGTGCAGGTCCATTTTTAGACTATGTTCCTTAATCTTGAGAAGCAAATATTTCAGATCATTTTCACTTTCAGCCAGTAAGGTGGCATCATTAGCATAGCAAAAGTTGTTGATGAGTCTTCCACTAGTCTTCGCACCTCAGTTGTCTTTCTACAGTCCTGCTTCTCCAGGAAACCTATCACATTCTCTTTGTACATAACAGAAAGCCTATAGAATGCTACTGAATATTTCCTGAGGTGGCTCAAGCCACTGAAAAGAGATGAAAGTAATTTCTTGCCCTGCCTCAGGAGCTCCCATGAAGTGCATTATCTCCTGCAGCAGCTATATTCTTTTAGGGATCTTAAGAAGTTGACAGTATCATTTCTGTAGCCCAGAATCCAGACACAACAAATGAAGAGTTACGTTATGGAGTTACGTCATGTCACTCCTCTCTTTCTTCACCTACACTGGCTTCCCCTGCAATTTCGCATACACTACAAAATCCTAACACTGGCTCACCAACTCCTATACAACCGCACCCCCCAATATCTGGCAGACCTACTTCAATTTCATACTCCCACTCGTTCACTTCGTTCAATCCATATCAACCACCTTCACCTCCCCTCACCATCACGTGCCCACCTACAATCCACACGCTCCCTCTGCCTTCTTCTTTGTCGGCCCTGCTTATTGGAACTCTCTACCCCTTTCCCTCAGACTTAAACAACATTATCCCACTTTCAAAAGAGATCTAAAAACACACCTCTTCTCCGCTGCTTTTGACCTCCCCTCCCCTTTTGTGTGAACTTTTTCCTTTTCCCCCTCTCCTCTCTCTCCTTAGCCATGTCTATTTAAGTGTCTTGAGTGCTTTCCTGTCGCACTTTGTAACTTCCTTTCCTTTTCCGGCCCATTGGCCTTTCCTGTATATTGATTGATTTTGTAAACCACCGTGCTCTAATTGGAACAGCGGTATATCAAGCTAATAAACATAAACATAAATATGGATTGTTCTAGCAGAATGCATTTAGATCCTATTTTCCTTTTATTTGTTACTTTTTGTTATGATCTCCACTAGTGCTCTCCTCCCGCTTTCCTTTATTGTAGTCTACTGGAGCAAAGATAGATTAATTGATCTATTTTACTTTGGAACTTTTTCTTGCTTTGTCTTTTTCCTTCTTAAGTATCTTGATCATGTTTCTTTAAACAAGTGGATGCTTGCAATGCTTCTGAAATTGAATAAATAAAAGAAAAAAGGAGGGAGTAAGACGCCACCTACAGAATATGTAGCTTTAAAAAATGTTCATTGCTGAAATGCTTTTCTGAATGACATATATGACATATACTGGACCTCACTGCACAGTGCCTGCTGCTGGTGAGAATACCCATGCTAACAATATAGATGGACAGGGCTTAATGGGAATGAGTCAGCATGGGTTCAGAAAAGGCAAGTCTTGTCTTACCAACTTATTGGATTTTTTTGAAGGTGAAAATAAACAGGTGGATAATGGTGAACCAGTAAATGTGAAGGCACATCTTAGATAGTAGAAGGAAGACGTTGAAGTCACAATGCACACAGTATTTTAAAAAAGACTCTGCCAACTGTGGAGCCTTTTTCTAAACTGCAAATCAGAAGGTGCTGGAGTGTGATGTATATGCTGATACACAGAACCAGAGGAGCCATTTTACAAATCAACCCAGGAAACATGGCAACGCTGACGCGCAGCTGCCACCACTTACATGTGGAAATTGCTAGCTCTTCAGGCATTTTGCAAACCTGAGCATATATATACTGCCAGATGACACACTCTTTGTCTAATTTCAGTTTGGAGGGTGAAATAAACAAAGGAGGATTAAGGAGGGAAATGCTCTTATTCCCTCCTGTAAAAGACTGGCTGAAATAAGCACTTTTTATAGCCAGGGAGTAGCTACAAATCCCAATGTGGACAACGGCAATCATATACATGGGGGTATGTTTACTAAACGTGAATAACGCGCGTAGTATGACGTTAACGACTGTAAGTGCAGTGTAATGCGCGTAAACACGCGCCAACGACCGGTAACGTCGTACTACGCGCGGTAACCGCGCTTAATGATCGTAAAGCCTCGCGGCGCGTTAAAACAGCGCAGAAGGTGGAGAGTGGGCGGAGAGAAGGGGTCAATGGGCGGAGAGGGGGCGTGGAGAGGCTCCCCCTCACTAACGCGCTGAAATTCTGAGCTCAATTCCAACGCGAATGAAAACCTGCCGTTAAAAGGCATTTAAAGGAAGAGAAACCATTTCCGTCAGCAATGTACAGAAAAACCGGGGAAACACACAAAACGTGAGCAGTGTGATACATGTGCACTGAACAAAATAGCACATAAAACGTTAAAAATGACCACAGGAAACATTTTAAAAAGCATAATACAGCTGGGCAACAGTGATAGCAATGGGCAACAAGGAACAACACTGCCTGGAAGGCACCAAATAAAAAAGAAATGATGTGTGGAAGGGTGTACGCTCCACAGACCCTTTTAAAGATCATTTCATTGTAATGGATATCATTGTTGCCCAGCTTGGTTATGGGTGTGTGCCCCTTTTGTGAGGTATTCTCTGAGGTTTATGTGCACCGTTGTCTGCATACAAGGTAAATGAGGTCACAGTAAACCTGTTGCAGAGCAGGGTTTCTGACTCGTCAGGCCGGTTTAACTAACTCCAGGGACTGCACCATCTCTGTGGCCACAGTGTGGTGCAACAGACACAGCCAGTGCCTGTAAGACCAGAGGGTCACAGGTTCAAATCCCAGCTGTGGCTCCTGCCAACCCAGTCCCCATAGCTTTACCCACCACTAAACAGTGATAGTAAAGACACACCTTTATTGCAGAGAACATACGCATGGCCTATATTTTACCACACCAGAAACAGGCACATTACCTTAAAGCAGAGTTCCGCAAATGCAGTCCTGGAGGGCCCCACAACATTCCGGTTTCATGCTGCCTCCAATAAAGATGCCTGTGCTGCATAGCTATGCACCACCCCCATGTTATGCAGATGTAGCTCATGCATATTTATGAGGGACAGCATGAAAACCCGAACAATGTGTGGAACACCAGGACTGGAGTTGGGGAACTCTGCCGTAAAGCAGCAGCCAACAGGGCCACACACCCACCCACAGGCCCCATTGGCCAATGCCACCTGGAGAGGCAAGACATTGGGTCCTGCCTGTATCTCCCAATACTAGCAGTTGCATACCTTAGCAATGCCACCCTACACCTGGGTATATGGTACACAGCTATCAAACGTTTGCTATGAGAACTGGCAGATATCAGTTCCTCTGTTAAGCACATTTTGCTCATTGAGCTCCACCATAACAATCATTCTGATGTCTGCGGTGTGTGCTGCAGGTCTGGTCTCTGACAGTGTTCACCACCCTGGGGAGTGACCCCCCAACAGTCTTGTGTACCATATCCATGCCTGTACTATGCCCATGACTGGTGTGGTGTGTATGGCTGCTGACCACCTCTATAGTAGCACAATGCTGTCATCGGTGTGGGGGTGGTTGTCTGTCTATCCAGTGTGTGGTGGCTGCAAACACCTTCCACAGCCCACACTGCTAGCAATGTTGCCAGTATTGGGCTGCCAATGTGCATAATGAGGAGCAAGGTACCATGGGTATAGGCCGGACAGGGTGGCCTGGCCAGGGCGCATCTGCACAGGGCATAGGGCAGTGACAGGCACATTGTAGTGGCCGGCCACCACCTACACAGACAGGGTGACCTCAGTATGTGCTGCTGAGAGATCACTCTCACCCTGACTGTGCAGTGACCACAGCATGGCTAGGCACCCCCATAGTGCTATCTAGTATTTCTCTCATGTGATATATATGGGTTGCCTTTTGGGGCCCTGTCACTGATTTAACTGTGTATGCTGACATCCCAGTTCTGGGTGCAGGCCTCTCCACTGGGCACTAGCAGACTATTTGCAGCTGTGATGGAGTGGCTTGCAGGGTGCAGTGGCTGATGGCTTGCACCAGGGGAATATCAGATAGTGGTGGGGTGCAGCATGCCATATCTAGGCCTAATGTCTGTCTGCTATTGTGTTCTGGATGTGTATAGAGCTGCATTGACTGCTCTGTGGGGTGTGTGTCCCTCAGCAGGACTGGGGTTGATGTTCCCCTCTACGTCCACCTTGCAGGGAGGTAGATGTTGTATCTTTTGATAGGAGACCCTGTTTGCCGCCCTGGGGGAGGGGTGGTGGTGCATGGGCCCTCCTAGGGGTCCATGGGGGCTACACCTGACTGATACAGACAGAGATGTCCAAGGTGTTTCTGCAGAAACTACCTGTCTCACACTATAACACTGCTGTGGACCTGCACCATGGCCTCTTTCAGCCATGGACGTTGCTGTGGACCTGGTGCTTGGCGCCTCACTGCACCCTCAGGGTGAGCACAGTACCCGCACACTGTGATGGTGTGTGGCTACCCTGTGCCGGTACAACACACGGTCAGTACCCCCTACCAGGCCGAGGTGCTGTGGGGGTGCACATGGTCGCTTCCCCCCTACCAGGCCGAGGTGCTGTGGGTGTGCATTCCCCATCTTGTGTTTATCTGTGGACAGCTGATTTGCATGTGCAGTGCATCATGGGTGTGACTGGCGCAATCCAACCCTGGGGGAATCCAGCGCCTGCTCACAGGCTTTGATAACCCATAGGCCATCCCACGTACATCTGTTAGCATTGTGCATAGGTGCAGGACACCCTACCGAGTCTGTCATATAAGGTACCCACACAGGTAAAAACACACATACCCACGCACGATTGTACGCGCGTCGCTACGCACGCCCCAACGTACATTGTTACGCACACTGCGAGGGTGTGTTTCTGTATGCAGTACTCGACGTAAAGCAAAACATGCCTTCTCACGGCACACTGGGGACTCAAACCCATGCTGCCCGTATCAGCTGTCACTGCAGTAACCATTGTGCTACAGCTCTGTTTGGGTCAGGTATGTATGCTAGCAACCCTACAACACATACAGGACATATACATGCCCCCACACTCACTATATAATGTGTGGGTGTGTTTACTTGCACCCCAAAAGGGAAGGGAACATAGACATGCCCCCTCACTCACTATCTAATGTGTGGGTGTGTTTGCTTGCACCCCTCCAAAACGAAACAACTAAATGCCCCCTCCCTCACTGTATCATGTACAGGATGCTACATCAGCCAGCCTTCTGCAACTGGCACCCTGCGGACTCGAACCCATGCTGCCCGTATTAGCAGTCACTGCAGTAACCATTGTGCTACAGCTCTGTATTGATCATGTATGTCTGAGTGGCTTCTTATGCTTAACGCGCGGTGACGCCGCTAACGCGCCATGTAACGCTCATTACTTTAGTAACGCGCGGTAGGTGTTCCGCTGTCCCGCCCATCTCCTTATTTGGGGGTTTGTCTTATTAACACGGATCCTAACGCGAACTGCAATAACGCGATTTAGTAAACATACCCCATGTATTCTCTATATGAAATGGGGAAGACACTGCCAACACACTCCCTTGCAACCTCTAAGTAGAAAGGACATCCACATGTACATTCAGTCATTTCTAAAATGGGCATTCAAATGTTGATGCAAATTCCACATGTAAATCATGAATAAGGCTTCTAAAATAATCCTCAGAGTGCACTGGCAAAGTCCCTCATGAAAGATTCCTTAGGAAATTAAAGAGTTCTGGGATAAGAGACTATGCCCCTTTTTTATAGCACCATTAAGTCTGTGCTGACTCCTGGCAATGTAGCTGCCTCTGGGTTTTCTTGGCAATGTATCACCAGGTCTTTTCCTCTAAGGCAATGGAGGGTAAAGTGACTTGCCCAAGGTCACAAGGAGTGCTAGTAGGAATTGATCCCTTGATCTTCTGGGTATGAGGTGGCTACTCCTCCACTCCATACCCTTTTATGGGCTGCAAATCGACTACAAGCAAGAAACACAGAATAGAGAAAGGGGTCTCTAGTGGATTTCCCTGAGGTCTATAAAATAATGAGTAACATAGAATGACTAGGGGGGTGCAATAATGCTACAAAGCAGCACATTTAAGACTAATCATAGAACATGATCTTTTCGCTCAATGTGTAATTTGCTCTGGAATTCGTTGCTGGAGGATGTAGTAAAAGCTGTTAGTGTAGCTGGGTTTAAAAAAGATTTGGGTAAGTTCCTAGAGGAAAAGTCCATAAACCAGAGGACTGGGGAAATCCACTGCTTACCCTGGGATGAGCAACATGGAATCGGTCTACCTTTTGGGAACCTACCAGCTATTTGTGATCTGGACTGGCCACTGTTGGCTTGATGGACCTTTGGTCTGACCCAGTAGAGCAAATCTTATGTTCTTATAAATGATCTGGGGATTGAAGTGACGAGTGAGGTGATCATATTTGCAGATTTATTTATTTAAAAGTTTTTATATGCAGCTTATCCATTACCTATGCGACTTACACAATATAAACATAAAAACAATTAAGCACAATTGTCAACTAGAATAGAGTAAACATAACAAACATTCAAAGATAGGCCTGCAGAAATAGCCTAAGGAATGTACTGTGCTGCTTAGATATACCTAAATTTAATCCAGATGATTGAAAATTATTCAATGAGGATTGCGAAGATTTTCAGAAGGAGCTTTTGAAACTAGGAGCCTGGACATCTAAGTAGCAGAAATTTAACATGGATAAGTACAAATAGGGCAAAATAATCCCAAGTACAAATACAAATACTGGGTCTTGGAGTCATTGTAGAGAATACTTTGAAATTTTCAGCTCAGTGTGCTGTGACTACTAAAAATTAAAAAACAAAAATTCCCAATAGCACAAGTATTCCAAAAAATCAATAGTCAAAAGAATACCGCTAATCCCCAACTGCAATCACCATCAAATTTTTGTCGGGTATAAACCGCAAGGCGAAGAGGAAACACCTCTACACCTCACGCAGTAACGTGCCCCTTTTTTATTTTATTTTCTATTAAACATTGTCCATGATTTCACTCAAAACTTCAAAACTTATCTGCCTGAGCAGATAAGTGTGGATTTGTTTCAAGTTTTGAAGTTTTGAGTGAAATCATTTACAATGTTTAATAGAAAATAAAATAAAAAAAGGGGCATGTACTGCGTGAGGTGTAGAGGTGTTTCCTCTTCGCCTTGCGGTTTATACTCGACAAAAATTTGATGGTGATTTGATGGTGATTGCAGTTGGGGATTAGCGGTATTCTTTTGACTAGTGACTACTAAAAAAGCAAAGAGAATGTTTGGGATAATCCAAAAAGGAAACTCCCCATTGCCCCGCAGAGACACTCCCCAGCCAGGCTCAGAACCGATGAGCCCAACCATCTGCTCCTTTAAGAAACTAGGCTGGAGAATGCCTGGGGAGGGTGTGACCTGGTCCCTGGTTTAAATCGGGGAGAGAGAGAAGCCCAGGGTTCTGGAGCATACTGGAAGACTACTTACCTGTGGAGGTAGGAAGTTTTTGAATTCATTAGTGATGGCTCGGACGTGCTCCTGGACTGCTAGTCAGTTGGGCGGTGCTGCCCAAGTGGGGAAACTTTGGGAAGCAGTTTTTGTTTTCAGAAGTGCCGTCTGTGCTGGAGCGCTAAACAGCTTTTCAGTAGAGGAGCCCTGCTGAGAGTGATCACGGACTGGTTACAGCTGGGGGAGAAGCCCAGGGCAGTTGTCTGGATGCTAGTTACCCAAATAAAATATATTTTCTTGAAACCTCTTATTGTGCCTTATGCTGGTCACATCTATCACAGGAACAGAAAACAAAGCTGAGAATAGTCTTATGCCTCTGTAGGTACCTCAAAAAGGTTCAGAGAGGAATGACAGAAATGATCAAAGGGATAGAACCCCCCCCCCCCTTATGGAGAAGGGCTAAACAGGTGAGGGCTCTTCAGCCTGGAGAAGAGACAATAAGAGGGGATAGGCTGCAACAGTTACATAGGGAATGATTGTTTAACCTTTCAAACAGTACAAAAAACAGAGGACTAATGGCCAGCAGACTGAAAATTAACCATAGATCTTTTTTTTTTTTTTTTTTGGGGGGGGCGGAGCCTGATGTCCAGCGGTTAAGACGCTTTGCGTTGAAGCTCCCGAGAGGCCTACTTAGAATCCTGACTTAATACCTATACAAACTTACTATTTCGCTCCGAGCTGACCGGGGTACCTTGGGGGGGATGGCGGCCCATAAACCAGCGCGCTTGGACTTCGGGTCTCCTTCTTCTTCTCATGGAAAACGCTCCAAAACAGAGGTGTCCTCCCCACAGAAGATGGTTCCATTTCGTGAAAACCCCGAAATGCATCTGGAGATTTTGGAGGAAATACGCGGCGTGAAGGAATTGGTGCAGTCCAATGGAGAAGCGCTTCGAGCCATGCGAGAAGACTTTGGAGTGCTCCAGGACCGACTTGAAAGTCTTTCATTACGGCAGGACAACATGGCGGGGGTCCTCGACTCGCACGCGGTGCGTTTGGGCAAACTGGACAAGGCTGAGCGCCAGATACAGAATCTTCAAAAGGAGTTAGAAGATAGCAATAATCGAGCCCGTCGCAACAATGTGAGGCTCCTCGGAATCCCGGAGGGGGTGGAAGCAGGAGATATAAGAGAATTCTTGCTCAAAACTCTTCCTTCCTTGTTGAAGATCACTTTTCATAGAGAACTGGAAATCGATCGAGCACACCGTGTTCCTGCCCACATGGCGCTCAACCGCACGACCCCTCGGCCTATTATCTTTAGCTTGCTACGATATCAACAAGTGGAACAAATTTTAAATGCTGCCCGAGCGAATCATCATTTGGAATTTGAAGGTCGTAAAGTCTCCTTCTTTCCTGATTTGGCAAAGCCTACCGTTGACCGTCGGAAGAAACTCCTTGCTTTTCGCCCTCGACTTCAACAGCTACAGGCTCGCTTTGGCCTGTTGTATCCAGCGAAGCTCCGAGTGACTCTCCACAACCAAACCAGGACGTTCGAAGATCCTGATCTACTATCAACATTTTTAGACTCCAAAGAAGCAGAGCAGATGCGCTAATCCCAATTCTTGGACTCTTATCTGCTGGCTCTGTCCGCCATTTTGAAGGGCCCGATGCGGCGGTCATCACCAAGCACAGAGACTGCCTGGACTTTCTTTCTTTCTCTATATGACTTTTGTTTTTTTTGGTCTCCTATCCCTTCATGATGTGTGCCTCGGTCGGATTCGGAGCACGCACAGTCCTACAGGTTATGTGTTTTTCAATTTCGGCCTTCTCTGGGGTTTCTCCCCGCAGACACATGGTCGCCAGTAATTTTGGGGTTTTGCTTCTCCTCTACCGCTCTGCGGTTTTCTTTGTTAATGTGGGGCGCTTCATTGTATTATATTAGCTTATTTTCTTATGTCATGTGTACAGCCAGATACAGTCAGTCTGAGGGACATAGTGGAATTATGTGTGCTATCATGCTCAGAATTTTTAACTTTTCTGAATGGCCTTATGTAAAATCTTATCACTCACCGTAAAAGGCATTAATGGTCCACTCAAAGGAAAGAAAATCCTTAGCTATCTTAGCCATGAACATGCTGATTTAGTGTTTCTTCAGGAAACGCATCTAAACTCTGCTGAAACACTGAAACTCAATGCTAAGCCTTACATGGTAGCTGCATATTCTCCCACCGTTTCCAAATGGTACGGGGTAGCCATTCTGGTTAAGAAGTCTTTGCACGCTACTGTAATTGATACTAGCGCTGCAAGGAGGGTAGATGGGCCCGTGTACACCTTGAGGTTGGAGATAGTGAATTCACGTGTATTTGCATTATGCCCCGAATGTGGACAACCCTGCTTACTATGCAAGTATTGTGCAGTTGGCACAGGCCTCCGCCAATGTTCCATTAATACTTGGTGGTGATTTTAATCAAGTGTTCCCTCAATCTTTTCTTCTCAAACAAGGCGCTCGTTGGCTGGAAGATCCAGTACCGAGTAGACCTGTGTGGCTAGATTTAGAAGCGGGCCTTTGCAAACCGATTCCTCTTACTTTTCTCCCTGGTATGACTCTCCCATCAGACTCCCACTATCCACTAATGCTTTTAGACACTTTAGGTGCCTTTAATACTCTTATGCAATCTTTAGACTCCCGACTCTGGTCGGTGCAACTTCAGCATTGCCTTCGGAATACTAGGGTACTCCCGCCATCGGCATTCTCTGCATAAGGTTGATTGGAGACTTTCCGATCTATCGGTGTTCACCGGGAGTAGCATCCAATTTTTACTAAACCTTATGTAATGCTATAACTAGAGATACCCCTATAGCGCAGAAAGTATGGGAGAGAGAATTGCATGTGACTTTGACCTCGGAGCAATGGAGCCTTATCTGGAGTAGAGGGACACGGGTTCCCGATCCGCCTCACTTACTCAGACCCTCTTCTTTCTAGCCCACCGGTGTTTTTTTTTTTTTTTTTTTTTTTTTACACGCCTGACAGATTAGATAAATGGAACACTACTCAGGGCAATGGTTGCTGGACATGTCCCGCGGCCATTGGTTCACTGCCTCATGTTATGTATGAATATCCCGTACTACAGTATTACTGGCGTCGGGTCTGGGGTCGTATTCAGTCTATTTTGTACTCTCAAGAGCCCTTTCTTGGAGGATGGTGGGACTTCGCCTAGTTGCGGGGATCCCCTCTCTCCCAAAAACGGCTTATCTCCTTTCGAACTTTATGCTTGGCATAGCTATTTCCCTAATTAAGTATACTGGAAAATTAGCTCCCATCTGAGCCCCAATGAATGGTGGAATCATGCCTGTCTTTACAGTAAATATGAACAAATATTTCGTCTGTTCGCTTCCCCCGTTCAGACTCCTTCTCATCGGTCTCAATGAAGATGCTCAATGACTATGTACATTTTGCTAAATGCTCTCATCTGACTGTCTAACTTTGTATATATCTCTGTCCCATGATCATGCTGTATCGTAGATACTCTTTTGATCGTTTGATGTATAATCACTGTTAATTGGAAGCGCTCACATGCTGACATAATCGGGTAGAGAAGAAGCATTGGGGTGGGGGGTAATTGGGTTTACTTTTCCTTATTGTATACTTGTTTTGTCTCCTTTGGTGTGTTGTTTCTTTTGTTTGTTGCAAAATGAAAATAAAAGTTTAAAAAAAAAAAAAAAAAAACCATAGATCTTTTTTTTCCATGCAGCACATTATTAAGCTGTGGAATCTGTAGCGTGAGGATGTGGTCAGGGTCACCACTATAGCAGGGTTCAAAAGAGGTTTGGACAAGTTTTTGGAGGAAAAGTCCCTAAAAATGATTAGGTGGATAAACTTGGGAGAGCCAGTGCACATCACTGGAAATGAGCTAGGAGAAATTGGAATGTACTGGGCATTGTGACCTGGACTGGCCACTATTGCAGAAAGGATGCTGGGCTTGATGGACTTTGGTCTGACTCAACAGGGCTTTTCTTATGTTCCTAGACCAATATTTGATGCTATTGGCGCATTGTTAAGATCCAGCTGCAGCTAAGCTTAGCTGTGAGGGTAAATGACTACTTTTAATAACATGGTCATTGAGTATATAATACTCTAGCAAAACGGGTTTTTCTACATGTTAATATTATTTGTAGTTTACTCCTTTCCACAAATAATTTTAAGCTGAGCCAGCATGTGGCATAACAGTGCAGAGTTCTAGGGTCACTGGCTTTGGAAACTGAGAGAGAGTGAATTTCCTGCTGTTGTGAGCTAGTGAAGAAACGGTTTAGTTAAAGCACAGAGCTGTGAGAGGACAGGAACAAAGAGAGATAATTACAGGCTGAGGGCAGAAAGGGAAAGGATGGGAGCAACTCAAGGCGAGTTACATTTAGGTACAGCAGGTATTTCCCTGTCCCTGGAGGGCTTACAGTAAACCGGCAAGATGAATGCAGAATTTACCTTTTATACATTAAGTAGCGCTCTGACACAACTCTTAAGGTTCGATGCAGAAAAAACAAATGAAGAATCCCCATGCAAATGAACCACCCTCTAAACTGGGCGTAAAATGGCAGCGTTAAACTGGGATAGCAAGCCGAACACATGCGCACAAGAAGTCTGCGCTAGTCTGGCTTATTCTCCCAGAGAAACAGGCAAAAATGCAATACAATGTGTGCCTTTGAGTTAGTCCTGACTCCTGGTGACCCAGAAGCTCCTGGGTTTTCTTGGCAGTGTCACTGGAAGTAGATTGCCAGGCCTTTCTTCCGAGGCAATGGAGGGTTAAGTGACTTGCCCAAGGCCACAAGGAGTGCTAGTGGGAATTGAACCCTGGTTGCTTTGTTACCAAACCAGTGCTCTAACCAGTAGGCTACTCCTTCACTCCAGAGTAACAGGCATCGTGTGGCTAATTTGTATATCAGCCCTGACAGTATTTTGATGGCATCAAGGACGATAGCAACATCGGGAGAAGCCCCCGCTGTCATCAAAATACTGTTGGGGGTCAGTGCCCCAATAGAAAGGATTCCCTGGTGGTGTAGTGGCCCCTAAACCTCCCACCCCCCTACCCGAAATAAAAATAAAATAACCTGGTGGTCTAGTGCCCCTGAACCTCCCACCCAAAATAAAAATAAAATAACCTGGTGGTCTAGCAGCCCCTGAATCCACCCCTCCACCGGTACCTTAAAATTCCCTGTTCCCTGTAAATTGTTATCTCCAAGTTATACTGCCCTGTTCAATGTAATTTCAGTTTGTTCAATGTAAACCGCCTTGATATCACGAAAGGCGGTATATAAGAAATGTTAATTAAATTAAATAAATTAAAATGAGCGTGAGCGCTGTCTATGCGCTCCTACTCAAGGTCGGCCGTCTTGAAAAATGACAGCACCTGACCCCCCCACAGTGCATCCTAGAGTGGAGGAGTAGGCTAATAGTTAGAACATTGGCTTGGGAACCAAGAGACCAGAGTTCAAGACCCACTGGCACTCCATGTAGTCTTGGGCAAGTCACATAACCCTCCATTGCCTCAGAAACATCTAAGTCATCAATGTCCCTGTTTAAGTTACAATGTAAACTGCTTTGACTGAAATGGTTTTAAAAAATCCTGTTAAATTTAAAAAAATACAATAAGGCATTATACCTTATATGGCAATCTGACTTTGCCTGGTGCATCCCAGGATGCATCACGCAGGGCCTGGTGCTACCATTTTTCAAGATGGTGGAACCAGAGAAGGAGTGTGTAGCAGAGCTCCCGCTAATTTAAAGTACCGGGTGGGGGGTGGTGGATTCAGGGGCCGCTAGATCACCAGCTTCTTTTATTTTTATTTCGGGTGAGGGGTTCAGGGTCCACTATACCACCAGGTTATTTTATTTCTATTTTGGGTGGGGGGTTCAGGGACCGCTAGACCGCCAGGTTTTTTTTTTTTTTATTTTGGGTGGGGGGTTCAGGGGTTACTATACCACTAGGGTGTCACTTTCTGTTGGGGCATCAGCCCCTAACAGTATTTTGATGGTATCAGGAGCTTTTCCAAATTCTGCAATCGCCCCCGATACCATCAAAATAGTGTCAAGTAGGGGTGGGGGGGGGGGGGGGAAATTGGAGCTGCTGGGCCATCAGGAATTTGATTTCCCTATTTTGATGGCATCGGGGCTTTGCCCAGTGCCTGGATCATCTGAGAGGAAGATGATCTAGGCATTGGGGAAAGCAGCCAGTGTCACCCGAAAAGATATCGGCGTATGGCTGGTTGCAAAATCCTCTACGTCTGTCTCTGCATTGGGTGCAGTCATCATTTGCATGCCAGACTATTATGTGCAGCTCATTTGCCTTCAGTTTAAATATGTTAAATATATTTAAATACTCATGGTGTTAACTGGGCACTAGTTTTTCCATTGCTGTTTGCGCATATGCCTGTCTATTTTCTGCATTGGACGTCAGCTTAAAAGTGTGCAACAGGCGGCATCCTCTGTGTTTAAAGGCCATGCTGGTTTGAGCCGGGGATGGGCAAGAAGTGGCAGTGTGCTTTGAACCTTGGCTTACCTAGGTCCTAGCCCACTGCTCTAACCATTAAGCTACTCCCCCAGTCTGCTTCTTAGAAAGTTAGTCCATACTGATATGAGCTAGACCCACTGGGATATTTTGCTACTTTTTCCTGTTTTGTATTTGTTTTGGTTTTTGCATTGTGCCTGTTTTTGTTATTACATACTGCAAGTATTTTTCCTTGATACTGAACATCGTTTTGGATGATTAGTATAAATCTGGAAGGTGGTAGCTAACGTACTGGCACATCCCTGAAAAGAATGATGCTTCGGGGAGTATGTGCCCCAGGGCAAGAAGATGTTACCTGTTGCTCAGGATCAAAGCTGTGAAAAGGACAGGAAGCGCTGCACAGTCCAAGTCGGGTTTATTCAGCAGTGTGGCCAGGTGATAAGAGCGATATCCTGAAAAGCCAATGAGAGCATCAGTCCACGACTGGATCTTAGCCAGGAATTGCAGAACAGAGCAGCACTTTGCTCACACTCACCAAACATAATGGATTCTGTGAGGTGCCCAGAGCAGAGCTTTGTGACGGCCAGGGCTAAGGAGAGCTGGCAGAGGACAGACACGCCTTCTTTGGTTTGAGGGAGCTGAGCACTGCGTCGAATGGCCATCACCTCAAAGCGCTTACAATGCTCTTTACTGCCCAGACTCTGGCAGCACTGGAAGTAATCCATGTAGGAGCAGATGATCTGTAAGGAGAGCAGGAAATGTAAAGGCGAAAACTGAGCACATAACATACAAAGCAGCACAGGGACTAACTTTCAGAGTCACGCTCCTAAATTGATCTTTTTGGAAATTTATTAGGGCTGAATATCTACATTTGTTTCTTAAAATTTCACTAAACTCCTAAATTTAGAAGCATAAAAAGTGGGTGGCGAGGGAGTGGATTTAAGGTAGGGGAAAAAAGTTAGGAGCCTAGCACAGGGCACCTAAATTACACTGATAAATCTAGGCAAATGAATGGCAGGCCTAAATTTAGGAACATAAATTTTAAGCTCCAAGTTAGGATGCATTTTCAAATAAAAACTTAGGCTCCTAAGTGCACCTGAAAATAGGAGCCTAAACTTAGGAAATGAGCTTTTTTTGAATATTGGGCCCAATAGGGAGGAGTGGCCTAGTGGTTGGGGCAAGTTACCTCAGGCCAGAAGGTTGGGGGCTCAAATCCCACTAGAGGACAGCAACCTTGGGCTGGAAAGACTGGGGCTTCTAGTCCCACAGGTGCTTCCTGTGGTCTAGCCATTTAACCCTCCATTGCCCATGTTCCCTGTAAGTATTAGTGTATGTGTCTCATATTTATTTTTTATTTTATTTCTTTACATTCTCTTATATACCACGCTATTCTGCATCAGTGCAGTTTATATTGAACAAACTGAAATTACATTGAACAGGGCATTATAACTTGGAGATAACTATTTTACAGGGAACATGGGCTATGGAGGGTTAAGTGGCTTGCCCAAGACCACAAGGAGCACCTGTGGGACTAGAAACCCCAGTCCTTCCGGCCCAAGGTTGCTGTCCTCTAGTGGGATTTGAACCCCCAACCTTCCAGCCTGAAGTACCTTGCCCCAACCACTAGGCCACTCCTCCACTTCATATCCCCTCATCTTAAATGTATCCCCCAATTGTGTTGTGACCACCTTGATTGAAGAATAAGGTAGCATACAAAACTGTCTAAATAAATAAATACATTAATATCATAGTTTGGACAGCACATACCAAGCGTACACAGCACCAAACAGACATACAAAGAGGGTAATTTTCTAAGAAGCCATTTACATGCATACATGATGGGAGTTTAGCCATTTTTACGCCCAAATGATGGGATTCTATTCATTTACACATACAAATAATGGGAGGCTGGTCATTTACGCACGTAAATGATGTCAGTTTAGTAATTTCTGTGAGTAAATAAAGCATAGTTACTCACCTGTAACAGGTGATATCCGGGAACAGCAGGAATTTAGTCTTCACATATGGGTATGGTCGGTACTGATGGAGCCTGCGCGGGAACGCTCCCCAGTGTCCAATAGGAAATCTTTTGGGAGCATCCCACAGTGCCTGCATGCTGCCTTCCCGCCTTTCCCAACTGTCCCTCTCCAGCTGAGTTTAAAGCTGAGACAAAAGAGAGAGGGAAAGAGAGAAAGAGAGAGTTAGAGAGATACAACTCCTAGGGGAGGTGGGTGGCTTGTGAAGACTAAATTCCTGCTGTTCCCGGAGATCACCTGTTACAGGTGAGTAACTATGCTATCTCCAGGAACAAGCAGGAATGTAGTCTTCACATATGGGGACTCCCTAGCTGCAGATGCCAGGGAGAAGGCCCCAGAAGTTGTGTGCCCCTGTGAAAGGGCTCCACTTCCCTCCATGGATCTGGCATCCTACCAGGGATGGTGGGTAGGAGTTGATTAAGTTTGGAACAGGTGTTGAAGAACAGCCTGACTCCCGGCGGTAGTCCTTGTCTAAGCAGTAATGGGCTGTGAAGGTATGAACCGAAGCCCAAGTAGCTGCTCGACAGATGTCGTCGATAGACACAGAGTGAAGATGAGCCATAGAGGCTGCCATGGCTCTCACATTGTGAGCTGTGACATAGCCTTCAAGAGGAAGGTTCTTACTCTCACAGGCAAAAGAAATACACTGTGCAATCCAGCTGGACAGTGTTCCTTTGGAGACTGGAAGTCCCAAATAACTAGGATCAAAAGCAACAAAGACTTGAGAGGACTTTCTATGTTGCTGTGTCCTTTGTAAGTAAAAGGCCAAAGCCCTTTTACAGTCCAAAGTATGAAGATTCCTTTCTGCATTTGAGGTGTGAGACCTTGGGAAAAATACAGGAAGGTAAACCGCTTGGTTTAAATGAAAAGGTGATACCACCTTTGGCATAAAGTGTGGATGAGTCCTAAGGACTACCTTATCATGATGGAACCTTGTATAAGGAGGATCAGCCACCAACGCTTGCAATTCACTGATGTGACCTGCTGATGTGATTGCAATAAGAAAGATGACCTTCCAGGAAAGGAATATCAAAGAGGTAGTAGCTAATGGTTCAAAAGGCGGCTTCATGAGCTGCCCAAGAACCAGATTTAAGTCCCATGCCACCGGTGGTGGCTTAATGGGAGGCTTAGTTAAAAGAAGGCCTCTCATACATCTTGCTATGAGAGGATGAGAGGAAATAGGTTGTCCATTTAGAGGCTTGAAAGAAGCTGCAATAGCACTCAAATGAACTCTCACTGAATTGGTCTTAAGCCCTCTATTTATTTATTTAACAATTTTTATATACCGTCTTTCTACAAGTCAAGACGGTTTACATAGAACATTTTTGGCAGTATATTTCAACTGTTTACATGGAACAAGATAACGATGGATACATATGGTAACGAGAAGAACTAATTACAAAGATCAAAGATCAACTATTTACATATGAGTTTACAATGAGCCATATGGTTGTATAATAGAATTTGAGTGCTGCAGAAGGAGTAGGGAGGAAGGTGTAAAGGGTTATGAGCTAAGGTGGAAGGGAGAAATGTTCAAGGAAAAGATGGGTTTTTAACTTCTTTCGGAACTCAGAGTGGTTTGAACAGTTCCGAAGTTCATGAGGAAGGGCATTCCATAAGGATGGAGCATAGAGGGAGAAGGCCCTGTTACTTGTGGATTGTTTGCAGTGTCTCTTATAGAGATGGTCAGTAAGTTTTTGGTTATAGAGCGGCATGTTCTTGGGTTATTGGAGGAGAGAAGGAGGGGGAGAGGCATGGAGCTGACTCATTGGAAATAATTTTATGTGTAAGAGTGAGGACCTTGAGTTTAACTCTGTATTGGATGGGGAGCCAGTGGAGATCATAGAGGATAGGAGTGATGTGGGAACATCTAGGGTTGTTAGTTATGAGCCGTGCTATCATGTTCTGGGCTATTTGGAGCGGTTGAATAGTGTTCTTGGGAAGGCCATGATAGATATGGTTACAGTAATCAAGAGAAGGGATTGTGAGGGCCTGGCAGACAGTACGAAAGGAATTTGGGCTTAAGAGGGGTTTGAGGTTCCTGAGGGTACGGATCTTTGCGTATATTATATTAGTCATTCTCTTTATTTGGTCAGTGAAGGAAAGGTTCTGATCCAGGATAATACCAAGATATTTCACTTGGTTTTTTATAGTAAGTGTGAGATTACCGATAGTAAGAGTGGGAGGTGGGGTATATGCAGGATTGGAAAATGCCTGTAGAACCTCAGTTTTGGATTGATTAAGAGGTTATGCTGGGAGAGCCAAGTTTTTAGGCTAGTTAGGCATTCACTCAGTTTAGAAAAGTTAGGGTTAGGAAGGTTAAAAGGGGTGAAGCACATCATGTCGCCTGCATATAGCTGATACTGAATGCCATAGTTTTGGAAGATCTTGCAGACAGGTTGGAGGAAGATATTAAATAGAAGAGCAGAAAGACTGGATCCTTGGGGGACACTTTGTTTTAGGATAAATGGGTGGGAGGTATTGTTTCCAATACGAACCTGTTGGGTTCTGTTATTTAGGTAGGAACAGAACCAGTTCAGGGTTGTGCCTCTGAGTCCTATTTCATGGAGTCTGTTTAGGAGTTGATGGTGAGGGAGGGAGTCGAAAGCAGCTGATAAGACAAGGAATATGAGAAGACATCCTTGAGAAGGATTCTGGGTGTGGAGGTATAAGGAATCGAGAAGGGAGGTAAGAAGGGTTTCGAGTCCATGGTTCTTTTTGAAACCATGTTGGAATAAGTCGAGGGGGGAGTGATCATCAATATAGTTCTGAAGTTGAGTGTGGACCAGTTTTTCAGTTATTTTAACCAGGAATGGGATACTAGAGATAGGTCTGTAAGAAGTAGGAGAAGTTGGGTCGAGTTTTGTACCTTTTAAGATAGGGCGGATAGTGGCACTCTTAAGAGGTGGTGGTACAGAGCCAGACTGGAGGGATGTTTGAACAATATACAGAATGTATGGGCTGAGAGAACTCTATTAGACAAATGAAGGAGATACTCCAGTAATGTTTCCAGAGGTACGGCAAGAGGTTCAAGACCCTTCTGTGAGCACCATATGGTAAACCTTTTCCACTTGAAAGCATAAGAGCGTCTTGTGGAAGGCTTCCTGGAAGCATAAAGGATATCCTTTACCTACTGAGAAAGGTTAAGACCATGAAGTTCTAGGCTTTCAGCAACCAGGCCTTGAGATGCAGAGACTGGGGATTGGGATACACAGCATCCCGTACTCCTGAGAAAGGAGATCTGGAGCAGATCCTAACTCCAGAGGCGGAGCTTGAGAGAGATGTAGGAGCAGAGGGTACCACATTTGCCATGGCCAATGTGGAGCTATGAGAATCATATGACCTCTGTCTCTCTGAAGCTTGAAAAGAGTTTTGGGAATTAGGGGAAAGGGTGGAAAGGCATACAGGAAGTCCTGGCCCCAATGGAGGAGGAAAGCATCCCTGGCCTGACAACCCTGAGCCAGAATTCTGGAACAGAACCGGGGAAGTTTGGCATTCAGTGGACTTGCAAAGAGGTCTATGTCCGGGGTTCCCCAAAATTGAAAAATTTTGGCCACCTGGTCTGCATGGAGAGACCATTCGTGTGGAAGCAGAACTCGACTGAGTCTGTCTGCCCAAGAGTTTTGAATGCCTGTAAGATACACTGCAAGGAGATGAATCTGATGCTCTCTGGCGAGGCCCTATAGTCGCAAAGCTTCATTGCATAGCGATAGAGAGCCAGTTCCACCCTGCTTGTTCACACAGAACATGGCTACTTGATTGTCCGTTTGAACTAGGACTGTCTTGTAGCTGAGCTGGGTGTGGAATACTCGAAGTGCAAGGAAGATTGCTCTGAGTTCCAGGAGATTGATGTGTAGATAGGTCTCCTGTGGAGTCCAGGTACCCTGGGTAGAGAGGCCTTGCAGGTGGGCTCCCCAACCCACCTGTGAGGCATATGTTGTTAGAGTGGCTTGGGGTGGGGGTTGCTGAAAAGGAGACCCCACCAAAAGGTTTTGGGGTGACTGCCACCATTGAAGGGATAAAATAAGGCAATCTGAGTTTGCTATTTTGTCTGACAGGCAACCTGATGCCTGAGTCCACTGAGTGGATAAAGTCCACTGGGCTGCCCTCATATGAAGGCGAGCATAAGGAACCACATGCACGGTGGATGCCATGTGGCCTAGCAACTGTAAGATTTCTCGAGCAGAGAGGTGAGGTTTTAACACTGCTTGGGAAGCTGTGGAAGGTAGGCCCTTGCCTATCCAGCAGACCTCCTATAAAATCTAGGGACTGAGTGGGAGCAAAGTTGGATTTTGGGAAGTTTATGACAAGTCCCAAATACTGAAGGATGCACATTGTGCGAGAGAGAGCAACCCTGGCCTCTGGCTCTGAAGGGGCTCGAATGAGCCAGTTGTCTAAGTAAGGGAAGACGAATATTCCTAGGGTGCGAAGAAATGCTGCTACCACAGCCATGCATTTTGTGAACACCCTTGGTGCCGAGGCCAGGCCAAAAGGAAGAACCCTGGATTGGTAGTGCTTCCCTTGAAATAGAAAGCGAAGGAACTTTCGATGAGTTGGATGGATGAGAACATGAGTGTACGCATCCTTAAGATCTAGAGAACAAAGCCAATCCTGACTCTGAAGGTATGGCAGCAGAGTTCCTAGAGAAATCATTTTGAACGTCTATTTGAACAGGAATTTGTTCAATTCTCTGAGGTCTAAAATGGGTATTTGTCCTCCTGTTTTCTTTGGAATAAGGAAATAGGGGGAGTAGAACCCTGTACCCTGTTGGAGAATGGGTACCTCTTCTATTGCCCCTTGGGGAAGAAGCACAGTGACCTCTTGACCTAACTAGTCATTGAGAGAGGTCTGAGAATTGAACAGTCTTACCATTGTAAGAGGGGCATGCTGAGGAAATGAAGCTTGTACCCCTCTCTTACAATAAACAGAGTCCAATTTTCTGCTGTTATCTGACCCCATCTGGGGGCAAAATGACATAACCTTCCTGGAGTGGTGGAAGGCACTGGGCCGTTCAGGGCCAGGAAGGCAAAGTTCTCTAGATAGGAGTCAAAGCCCCTGTGGAGGTTGAGTCTGCTGAGCCGGTTGAGGCTTAGCAGCTTTTGTTTTTCTTTGCTTAGGTTGTTGCTGCTGTCCCTTTTGGGCAGACTGACCTAAACGATGCCCCTGCTGGGTTGTTGTTGTTAAGTGCCATTAAGTCGGAGTCGACTCATGGCGACCCTCTGGATAGCTATCCTAAATTGTGTTCGGTCTTCAGTCAGGCGGCTCATTGTTGACAGACTGGTACCCGTAGCTGCTGTTATTGTATCGATCCATCTCATTGCTGGCCTTCCTCTTTTGTGCTGACCTTCTATCTTGCCAAGCATGATGTCTTTCTCTAATGATCTCTCTCTTCGCATGATGTGTCCAAAGTATGAAAGTTGAAGTCTTTATTTATTTATTTATTTTATTTAGACAGTTTTTGTATACCGCCTTATCCTTCAATCAAAGCGGTCACAACACATTTGGGGGATACATTTTTTTAACACGCGGGGATATGAGACACATACACTAATACTTACAGGGAACATGGGCAATGGAGGGTTAAGTGGCTTGTCCAAGACCACAAGGAGCATCTGTGGGACTAGAAACCCCAGTCCTTCCGGCCCAAGGTTGCTGTCCTCTAGTGGGATTTGAACCCCCGACCTTCCGGCCTGAAGTACCTTGCCCCAACCACTAGGCTACTCCTCCTGTCATCTGAGTTTCTAAAGAAAGCTTAGGTTTGATCTCCTCTAGTAACGGGCAGTCCATGGTATACACAGTATTTGCCGCCAGCACCATAATTCAAAGGCATCAATTTTCTTCCTGTCTATCTTTTTCACTGTCCAGCTTTCACATCCATATGATGTTATTGAAAATACCATGGCTTGAACAAGTCAAATCTTTGTATGGAGAGAGACATCTCTGCACTTGAGAATCTTATCTAGGTCTTTCATAGCCATTCTGCCAAGAGCAATGTGTTGTCTGATTTCTTGACTGCTTGTTGCTTCTTTATTGATAGTTAATCCAAGTAGGTTAAAGTTCACGATTTCAATTTCTTCTCCTTCAACGATGAACCTGTTGATTATGCCAGTTGTCATGATCTTTGTCTTCTTTACATTAAGGTGCAGGCCCATTTTGAGACTATGTTCTTTGATTGTGAGAAGCAAATGTTTCAGATCATCTTCACTTTCAGCCAGTAATGTGGTATCATCAGCATAGCGAAGGTTGTTGATGAGTCTTCCACCAATCTTCACACCTCTGTTGTCTTCATACAATCCTGCTTCTCTGATGATTTGTTCTGCATATAAATTAAACAGGTAGGGGAAAGTATGCAGCCTTGTCTTACACCGTTGCTTATTTTAAACCATTCTGTTTCTCCTTGTTCCGTTCGAACTGCTGCTTCTTGATCAATGTACAGATTGTGCAAGAGTACGATCAGGTGTTCTGGTATACCCATGCTTCTTAATGTGGCCCAGAGTTTCTCATGGTTTACACATTCAAAAACCTTGCTATAGTCGATAAAGCAAAAATAGATGTCCTTTTGGTATTCTTTAGTCTTTTCAAGGATCCATCTCACATCTGCAATGATGTCTTGCGTTCCTCGCCCTTTTCTGAACCCTGCTTGCACTTCAGGTAGTTCTTGTTCCAGGTATGGTTGTAGTCTCTTTTGAATAATCTTCAGTAGAATCTTGCTGGCATGTGGGATCAGAGCGATTGTGCGATAATTTCCACAGTCAGTTGGATCACCTTTCTTTAGTATTGGTATAAACACAGATCTTTTCCAGTCAGTTGGCCATGATGTTGTCTTCCATATTTCTTGGCAGAGCCTTGTAAGTACGGTAACAGCTGCATCAGATTGCTGTAATACTTCTATGGGAATGCTATCAATTCCTGGTGCTTTGTTCTTTGATAACAACACAAAAAAACCAAACCTTTACCCAAACGACCCAAAAATAAATAACCCAAAATATTTTTTGTCGGAGCTAGCCGTAGGAAGGTCGAAAGGGAAAACGACCTACACCATGCGGGCAGCTACTTTTTACTTTAAAAAGTCACCATTTCGTCACCATTTCTTCTTTGTCTTTCATTTCCAGCATAGTAGACCATGTGATCATCTGATGCAGAGTGCCCGATGCCAGTCCATTTCAGTTCACTGACACCCAACAGATCAAGTTGTACACGTTCCATTTCATTCTTGACCACCTCCAACTTCCCTTGGTTCATGCTTCGTACGTTCCATGTTCCAATGCGCAAGACATCTTTACAGCTTCTGACTCTCATTTCATGCGCAGCTACATCAGCAGTCAGACGTCCTGAGGGCTTTGATCCAACCACATCATAAATGCTGGCTTTACTCTGAGAAGTCTTCAGCTCTTCCCCAGTAGCTAGTTGAGTGCCTTTCGACCTGGGGGTCTCATCTTCCAGCACTATAGCACAATTTGTTTTGTTGTAACTATCCATTGGGTTTTCATAGCAAGATACAGAAGTAGGTTGCCAGGCCTTTCTTCCGCGCAGTTTAAGTTTGGCGTTGTTGCCGTTGTCACAGAAATGTGATCCTCCGCCGTCAACACTATCCCATTCTGCTGCTGCCCAGATGGGTGGTTTGTCTTGGTCTGGCACCTCAGCTGAGACCTGTCCATCTTGGGAGACCCTGCCAGTAGTTTAACTACCGATAGTTTAGCTCTCAGCATCACTGATGCACACAAGCCCTCACAGCACGACAAGCTGCAAACCAAGTGAGGGCCCCTGCTGGGTATAGGAGGGATAAAACTTCTTCTTACTGAAGAATGGTTTCTTGTAGGATTTTTTCCTTGCAGGATTAGCTGTAGACTTAGACAATCTATCCAAAGTGATATTGTCAGCATCTATTTCATTAGCTTTTTCCTGTCAATTCTTGCCAAAGAGATTCTCTCCTGTGCAAGGAATATTCCCTAGTTTATCCTGAATCCAAAGATCCAAGTCAGATGCCTGAAGTCAAGGCAATCCTATGTGCACCTATGGCAATAGCAGAGGTTCTGCTTTTGCACTCAAAGCAGTCAAAGGCTGCACGATTCACAAACTTGGAAACATTCTGAGCATGTTTGACAAGGGCGAGGAAATCCTGCCTCTTATCATCAGGAAGCTCTAAATCTCCTGTGACTTCCTTAAGGAACATTGCCATATATAATATATAGGAACTGATCCTTGCAGAAAGCATGTAAGCCTGGAAGGTTCGATGTCCAAAGGCGTCAAGAGTCCTACACTCACGTCCTGGAGGATTAGATGCATGCCTTTTTGCACTCTTGATCTTTCTCATAGCTGATTCCACCACCATGGAATGGTGTGGTAGCTGAGTCTTCTGAAACCCAGGACAAGGAGGAACTCGATACATCGTGTCAAGTCTTCAAGAGTGAGGAAATGTGGTTAGAGGTGTTTCCCACATCCTTAACATGAGATCATGCAAGATCTCATGAATAGGTAAGGTAGCTGCCTCCTTTGGAGCCTTAGGGGTATGTTTACTAAACCGTCTTAATGTGCGTCCAGTGATAATGTGCAAAATGCCATAAAAGGAGTGGGCGTTCCGGTCTTAAGGTAGAAAGTGCGGGTTATCGCATGATAAAGTGCGCCGCGTACATTATCGCGCGATAGAGGGAGCCGCGCACGTTACCACGAGTTAACCTTAACTTTGTGTGCTGACCTGCAATCACAGCAATAGAGGTTGTGATAAGGAAGCTTATCAAAGCTCAGGGAGTAATGACAATAGAGGAGAATTTACTCTGATCAAGGGACCTGTGCTGGCAGGTTATAGAAATAAGACAGCTTGTTTCCCTAAAAGACTACATGTTCCAGAATGCACTAGTATGCAGAAAGTCCCTAGGGGAGCTAGAGTGGAAAAGCATGAGTCTAATCAGAGAAAGCATTATGTCATCCCTAATCAAACAGCCTCTAGAAGAATGCTTAATCCACAACACTTGCAGAATGCAAGGGTGGAGTTGCAATCTAAGCCCTTTAAATCTAGAGGGGAATCTTCAGGAAGACAGAACAGAGGGGGCGAGAATCAGAACAGAAGGAAGAACAACCGGAGCCTGAAGGAACAAGGACAAGGAAGCAGACGGTCCAAGAGAGGAGCTCAGAGGAGTACCTATGCCTGGAGAGATACCTGGGGGAAAGAATCTTCGGAGGACTGGAAAAAGCCAGAGGTCTGTAGATCCACAGCCAGGGACCCTCAAGCAACACCTAGGAAGAGGTCTGTTGCAGCTAAGGAGAAAAGGAGCCCAAATACCTCTTGGAGGACGTCTGGAGAAAAGATCCTGAGGTCCAGAGATACCAATTGGAGGACAGGACACAGAAGCTCTATTGCATACTGGCCAGAATACCAGAAGAAGCAGCCTGACGCTTGCCTGGATTCAGGTAGGAACTGTGAACGTTTCACTAGCTTTGAGCAGTGCAAACAGCAGGGAAACAGTTTCTCTCCGTGTAGAGGTCAGTTCCTAAAGCCCTCTGAGTCAGACAGAGAAACAGAATCTATACAATTTCAAGAGCAAGGTTTAATATCTGATATTTATTTATTTTATTTATTTTTATTTAGAAGGATTTAGTATACCGCCTTATCGTTAAATCAAGGCGGTGTGGCACATCAATCAAAATCAATAATAAAGTGTGGTTTGTAGCATGCAGTGTGAAAACTGAGAAGTGTAGTGTGTGGGGCAGTGCGTTAGATTATATCGGTGAACTATTTACATAATGAACTATATACATATGTACTAAATGGGGCTGTTTGAGAGGCATGCTAGGATTGAGATTCTGTAATGTCTTGAGGGTAGGATCGTGATCCTGTAATGTCTTGAGGTAGAAAATTTATGTGAGGTCCTTGAAATGTACTGTAAATAGATCAGTCTTAAGAAGTTTTCTGAAGTCCTTGAGGTTCTTGGTTGATCTTATGTGGTCTGGGAGAGAGTTCCATATAGCGGGTGCTGCCAGGGAGAGTGCCCTCCTTGATGTGGCCAGCCTTGTTTTAGCAAATTCTTTTGGTGTTCTGATGGTGTCTGAGGTTCCTTTTCTTCTTGGTCTCCTGTTGTCATCGTTTTTTATGAGAAGGCGTAGGCTGTCTGCTGATTTTATTTATTTATTTATTTTATATTCTCTTATATACCGCGCTATTCTGCATCAGTGCGGTTTACATTGAACAAACTGAAATTACATTGAACAGGGCATTATAACTTGGAGATAACTATTTTACAGGGAACATGGGCTATGGAGGGTTAAGTGGCTTGCCCAAGACCACAAGGAGCACCTGTGGGACTAGAAACCCCAGTCCTTCCGGTCCAAGGTTGCTGTCCTCTAGTGGGATTTGAACCCCCGACCTTCTGGCCTGAAGTACCTTGCCCCAACCACTAGGCCACTCCTCCACTCCAGTCAAGTGGTTGTGTATAGGTTGTGTATTATTTTAAATATGTGTAGAAGTACTTTGAATTGGATTCTGGAGCTGATTGGGAGCCAGTGTAGGTGGTACAGTATGGGGGTGATGTGATCGTGAATTGTGTGATCTGTCGTGAGTCGTGCGGCTGTGTTTTGTGCTAGCTGTAGTGGTTTTATTGTCTTTTTAGGTAGTCCTTGGTAGATGTGATTACAATAGTCTAGGGTTGGAGTGATGATGGCTTGACAGACTGTTTGGAAGTGTTCATGGGCGAGGATGGGTTTGAGCCTTCTGACTGTCCTCATTTTGATGTAAGCGCTCTTTGTTATTTTTGCAATGTGGGACTGGAGGTTGAGGTCCTTGTCGAGCGTTACTCCCAGGTATTTTATTTCTTGTCTTACCGGTATGATGGTGTTGTTTAGGTTGATGGTGGCCGATGGTGAGAATGTCCGGTTTCTTGTGATGAATAGAGCTTTGGTTTTGTTGTAATTTATTGATAGGTTGTTTTCTTGCAGCCAGGTTACCATTTGTTGGAAGCAGTTGGCTATGTTGGAGTAGTCTGGGTTGTCCAGTTTGATTGGTGTGTATATCATTATGTCATCTGCGTATATGGTGTATTGAATCTTGTGGTCCTTGATGATGGTGCATATGGGTTATATTTATTTATTTATTTTTATTTCTTATATACCGCGCTCTTTTAATCAGTGCGGTTTACAAATGAACAAATTTAAACACAATGGTACAGTCAGCATTGGTTTTTTACATTGAACAGGGTACAAAAACTAGGAAGTAACAGGGTTAACTATATACAAAAAACTTGGATGTGAATAGGGTTAACTATGTACATGGCAATTTTGAGTAAACTACATGGTAGATAACAGATAAAATTACAGTAAAGTATAAAAACAGTATGGGTAGAGTGTGCAAGTATGGATCAACAAGATTATCCATTTTTTACCGGGGTTAAATGGGAAAGGTCAGTATAAGGGCTATGTTCATTTGGGGTTGCTTCAGGGTAGTGTATTAGGAACAGATGATATTTTAAGACCTTTCTGAATGTCGTGAGGCTAGGGATGGATCTGATTTCGGGTGGGAGGGCATTCCATGCTCTGGGCGCAAACAGTGAGAAGGCTCTGGAGGCTGTTGTTTTAGAGCATTTGGTAAGGATTTTTGGTAGGTTGATGGAGTTCAATGCAGCAGGTCTCCTGGATCTGTTTGATGGAGTGACATGTATCATATTGCTGATGGGTGATAGGGATGGGTTCTTGACAGCTTTAAAAGTCATGACCAGGGTTTTATATAGGGTTCTGGCCTGTAGGGGTAGCCAGGGGTTGTACGTAGATGTTAAATAGCAGGGCGGAGAGAGCTCTGAACGGTTGAGAGGTCTTTGTTCCACACTTGACTTGTAGTTGTCTGTTGGTGAGGTAAGATGTAAACCAGCTCAGAGTAGTACTGTGTAGGCCTGCCTCCTGTAGTCTGTTTAGTAGGGTTGTGTGGCAGACAGTGTCGAAAGCTGAGGAGATATCTAGGAATATCATGACGACGCCCATTCTGGTGTTGTCGATTGTCCTCAAAAGGCTGTTGAATAGCTGGATCAGTATGGTTTCAATCCCATGTCTGGGTCGAAAACCGTGTTGATTGGGGTCCAGTGGATTGTAGATGTTGATGTGTTGTTGGAGCTGGTGTTGGACTGTTTTCTCGATGATCTTGGACAGGAATGGTAAGCTTGATATGGGTCTGTAGGCGGCTGGGTCAGTTTTAGCCAGGGTGGTTTTCTTGGGGATTGGACGTATTGTGGCTAGCTTCACGGAGTTTGGCATTGTTCCCTTGGAGAGGGAGTTATCTACTATTTTCCGTACGACTGGTGTTAGTTCCTTTTTCATTGCTTTGATCCAGGCTACTGGGCAGGGATCTGTAGGGGTGGTGCTGGTGTTGAGGTCAGTGATGATCTTGGAGAGTTGTTCATTCGATGGGATGTCGAATGTGCCCCAGCTCCGGTCAGGTTCGGATGTCTTGTATTTCACTGACGCGCTGTTGTTCTTGGGTTTTGCAGTGAATTTGTTCTTGAGGTGGTCAGCAAAGATCTGTGGGTCTATTTGTTGTTCGTTTCTGTTGGAGGGTTCCTTGGTGAGGTTCTTTACGATTTCGTAGAGTTCACGGGGTTTGTTAGTGGACTTCATGATAAGGTTAGTATGGTATTCTTTCTTCTGCTGGTTGATGGGGTTGTTATATTCCTTTTGTTTTGTCTGGTATTGTTCCTGTAGGGATGTTGATTTGTTGCATCTCCATCGGCGTTCAAGTCGTCTTAGTGCTCTCTTTGCTATTCGTATATCCTTGGAGTACCATGGAGTGGAGCAGGGTTTTGTGCTGTGTGAGTGTTGTGTTCTGCGGGTGGGTGGTCTGGCGGCAGATGAAATGATGTCGTTCCATTTGGAGATTTGCTCATCTATGTCCATTGTTTCGGCATTGAGGAGTAGTTGCGTGTCTTGTGTGAACTGTTCCTTGTTGATCAAAAGGAAACATTCTAAATATTGGCTTCCCATAAAGTTTTGTTGAAAAGAAAAGCTTTGTTGGAAAGTTTTGCATGTGTGCTGAAATCAAGCTACTGATTGCAGTTAATTGTCACCTGTTGGTGGAGGAGAGCCCAGCACAAGCCGTGCACACGTGGGTTTTAAAAGTTCTTTTCTGTATGGAGAAAGTGAGCATTGTTTTTGTATAAAGAAGTTTCCTTTTTGATTTGTTTTTCCCCAGCACTGCTAAGGAGTTTATTAGCAGTGGCTGAAAGAAGCCTTTCTGTTCCCTAAAGGACTTTGATTCTTATTTGCATAAGATATTTCAGTTGCCTTATTTTGTGCTCAGTAAACCCTGGGGAAGTTATCCGTATTGTGTTACCAAGCATATCTATGTGTGGGATAATCACCCCATAAATAAACTCTTATTTTGCCTTACACTCGACCAACTACAAGAGTTTTCATTCATTTAAAAAGACAAGCTTTGTGTGTGAATGGACTTCAATAACCACAATCCTTTGCAAGACAGTTAATTTACATACTTGCCAATATGATGGTTCCTTCATAACAAGCACCCCCTTTTACAGTGGCGTAGTTTTTCGGATTGCTTTTACACTAAGGATACCAGGAATTATAAGGATTTACAGATGAAAAAGTGAAAGAAAAGGTTTCAAGCCAGAAGGTGGAAAGTGTTTTTTTTTTCCTTGACAACGCCTTGGAGAATACAGAAGCTGATCCAGGAGCAGTTCCAAGAGGGAAAAGATCCTATGAGAGCCTGATTCATCACTGGTATAAGGTAAAAGTACCTGGGCATAATCAGTGGTGGATAAAAAGTCTAGATACGGGGGCAGTTTAAAAAAAAACAAAAAACACCTGTTTGTAGGGTTCGCCCTTTGTGTTTATTTCTTTTGTTTTCTTACAAGGTTCTACAGAATCGATCCCAAGGAACTGGTCAGCTGGATGGCAGCTCAGTTTACCCGGCAACAAGAGCTCGCACAGCAGGCTCAGAACGCCGCAGTCACAGCCCTGAGGGAGCAGCAGAAGCCAGTGCTTGACCTTGTTGAAGCATTAATTGCACTACGCACCCAAGGAGGAGCTGGTTCAACATCGTCAGTGACACCGGATACTCCCCAGGTGGACAATGTGGGACTGTGTCAGGGTATTGGGGCATTCAGTCTGGGAAAACTTACACCTGAGGACAATGTTGATGATTTCCTAGAAACTTTTGAAAGGGTAGCTCAGGCACTAGCGTGGCCAGAGAACCAGTGGGCAGTAAGGCTGGCAACCTCATTAACTGGGGAGGTGCTTGCCGCCTATAGAGCCGTGCCAGCAGCTCAAGCTTTAAATTATAGAGAACATAATAAGAACATAAGATATGCCATACTGGGTCAGACCAAGGTCCATCAAGCCCAGTATTCTGTTTCCAACAGTGGCCAATCTAGGTCATATGTACCTAGCAGTTTCCCCAAGAGACACAAGTTCCACAATGCTTGTACTGGGTCAAGCATTGATATCTTCGGTCACTTCTTAATAATGGTTTATGGACCTTTCCTCCGGGAACTTGTCCAAACCTTTTTTAAACCCAGCTACACTAACAGCCTTTACTACATCCTCCGGTAACAAATTCCAGAGTTTGATTACACGTTGAGTGAAAAAATATTTTCTTTTATTAGTCTTAAATAGTTTACCCTGTAGCTTCATTGCATGTCCCCTAGTCTTTCTATATTCTGATAACGTAAACAATCGATCTACGTTTACCCGTTCCACTCCGTTCATTAATTTATAGACTTCTATCATATCTCCCCTCAGCTGTCTCTTTTCTAGGTTAAAGAGCCCTAACCTTTTTAGCCTTTCCTCATAGGAGTATCCTTCCAGCCCCTTTACCATTTTGGTGGCTCTTCTCTGAACCTTTTCTAAAATCGCTATATCCTTTTTAAGATACGGCGACCAGAATTGCACACAATATTCAAGGTGTGGTCTCACCATGGAATGATATAGAGGCATTATAATATCTTTTGTTTTATTTTCCATTCCTTTCCTTATCATACCTAGCATTCTATTTGCTCTCTTGGCTGCCGCTGCACACTGGGCCAAGGGTTTTAACATGGTATCCACAATGACGCCTAAATCTTTTTCCTGGGTGGTGGTTCCTAATGTGGAACCTTGCATCGTGTAACCATAGTTTGGGTTGTTCTTCCCTAGGTGCATAACCTTGCACTTGTCCACATTAAATTTCATCTGCCATTTTGATGCCCAGTCTTCCAATTTATCAAGATCCTCTTGCAATTTTTCACAATCCTCTTGGGTTTTAACAACTTTAAATAGTTTTGTGTCATCTGCAAATTTGATAACCTCACTCGTTATTCCACTTTCAGGTCATTTATGAATATGTCAAAAAGCAGCGGACCCAGCACAGATCCCTGGGGTACACCACTATTCACCTTTCTCCATTGGGAAAATTGGCCATTTAGCCCTACCCTCTGCTTTCTATCTTTTAACCAGTTCCTGATCCACAATAGTACACTGCCTCCTATCCCATGACTCTTTAGTTTTGCCAAAAGTCTCTGATGAGGGACCTTGTCAAAGGCTTTCTGAAAGTCCAGATACACAATATCAACCGACTCACCTTTGTCCACCTGTTTATTCACTCCTTCAAAAAAACATAACAGATTAGTAAGACAAGATCTTCCTTGTCTAAAGCCATGTTGGCTGTCTCCCATTAGGTCGGGACTATCTACATGCTGAGTAATTTTATTCTTTATGATGTGTTCTACCATTTTTCCCGGTACTGATGTCAGGCTCACCGGTCTGTAGTTTCCCGGATCACCCCTGGAACCCTTTTTAAAAATTGGTGTTACATTGGCGATCCTCCAATCTTCAGGTATTAGAGATGATTTTAATGATAGTTCACAGATTACTAATAGCAGGTCTGCAATCTCATATTTCAGTTCTTTCAACACCCTTGGATGTATACCATCCGGCCCAGGTGATTTGCTACTCTTCAGTTTATCTAATAGTTGTAAGACATCTTCCCGATGTATCGATATTTCCTTCAATTCTTCCGCACCTTTAAATACCACTTCAGTCATGGGTAACATCCCTACATCTTCCTCAGTAAAGACTGAAGCAAAGAATTCATTCAGTCTCTCCGCTATCGCCTTGTCGCCTCTTAGTGCTCCTTTAACCCCTTTATCATCTAATGGACCAACTGACTCTCTCACAGGTTTTTTGCTACGAATGTACTTGAAAAGGTCTTTATTTCGTGTTTTTGCTTCCGCAGCAAGCTTCTTCTCAAATTCTCTCTTTGCCTGCCTTATCAATGCCTTGCATTTGACTTGCCAGTGCTTGTGCTGTTTCCAGGTTTCGTCATTTGGCTCTTTTTTCCATTTCCTGAAAGATGCTTTTTTGGCAACAACAGCCTCTCTGACCTCACCTTTAAACCATACTGGCAGTTTTTTGGACTTCCTTCCACTTTTCTTAAAGCGTGGAATACAGCTGGTCTGGGCTTCCAAGATAGTATTTTTCAACAACATCCAAGCTTGATGTACGTCTTTAACCTTTGCAACTGCTCCTTTTAGTTTTTTCTTAACTGTTTTCCTCATTTTATCATAGTCTCCCTTTCGAAAGTTAAAGGGTAGTACTGTGGATTTCCTTACTATCCCTCCTCCACTAATTAAATCAAAGGCGATCATGCTATGATCACTATTGCCAAGTGGCCCCAACACCCTTATATCTTGCACTAGATCTGGTGTTCCACTAAGGACTAGGTCTAATATGGCTTCCCCTCTGGTCGGTTCATGAACCAGCTGCTCCAAGAAGCAGTCATTTATTTCATCTAGGAACTTTATCTCCCTAGCATGTCCTGCTGTGACACTGACCCAGTCGATGCTGGGGTAATTGAAATCACCCATTATTATTATTTGAAATCACCCATTATTATTATTGCACTGTAACGTTTGCTAGCTTCCTTGATTTCTTTGAGCATTTCATCATCCATTTGTTCATTCTGGCCAGGCGGACGATAGTACACCCCCACTGCCATCGCCTTCCCCTTTTTACATGGAATTTCAATCCATAGAGATTCTACAGCAAATTTTGTTTCTTGCAAAACTTTAATCCTTTCTGACTCAATGCCCTCTCTAACATAGAGTGCAACCCCTCCACCAATTTGATCAGCTCTATCATTACGATATAGTTTGTACCCAGGTATCACAGTGTCCCACTGGTTGTCCTCCTTCCACCATGTCTCTGATATTCCAATCATATCTAACCTCTCGTTTAGTGCTATATATTCTAACTTTCCCATCTTGTTTTTTAGATCTAGCATTTGCATACAAGCATTTTAGAGACTGTATTTTATTCATATTAATTTGGCTATTGGTAGACATGGGTAATTTGGGATCTTTAAGCTCTGTCTGCTCCATACTCGAGGGCATTTGGGCTACTTTACTCTTTTTTGGAACCTCTCTGCTTTTTGTAGTATCCTTCAAGGATACATTCTTCCGAACCATGCGCTCTTGGGCGACTGTCGGCTTTCCCCTATTATCTAGTTTAAAAGCTGCTCTATCTCCTTTTTAAAGGTTAATGCCAGCAGCATAGAGATGTTAAAGCTGCTATAAGGGATCGCCTAGGATTGACTGTTTCTGAATATAGGCGGATGTTTAGGGCTACTATCTTGAGAGTGGGTGAAACACCCAGAGCTCTGAGTCAAAGGATCAGAGGACTAGCTCTAAAATGGTTAAATCCTGAAGGGAAGAATATGGAAATGGCTTTGGACACTATAATGCTTGAGCAATTCATGTTAGCTGTGCCAAAAGAATTGCAAACTTTCCTAATACAGCAAAATTGTCAAAACCTGGGAGAGGCAACCATGTTATCAGAACGGTTCATGGAAGCCATGCAGGCTTGCCATGGAATGGGTGGCCCTCTGAAGGTGGATGCAGAGGCAAGCTGTGCTGTATCAGAAAAGAAAATGATAAAGAATGATGTTTCTGACAATAATATTGTATCTAACCAGGTTAAGAAGTGGGGTAAGAAAAAATGTTACCAATGTGGAAAATGGGGACATTTGGAAGAGGCATGTCAGTTTCACACTAGTTTAATAGGTACTGGTTTAAGACAGCCTAAAGAAGGGTTCCTTTTGGTGGTTGATGTGCAGGGAATTACCACGAATGCTCTGTTAGACTCTGGGGCAGACCAGAGTATGCTGTCTAAAAGGCTTTGGAAGCGGATAGAGGCCCAAGAAAAATTTGAGCCTAGAACCCCTGAAAGCAATGTTTATATTAGATGCATTCATGGAGCTGCTTTATCATACCCCACATACAAGCTAATGGTTAAGGGCTTGGGAGTACAAAAGGAAATTCCTTTAGCAGTGGTTCCCAGGCTTCCATTTGATTTAGTCCTGGGAAGAGACTGGCCACAATTTAAACAAGGGTTAGTGAAAGGACTAGGGACAAAGAAGGAGGGAGATGGAATGATGGTAGTAGCTCCCAGTCCCTTGTTTGAAAGTCCTCAGACCTCAAGTAAAAAGATGGTTAAAAGACTCCCAGAAGCCCAGTTTTCTAATAAGCAAATTTTCATTTTGAAATATTGTAAAGTCACAGAGAAGGCCCAAGCTCCTGAGGGTGCATCCCCTCAAGCTGCTGGGTTTGACCTCTGCAGTGTGGAAAGTGTGACAATACCTAGCCACGAGAAAGCCCTTGTTGACACTGGACTCCAAGTTGAAATTCCCATTGGGTGCTATGGGAGAATAGCCCCCAGATCAAGGTTGGCCCTGAAGTATTTCATTGATGTGGAAGCCGGAGTGATCGATCCTGATTACAGGGGAAATGTCAAAGTTCTGTTGTTTAATTTTGGACAGGAAGATTATCAAGTCAGGAATGGAGATCGGATCGCTCAATTGATATGTGAGAGGCTGGGTTTTGCACCCCCTGCAAGAAGTCACAACTCGATCCAAAACTGAACGTGGAACCAAGGGTTTTGGTTCCACGGATGACAAGAAGGCGAGGAGCCTGGCTGCTACCTGTGAGCGTCAAAGGGAAGTGCAGGAAGAGGAAGATTTGGGACCTCAAGTGTCTGAGTGTAAAGAAAACTCAGAACGACAAATAGGTGAGGACCTGTCAGGAATACAACGGGAGGAATTAATAAGATTACTAAAAGAATTTCCAGATGTGTTGAGTCCAGTACCTGGAGAGACACACTTGATCGCACATGAAATAATAACTCCACCAGGGAAATTAATTAGACAGAGGCCATACAGATTGCCTGAAGCAAAGAGACAGGAGGTAGTGTCACAAGTCCAAGAAATGTTGGATATGGGGGTTATAGAAGAATCGAAGAGTCCGTGGAATAGCCCCATAGTCTTGGTGCCAAAGCCTGATGGCTCTCTGAGATTTTGTATTGATTTCTGGCAAGTTAATGCAATATCTGTTTTTGATGCATATCCAATGCCCAGAATTGAAGAGCTATTAGACCAGCTGGGATGGGCCCAGTACTTAACCACCCTTGATATGACGAAGGGTTATTGGCAAATCCCTTTAACAAAGGAATCAAAGCCAAAGACTGCTTTCAGCACCCCTATCGGGCTCTTTCAATTCAAAAGGATGCCTTTTGGACTGCATGGAGCGGCAGCTACCAGCCAAAGGTTAGTAGACCAGGTACTTCGACCCCATCACAACTATGCTTTTGCCTACATGGATGATGTTATAATCCACAGCAATAACTGGGCGGAACATCTCGAGAGAGTTAGAGCGGTTTTGTGTTCCATGAAGCAAGTGGGAATCACTTTAAATCCAAAGAAGTGTGCCTTCGCAAAGAGAGAGGTAAAATACCTGGGTCACTTGGTGGGGAAAGGGAAAATTAAACCCCTGATCAGTAAAGTAGATAGTATCAGGAATTTTCCTCCCCCAACCACTAAGAAACAGTTAAGGAGTTTCTTAGGACTTATTGGTTACTATCGCCGTTTTATACCACAGTTTGCAGAGGAAAGTGCAATATTCACTGATATGCTGCGAAAGAATTGTCCAAATCAGCTGAAATGGACTCCTGAAGCTGAGAAGGCATTTTCAGTACTGAAGGGGAAGTTGTGCACTGGACCAGTGCTGAGAGGCGTGGATTTTGGAAAGCCTTTCCTAGTTCAGACAGACGCCTCGGATGTAGGGCTGGGAGCCGTGTTATCTCAAAGCCATGGAGAGGATGAACATCCCGTGATGTACCTAAGCAGGAAGTTGTCACCGGCTGAACAGAGGTATTCCACTATAGAGAAAGAATGTTTAGCCATAAAATGGGCAGTGGAAGTGTTACGCTTTTACCTAACAGGAAGGAAGTTCCTGCTGGTTACCGACCATGCTCCATTAAAATGGTTACAACAGATGAAGAACCATAACGCAAGGTTGACGCGCTGGTACATGGCCTTACAGGCGTTTGATTTTAAAGTGGAACATCGTGCTGGAAAATTGCACAAGAATGCTGATGCCCTTTCACGTATTACGGACTGTGAAGAAGAGGTTTCACAACAAAAACCAGTCCGTAATAACTTAAGCAGGGGGGTATGTGATAAGGAAGCTTATCAAAGCTCAGGGAGTAATGACAATAGAGGAGAATTTACTCTGATCAAGGGACCTGTGCTGGCAGGTTATAGAAATAAGGGACCCTAACGCATTTCGGCAACGCCTTCCTCAGGGGGAGTATCTCCAATTATCTCTTAATTGGCAAACAGAATAAATGATAAATGATAAAAAAAATAATATATGATTAGAATAATAATAATTAAAAAGTATAAAACAGTAAAACAATAAAACACCTGGCATGTTATATAGTGCAAAAAGACATACAAACATGTAGCATGGGAAATATTGAAATAAATACCACTAGAACATACATATACCATATGATAAACGTATAAATAAATAATTAATTACATAAAAATTATTATTATTGTATAAAAGAACTTATGAGACACAACAAAACAAACGCAGGGCTGAGCAACCATGGATAAAAACCGACAATGGGTATCTTAGAAATGACAAGGTAGAGCTAAAAAAGGCCAATTTGAGGACATACAGTGAGAAACTTCACAATGCAAGGAAAAACATCAGGGGACATGAATAATTGTATCAATAAATCAATATTAAAGACGAATGATAAAAGTCATAATATGATAATAGTAAAAACACAACAAAAGTAAGAACATTAGGGGACATAAATGATAATTAATCATGACAATAAATAAACATTAGAAACAATAAAGGTCATAATATGAAGCTTAAATGAATATTCAAAACAATAGATAATGAAAGTCATATTGTGATTGTAATAAACAATAAAAAATGACCAGCTATATTAATAACAAATAAAAACCCATTTAAGGATTCATAACCATGTGTGTAACTCAAGAGAAGACAAGTGCCTTGTATTATGAACATTAAAAACAATAAATAATAAAAGTCATAATATGAAGCTTAAATAAATATTCAAAGCAATAAATAATGAAAGTCATATTATGATTGTGATGAACAATAAAAATGAACAGCTCTATTAATAACAGATAAAAACTCATTTGGGGATTCCTAACTATGTGTCTAACTCAAGGAGAGACAAATACATTGTATTATAGATTTAACCTAAAAAGGGGGGGAATGTCTATTGGGCATGAGTGGACATCTGCTGAGCTGAAAAAAAGTTTTTTGGTAAACTTTAGATAATCAATAGATGCATATAATATAAAAAGGCTTTAAAAATATGCCCCATAAGAGATACATAACGGTGAATAAGAATGCAAAACAGCTGTGTAAGAGTAGATAAAAACAATGTCTCAAAACAAGGTGGAACGGCACTAAACAACAAACTGATTTGGAAAGGAAGCACACTAGTGAGCCTGTAAAAAAGATAAAAAAACGCTTTAAGTATAAATAATGGTAAAACAAAACCGTTGTTAAAAAATGCATAATTAAAAAAATGCATTAAGAAGAATGTATAATAATAAAATTGTTGCAATGTGGACCGTAAAAGACCAGCGCTAGTTTAGATTATGTATAGCCTGACTGAATGACGAGAACACCAGCAGTTCAAGTACTTCATCAGAATGAATACATTAAAAAGCCAAACTTCAAGGCTCGAAAAATTGACACCTAAACAAACATTGTGTATGTAACGGCTACAGTGTGAAAATAAAGGAGAATGTTACAATTCGCGAAGATGACAAAAAATAGTGGACATTGGGGATATAAGATGTGTAAAAGTGGATAAAAACAATATCTCAAAACAAGGTGGACCGGTACTAAAAAACAGGTTTGTAAAGGAAAAAACACTAGTGAGCCTGTGAAGGTGATAAAAATCGCTTAGGGTAAAAGTAAAACAAAACCGTTGTTAAAAAATGCATGATTAAAAGAGTGCATTAAGAAAAATGTGTAATGATAAAAATATTCCAATGTGGATCATAAAAAGACGGTCAAAGCAGCAACTGAAGCTAACATGATCCGCTAAGATGGGTTGTAGATGAAAGAGATTTTGGACAGACAACCAACCTGAAAGTACAGCTCCGTCGATGAGACTAATGCACAACCAGCACTGTACACAAATGGAAAGGGGATAAGCCAGATCAGACTCATTTATAAGACGCCGGTTTTCCCGCTAAACAGAAGTAACCCGATACCGTGGGAGGGGTTGAGAGTAACCAGCTGTAATACCATAGCCTGATGTTTCTTATGAAAGGAGCAGCGCTGTAGAAAACTAAACGGCTTGTGATTGCAAATGATGACATGTATATAAATCTGGCCATAAGAGCTAAAAGGCTAAAATTGTGTATACGAAGTGCATACTGGATCTGACTAATTAAAAGTATAGTGACCAAGAACATAAAATATAAAACTAATGGCAATGACTAATAGAATCCATACAAAACAATCTTAAGTAACTCCAAATGGAACCGTGTGTGTACAGACATATTGCAACTGGCCTTTGGACACATCTAAAAAATTTTTTTTAAAAATTTTTGAGCAAAACAGGGGGGGGGGGGGGTTGTCTGTTGTTTCAGGTTGGTTGTCTGTCCAAAATCTCTTTCATCTACAACCCATCTTAGCGGATCATGTTAGCTTCAGTTGTTTTTCCAGCATTATATCCTTTATTCTGTTATTGTCCAACGTATATTTTTTAAATAGCGTTTATTCCTTTCTCACATTTGCATTTTACAATGTACAAAGCTCTCCTTCTTTATTACACATAGTGAGGCCTCTTGTTGCATTCAGTTATCTGTTTCATCCATCTGATCTTTTCGGGTTTCGTTGCAGTGCCCAAACATTCCTAATTGAGTTACAACAACGTTCCTCCCTACACGTAAACCCGATACGAACATCTAGGTAAGTGTGATATGTTTTATGAGCGTATCAGTGCGCAGTTCTAGGCACAATAATAATTTCTCTGTTTCACAACCGCTCGCTTTGCGGGGTACCCAATATCTTTTGATACGTTGTGAGATGGTATAATGCACACACAATTTGATTTCCGACATACTCAATGTCCACCATTTCCTGTAATCTGCATTAACTAAAACATTCTTCTTTACTTCATACCTTAACTGTTACACACACAATGTTTGTTCAGGTGTCACTTCTCCTAGCCTTGAAGCCTGGCTTTAAACGTTTTCATTCTGAAGAAGTACTAGAACTGCCCGTGTTCACGCTACTCATGTCAGGCTATACATATTCTCACCTAGCGCTGCTGTAACCGGGTAGCCGGACCCGTCGCCCCCTCTCTCCTTGCCCCAGCCCTTCTTTGAGCACCCCACACCCCTATCCGCATCGAATAACAACACATACATCAGTTATTGGAGAAAACTGGTCACAGCTTTATTTGAAACAACTCATTAACAATAAACAGATATATTTATTCAAACAACCCCGCGGATTGATGGCCGCCAGCCATGCACCTAGCAAGGCGGCCACTTCTCTGCTCAAGCCGTGGTCCCCACCAACGGCCAAATTCTGCCACCCCTATCCGACTTTGCCATGTTACTAGCAAAAGTCTTCCAGGGGTTGTCCGGGTCGAGGGCACCCCGCCCCCTCCCCCAGTCGCCATGGCTCCGGACCCCGGACCTCCGGGATCCCGCCTCCGCGGACCCCCCCTCCCCCAGCTGCGACACCCCGACTCACTTCAACCCTACCCCTTAACAGCGGGTGGGCGGGTGGGCTGCCTGTTGGGCGCTCGCTCACATGTGCTCCGGGCAAGCCAGGAGCCCCGGAGCACATGTCCTATGCCTCCACCTGATTGGCTCCGCTCGTTACGCCTCGAGCGGAGCCAATCAGTTTAAATGATGCACGCTGCGTATTGACGCAGCCGCGCGCCCCCGACCACCTCCTTGACGAGCAGGGTCCCGCGCCGGGCCGAGCACCCGGTTACAGGCGGGCCCCGGGACCCTGCCCGCGCCCTGAAACCTTTGACCGTCTTTTTATGATCCACATTGGAATATTTTTATCATTACACATTTTTCTTAATGCACTCTTTTAATCATGCATTTTTTAACAACGGTTTTGTTTTACTTTTACCCTAAGCAATTTTTATCACCTTCACAGGCTCACTAGTGTTTTTTCCTTTACAAACCTGTTTTTTAGTACCGGTCCACCTTGTTTTGAGATATTGTTTTTATCCACTTTTACACATTTTATATCCCCAATGTCCACTATTTTTTGTCATCTTCGCGAATTGTAACATTCTCCTTTATTTTCACACTGTAGCCGTTACATACACAATGTTTGTTTAGGTGTCAATTTTTCGAGCCTTGAAGTTTGGCTTTTTAATGTATTCATTCTGATGAAGTACTTGAACTGCTGGTGTTCTCGTCATTCAGTCAGGCTATACATAATCTAAACTAGCGCTGGTCTTTTACGGTCCACATTGCAACAATTTTATTATTATACATTCTTCTTAATGCATTTTTTTAATTATGCATTTTTTAACAACAGTTTTGTTTTACCATTATTTATACTTAAAGCGTTTTTTTATCTTTTTTACAAGCTCACTAGTGTGCTTCCTTTCCAAATCAGTTCGTTTTTTAGTGCCGTTCCACCTTGTTTTGAGACATTGTTTTTATCTACTCTTACACAGCTGTTTTGCATTCTTATTCACCGTTATTTATCTCTTATGGGGCATATTTTTAAAGCCTTTTTATATTACATGCATCTATTGATTATCTAAAGTTTACCAAAAAAAATTTTTTCAGCTCAGCAGATGTCCACTCATGCCCAATAGACATTCCCCCCCTTTTTAGGTTAAATCTATAATACAATGTATTTGTCTCTCCTTGAGTTAGACACATAGTTAGGAATCCCCAAATGAGTCTTTATCTGTTATTAATAGAGCTGTTCATTTTTATTGTTCATCACAATCATAATATGACTTTCATTATTTATTGCTTTGAATATTTATTTAAGTTTCATATTATGACTTTTATTATTTATTGTTTTTAATGTTCATAATACAGGGCACTTGTCTTCTCTTGAGTTACACACATGGTTATGAATCCTTAAATCCTTTTTAGGTTAAATCTATAATACAATGTATTTGTCTCTCCTTGAGAGACACATAGTTAGGAATCCCCAAATGAGTTTTTATCTGTTATTAATATAGCTGGTCATTTTTTATTGTTTATTACAATCACAATATGACTTTCATTATCTATTGTTTTGAATATTCATTTAAGCTTCATATTATGACCTTTATTGTTTCTAATGTTTATTTATTGTCATGATTATCATTTATGTTCCCTAATGTTCTTACTTTTGTTGTGTTTTTACTATTATCATATTATGACTTTTATCATTCGTCTTTAATATTGATTTATTGATACAATTATTCATGTCCCCTGATGTTTTTCCTTGCATTGTGAAGTTTCTCACTGTATGTCCTCAAATTGGCCTTTTTTAGCTCTACCTTGTCATTTGTAAGATACCCATTGTCTGTTTTTTCCATGGTTGCTCAGCCCTGCGTTTGTTTTGTTGTGTCTCATAAGTTCTTTTATACAATAATAATAATTTTTATGTAATTAATTATTTATTTATACGTTTATCATATGGTATATGTATGTTCTAGTGGTATTTATTTCAATATTTCCCATGCTACATGTTTGTATGCCTATTTGCACTATATAACATGCCAGGTGTTTTATTGTTTTACTGTTTTATACTTTTTAATTATTATTATTCTAATCATATATTATTTTTTTTTATCATTCTAATTATTTATTTATTCTGTTTGCCAATTAAGAGATAATTGGAGATACTTCCCCTGAGGAAGGCGTTGCCGAAACGCGTTGGGGTCCCTTTACAATAAAGAAGTTTTATCTCATCCGACGTCTCCTGCCCTTTGTGTTTCTCTGGATTACCTGCAGGAGGACCTGCTCCCCTTTGTGTGCCAGGTTATAGAAATAAGACAGCTTGTTTCCCTAAAAGACTACATGTTCCAGAATGCACTAGTATGCAGAAAGTCCCTAGGGGAGCTAGAGTGGAAAAGCATGAGTCTAATCAGAGAGAGCATTATTTCATCCCTAATCAAACAGCCTCTAGAAGAATGCTTAATCCACAACACCTGAAGAATGCAAGGGTGGAGTTGCAATCTAAGCCCTTTAAATCTAGAGGGGAATCTTCAGGAAGACAGAACAGAGGGGGCGAGAATCAGAACAGAAGGAAGAACAACCGGAGCCTGAAGGAACAAGGACAAGGAAGCAGACGGTCCAAGAGAGGAGCTCAGAGGAGTACCTATGCCTGGAGAGATACCTGGGGGAAAGAATCTTCGGAGGACTGGAAAAAGCCAGAGGTCTGTAGATCCACAGCCAGGGACCCTCAAGCAACACCTAGGAAGAGGTCTGTTGCAGCTAAGGAGAAAAGGAGCCCAAATACCTCTTGGAGGACGTCTGGAGAAAAGATCCTGAGGTCCAGAGATACCAACTGGAGGACAGGACACAGAAGCTCTATTGCATACTGGCCAGAATACCAGAAGAAGCAGCCTGACGCTTGCCTGGATTCAGGTAGGAACTGTGAATGAATTGCTATCTGCCATTAATCATAGCAACCTTTTGATATATGTGTAACGTATTCCCAGGTTTAGGGCGGCATTGCTAAGGTATGCAAGTGCTAGTATTGGGAGATGCTGCTGCACGCAGGGCCCAACAGCCTGACCCTTCATGAGGCTTTGGATAGTGGAGCCTGTGGGTGCGGGTGTTTATGCCCCTGTTGGCCGCTGCTCTAGGGCAGAGGTTCCCAACTCTGGTATTGATGGGCCAAACACTGTTTGGGTTTTCGTGCTGTCCCTAATGAATATGCATGAGATACATTTGCATACCATGGGGGCGGCGCATACAAATGCAGCACAGGCATCTTTATTAGAGACAGCATGAAACCTGAATTGTGTTTGGCCCTCCAGGACTGGAGTTGGGAAACTCTGCTCTAGGTATTGCACATGTTTATGGTGTCTGTGCTCTGTAGGGTAAAATATAGGCGTTTTAGGCATATTTATGTTATCTGCAATAAAGGTTCCGTCTTTATTACCACGATTTAGTACTGGGTAAAATATGGGGACTGGGTTGGCAGGTGACACAGCGGGGATTTGAACTTGGGATCTTCTGCTCCTGAACACACTGGCTGTGTGTACTGCACTACACTGTTGCCACAGGGACAGTTCATTCCCTGGGGATATCATGACTGTTCATCAGACAGACCCTGTCTGTTGCAGTGCACGGCACCTACCTAAACGGAGTTAGGCCATGGTCTGCTATGGGCAGATGCCACTGCCCCCTCTGCCACCAGCACCCCTCTGCCACCATGCTGCCATGCCATTATACCGGTGGTACTGGTAGTGCACAGTCCCAGGCCATCCAGTATGCTGGTAGGCAGCTGCCTATGGTGTGGGTTCTCGGGTACGGGTGCCTACATGGACATGCATGCTTCCCCCCCCCAGTACCGCCTGCCACTGTTCTGTGCCATTGGGGGTACCTGCTGGGTACTATCCCCTGTGACACTGTGAGAAACACACTCGTGCCCATGTTGGGCCCTCATCAGTTGCTGTTTGGCTGCTCTACAGTTTCAGCATTCCTATGTGCCTCCTAGGCATCTGCCTAGTCCGCACTGTACCCCAGCTGCACCACAGTATGTGCCGCCTGCAGCCCTCTGTATCCCATTTCCAGCATCTGTACAGTTTCCCTTTCCTACATGCCCACTCTGCTGTTGTGGCACATGAGCACGCCATAAGAAAGCTGCCCAATATAAAAGGAAAACCCTGATCAGCGCTATTTCAATGTGGGATCATTCACCTTGTAGGGGGACAGAGCATAGACCCTTCCAGACATGATATCTTTTTTTGAGCTTTCTCAGTAATTTTGATTTATGTTTCTCAGTAATATCACTATTGGCCAGCTTGGTTATGGGGATTTTAAATTTTGTTCCGGTCATTTTCTATGTTTATTTAAAGAAGTCTTGAAGGACTAGAAAGGGGGACTGTTACTTCTGGAGAGAAATCTGCAACTGTGAGTATATACTTCTGGTAATTTTCTAAAAAGAATTCTTTGTATTAAAGCTACTTAATCTGTGAACCCACTGTTTTTTGTTGGATCAGTTAGGGCCTAGTAGCAGCAATTAAAGTTTGAATTTAAAACACAGAGGAAAGCTTTCTGGTTACATTTCATACCCAGCAGAGAGCTTGTAGTTTAAATTTCATAAGAAGTTAGAGCCTAGCAGCAGCTAAGAGCTATAATTTAAATCAAATCAGAATTTAGCTTACCTCAGCAGCACAAGACAGGGTACTGTGTAGCAGCCCTCTTTTAATAAGTGTTATTTCCCTCCCTCCCCTGGGATAATCGTAGCTTTATAGGTACTTACACATCTTAAAGGAAAGGAGGTGCTTTCAGGTGAAGCTCATTACCCAAATCAGTCATACACTAAGGACCTGAGATTAATTAAGCTTCAGGTGAACAAGGTATATTAAACGTATTAGGTACAGTTTTATTGATATAAATACCCATAGCAACCCCTAGTAAGTAAGAACTTAAAGATCTAGACACAAACTTAAAACTAAGATGCAGACAGCAGTCCAGCAGCGGGATGGGGGCTTTCCAGTCTTTTGCATTGAGTGTCACATGTATGATTTTCTCCCAGTTAGTGAGAGGTCTTACGTGTGCACTAGGTGCAAGGAGCTCTTTGCTCTCAGGGAACAAGTCCGTTCTCTAGAGGCTAAAGTAGCAGACTTAGAAAACATAAGACAGACAGAGAGGTACATAGACGAGACCTACAGGGATATAGTCCTGAGGTCCCACCTCCAGTCTGGCAGCACCCCTGTTGCCATGAAGGAGAGAGGTCACGTGACAGGAGAGCATCACCCTGGTGTGGCAGGAAGTGATCCTGTAACTAGGACCTGTCCTCCAGGTGATGTAAAACCCTCTCGCACCGAGGAAGTTTCTCCAGGGCCATGTGCCCATGAGGGAAGGGTTAGGACAGCCGTTATAGTTGGTGATTTGATCATTAGGCATGTAGATAGCTGGGTGGCTGGTGGACGTGAGGATCGCCTGGTAACATGCCTGCCTGGTGCGAAGGTAGCAGACCTCACGTGCCACCTAGATAAGGTCTTAGATAGTGCTGGGGAGGAGTCTGCTGTCTTGGTACATGTCGGTACCAATGACATAGGAAAATGTGGTAGGGAGGTTCTGGAGGCAAAATTTAGGCTTTTAGATAGGAAGTTGAAATCCAGAACTTCCAGGGTAGCATTCTCCGAAATGCTTCCTGTTCCACGCGCAGGACCCAAAAGGCAGGCAGAGCTCCAGAGTCTCAATGCGTGGATGAGACAATGGTGCAGAGATGAGGGTTTTGGATTTGTTAGGAACTGGGGAACATTCTGGGGAAAGGAGGGGCTCTTCCGAAGGGATGGGCTTCACCTTAACCGTAATGGAACCAGGCTGCTGGCATTAACCTTTAAAAAGGAGATAGAGCAGCTTTTAAACTAGATATTAGGGGAAAGCCGACAGTCGCCCAACAGCGGATGGTTCGGAAGAATGTATCCTTGAAGGATACTACCAAAAGCAGAGAGGTTCCACAAAAGAGTAAAGTAGCCCAAATGCCCTCAAGTATGGAGCAGACAGAGCTTAAAGATCCCAATTTACCCATGTCTAACAATAGCCAAATTAACATGAATAAAATACATTCTCTAAAATACTTGTATGCAAATGCTAGACGTCTAAAGAATAAGATGGGAGAGTTAGAATATATAGCACTAAATGAAAGGTTAGATATGATTGGAATATCAGAGACATGGTGGAAGGAGGACAACCAGTGGGACACTGTGATACCTGGGTACAAACTATATCATAATGATAGAGCTGATCAAATTGGTGGAGGGTTTGCGCTCTATGTTAGAGAGGGCTTTGACTCAGAAAGGATTAAAGTTTTGCAGGAAACAAAATCTGCTGTAGAATCTATATGGATTGAAATTCCATATAAAAGGGGGAAGGCGATGGCAGTGGGGGTGTACTATCGAGCACCTGGCCAGAATGACCAAATGGATGATGAAATGCTCAAAGAAATCAAGGAAGCTAACAAAAGTTACAGCGCAGTAATAATAATGGGTGATTTCAATTACCCCGGTATCGACTGGGTCAGTGTCACGTCAGGACATGCTAGGGAGATAAAGTTCCTAGATGAAATAAATGACTGCTTCTTGGAGCAGCTGGTTCATGAACCGACCAGAGGGGAAGCCATATTAGACATAGTCCTTAGTGGAACACCAGATCTAGTGCAAGAGATAAGGGTGTTGGGGCCACTTGGCAATAATGATCATAGCATGATTGCCTTTGATTTAATTAGTGGAGGAGGGATAGTAAGGAAATCCACAGTACTACATTTTAACTTTCGAAAGGGAGACTATGATAAAATGAGGAAAACAGTTAAGAAAAAACTAAAAGGAGCAGTTGCGAAGGTTAAAGACGTACATCAAGCTTGGGTGTTGTTGAAAAATACTATCTTGGAAGCCCAGACCAGCTGTATTCCACGCTTTAAGAAAAGTGGAAGGAAGTCCAAAAAACTGCCAGCATGGTTTAAAGGTGAGGTCAGAGAGGCTGTTGTTGCCAAAAAAGCATCTTTCAGGAAATGGAAAAAAGAGCCAAACGACGAAACCTGGAAACAGCACAAGCACTGGCAAGTCAAATGCAAGGCATTGATAAGGCAGGCAAAGAGAGAATTTGAGAAGAAGCTTGCTGTGGAAGCAAAAACGCGAAATAAAGACCTTTTCAAGTACATTCGTAGCAAAAAACCTGTGAGAGAGTCAGTTGGTCCAATAGATGATAAAGGGGTTAAAGGAGCACTAAGAGGCGACAAGGCGATAGCAGAGAGACTGAATGAATTCTTTGCTTCGGTCTTTACTGAGGAAGATGTAGGGATGTTACCCATGACAGAAGTGGTATTTAAAGGTGCGGAAGAATTGAAGGAAATATCGGGAAGATGTCTTACAACTATTAGATAAATTGAAGAGTAGCAAATCACCTGGGCCGGATGGTATACATCCAAGGGTGTTGAAAGAACTGAAATATGAGATTGCAGAACTGCTATCAGTAATCTGTGAACTATCATTAAAATCATCTCTAATACCTGAAGATTGGAGGATCGCCAATGTAACACCAATTTTTAAAAAGGGTTCCAGGGGTGATCCGGGAAACTACAGACCGGTGAGCCTGACGTCAGTACCGGGAAAAATGGGAGAAACCATCATAAAGAATAAAATTACTCAGCATGTAGATAGTAACAACCTAATGGGAGACAGCCAACATGGCTTTAGACAAGGAAGATCTTGTCTTACTAATCTGTTATGTTTTTTTGAAGGAGTGAATAAACAGGTGGACAAAGGTGAGTCGGTTGATATTGTGTATCTGGACTTTCAGAAAGCCTTTGACAAGGTCCCTCATCAGAGACTTTTGGCAAAACTAAAGAGTCATGGGATAGGAGGCAGTGTACTATTGTGGATCGGGAACTGGTTAAAAGATAGAAAGCAGAGGGTAGGGCTAAATGGCCAATTTTCCCAATGGAGAAAGGTGAATAGTGGTGTACCCCAGGGATCTGTGCTGGGTCCGCTGCTTTTTGACATATTCATAAATGACCTGGAAAGTGGAATAACGAGTGAGGTTATCAAATTTGCAGATGACACAAAACTATTTAAAGTTGTTAAAACCTAAGAGGATTGTGAAAAATTGCAAGAGGATCTTGATAAATTGGAAGACTGGGCATCAAAATGGCAGATGAAATTTAATGTGGACAAGTGCAAGGTTATGCACCTAGGGAAGAACAACCCAAACTATGGTTACACGATGCAAGGTTCCACATTAGGAACCACCACCCAGGAAAAAGATTTAGGCGTCATTGTGGATACCATGTTAAAACCCTCGGCCCAGTGTGCAGCGGCGGCCAAGAGAGCAAATAGAATGCTAGGTATGATAAGGAAAGGAATGGAAAATAAAACAAAAGATATTATAATGCCTCTATATCGTTCCATGGTGAGACCGCACCTTGAATATTGCGTGCAATTCTGGTCGCCGTATCTTAAAAAGGATATAGCGATTTTAGAAAAGGTACAGAGAAGAGCCACCAAAATGGTAAAGGGGATGGAAGGATACTCCTATGAAGAAAGGCTAAAAAGGTTAGGGCTCTTTAACCTGGAAAAGAGACGGCTGAGGGGAGATATGATAGAAGTCTATAAATTAATGAACGGAGTGGAACGGGTAAACATAGATCGATTGTTTACGCTATCAGAATATAGAAAGAGTAGGGGACATGCAATGAAGCTACAGGGTAAACTATTTAAGACTAACAAAAGAAAATATTTTTTCACTCAACGTGTAATCAAACTCTGGAATTTGTTACCGGAGGATGTAGTAAGAGCTGTTAGTGTAGCTGGGTTTAAAAAAGGTTTGGACAAGTTCCTGGAGGAAAGGTCCATAAACCATTATTAAAAAGGGACCCAGGATATCAATGCTTGACCTAATACAAGCATTGTGGAACCTTTGTCTTTTGGGGATTCTGCTAGGTACGTATGACCTAGATTGGCCACTGTTGGAAACAGGATACTGGGCTTGATGGACCTTGGTCTGACCCAGTATGGCATATCTTACGTTCTTATGTTCTTGACAATTGTACATCTTGAATAGCAGCTATGATCTCTTTCTTATTTTTAAATCCTTCAAAAAGATTGTCAGCTGCTTCAAGAAAACAATCTTTTACAAATTCCCCTTCAGTGAAAGGTTTGCATTTCTTTGCGATCAGGTTGCTGACTTTGAAGGATGCTATGGTTGCATTGACCGAATGTGACCTTAGCTTCGCCATCAACTGTTGCTGAGTAGCCAATTTCGATTTAAGCTCTTTGAGCTTCAGTTTACAAATTTCACTTTTGGGTGGAAAATCAGCATCAAACTTATTGATATGCAGAGCCTTATAATGATGTTCCAGATTACCCTTTTTGGGCAACGTTACTGGGGTGTTACAAATTAGACAACAACACTTGTCTTTCAACATGATGAAGAAGTAGTCCATTTCCCATTCATGATGAAAGTGGTAGGTTTTGCTCTTATTTGGAACACTCATCTTCGTTATACTGGGGTGGCTTTCACTGTCCCAAAGTATTAAAGATCAACAGGAACTGAAGACCTCTGGATGATGTGCAATACAAGGACTGGAGATGCCAAAATCACCCATGCAGTTCTAAAAGTTAAAATAAGAATTCATCATGTTGTTGTTAAGTGCCGTCGAGTCGGAGTCGACTCATGGCGACCCTCTGGATAGCTATCCTAAATTGTGTTCGGTCTTCAGTCAGGCGGCTCATTGTTGACAGACTGGTACCCGTAGCTGCTGTTATTGTAGCAATCCATCTCATTGCTGGCCTTCCTCTTTTGCGTTGACCTTCTATCTTGCCAAGCATGATGTCTTTCTCTAATGATCTCTCTCTTCGCATGATGTGTCCGAAGTATGAAAGTCGAAGTCTTGTCATCTGAGCTTCTAAAGAAAGCTTAGGTTTGATCTCTTCTAGTACCGACTGGTTTGTTCTTCGGGCAGTCCATGGTATACACAGTATTCGCCGCCAGCACCATAATTCAAAGGCATCAATTTTCTTCCTGTCTGTCTTTTTCACTGTCCAGCTTTCACATCCATATGATGTTATTGAAAATACCATGGCTTGAACAAGTCGAATCTTTGTATGGAGAGAGACATCTCTGCTCTTGAGAATCTTATCTAGGTCTTTCATAGCCATTCTGCCAAGAGCAATGCGTTGTCTGATTTCTTGACTGCTTGTTGCTTCTTTATTGATAGTTGATCCAAGTAGGTTAAAGTTGTTCACGATTTCAATTTCTTCTCCTTCAACGATGAACCTGTTGATTTTGCCAGTTGTCATGATCTTTGTCTTCTTTACATTAAGGTGCAGGCCCATTTTGAGACTATGTTCTTTGATTGTGAGAAGCAAATGTTTCAGATCATCTTCACTTTCAGCCAGTAATGTGGTATCATCAGCATAGCGAAGGTTGTTGATGAGTCTTCCACCAATCTTCACACCTCTGTTGTCTTCATACAGTCCTGCTTCTCTGATGATTTGTTCTGCATATAAATTAAACAGGTAGGGGGAAAGTATGCAGCCTTGTCTTACACCTTTGCTTATTTTAAACCATTCTGTTTCTCCTTGTTCCGTTCGAACTGTTGCTTCTTGATCAATGTACAGATTACGCAAGAGAACGATCAGGTGTTCTGGTATACCCATGCTTCTTAATGTGGCCCAGAGTTTCTCATGGTTTACACAGTCAAAAGCCTTGCTATAGTCGATAAAGCACAAATAGATATCCTTTTGGTATTCTTTAGTCTTTTCAAGGATCCATCTCACATCCGCAATGATGTCTCTCGTTCCTCGCCCTTTCCTGAACCCTGCTTGCACTTCAGGTAGTTCTTGTTCTAGGTATGGCTGTAGTCTCTTTTGAATAATCTTCAGTAGAATCTTGCTGGCATGTGGGATCAGAGCGATTGTGCGATAATTTCCACAGTCAGTTGGATCACCTTTCCTTAGTATTGGTATAAACACAGATCTTTTCCAGTCAGTTGGCCATGATGTTGTCTTCCATATTTCTTGGCAGAGCCTTGTAAGTACGGTAACAGCTGCATCAGATTGCTGCAATACTTCTATGGGAATGCTATCAATGCCTGGTGCTTTGTTCTTTGATAAGGCTTTCAATGCTGCTTCAACTTCTTCTTTCATCACCAATGGTTCCTGATCATAAGGTAGAGGTTGAAACGGCTGTTGGTCCACTTGATCTTTATCATATAAAAACTCTGTATATTCCTTCCACCTTTTCTTGATCTTCTCAGCATCATTCAACATAGAACCTTGAGCATCTTGTAACATTCCAATTCGAGGCTGGAACTTTTTCTTTAACTCTCGCAGCTTTAGGAAAGCCGATCTTGTTCTTCCTCTAATAGTTTCTGCTTCTATTTCCTTGCAAGTGTCATTGTAGTACTTTTCCTTGTCCTGTCTTGCTGCACGTTGGAAATCTCTGTTGAGTTCTGCGATTGTCTTTCTTTCTCCTTTGGCTTTAGCTTCTCTGCGTTTCTGGGCAATTTTCAGAGTTTCTTCCGTCATCCATTTTGGCCGTTTTTGCTTTTTCACCTTTTGTAGAGACTTCTCGCTTTCTTCCAGCACAACCTTCTTGATGTCATTCCATAACTCTTCTGGAGCTCTGTCATTTGTATCTAAGGCAGCAAATGGATTTTGCAGGCAGTCTTTAAATTCCAGTGGTATATTCTCAAGGTCATATTTTGGTGCATTCATGAGTGGTTTGCTCTTTTTCAACTTTAGCTTGAGTTTGCATACTAGTAGTTGATGATCTGTACCACAGTCAGCTCCAGGTTTTGTCTTTGTTGATGTTACAGAGCTTTTCCATCGTTGACTTCCACAGATGTAGTCAATTTGATTTTTATACAATCCATTGGGTGAAGTCCATGTGTACAGTCGTCGCTTGTGTTGCTGAAAGAAGGTGTTTGAGATGAATAGATCATTGGTCTTGCAGAATTCTATCAATCTTTCTCCAGCTTCATTTCTGTTGCCAAGTCCATATTTTCCAACTACTTTGCCTTCTTCTTTGTTGCCAACTTTTGCGTTCCAGTCACCCATGACTATGAGGATATCCTGTTTGCATGTTCTGTCAATTTCAGCTTGTACTTGTTCATAGAACTCTTCAATTTCATTCTCTTCTGCAGCTGTTGTTGGGGCATATACTTGAATTATAGTTGTGTTGATAGGCAATCCTCGTAGACGAATAGAGATTAAGCGTTCGCTGACTGCATTGTATTTCATTACAGTTCTTGCAAGTTTCTTCTTTATTATAAATGCAACACCATTTCTTCTTTGTCTTTCATTTCCAGCATAGTAGACCATGTGATCATCTGATGCAAAGTGCCCGATGCCAGTCCATTTCAGTTCGCTGACACCCAACAGATCAAGTTGTACACGTTCCATTTCATTCTTGACCACTTTCAACTTCCCTTGGTTCATGCTTCGTACGTTCCATGTTCCAATGTGTAAGACATCTTTACAGCTTCTGACTCTCATTTCATGCGCAGCTACATCAGCAGTCAGACTTCCCGAAGGCTTTGATCCAACCACATCATAAATGCTGGCTTTACTCTGAAAAGTCTTCAGCTCTTCCCCAGTAGCTAGTTGAGTGCCTTCCGACCTGGGAGTCTCATCTTCCAGCACCATAGCACAATTTGTTTTGTTGTAACTATCCATTGGGTTTTCATGGCAAGATACAGAAGTAGATTGCCGGGCCTTCCTTCCGCGCAGTTTAAGTTTGGTGTTGTTGCCGTTGTCACAGAAATGTGATCCTCCGCCGTCAACACTATCCCATTCTGCTGCTGCCCAGATGGGTGGTTTGTCTTCGTCTGGCACCTCAGCTGAGACCTGTCCATCTTGGGAGACCCTGCCAGTAGTTAAACTACCGATAGTTTAGCTCTCAGCATCACTGATGCACACAAGCCCTCACAGCACGACAAGCTGCAAACCAAGTGAGAGAATTCATCATACTGGCATCAATAATCAAATACCACCAAACAATCATCAAAAAAACTCAAACTCCTGTCCAGCAAACCAGATAAAATCAAATACCGCCAAACAAGTTCAAATACCACCACACGCGATTTAATAAATTCTGCACATAGTGTAGAATCAACGCAAAGGCAAGGTGAAATAAAACTGCAGTGTAGAATCAATGCAAAGGCTAAGCAAAATAAAATTGTAGAGGCAAGCAAAAGTCACAGTGGTTTGAACCAATTTGAAGGCAAGGCATAGGCAAGTTAGAACAAAATTGAAAAAGCCTGCCAAAATCACCAAATTCTTGACACTTTGTTGTGTCTGCCCGAAAACGTTTAATGAAAGCGAACTATAAAGCAACCAACGACCAGCACATGACACAACTAATACGGTAAGTGTATTCAGGTAAAGCCCGGGCGAATGGATATCGCTCGGTATATAACAGACTTCTAAGGGGTGTTGGGGCAGGGGCAGGAATGGGTGATTCTGAGAGGCAGGAGACCAGGTATGACGCCGGGCCTGTGCCGTCTTATCATGGGGCACGGGCGGTGGCCCCCTGGGGTACTCACAAACTATTAGCACGAAAACAGCTAGTGCCCCCTATACACCCGCAGGCAAGATTCCCACAGGCAGGGAATAAAGACAGGCAAAGGATCAGCAGCAGCGGCAAGCCCTCGGCAGACGACCTGCCGGCATGAGCTCTGTCCTAGCGATGGGGCGAGCTGCTGGAGAGATGGAGCCAAGTGAGGCTGGTGATCTACCTCTGACACCTCCGCGATCTACAGGTAGATCGCGATCTACCTGTTGGACATGCCTGGCATAGAGGATTCTAGGTGAGGGAAAGATTATCGAAGCTGAATTTAACACCTAAAGCAAAAAGTATGGTCATTAAGATGAATAAGGCTATAACTATATAAAGGAATAAATCAATTACAATATTGTGCAGCAAATATTATTACTGAAATATTTATCAACAAGTATGCAGGGCCAGAAGAAAAAGAGAATAATAACAACACCCCATTGGAAAAAGAACATTGAAATGAAAATAAAACTGTTTTGTACAGAGTAGCCATGATAGATGGGTAGCCAAAAGAATTGAGATCATTAGAGATAACGAGGAAGATCCAAAATATGAAAACAAACCATTGCATTAGCAGAAGCAGCACTGACATTCACATGCTTAAACAATAAAATGAAAGTAGCAGCAGAAGCACAAAAGTTACGAAGAGAAGAAACAGAGTGACTGGAGCAGCCCAGACGCCGGGATCAATGCGGTGCTCTCAACACCTCCCCTCACTGACTCGTACTCCTCCCCCTACTCCAGCATATAAACAAGACAACTTCATATGGCCAACCAATGGTCACAATTTTATTTAAACAAACTTTAACATAAATAACAATAAAAAACATACCCCCCATCCAAAGGATGAGCCGGCTGAGTGCAATGGAGCCTAGCTCCCACCCCTGCCCCTCTCGTGGATACTGCCTGCCACCAGCCATATCACTAGCAAAGCTGTGAGCAGTACCCTCTCCTAGCCCAGCCACGGCACACTGCCCATGCTGCACTCCTACCGCCAAACTCTCCATATTATTAGCAAGGGCAGATTCCACCCCAAGAATAACCAAGCCGAAATCACCTAACCAAGGCCCAAAAATGTTTTCAGCCTCACAGTTCCAAGACCTGAAGCCTTCAGGCCCAGCCACCGGCACTACGTGTACCCTCATGCTGCGGTGCCGCCCCCCCCTTTAAAGCTGCAACCAAAGGAACAAAGTGCGCCTGACAGATTTGAAGGCCTCCTGTCAATCATTCAACAAGTGTAGCCTAACTGGTGAGAGGTGCACACCATCGGAACAATAAAGCCCACCTCTACCCAGGGGTGCCAAATCGGCACATCCCCTTTTTCCACCACCCACCGCTCCACCTGATGGTTAATCTTGATTAACCCCCATGACCACAGTCGCTCCATCTAGTTGGCAGGTCAAGGAATTATGTCGGACCAGCACAAAACCACCCCTGGGAATAAGGCCAAAATGTCCAAAAAGTCCATCTTCACAGCATGAATAAGCTGCTTGCAAGTTCTAAACCAGGAAGACCACTGGTCGCCCCTGCATTCAGAAGACCTGTTGCAGTGCTGGCAAGAGTTGACTCTACTGCATACTCTGTACTACAAGCCACACCAAGAACATGCCCCCCAGTGCCAGCCCAAGGTGAGGACCCAATACTCAGGATGCTGCCTGCCGCCTGGCCCAATGCATGAAGGAATGCCCAACTAACCATGCTACACTGGACTCACCACCAAGCCTGAAACAGGAAACACAGTGATCAGCAAGCCTCCCCCCCCCACCCCCAGCACTCTACCTCACCACCTTGCCCTAACCCTTCAAAATAATTTGTATCCCAAATAGGTCCCAGAGCGCCAGCAGCCAATATGCTGAATCACTGCACCATTCAGCTCAAAAGGAATGCACAGTGTAGAGGTGCTTGTTGACGCCCATTGCTTGCAATGTCAACTGAAAACAGGTGATGGGCCACCCATCTGCATGCAAAAAGAAGCCTCCCTGAGTGGGTGCACCACCAGGTACTGCTGCATATGTGCCACCGTGCATGTGAGCGCCCCTGCAAGCACCACCAAGGACAGCCACAACCCCCTCCCCAATGGATCCCTCTTTGAATTAGGAATCAGGATCTGCACCCGATCCCCACCCAAACAGATGTGATCAAGCTTCAACCCAGGCCCATGTTTGCGCCAAATACGTCATCAAGTCGCCCACCCTAAATGCTCCAAAAAAAGTGAGGCAAAACCACCCGGAACAAAATGACCTCAAACTCCGCAGAGACCACGTCCGCCAGCCGTAGGCATAACGCAATAGCAGATCATGCAAAATTGGCCTCTAGGAGTCAAGGGGCATCAGGGCCATCTGCTCCCACCCTGCCAGCAAATGTGACACCAGGAACCCCACCATAGAGTTACTCCAGCTCTGAGCCCCAGCAAAAAAAGGTAAAACCAGCCAAGTGTGACCGCACAGACAACCAAGAAAACCCAGCCTCCCGTGACACCACAATGTACTGCCCGAGCAGCCCTTTGGGCACCTGACCCCCACCCCAACCCAAAGTCCCCAAAAACTGCATCACCTCTCTGATAAGAATGCCAGGTCGCAGTGGAGACAGACCTCTGAAGGAGATTCACCATGCCAGTCAATCAAGCTCCCATTGATGAGCTGGAACCGCCAGTGAAAAGGTGTGAAACATGTCCCACTTAAAGCGAGAAAGAGCATCGGCAATCTGGGTAATGGCGCACGGCATGTGGCGAATGCGCACAAAAACATTCAACTGCAAACAGTGCAAAACCAGCGCACGCATCAAGGCCGTCACCAGCCCGCAATGGGGTGAGTGCTGATTGATGACCTCAACAACTGCTGCATTATCGCACTGGAACACCACTCAATGGTCATGCAAGCATTCTGGTCAAAGTTCTAGGGCCACCACAATTGGAAAAAGCTCCAGAAACGCGATGTTCTGCGTCAGCCCAGCCTTGTACCAATCTGTTGGCCACTGCGCAGCGCATCATGGCCCCTGAAAATAAATCCAAAACCAAGCCCGCCAGCAGCATCAGTGAACAAATGCAAATCCCCAGCAGAAACCTCATCCTACTGCAATACAGTCATCCCATTAAAGTCTGCAGGAAAGACATCCCACACTAGCAAGTTGTCACACATGGCCCACGAAATACGGACCTGATGATGCGGTTTAACCACTCCAGACATGGCCAGTGCAAGGTGGCGGGAAAAAGCTCAGCCCATTGGGATGACTCGACAGGCATAGTTCAAGAGCTCCACAAGGGACTGAAGGACCCACCACTGTACCTTACTGGCTGCCAACACGGTCACTACCAATGCACGCAGCTTGAGGACCTTCTCAGGCAGCAAGTGAGAAACCATACAGACTGAATTCAGCTCAATGCCCAGGAAGGCGAGCCGAGAAACCAGGTCCTCCATCTTGCCCTCAGCTAATGGGATACCGAATTTAGCTGCCAAGTCCATAAAAGATTGCAGCAACATGTCGCAAATATCAGCTTCAGCCAGCCCGACAAACAAGAAATTGTTGAAGTAATGGACCATATTCGGCATGCGAATCCACTGCACCAGCACTCAATGCACAAAGGAGCTAAAGGCCTCGAAGTACACATAGGAGATAGCATGCCTTTGTCAAAATAACAGACCCTCTTCAAAAGCAAAGCCAAGCAGAGGAAATGACAAGGATGGCCTGGCAGTAACCGAAATGCAGACTCGATAACCACCTTCAGGAGCATAGCATCCTCCCCACAAAAATACATCAAACTAACCACACAGTCAAAGGAGGCATAATGGACCGTGCACAATTCCCATGGCAGATAGTCATTCATAGAGTCCTCTGCGGGAAAAGACAAATTATGGATCAACCGGAATTTGCCCTGCTCCTTCTTGTGAACAACCCCCAATGGTGATACCAGAAATACTGAGAATGGCGGATCCCAAAGAGATCCTGCCACCCTACCCAACTGGAGCTCACTAACGAGTTTCATGTGCATGACTTCCCCCAACGATGAACCGAGGGTGCATTCGGGGGGAATAAGCTGACAACCGCCCCCTGAAATGGGATTCGAAACCCATCGGTGAAGCCTCGTTCCAAGGTGAGACCATCAGTCTGCCGAGGATAGATTGCCAACCACGGCCGCATACCTGCAGCTGGACAGTGGTGTCGACTCAACACCACAACAATGAAGAAGCCCCAGCTGCCTCCCCTCTATGGGCATTTGGAAGCAGGGTGCCCTTCACCACAACAAGGTCAGGCATGGTGGAATTTGCAGTCTGGGAAGGTTGCTAACAGAAGTTGCCAAGGACCCCTGCACTTTTTGGCTGTGGCAGGGACACAACGCTCGTCCAAAAGGGTCGCTGGCCAGAGTACTCTGTTTTGCAGCCCCGACTCCGCTGTCGGGGCTCGCACTGCCATGTGCACCAACCACAAATTAATGTCTTTCGTCCTCCATGTGAATGAATTATTCTCCTCTATCTGATCTCGGAAGTTCTCATCGTAATTGAGCAAAGCCCAATCACCATATGTTTCGGAGGCCTCCAGAATGGCAACAGCATAAGCCAGCATGAGGCCATACAGTGCTGTACAATCATGTCCGCACACGCTAACCAAGTGCAGAAATGCCCTGGCCCAATTGACCACCGTCCACTCCTTTTTTACTATCCCCTGAGCGCTTCCGCCTCTCCAATAAGTGAAAATATTGATTTAATGCCTCTTCAATACCTTCTTGCGCAGCGAACAAGGCACGCCCCCTCCTAAAATTCTACAAAAGCTACAAACGAGCAAGTGGATCCCACAGCCCATCAACTCAAGAGGATGTTGGCTGCGCATCCCCTACTCCCTGCACACTAGCTCCCCAGGAGCACAGTGAGATGGAGCTTGAGGATGACAATGACAAATTCTTAACCCACTGACAAAACCATGAGCGCCTGCGCTTCACCCATCGCCGACCCCCGGTCTGAGACCCAGCTCCCGCGACCACTCACAAGGAGGTGTGAGAGGCATGGAATCCTGGATGCCAGTCCCAACATCCCCAGCTGGTCACACTGCTAGGTAGGTCTGTGGACCTTCTGCTCCCCTCATTCTTTCTGTGAGACACGCCGACCTGCCCCACTGGGGTACCTATTGCCGCTGCAACCTGCGCAGACTAAACAGAAGGCATGAACCCTGGCAGAGCCGGGGCTGACCTGAATAAATGAGGCCCGCCCATCCCTGCCTATGTGCCAGTTGAGCCCAAACCACCTGCCTCCCACGCTGCCACCTCAGCCCACCCCTGCGACTCTCAATCTCTCTGCCAAAAGGCCACACCCAGCTTATCCCAAAAGCCAGGGTGAAAACCTCCAAGCTCCAAAATGGGGGGAACGGTGACGCCCCCGCTAAAGCCATTGATGGCCCCACCCTGGCCTTGTAGCCCCATCCCCGGCCCTCCCTCCACCAGACCAACACTCCCACCACTGCCTGTGCCATCCCCCCTTCCTCTCCTGGCACAAAACCTTCTGCTTCTCCCCCCACAGGCAACCCTCTTCGAGCAAGCCCCCTGCTCTTCTGACCCTCAGTCAACCACTCCCCGGCCGTCCCCTGGCAGTCCACGCCAACGCAAGAGAGAAGCCTCCCTCACACCCCACTGCACTACCGACCCTTGTTCTAAGCACCCTTTAGCTCGCCCCTGAAGGGCCCCTGAAGGGCCCCATCCAGCCCCTGTCCCAGCTGCAGACCCACCTGGGGGATCTCCCGGCTGTCATAAGAACATAAGATATGCCATACTAGGTCAGACCAAGCTCCTTCAAGCCCAGTATCCTGTTTCCAACAGTGGCCAATCTAGGTCATAAGTACCTAGCAGTTTCCCCAAAAGACAGAGGTTCCACAATGCTTGTATTGGATCAAGCAGTGATATCCTGGGTCCCTTTTAATAATGGTTTATGGACCTCTTCTCCAGGAACTTTCCAAACCTTTTTTAAACCCACCTACACTAGCAGTTTTTACTACAACCTCCGGTAACAAACTCCAGAGCTTGATTACACGTTGAGTGAAAAAATATTTTCTCTTATTAGTCTTAAATAGGTTACCCTGTAGCTTCATTGCATGTCTCCTAGTCTTTTTATATTCTGATGACGTAAACAATAAATCTATGTTTACCCGTTCCACTCCGTTCATTAATTTATAGACCTCTGTCATATCTCCCCTCAGCCGTCTCTTTTCCAGGTTGAAGAGCCCTAACCTTTTTAGCCTCTCTTCATAGGAGTGTCCTTCCATCCCCTTTGCCATTTTGGTGGCTCTTCTCTGTTCCTTTTCTAATAACGCTATATCCTTTTAAAGATACGGCGACCAGAATTTCACACAATATTCAAGGTGCGGTCGCACCATGGAACGATACAGAGGCAATATAATATCCTTTCTATTCCTTTCCTTATGATACCTAGCATTCTATTTGCTCTCTTCGCTGCCGCTGTACACTGGGTGGAGCATTTTAACATGTTATCCACGATGATGCCTACATCTTTTTCCTGGGTGGTGGTTCCCAATGTGGAACCTTGCATCATGTAACCATAGTTGGAGCTGTTCTTTCCTAGGTTCATAACTTTGCACTTGTCCACATTAAATTTCATCTGCCATTTGGATGCCCAGTCTTCCAATTTATCAAGATCCTCTTGCACTTTTTCCACAATCCTCTTGGGTTTTAACAACTTTAAATAGTTTTGTGTCATCTGAAAATCTGATAATGTTACTCGTTATTCCCTTTTCCAGGTCATTTATGAATATCTCAGAAAGCAGAGGACCCAGCACAGATCCCTGCAGTACTCCACTATTCACCTTTTTCCATTGGGAAAATTGGCTATTTAGCCCTACCCTCTGCTGTCTATCTTTTAACCAGTTCCTGATCCACAATAGTACACTGCCTCCTATCCCATGACTTTTTAGTTTTGCCAAAGGTCTCTGATGAGGGACCTTGTCAAAGGCTTTCTGAAAGTCCAGATACACTATATCAGTTGACTCACCTTTGTCTACCTGTTTATTCACACCTTTAAAAAAAACTACAGATTAGTAAGACAAGATCTTCCTTGTGTAAAGCCATGTTGGCTGTCTCCCATTAAGCCATGACTATCTACATGTTGAGTAATTTTGTTCTGTATGACGGTTTCTACCATATTTCACGGTACTGACGTCAGGCTCATCGGTCTGCAGTTTCTCTGATCAACCCTGGAACCCTTTTTAAAAACTGGCATTACATTGGCCATCTTCCAATCTTCAGGTATTAGAGATGATTTTAATGATAGTTCACAGATTACTAATAGCAGGTCTGCAATCTCATATTTCAGTTTTTTCAACACCCTTAGATGTATACCATCCGGTCCAGGTGATTTGCTACTCTTCAGTTTATCAAATAGTTGTAATACATCTTCTCGCTGTATTGATATTTCTTTCAATTCTTCTGCAGTATCACCTTTAAATACCATTTCAGTCATGGGTAACATTTCTACATCGTCTTCAGTATAGACTGAAGCAAAGAATTCATTCAGTCTCTCCGCTATGGCCTTGTCCCCTCTTAGTGCCCCTTTTACCCCTCTATCATCTAATGATCCAACTGACTCTCTCACAGGTTTTTTGCTAAGAATGTACTTGAAAAAGTCATTATTATGTGTTTTCGCTTCCACAGCAAGCTTCTTCTCAATTTCTCTCTTTGCCTGCCTTATCAATGCCTTGCATTTAACTTGCCAGTGCTTGTGCAGTTTCCAGTTTTCATCATTTGGTTCCTTTTTCCATTTCCTGAAAGATTCCATTTCCTGATGCAGAATAGCGCGGTATATAAGAGAATATAAATAAATAAAATAAATAAATGTTTTTTTGGCAACAACAGCCTCTCTGACCTCACCTTTAAACCATGCTGGAAGTTTTATGTACTTCCTTCCACTTTTCTTAAAGTGTTGTTTACGTTATCAGATTATAGAAAAACTAGGGGACATGCAATGAAGCTACAGGGTAAACTATTTAGGACTAATAAAAGAAAATATTTTTTCACTCAACGTGTAATCAAACTCTGGAATTTGCTACCGGAGGATGTAGTAAAGGCTGTTAGTGTAGCTGGGTTTGAAAAACGTTTGTTCAAGTTCCTGGAGGAAAGGTCCATAAACCATTATTAAGAAGGGACCCAGGATATCAATGCTTGACCCAGGACAAGCATTGTGGAACCTGTGTATTTTGGGGAAACTGCTAGGTACCTATGACCTAGATTGGCTGCTATTGGAAACAGGATACTGGGCTTGATGGACCTTGGTCTGACCCAGTATGGCATATCTTATGTTCTTATGTATCACATTGTCCCACTGGTTATTTATTTATTTACATTCTCTTATATACCGCGCTATTCTGCATCAGTGCGGTTTACATTGAACAAACTGAAATTACATTGAACAGGGCATTATAACTTGTAGATAACTATTTTACAGGAAACATGGGCTATGGAGGGGTTAAGTGGCTTGCCCAAGACCACAAGGAGCACCTGTGGGACTAGAAACCCCAGTCCTTCCGGCCCAAGGTTGCTATCCTCTAGTGGGATTTGAACCTCCTTCCACCATGTCTCTGAGATACCAATCATATCTAACCTCTCATTTTGTGCTATATAATCTAACTCTCCCATCTTCTTTTTTAGACTTCTAGCATTTGCATACAAACATTTTAGAAACGTATTTTATTCATATTAATCTGGGTATCGGTAGACAGGGGTAATTTGGAATCTTTAAGCTCTGTCTGCTCCGAACTCAAGGGCATTTGGGTTACTTTTGTCTTTATTGGAACCTCTCTGCTGCTATGCCCTAACTTCATTCTTTTGGTAGTATCCTTCAAGGATACATTGTTCAGAACCATGCATTCTTGGGCGACTGTCGGCTCTCCCCTGTTATCTAGTTTAAAAACTGCTCTCTCTCTTTTTTAAAGGTTAATGCCAGCAGCCTAGTTCCATCCTGGTTAAGGTGAAGCTCATCCTTTCGGAAGCGCCCCTCCTTTCCCCAGAATGTTCTACAGTTCCTAACAAAACCAGAGCCCTCATCCTTGCACCATCATCTCATCCACGCATTGAGACTCTGGAGCTATGCGTGCCTTTTGGGTCCTGTGCATGGAACAGGAAGCTTTACGGAGAACGCTATCCTGGAAGTTCTGGATTTTGACTTCCTACCTAAAAGCCTAAATTTAGCCTCCAGAACCTCCCTACCACACTTTCCTATGTCATTGGTACCGACATGTACCAAGACGGCAGACTCCTCCCCAGTACTATCTAAGACCTTGTCTAGGTGGCGCGTGAGGTCTGCTATCTTTGCACCAGGCAGGCATGTTACCGGGTGATCCTCACGTCCACCAGCCACCCAGCTATCTACATGTCTAATGATCGAATCACCAACTATAACGGCTGTCCTAACCATTCCCTCATGGGCACATGGCACTGGAGAAACTTCCTTGGTGCGGGAGGGTTTTACATCACCTGGAGAACAGGTCCTAGCTACAGGATCACTTCCTGCCACACCAGGGTGATGCTCTCTTGTCACTTGATTTCTCTTCTCCATGGCAACAGGGATACTGCCAGACTGGAGGTGGGACTTCAGGACTATATGCCTGTAGGTCTCGTCTATGTACCTCTCTGTCTTCCTTATGTCCTCCAAGTCTGCTACTCTAGCCTCTAGAGATAGGACTCGTTCCGAGAGCAGAGAGCTCCTTGCACCTTGTGCACACATAAGAACCCTCACCAACTGGGAGAAAATCATACATGTGACACTCAATTCAAAAGACTGGAAAGCCCCCATCTCGCTGCTGGACTGCTGTCTGCATTTTAGTTTAGGTTGTGTTTAAATATTTAAGTTCTTTACTTACTAAGGGTTGCTGGGGATACTTATACTAATATGTTTAATGTACTTTGTTCACCTGAAGCTTAATTAGTCTCAGGCCCTTAATGTATACCTTATAAGGATAAACAGCTGCACCTGAGAGTGAATACGGCACCTCCTTTTCTTTAAATACACTCGGTAAATCGACTGACACGTATACACTACCCATATGTAGAAATATGGTAAAACATCTACTTTTGTTTGTAAAACATAGTTAAATTGTGAAGAAAAAGACATACTTTTATTTATTTTTTATAATACTTGTTATTAATTCACCCTTTCAAGTGAATAATGTGCAATGCTAGCCAAGATCAGGCAGGACAAGTTGTACAAGGTCAGATATATGCTGCATAATGTCAATACCTGTTAACTATTCAGTTGCAAGCTTAAAAATGGTGTGCAGCACTGCACGCTTTGCAAACTACAATAGTTCTATATTTATTCGCTAGGTGGACAGCAACAGTCAAAGTATGGTGCCATTATGTCAAGTAATGGCATGATGCAAATTGTGACAAACAAATTACCGTGTTATAACAAATTGACAACGGTGCATTGTAAATAACAGAAAACTAGTAAGCAATACATGAAGTACATTGACTGTTTTTTTCAACAACAGTTTATGCACAATGTGCTAGTAGTTGTTCTTGAATGTTCAGGACACACTCGCTTCAGACAGATTTCACATTCGGTAAATACTTTTCGATCTCTGTCACTTGGACAAAAGGAGCATCTTTTTCTTTTCTTTGCTGATGCCCGTGTGGTCAACGGTCTTGGTGGCTTAGGCATTTCAAGGCAAGGATAGCCAACATTGGCCATGGATTGACATGTATGGCTTGTCAGACCTTCTGGATGGCTTTGACGATTTTGTAGCTGAGGCTTCATGAGATTCAAAGCGAGTTCCTCCAGAAAAAACCTTCTCTTGCAGTTTTCCTTGTGATGAAACATAGGATTGTTGTACATAAATATTATGAATGAATTTACAGCCGCGATATCAAGCAGTCCATAAAACACGCAAAGTGGCCATCGACGAGTTGATCTTTTCACACTGTATGTGTGGCACAACTGATCTACTGTGTCAACACCCCCTTTCGTTCTGTTGTAGTCAAGTATTATTTCTGGCTTCTTTGATGTTTCATCAATTTTATTATCATGGTGAAGTGTTGACAGCAGCATAACTGATTTGTTTCGTTTTGGGACGAATGACACCAAAGTCTTGTCTCCACTGAAGCCAAATATTGAGGATCCCACAATTCTTGAGCGATTTGCCTGGAATTCTGAAGGTATGTCACGGTTGCAACGTCTTACAGTGCCCAGTAGTGTCAAATTCTTGCTAAGAAGAACATCAGCCAGTTGTACGTTAGTAAAGAAATTGTCGCAAGTAATGTTCCTGCCAGACCGTTCCAGAGGTTCAATAAGCTTCAAAACAACATCAGCTCCTAGAGATACTGTTTTGTCACGAGTAACTGACTCTTCACGCCCTAGGTATGACTTCATTTTGAATACATAATACGTTTCGGCATCTGCACACACCCATAACTTTATACCGTATCGGTCTGGTTTAGACTTGATGTATTGACGAAACGGACACTTGCCTCTGAACCCCAACAATTGTTCATCAACAGTCAAGTATGCAGATGGTGTGTACATTTTCATGCACTGAGAAATGAATAAATTCCAAACATCTCTGACTGGAGTAAATTTGTCATTGGCCCTTCGTGATTCACGGGTTTGTTTGTCATCAAATCGAAGTAAACTCAATATTTCTGCAAACCTTTTACCTGACATAACAGCTGGAAATATAGGATTCTGGATAGGACTTTTAGCCCAAGTTCTGCGTACAGATACTTTGTTCAACCTGAAAACACCACTCATGTACAGAAGACCCAATGTTGCTTGGAGCTCTTCCATTGTTACCTGCTTCCAGTCAGTACATGGTGGCTGCATTGCTTCAGCTCTATGTATGCCTTCAGAATTTGTGAAATCTAACACTGCTGACAATATATCTGGAGTTACAAACATGTCAAAAATATCCTTAGCATTAGTTATACCTCTGATCAGAGCAATTGGTCCAGAAGATTCTCTGACTATATTTGCTTCCCTTGTTCTTGATGTTGGCGGTACAGTTTTATTCCAATGCATGCCAGAACGAGCTGTGTAATGACTGTCAGTAACTTCCTCATTTTCAGAATGTGATTCAGAAGTTTCAGAATTGCTGTATGAACTGCTATCGTCATCACTTGTTTTATTTTCTTCGACAGCATCTTCCGCTTCACTGCCGCTATCATCAAGATCAAGCTGATCGGACTGGGCGGGAACGACTGCACTATCCGTATCAGCACCTTCAGTATCATTACTCAAACTATCATTACTGTCACTTTCTTCATTCAACCAACGTCTAATTTTTTCAGTTGCTGCACAGCTGCTGAAGCGTTTCGGGAGTGGCATTGTTTACCTTTGTCGTAAAAAATTTTAATCCACAGAAACAAACAAGGAACTGACGTCAGGTGACGTTATAAATGTAAGCAAGACGTTAGAAAACACAGGATTGTAATGTGGACTTGGAGTGGTGACTTTCTTTGCTGCTATAAAATAAAGGAGAGTGTTATTGTGCGAGTGTCGAAAATCACCCCTTGTTTGTTCAGCAGCATGCAGTACTGTATAAAAATGTTATTTTTGCAAACCATATGTATGAAAATACTTAAAAATGGTTCGTTGAGGAATACCTAGAGTACCAAAATACAATTCCTTACCATTTTGAAGAAAAAACACAAAACCCGACACCCGGGTCACCCCTGACCCGGGGGTAGTGTATACGAGGGTTAAGTGGTTTAAGCACCTAAGAAAATCTGGCTGCTACACAGTACCCTGTCCTGTGCTTCTTGGGTAATCTGTGACCATTTTCCAGAGGGGTCCCACAGCAGGGAGTCTTGGGTTCTAAAATTAACCAGAAAGCTCTCTGCTGTGTGTTAAATTTATACTGAAAGCTCTTTGCTGCTACTAGGCCCTGACTAATTTAACAAATACACTGGGTTCACAGATTAATCAGCTTTAATCTAAAGAATTCCTTTTTCCCCAAGATTTAGAAAATTCCCAGAAGTAAAAACTTACAATTGCAGATCTCTCTCCAGAAGTAGCAGTCCCCTTTTGCAGTCCTTCAAGAGTCCTCACTGAGCTGCTCCATCCCACACCATGCTCCATCACCGCTGGGCTCAGCTAGGCCCTGGGAAACACTGCCCCACTCAACACTCACCACGTACTGGGACCAAGGACTCACCAACCCTGTAGCCCCTGTAGCCGCATGTCTTTGGCACTATGGCTTGCTGTGAATCCTGCCCTTTCCAGTCGACCTGCTCCTCCACCAGTTACCCTTGCCAATGCTGCACCAGCTGATTGCCGCTCCCCACAGCAGAGATCCCCGAGTCGCCGCTGCACCTGCCACTGGGATCAAAAAACGTGGCTGCCTGTCGACACTGCCTTCAACCACACAGAGCAGCAGCCGCCAAAATGATTGCTTAAGTACCGGAGCGCACCCCCCCCCCCCAGGCCCAGCCAATGAAATCCTGTCCCGGGATACATGGGACAGAATTTCAAACCCCGCATTCCCCAATGGCTGCCTCCGCCTCCCCCCAGCCTCATACCCCTGTGCCGGGCACCCAGTTACTGGCAGCTGCCGGGGATCAAAGCCCCGCAGCCTTCTACAATATCAATATAAGCTATTTATAGAGAACCCAAAGCATTTCTACAGGGAACTGCAAAAAACATTAGGATGGTAAAAACACCGCCAAATAAAGCTGAAATAGAAACCTTCTGGAGATACCTATACTAGGACTCTGAAGTGTAATGGTTATTGTGCATAAGAGAGAATTCAGAAAAGGCAAACATCAAACCTAGGGAATGGACTTGAAGTAACAACAAATGAGCTGGAAAATAGGCTAAAAAGAGACCCAAACTGTAAGAATCCTGGTCCAGATGGAGCAACCAACTTTTGGCTCAAAGAGTTAACATCACTCCATCAAGACCTGGCAAAGTGCAAATATTAATTGGTCAAGCAACCAGACTTAACACCATAATGGTTTATAATGGGAGAAACACTCCACCTTCCAAAAGGCAATCAAAGTAATGTTCCCAAAAATTACAGACAAATAACTTGTCTACTTAGAATCTATAAACTACTCTGAACAATAAATACATACAGAATATATGATCATATTGATTCCAATAACATCATGGCAATATAGCAGAAGGGCAATAAGAAGGGAGTATAGTTTATTTTATTTATTATTTTTTATTTATTTATTTATTTTTATTTATTTAACGGTCTTTTCTATACCGCCCCTTCCAGAGATCAGGGGCGGTTTACATTGAACATTAAACAGAACAATTGTATACTTCGGTATACATTATTATAAGTTTATACCCAATTCTGACCAAGGTCAATCAAAAGGGAGCACAAGGTAAACAGTGGAGATACAGAAAAAAGAATAAAACATATGCAGCAGGCCCAACTTCCCAAGTAGTTAATATTGTGTAATGCCATCATGACCGCACTAAGAAAAGCTAAAATCTCAGTATAGTATGCCTTGACTATAAGAAAGCCCTTGATAGTATCCTGTATTCTCGGATAATAAGTTTCCTTGAAATGTACAAAATAAACTCTGGATTGATCAAGTACATCAAGTTCATTGTGACAATCCATTTGAAGTAAGAAGATAGTCAGTTTATCATTCCTAACATCAAGATCCAGGAAGGAATATTTCAGGGAGACTTCCTGTTGCCACTTCTGTTTTGTATTGCACTTGATTGACTGAGTGAGATATGGATTTAGCCTTATTCCTAAGGATGGTGACAATTTAGATGATCATCAAACTTACTGTTTGAAGATGACTTGAAGCTTTACAGTTCCAGTGACCAAAAATTTTCAGAATAACTCAGTGTAATGAAAGGCTTCTCAGATGACATCAGGATGATTTTTGGCCTGGACAAATGTGCTAAGGCAACCTCCCTTAGAGGAAACTTGAGCAAAACTGAAAACATGTCCCGGACTGATTTAATTTAAAGTTTTTATTTATCTATTTAAAGTTTTTATATGCCGCCTTTCTACAATTCAAGGCGGTTTACATAGAACTCAACATAACAGTGTAGTTACAACTGTTGTACATTAAACAATAATTTGTAGTAGAAAATGTATCTATAGTTAACAAGTAACGGTATATTGCCAGAAAGGCAACTATGTACATTTCATAAGAATAAAGGGAGAGGGTAAGGGGATAAAAAGGAGGGGGGGGGGGAGGAGTGCATAAGCAGAAGTTATAGGAGTGCATTAAGTGGGAGAGTGAGGCAAGTTACATTGGATCTAGGTTGTCATGGGGATAGAGCCAAAATATTCTTGGAAAAGGAGTATTTTTAGTTTTTTTTGGAACTCTGTGTGGTCAGAGCAACCTTGTAGGTCTGGTGGCAAGACATTCCATTCTGAGGGGGCACAGAAGGAGAAAACCCGATTACAAGTAGCTTGTTTGCTCCATAGGATGTGGAGTAGGTTAGCAAAGTTTGTCCTACAAGATCTGGAGCTAGTAGGCTTGGAGAGGAGGAGGCCGAGGCAGGGGGCTGATTAAAGGTGGATGATTTTGTGGGTTAGGGTGAGAGATTTAAATTTTATCCTAGACAGGATGGGGAACCAGTGTTGGTGTCGTATAGGGGTGATGTGGGATCTTCTGGAAGTCTTGAAGATTAGATGTGCAATTGTGTTTTGGGCCAACTGGAGTGGATAGGTACTCTGTTTTGGAAGGCCGCAATATATAAGGTTGCAGTAATCAAGGGTAGGGGTAGTTAGGCAAATGGTCCAGAAGGAATCTGGGTTTAAAAGTGGGCAGAAGTTTCTAAGGGTTCTAATTTTGGAGTATATGGAGCGGGTTGTTCTATTTACTTGTTCCTGGAAGGTGAGGTTCTGATCAATTATGATGCCAAGATATTTAACCTCTTTTTTTTAACAGAAATAGGGTAATTGTCAAGGACAATTAATGTAGGGGGAGTGTAGGATGGGTCAGTGAATAGATGGAGGGCTTCTGCCTTGATTAGATTAATGAAAAGATTATGTTGCTGGAGTTAGTTTCTGATTTCCCTGAAGCAATTGCCGCGGTTAATGGAAACACTCTCCCTTCGCTGTGGCTCTGCAAAATCTGAGCTGGCATGGAGGAGAAACGGGCAGGCTCTCCGGGGAGGCAGTGACGTGACCGCGGGGCTCTTCATTCTGCCAATGCCCCCGCTGGAGCGGCAGCGGCAGCTGCTTCTTAAGCCAGGGAGTTTTTTAAAATTATTTTTAATTTTGAAGGCTGAGTGAGGCGGTCTTTTTGGGGGCAATTTTGCCGCCCTCAAAAAGTTGCTGCCTGAGACTACCGCTTCACTCGGCCTCATTATAGAGCAGCCCCTGCCCTATACTATATCACTTTCTTTGATTTTTGCAGCCCAAATGCATGACCCTGCATTTTTTAGTATTAAATTTCAGATGCTAAATTAAGGCCATTTTTTAACACCTCAACAGTGCAGTAACTTAAAAGAGCTCGTCTTCTTCTCTGAAACGGAAACTTAGAGGAGAAAAAAAAAATTAGCAGCAGTAAAGCTTTGCCTGCAAAAAAGAAAAAAAGCCCCTCTTCTGCAAACATCTACAAAAAATAAATCAATAGCCAAAACAGCAGAAAATGCTACTTAAATTTCTCCCAAAAGAATGCAGGGTCCTAGCTTCCATCCTCGGGGGTTCTGAAGTGTGAGATTTGGAGTAGATTCGATGACCATGGAGAGTAGCTTCTCATATCCAGGAGCCTTGTGAACTCAACCACAGAGAGGGAGGAGGGTTCTAATTTTCATCTACAGCCTCCGCAGGATGTGGTGCACGGGCACTGTCACCACATTTTTAGGGGCAACGGCATATTGGGCTCTGGGCTCCTCTTGCACTTCTAACAGAAATGGAATGGATAAAATCATGGAAGCTAAGCTCCTCGGGCATGAGCAGGATCTGAGGGATGCTCTGGAGACTTTACTAATGAGAAGGAGAGCTCAGAATCAGACTTAGGTAGGTACTCCAAGGACATCACAGTCTCTGCCTGGGTTGACGTTTGCCTTGCAGGTAAAGACGATCTCCTTTAGGAGCATCAAGGCACAGATGAGTTCTGGTGCTCTGGGGAATGATCATCCCTGATGCACTGGTGAAACTCGAAATACCTGAATGTATCCAAGTCCCTGAGTCTTGCAGTACAGAGGAAGATATGGAAGTGGAACTCTATAAAGAGGATTCGGATTCCACAGAGGTCCCAATGGAAAGCACAGTTACTTACCTGTAACAGGTGATCTCTGGGAACAGCAGGAATAAGTCTTCACATATGGGTACGTCGGTACCGACGGAGCCTGCGCGGGAACGCTCCCCAGCGTCCAATCAGAAAGCTTTTGGGAGCATCCCTCAGCGCCTGCGTGCTGCCTTCCCGCCTTTCCAACTGTCTCTCCTCAGTTGAGTTTTATAGCTGAGACAAAGAGAGAGAAAGAGGAAAGGAATATAGATAGAGAGCTACAAGTCCTAGGGGAGGTGGGTGGGTTGTGAAGACTTATTCCTGCTGTTCCCAGAGATCACCTGTTACAGGTAAGTAACTGTGCTATCTCCAGGAACAAGCAGGAATGAGTCTTCACATATGGGGACTCCCAAGCTAAGATGCCTGGAGCCCCAGCATGTTGGGAATTGAAACATGCTACACCTCATATGGCCAGGCATCCTGAGGATGGAGGGTAGGAGTTGAAAATAGAGAGGAGCTGTAGAAAAAACAGCTAGCCTAAAATAGGACTACAGGTAAGGAGTCCTTGTATGTATGATAATCATCATGAAATATATTGAAATGAGTAATCACAATATGAACCTCACCTACTGGATTGCAGGAAGTAGAGAGGCAGATGGAGTCTACTGGGGATCCAGTAGAGGAATCTTCAAGGTGACCTCACTGAAGTGAAGGTGAAGGTCAAAAACTGGAAGTGACAGGTGACCCCAGGATTCAACTGGAGTATGTCAGACGGCTGCCTGGGTGAAAATCTTCACAGTCTTGGCAAGTGCATATATCTATATGATTTGCAAGGTATTGTGGGCAATGTAGTTCATTCACACCAGACACAGCTGCTGACAATAATTTAGTTGTGCTCTTGGGTAAAGCCAATAAGATTTTTATTTATGGGGTTATTTCTCCCAACACAGATATGCTTGGTAGCACATAAATTAGGTTACTTGCTTTCAGTGTTAACTTGGAAAAACAAAGTTCAAATCAGGAAAACAACAAATGAAAAGCCACAAAGCAAGAAACAAACTGTTCTTTTCAGGTTAACTTCTGATTACTTCCCACATAGATACAGAAGTGATTCTCTCCTAGCTCACAAGCAATTAGGTAAGGCTTAATTGCTAGCAGTTACCAGCTGAAACCCCTTAGCTGGCTTGCCTTCCACTGTGTGGGTCAAATCCTGCTTCAGGAGCTTTTCTGAGTAGATTAAAGAACAAATTTGTATTTCTTTGTGATGGTTGCTGTACTTTATAACAGAAAGTTACCAACGGAGTTTAGATAGAGAGCAGTCCATATAAACAGGATCCTCATCTGCTATTATTCCCCCTTGTTCAACAAGCATGGGTTCAATATCATGGATTGGCACAGATGAATCTCTCAATGGAGCATTTTCAGGAGAATACTTGTTTCCCTGCTGTCTTTCAAGGTTATAGCTAGGGCATAGATCAGTGTTCATACCTGAGCTTCCATTGCTGCTAGAGTTCCTCTCTATATAGCCTGGCCAGTATGTAGTCCAGTTCTTATGTCCAGCCTTCCAATCCAGATCCCTGGACACTGGATCTCTCTTCACATACCTTCTGGCACAGGTCTTAGGGTCCCTTCCACGTGCAGCCGTCTCCCTCACAGGTAGCCTCTGGTGATTCCTAGCTCTGCAGCACCATTCCTCTGGCTTTCCCCAGTCCAATGGTGTATGCTGGCCCTTGGAATACCTCCCAGTATACGTACTGCTTTGGACTCTTCTAGACCTCTCAAAGGCTCTTCTCTTCCTTCTTCCAAAGGGTCTCTTTCCCTCTCTGTCCGTCCGGTTTGGCTTCTGCTTCTGATGATCCTTCAGATGAAACTGATGATCAAACTCAAGCTGATTCTCAGGATACTGAGGACAATTCTCTGGATATCCAAGGTGATCATGAAGATGGTCATCTGTAGAATAAACTCTATTCTTATTCTGCTTGGATGAGTGCTCCTCCCTAACACAGCGCAGCTGTGCTGAATCAGGCCCTGCCCTTTGAGATGAGTGCTTAGGGATTACCTTATAGCCCTCCTGATTGAACACACGTTTCCCCACTTCAGCTCCTCTAATGGCTGTTGGAAACCTGGTGCATTCTGGGACTGGTAGTCTTTTATGGCAAAATTCTGTTTTCTCATTTCTACCAGCACTGACAGGTTGCTTGTTCAGAGACACTTCACCTTTTCTATAGCCCCTTCCTGAGCTATGATAAGCTTCCTTATCACATACCCCCCTGCTTAAGTTATTACGGACTGGTTTAACTGGTGAAACTTCTTTCCTACAGTCCGTAATACCTACGAGAGTGTTATCATTTTGAAGCTCACTTACTTCCTGACTGGCTTCAGGGTCATTATTATTTACAGGTCTCTCCTTCCAAGACTTAAGTACATTAATATGGTAGGTCTGCCTACGCCCTCTTGCATTTTCTGCCATATAAGATACTGGGCTCACTTGTTTAACAACCTTCCATGGCCCTTTCCACTGTACTTCAAATTTTGGGGCTGTACCTGCTACTTGAACCAAAACCTTTTCACCAATGCTTAATTGGCGTCTTTTGGCCTTCCTATCATACCACCCTTTCTGGCGCACTTGACTGTCCTGCAGGTTCCTCTCAGCAACCTGCGACGTCCTTTTCAAACGTGCTCTCAAGTCACGTAGAAACAGTGGCACCTCCTGACTTCCTGGTTCAGGATCAATCCATTGTTCCCTCAAAATGTCTAACAAACCCCGTGGAGCCCTACCATACATCAATTCATATGGGGTTACACCTAGGGACACCTGAATTCTTTCCCTGCAGGCATACAAGGGAAAAAGCAATAACATATCCCATTCTTTTACCTCTCCTGCTAACCCCCTTCTCAACATTTGTTTGAGAGTTTGGTTGAATCTCTCCACCAAACCGTTTGATTGTGGATGGTAGGCTGAGGTTTTTACGTGATGAATGCCAAAGGCATCCCAGACCTGGGCCAAATATTTGGATACAAAATTGGACCCTCGGTCAGTCAACACATCTCTTGGGAATCCCACTTCACAAAACAATTTTACTAGCTCTAAAACTATTGTTTTTGCAGAAACATTCCTCAATGGTATGGCCCAGGGAAACCTTGTTGCCTGATCTACCATAACTAGGATGTATTGGAAACCTCGGGGCGTTTTGACTAATGGGCCTACAATATCCATGGCAATGCGACCAATTGGGTCTGTGATAATTGGCATGGGGATCAATGGCACCACCGGTGGGTGAGCCGCTGTAACTCGTTGACACGCTGGACATGCAGCACAAAACTGGGCAGTTTCTTTGAAAATACCTGGCCAGTAAAAACGCATAAGTATTTGATCCAGCGTTCCTTGCATCCCTTTATGACCTCCCACTGGATGATCATGTGCTAGTCTAAGTACTAGCCCTTTGAAAGTTGTGGGTACCACCAATTGTTTACGTATGGTCCCATTCCTGGGGTGCTGACTCTCTCTATATAATATTTCATTATCTAGTCTGAATCTGGGCAACTCCTCCCTGACCTCATGAGCATACTTAAAAGCTCGGGTGAGAGCTTGATCCACTTGCTGCTCTTGTGGAAAGTTAGGAAACTTTGCCACTAACTCAGCTGGCACCCAGGGTAAACTTTGACCAGCTAATATCTCAGCCCTACCCTGTGCTCTGCAAAGTCTCTCACGCCGCTTTTGTGCTTTCAACTTTCTTACTTTACCAGATGATGGAGTTATTAAATCATCATGAGAGGGTAAGTCTCCTAATAACTCTGCCTGCTCCCCCTCCTCCTTCTGCTGGCTCTCTACCTTAGCCTGCGAGCGGGTGGATACAAGGCCCCTCTTATTACCCATAGTTTGGCCTTCTGGAAGCTTAACCATCTTTTTAGCTAGGGACTGAGGACTTCCAAAGAAAGGTCCGGGAGCTATTTCCATTAATCCTTCTCCCTCCTTCTTTCCTAGCCCTTTCACTAGACCCTGCTTAAATCTTGGCCAGTCCTTTCCTAGAACCAAATCAAAGGGTAGCCTAGGCACCACTGCTAACAGGACTTCCTCTTGTTCCCCCAGGCACTTAACCTTTAGCCTATAGGTGGGATATGATGTTGCAGCACCATGAATGCATCTGATGTGAACTTGGCTTTCAGGGGTTTTAGGCACAAATCCTTCTTGGGCCTCTATCCTCTTCCAAAGCCTTTTTGACATCATACTCTGGTCTGCCCCAGAGTCTAACAAAGCATTTGTGGTAATTCCTTGCACATCAACCATCAAAGGAAATCCTTCTTTGGGCTGTTTTAAATCCATACCCATTAAGCTAGTGTGTGTCTGGCATCTCTTTTTTAAATGTCCCCATTTTCCACACTTGAAACATTTCTTGCTATTCCACTGTGTCATCTGGTTTGATACAGTACATTCATTTTCAGAAACATTTTTAATTATTTTCTTTTCTGATACAGCACATCTTGCCTCAGTACCAATCTTCAGAGGGCCACCCATTCTATGGCAAGCCTGCGTGGCTTCCAAGAATCTCTCTGCTAGCATGGTTGCCTCTCCAAGATTTTGGCAATTTTGCTGTATAAGGAAAGTGTGCAAATCTTTAGGGACCGCAGACATAAATTGTTCCAGCATTATAATGTCTAATAACATTTCTACCGTCTTTTGCTCAGGCTCCAACCATTTTACAGCTAAACCTCTGATTCTCTGACTCAGAGCCCTGGGTGTTTCACCCACTCTCAATGTAGTAGCTCTAAACATTCGCCTATACTCTGAAATAGACAACCCTAGGCAATCTCTAATAGCAGCCTTTACATCCTTATAATTCAAAGCCTGGGCTGCTGGCATTGCTCTATAAGCTGCAAGCGCCTCTCCAGTTAATGAGGCTGCCAGCCTTACTGCCCACTGGGTCTCTGGCCATGCTAATGCTTGTGCCACTCTTTCAAAAGACTCTAGAAAATCATCAACATTATCATCTGGAGTTAGTTCCCAAAACTAAATGCCCCAATCCCTTGATTGAGTCCCACACTGTCCACATGTGGTGTACCAGTATTTACTGCTGGTCTTGCATCTGTTCCACTTTGGTTCTGCAGCTGAACTAGGGCTTGCACCAGATCAAGCACTGGCTTCTGCTGGTCCATTAAGGCTCTCATAGCAGTGTCCTGAGCCTGCTATGCTAGCTCCTGCTGCCTGCTGAACTGGGCTGCCATCCAGCTAGCCATCTCCCTCGGATCCATCATGATCCCTGCAAGAAACAAAGAAAAAAAACCCCCAAAGTGCACCACCTTCCAAACAGGTGTTTTTTTCTACACTCTTTTTTTTTTCAATTACCCCTGTGCTTACTCCCATCCACCACTAGACATGCCCAGGTACTTATTACCTTGTGCTAGTGATGAATCCAGCTCTGCACAGGGTCTTTTCCTCCTGGGACAGCTTCCTGGAACAACCCCTTTTCCTCCAAAGTGTAGTTGAGGGAAAATCTTTTTTTCCAGCTTTAAACTTGAACTGTAGTTGTAATCCTCAGCAAGTAAATCCCCTTTGTGCAAAAGCAATCCGAAAAACTACGCCATTTGTCAGACGGCTGCCTGGGTGAAAATCTTCACAGTCTTGGCAAGTGCATATATCTATATGATTTGCAAGGTATTGTGGGCAATGTAGTTCATTCACACCAGACACAGCTGCTGACAATAATTTAGTTGTGCTCTTGGGTAAAGCCAATAAGATTTTTATTTATGGGGTTATTTCTCCCAACACAGATATGCTTGGTAGCACATAAATTAGGTTACTTGCTTTCAGTGTTAATTTGGAAAAACAAAGTTCAAATCAGGAAAACAACAAATGAAAAGCCACAAAGCAAGAAACAAACTGTTCTTTTCAGGTTAACTTCTGATTACTTCCCACATAGATACAGAAGTGATTCTCTCCTAGCTCACAAGCAATTAGGTAAGGCTTAATTGCTAGCAGTTACCAGCTGAAACCCCTTAGCTGGCTTGCCTTCCACTGTGTGGGTCAAATCCTGCTTCAGGAGCTTTTCTGAGTAGATTAAAGAACAAATTTGTATTTCTTTGTGATGGTTGCTGTACTTTATAACAGAAAGTTACCAACGGAGTTTAGATAGAGCAGTCCATATAAACAGGATCCTCATCTGCTATTATTCCCCCTTGTTCAACAAGCATGGGTTCAATATCATGGATTGGCACAGATGAATCTCTCAATGGAGCATTTTCAGGAGAATACTTGTTTCCCTGCTGTCTTTCAAGGTTATAGCTAGGGCATAGATCAGTGTTCATACCTGAGCTTCCATTGCTGCTAGAGTTCCTCTCTATATAGCCTGGCCAGTATGTAGTCCAGTTCTTATGTCCAGCCTTCCAATCCAGATCCCTGGACACTGGATCTCTCTTCACATACCTTCTGGCACAGGTCTTAGGGTCCCTTCCACGTGCAGCCGTCTCCCTCACAGGTAGCCTCTGGTGATTCCTAGCTCTGCAGCACCATTCCTCTGGCTTTCCCCAGTCCAATGGTATATGCTGGCCCTTGGAATACCTCCCAGTATACGTACTGCTTTGGACTCTTCTAGACCTCTCAAAGGCTTTTCTCTTCCTTCTTCCAAAGGGTCTCTTTCCCTCTCTGTCCGTCCGGTTTGGCTTCTGCTTCTGATGATCCTTCAGATGAAACTGATGATCAAACTCAAGCTGATTCTCAGGATACTGAGGGCAATTCTCTGGATATCCAAGGTGATCATGAAGATGGTCATCTGTAGAATAAACTCTACTCTTATTCTGCTTAGATGAGTGCTCCTCCCTAACACAGCGCAGCTGTGCTGAATCTGGCCCTGCCCTTTGAGATGAGTGCTTAGGGATTACCTCATAGCCCTCCTGATTGAACACACGTTTCCCCACTTCAGCTCCTCTAATGGCTGTTGGAAACCTGGTGCATTCTGGGACTGGTAGTCTTTTATGGCAAAATTCTGTTTTCTCATTTCTACCAGCACTGACAGGTTGCTTGTTCAGAGACACTTCACCTTTTCTATAGCCCCTTCCTGAGCTATGATAAGCTTCCTTATCACAAGTAGTACAAAAACGGTAGGCCTTTAATGGGAAGCTTTATGGAAAAAGCTGAAAACTCTTTTGGCTACAGAGGTAATCATAGTTAGGAGCAAAAGAGGAAGACTGACCGATTTGGACAACTGGCCTAGTTCTTGGAGGAAGGAGGGGTATGGGAGAAACGCCGTATGCCCAAGAAAGGACAGATGTCTGAGGAGTAAAAAACCTCAGATCTACTGAAGATCCACCATGTCTTTCCTAAGTGATGAGAGGTAGGAAGATATTGGGGTATGGAGCTTCAGGGATACCTGAACCTGAACCAGTGGTTGTGTGCATAATTGTCTAACATACTGTGGTATAGAATGAACCTGTGCAAGCCCACTGTCTGGAAGATACAGGAAGGAAAAACCTTAATGAGCACAGACATTTAGAAAGATAAGTATGTAAATACATAATTACCTATAAGGAAGTATCTCGACAGATACACACATATATTTAGGTTAGCTGGACTTTGCTTATAACAGTGACTTTCAACTGTGTTTTGTTTGGCTAAAAAGGAAACTTATGTTTGTTGCAAAGACTGAAAGAAACTGCTTTGTCATAGCACTGCTGAAATACCTTTATAAAGAAGCTTTTTGTTGGAGAAAATATCCTCACTTTCTGTTCATGGTTTGGAGCCTTCTGCCAAGCTCCAAATGCAAACTTGATGATTAAAACAAAATTTAAAAATAAATTTTCCTGTGTTGGCCTATTTCCACTTGGACTGCTTTATTGCCCCACAACTACACAATTAAGGGCCTCAGCTACTAGGCTGAAGCAAGACACAAGTTAATATGGCCCGCCGCCCCCACTAGGCCCCCGCCTAGTATGGGTGCCGGCCCACACTGGATAGTGATCTCAGCCATGCAGAAACAGATGTTGAGGCCCTTCAAGGCTTAGATTACCATTCCTGTCCTGCAGGTAGTTTCGAGAATGGATTTGATGCACTGCTGCACCATTGTTGATGCAGTACTAAATACATACCAAGCACTGTGGGGGCCCCTTGCCCAGGCAACAGCCTATGGGCTTAGGGCTGCACTTGTTAGTCTTTAATTAAGGAGTTTTTCCTCACCCAGAGCCGGGGCTGCTGGGATTTGTAGTTGTGTTGTTCAGAAAACAAGTAGTGTGGAGACTGAGGGTTTACAAGGCAAAACACAGGAATTTTATTTCTTTTCCAAAAGAGCATTAAGGCTCAACGCAAACAAACAGTATTCTCTCTCCAAACAATAATCCATAGGCATTTATACCAAACAAAACAATGTAACTGCTTTTAGTAGCTTTTTAACATAGGTCGCTGTTTCCAAACGATTCAGCAATCAAACATGATTTTCTCCTTTCTTCAAACCCAAAAGAAATATCCTCTCTTCAGCAAACAGGGTTCTTAGCATTCCTGGCTAAACACAATTCTCCCTGTTTTCACACTGCCTTTTAGGACATTCAGGTTATAAACCTTTCTCTCTTATCCAAGAACTTTTATTCTGCCTTCTGGCATAGAGAACAGTCCATTACTGAATCTTCAGAGCTTTCATCAGATTCATAATAGTCTATCTGCATTTCCTCAGGACCTGGGTCTGGTAAATCTGGCTCTAAACCAGCATGAGAAACCTCAGGCTTAATATTCTCTAAAAGTTCCAGAACCTTTCTCCACTGAGGCTTTTCCCTATGCAAAGGGTTTCCACGAGGAACGTGGAGATTCTTCTCTTGCATCAAATGACACAGTGCCTCTAACTGGCTCACAGCACTTTTGGCTACACTTTTATTCACGCACCTTTTTGGAAGTTGCAGCTCTTTAGCTGGTTCAGGAACAGTTGTCACTGCAGCCTGACCCTTGTCAGCACTTCTCTCTGACACAGCTCTCCTAGTTTTAAAACCAATTGCAGTTTCCTTGCAATCCTGGTTTTCTTTCTGACTAGGGCTTTCACCTCTGAGAATCCCCCGGAAGTCTCCACCGTTCTCCGCCACAGTGAACTCTCTGGGCCTTTCTCTGGTGCTTCTCTCACCACTGAATTCTCCAGCGTGCTGCTTCCCTGTCTCTCCCTTTCCAGGGTGTCGCTTCATGTGCTGCCTTCTCTCAGGCTGAGACTCTGTTCCCGTGGTGCTGCCCTTCTCAGGCTGAGTCTCTCTTCCCATGGTGCTGCCCTTCTTAGGCTGAGTCTCTCTTCCCGTGGTGCTGCCCTTCTCAGGTTGAGTCTCTCATTAGTTTCCAAGCCTGCCCTTAGATTCCAAGCCTGTCCTGTCCTCAGCAGCTGCGTGTTTTTTTCCCTTGCCTGCACTTTGAGAGCTACTGGTTCCTTTCCTGTCTCTTTCTTTAAAGGTAAATGTCTGATTTTCTCCCAATTCCATGGGCTCAGCCATACTCTCCTCATCACAGCACCTAACCCTTACCATATCTTGCTTTCCTGCAACTCTTGCATCATTAATTTGTACCTCAGAACCCCTTCCCCATATAATTTATTTATCTGTTAAATGTAATGCCACATATTTTACCTCGTTCAATATTTTTTGCACTTTGTTTTCTGTAAACCGTCTTGACTTGTAGAAAGACAGTATAAAAAAAACGATGTTAAATAAATAAATAAATGTTGATGCCATCAAAGCTGCAGCCTCGCAAAGGGTGAAGAACATCATCTTCCTCTGCTGAAACCCCTTCATGAGCTGCTTCTCAAGGGCTGCTATGGACAAAGGTGTAAGGCCTGGAACCTGTGAGGAAGATCAGCTGGTCTCGGCTTATGGAGTTTGGTGCAGCCCCTCCAATAGCACCCAGGGTAAATTGCTGCAGCAAAGTCTAACAACTATAGTTTGAAGTAGAAAAGCAAAGATGTATCATGGCTGGAACACCTGTGGCCTATAGTGGCAATGCAAGAAAAAGAAAGGAAACTTTAAATGACCAAGGGATAAAAGTAAGGATAGAACTTGTCACTACAATGTGGCAACAGGAGCACTTACAAAAAAAAAAACAATGAAGAAAAAGCGTGGATTACTAAAACACCTGCAGGGTTTCAAGAAAAAAGAGAGACAGAGGAGAAGAGACGTAGCGGCAACGGCAGCAAGAGAGGGACTGATCTAAAAGCTCGAAAAGAAGCTGAGAGAGGTTTCCGCATAGGAGCTGCACTGTTTGAGCCCTTATCCTGCACCTGTGATCTGTGTGTAAGTATTCTGGAAAGTGTAGACAGAGTTTTATAAAATATGCATGAACAGAGTAGCTGTAAATTTGTTTTTGAGGGTTTCAGTGCTACTGCTGACATTGTACAAGCCTATTTTATCAAGGCACATAGATACAACACGACTTTAACCCTAATGTACGTTTATATATTGTATACACAGGAACTCCAAGTTTAAGTCGCCTGTTGGTTAGTCCTTTATAATATAGGCACCTGCTCTCCACTTTGACATAGATGCCCTGTTATAAAATTAGACCCCTCATGGCCAAAGGTTAAATCTTTGCTTTAGGATGGGATTTGGGACATACCATGGACAAAGAATGGCATGGAAAGTTATATGTTGATATTTGTTGGTGGTACTTGGACATGCCTCACCGCTGAATATGCACAGAACTGAAAATTTACCTTCTGAAGTCCTCCACATTTCTTTCTTAGTTCATACAGAAGAACAATGTACAGCGTCATGCAGACTGCCCACCTTGGCTTCATTTCTGGACTTCTCAGCACAGTTGACTTGCATGATGACTGCAAGGATGGCTCGCAGCTTGCTCTGGGACCAAGTACTCATGCTGTATATCTGCCAGAGGATGGAGAGGCAGCGGATCTGTTGATGTATGTATGGTAATTCCACTGTGCTGTGGTAAAGCAAACATTCGTCAATGTTAGAGGAAGAGATGAACAGCTCACAAATATCTCCAGTATCTAGCCATAGATTGCCTTCCTTGAGAACGGTTCAATCTTCATCAAACCCTGAGTATTATTCCGTGTGCCCCATACCTCTGCCTTCAGTCACTGTCCTCAGAATTAACCCTTCTGTATTTTTGTATGTACAGATGTTGCAAGAATCCCAAAATAATTCCTATAAAAATGCATTACTGGTATAGCTAAATGTGCATTAGGATAAGGGACACAATATACTTAATCTTTATAGCAAATGGGTTAGTTTTGTGCATACCATGACTGCCATGAACCTCACACTTAAGCCATGAAGAGACTGCAGTAGCACTGGAAGCTGCAACATCTTAGCAAATGGATTAATCAGAGACTAAGCTACTAACAGTGGCTACAAGTTGTCTGATCAGATGCTGAAATACCAGCAGCAGCAAAGAGAAATTAGACTTACCTGCTAATTGTTGTTCCTTGAGGAACTCCAGTTCAGTCCCTCACCTCTGGGTTGTGCACCTCTTCCTGCAGCATGGAGACTGGGCATGTCATAACTGTGACACCACTAGATATCCTGCTGGCACCTCCCACCAACTCTTAGTGATCTAATGACAAAGCAGACTCAAAGGAGCAACAAATAAGTAGTTATAATATTAAATACAACTTAACTCTAACACTGAACTAAAACCCTCTAAATGAGAGGATAACTCTCCCTCTCCCGTTTGCAAAAATAGGACAGAAAGGAGAGAGAAGAAAGAATGCAAGGTATACTTTGCCTGAATATAGACTACATTTGCTGAACTTCTCCTACTGGATTGTAGTCACCGCGCATCACAAAGCAGGCTTTGCGGAAACTGACCAAAAGAACCCCCGGGCGGGAATCGGGACTTAACTGGAGTTCCTCAAGGAACAACAATTAGCAGGTAAGTCTAATTTCTCTTTGCTTATTGTCCCTCCAGTTCAGTCCCTCACCTCTGGGATGTAACACAGCAGTAAACTATTGGGAGGGACCTGTCCACCCGGATTGCAAAATTGCCAACCCAAAACAGGCATCTCCCGCCGCTTGAATATCCAGGCGGTAATGTTTACTAAAAGTATGCAAGGAAGACCAAGTGGCTGCTCTACAAATCTCAACTGGTGGAATTACGCTATGCTCTGCCCACGAAGCTTGTGCTCTAGTAGAATAAGCCCACAGTCCCAAGAGCACCTGATGATCTTGCAAGATATAAGCTGACACTATTGCTTCACAAACCCATCTGGAAATTGAAGCTTTGTCCATCGCTTCACCTTTACGCGGCCCACCAAAGAGAATGAACAAACAGTCAGACTTGCGGAAGGATTCCGAGACCTTCAAGTATCACCGAAGTACCCTCTTAATGTCTAACAAACGCAAATTACGATCTGACACGGTCTCCCCTGAAACACCCAAAACGGGCAAAGAGACCGACTGATTCACATGAAATGGCAAAACTACCTTTGATAGGAAAGACAGTTACGGGATGCAACACCACGTTTTCCCTAGAAAAAGTCAGAAATGGTTCCCAACAGGACAAAGCCTGCAATTCAGAGATTCGATGTGCAGAGCAAATGGCTATCAAAAATACTGTCTTCAAAGTCAAATCCTTTAGGGAAGCCTGAAGCCAGGGCTCAAAAAGCTCCCTTGTCAAGGCTCCTAAAACCAGGTTGAGATCCCATGGAGGAGAAAACATCCTGCGCAAAGGACATAGATGGGATACCGCTCTCAAGAAATGGACAACATCGGCATGGACCCCCAAAGGAACTCCTTGCACCTTTCCTCGATAACAAGAAATAGCTGCCAACTGCACTCTTAATGAACTGGAAGCCAATCCCTTATCGAACTCGTCTTGCAAGAAACGCAACACTGTCGGTACAGATATTGAGGCTGGGCGAAACTGACGTTGAGCACACCAGTCCACAAAAACACGCCAGATGTGCACATATGCTAAGAAAGTGGACCTCTTTCTGGCCCAAAGCAAGGTGTCAATCATCTCCTTGGAATAACCCTTCTTCCTTAACTGAGCCCTTTCAATGGCCAAGCCGTAAGTGAGAACCGATGTACCTGAGGCATTTGTAGAGGACCCTGAAGCAGCAGATCCTCCCTTAGCAGCATCTGCCACGGTTCCCTGTCGAGCAGACGCACCAGATCGGCATACCACGGACGACGAGGCTAATCTGGAGCTACTAGAGCCACTCTTCCCCGATGAGCCTCGATGCACTGCACCACTCATCCCATGAGCGCCCAAGGGGGAAAAACGTAGATGAGACCGTGAGTGGGCCATTGTTGGAGTAAGGAATCTAGACCTTCTGAGATTCGTTCTCGTCATCTGCTGTAAAAGCGACTGGCTTTGGCCAACCGAAAGATCGCCATGAGATCCATAACCGGAGATCCCCACTTGAGGATAATCTGAGCAAACACCTCTGGATGAAGCTCCCATTCTCCGGGATCCACTGGAACCCGGCTGAGAAAGTCCACTGTCACATTGTCCGTTCCCGCAATGTGCGCTGACAACAGAGCCTGAAGCCGAGGCTCTACCCAATTGAAGAGACTTTCTGCCTCCATTTCTAGAGCCGCGCTTCCCGTTCCCCCTTGATGTCACAGAATTGTCTGAGAGCACTCGAATTGCTCAAACCTGTAAGGTGAATTCGAAGCACTAGAGCTACCGCTCGCAACTCCAGCTGATTGATGGACCATTTGGCTTCCTGTTCGGTCCAGCAGCCTTGCGCAAAGAGCTCTCCGCAATGCACTCCCCAGCCTGCGAGACTGGCATCGGTTAACACTGGCATCCACTGCGGTTGTTCGAGAGGCATGCCCACCGTGAGATTCTGTGGACGAAGCCACCATTGAAGAGACTTCCTGACCCACAATGGACAGGGGAGGTGCTTGGACAGAGAGTCGTTCTGGTGAGACCATCGATGGAGCAGCGACCTCTGTAAGGGCTGCATGTGAGCTCTGGCCCATGGCACAACTTCCAGAGTTGCCGCCATTGTCCCTAACACCCAGAGATAGTGCCAGGCCGATGGTGCAGGAGTCCTCAAAAAATCACGCACCAGAAGCTGCAGGCCCTGGGCTTGGAGATCCAGCAGGAAAACCGATCCCACACGAGTGTCGAAGCAAACTCCCAAATACTCTAGAACTTGCATTGGAACCAATCGGCTCTTGGCCGTATTGATCACCCAACCGAGACTCTGCATGAGCTCTACCACTCTGTCTGTCACTTGCACACTCTCAGCCCTGGACTTTGCCCAAATCAACTAGTCATCGAGATAGGGATGAACTAATATTCCCTCCTTTCGAAGAGCCACCACCGCCACCACCACCAGGTGCACGGAGCCAATCGCCAGACCAAAGGGCAACGCCTGACATTGAAAATGCCCCCACAGTAGCGCAAATCCTAGAAACCTCTGATGATCTGGCCTTATCAGAATGTGTAAATATACTTTGGTGAGATTGGGAGACGTCAAGAACTCCCCGTGACGAGCCACCACTATAACCAAATGTAAGGTCTCCATTCGGAAATGAGGTACCTGCAAACAGCGGTTTACCCCCCTGAGATCCAGAATTGGGCAGAAGGCTCAGTCTTTCTCTGGCACCACGAAATAAATTGCGTATTGACTGATACCGTAGTGCTCTCGCAGAACCGGAACCACTGCTCCCAGCTGCAAAAGACGAGCCAGAGTCTCCCATACCGCAATCGTCCTTTCTCGCCCCCTGCACGGCGACATGGCAAAACAGTCGACCACCGGATGGGCAAACTTGAGAGAAATAAGCTTTGCGAATGACCTCCAACACCCACTGATCGGATGTTATCTGGACCCCCTACCGGCTGAATTCCTGCCTTGGTCCACCTCGCTTAATTGTGCTTTCCGAAAAGCCGAGGAAGAGGGACTAGCAAATCCTCTGCCCACTCCCCGGAATCCTCTAAAACTTTGACCTCGAGAGGAAAACCATCCTCTTTGAAAATCTCCCAAATGGGAGGTACAAAAATGCTTGAAATCTCAAGGTTGCCCACCGGCAGGTAATGGGGGATGGCCCTGCTTTGGTTTATCCTCCAGAAAGCGACCTCCTTTAGAATACCCCAAATCCTTGACCAGCTTATCAAGATCTTCTCCAAACAACAGCTTCCCCTTAAAAGGAAGTTTGCTAAGACGCGACTTGGAGGAACTGTCCACTGCCCAGTCCCTGAGCCAAAGATAGCGGCGTGCAGCAACCAAGGAAGCCATGCTATTCACCAAACCTCTAATAAGATCATAGTGGACATCGGCCAAATATGCGGAACCTGACTCTAGTCTTGTCACATCAGCTAGCTGCTCTGGCGTTTGCTGAACTGGCTGCTGCAAATGCTGCGACCAGCGAAGGCATGCTCTTGCCACCCAAGCTCCGCAAATAGAGGCCTGTAGAGCCAGAGCATTAACCTCAAAAGCTTGCTTCAATAAGGCATCCACCTTCCGAACCTGTATGTCCTTCAAAGCAGCACTGCGTTCAACTGGAATGGTAATCTTTTTTGTGACTGCTGAAACTGCCGCATCTATATGCGGAGAACGAAACATTTCCCGTTCTTGATCCGCCAAGGGATAGACGATTCATGGACCTTACACCACGCAAGCCTGCCTCTGGCACGTCCCATTCATCCTGAATCATCTGCTTAACCACATGGTGAACAGGAAAAACCGCCTGGGACTTTCGTACCGCCTGAATGAGAGGATCCTCCAAACCCTCATCCTCCGCTGATACCACCGACGAAACGTTGAGAGCCTGAAGGGACTCCGTAATGAGCGCTGTCAGTTCCTCCCTTCGAAAGACCCGGATAATCCTTGCTTGATCTTCAGGTTCCTGAATCTCACCTTCCTCTAAATCCTCCATCCCAGCTTCTGACTCTAGCTCAAGGTCCTCTGCATCTGGCCAGTCCGAACCAAGAGGCTGATCTTCCACTGACCGTGCCCTCTTAACCGGTCTACCATCACTATCACCGAACCTTTCGGTGGCCGCTTGGCCTCCTGCCGTTCCAAGAAGTGAGGCATCTGTGCCTGCCCCCTGCTGCCGCAACAGTAAACCTGATGAAGCAGCAGCACAAAATCTGGTGAGAAACCCTCAACAGGTACCCCAGACACCATGGGAGTGGCGGAATTACCGGGCAAAGCCAAATTTGAAGTAGGAAGAGAAGATGGAGACTCCCGCAGAGACTCTCCTTCCACAGAGGCGGCAGCACCCTGCGCCACCAAAGCAGTGCCTTCTTTAGACCGATCCTGCATTTCTTGCTCCATAGTAAGCGCCTCAGATGTGCAGTCAAGACACACCCCCGCGTCCGAGACCGAGCCTCTACGGGTGCCACAAACCAGGCATTGTAGCCACATAGGCATTAACGCTACGGGATCTGAGAGACTGGATAGTAAAGGAAATGGCTCCCGCAGACCACCAAAATGGGCAACAAAACAACAACGTGCAGAATCTTCTCTCTTTAATTATTTATTTATTTATTTTTTACTTTTCTGTACTGGCCCTTTAAGAGCTCCAAAACATTGAAAATTAAAAGTAATCAAAATTAAATCCAAGTAACCATAAAACTACAAGGATTAATTAAAGAAAGCTGTCAGCAAAGAAAAAGAGCACTGTGAAGAAAAAAGGCGGTTAAAAGGCCCGCCAAGATCCTGAGCACTGCTAACCCACAGAACATGCTTCACACACGGCAGCAGGCCTCAGAAATGCTCACAGGACACTAGCAGCAAAGATTTAAACACTCACCTCTTCCTCCGAGACCTTCGGATCCTCTCTGCACCCCGATAAATATAACAGGCTTCCTGCGAGCAGCACAGCTGAGAAAGTCTGTCAGCCGGCAGCAGCAGCAGAGAAACAAGGCCCAATGACAGTTTCTGACTGGAAATCTGCAGCACAGAAAACTGAGCCGGTAAGGAGATGAAAAGCCTGCTAAAGAACTCATCTCCGTGCCAACAAGGAGAGGCGCGCAGGCAAAGGGGACAGAAATAAACAGGAGGGAGAAAAGAGATTCCTCTAAATCCCTTCTGATCCCGTCAGCCCTTGCTTTCTTCTTTTTTTAACAAGCTTTAAGGAGCTTTAAAGCTACAGATCAAAAGAAAAAACGTTATAGGGAGAAAAGAAAAACTAAAAACCCTAGCTAAGCTGCCTAAAGCTCCTTATCTGCTCCTCTAGTGAGCCCAGCACCTAGGCTCACTATCTCCAGCTGCATGGAGACTGGACACACACTGGAGCTGGTGGGAGGTGCCAGCAGGATATCTACAGTGGTGTCACAGTTCTGACATGCCCAGTCTCCATGCTGCAGGAAGAGGTGCACAACCCAGAGGTGAGGGACTGAACTGGAGGGACGATAAGGAACAAGGCATCAGTAATACCATAATATTCAGAGGCTGCAGAGGCAACATATGCCAGAGCTAAGGCTTCGGATCCTAGGCTTTAACCGATAAACACCAATAAATTCCACCACCACTCCCCATACAAAAAAAGTTTATATAGGCGCTTATTGGATAAACACTGGAAAACTTTGCTTCCCTAGTACTCTCTCACCCCTCATTTGGCTCATCTTGCATCCTCTACTCAGTTGTTGTGCCTCTTCTGACTCCTAAGTGACAAAGATGTACATATTCGATTCCATCGGAAAAGGTATCCAGCAGTATGACTTGTGGCACAAAAACTAAAACATGCCTTAATTAAATTCAAATATTCAGCACCAGAATCCGGATAGTGGCTGTCACTGAATATCCAGCTATGCATAAAGGTAGGACTGGCCTAACTGTATGCAGCTACACTAACTAAATATGTATATATGTATATATGTTCTGGTATTTTTGTGTAAAATAGTTAACATGTTATCCAAGTTGAAGACTCTGTTATCTGTAATTACGGTGCAACCCACACCGTAAAATCCCATTGATGTTCTATGTAAACCGCACTGATGTCGAATAGCACGGTATATAAGAGTATTAAATAAAATAAATAAATAAAAATAACTAGATAATCTCAAACTGCACCAAACTCTGCCCACAGACTGCCCTGGTGCTCTCAGGAGGCAGTCAGAGGGAATATTCAGCAGGCCCCATAAAGAATTCCTACAGCTGGAAATAGATCTGCACTTGTAAGTATTTATCTTCTGGAATATACTCTAAATCTTGGGGAAAAAGGGAATTCGTTTGGTTAAAGCTGATAAATCTGTGTATTTTAGAATTCAGTGTTTTTGCTGAGGCAATCAGATTTTAGTATCACCAGAGAGCTTTTCATTTAAATCAAATCAGAATATAGCTTAGCATAGAAAGCAAAATAGAGTAAAATAGAGCAGGGAGGAGTGGCCTAGTGGTTGGGGCAAGGTACCTCAGGCCGGAAGGTTGGGGGTTCAAATCCCACTAGTGGATAGCAACCTTGCACCAGAAGGACTGAGGTTTCTAGTCCAACATGTGCTCCTTGTGGTCTTGGGCAAGCCACTTAACTATTTTACAGAGAATATGGGGCAATGGAGGGTTATCTCCAAGTTATAATGCCCTGTTCAATGTAAACCACCTTGATATCATGAAAGGTGGTATATAAGAAACATTAAATAAATAAATAGAGTAAATAGTCACTGAAATACATTTGTTTCTAGAGAGCTTTTTTATTTAAATCAAATCAGAATATAACTTAGCATACAAGTTAAATAGTCTCTGAGTAGAAAGAAATAAACTAGTTTCTAGAGATCTTTACAAAAAGGCCTTCCAGTTAGGAGGCAAAAGATCTGTGAAATTGTCTTAAATAGGTGTTAAAGGCAAGTGACAGATCAAAGGGGCACTATCAAACCAAGGACTGTGTGAATCTCACAGGAAATTGGTAAGATTTTACCTTAGAAGAACAAGTCAGGGCACTGTGTAGGAAGCCAGCTTTTATTAAGTCTTCTTTCCGTCCCTCCCACCCCAACTCCCACCCACCCCAGGGCTAATCTTAGTTTTACAGGCTCTTAAAGCTATTAAAGGAAAGGAGGTGCCCATATTCCCTTTCAGGTGCAGCTGGTTATCCTCACCAGGGATACATTAATTAAGGACCTGAGATTAATTAATCTTGATGTTGAGAAAGTCCATTAAACATATTATTTATTTATTGAAACATTTTTTATATACTGCCCCTTCCAGTGATCAGGGGCAGTTTACATGGTAAATCCCATCAGCCCCGCAGCGGGATTAACAGAGCTGCGAGAGGAGAAGCTCTCCCTTTGCAGCTCTGGCAGCCGACGCTGAGGGAGTTCATGCCCCTCTTTTCCCCAGAATGTTCCCCAGTTCCTAACAAATCCAAACCCCTCATCTCTGCACCATTGTCTCATCCATGCATTGAGACTCCGGAGCTCTGCCTGCCTTTTGGGTCCTGCGCGTGGAACGGGAAGCATTTCGAAGAATGCTACCCTGGAAGTTCTGGATTTCAACTTCCTACCTAAAAGCCTAAATTTAGCTTCCAGAACCTCCCTACCACATTTTCCTATGTCATTGGTACCAACATGTACCAAGACAGCAGACTCCTCCCCAGCACTATCTAAGACCTTATCTAGGTGGCGCGTGAGGTCCGCTACCTTCGCACCAGGCAGGCATGTTACCAGGCGATCCTCACGTCCACCAGCCACCCAGATATCTACATGCCTAATGATCAAATCATCAAGAATGAAATGGAACGTGTACAACTTGATCTGTTGGGTGTCAGCGAACTGAAATGGACTGGCATGGGGCACTTTGCATCAGATGATCACATGGTCTACTATGCTGGAAATGAAAGACAAAGAAGAAATGGTGTTGCATTTATAATAAAGAAGAAACTTGCAAGAACTGTAATGAAATACAATGCAGTCAGCGAACGCTTAATCTCTATTCGTCTACGAGGATTGCCTATCAACACAACTATAATTCAAGTATATGCCCCAACAACAGCTGCAGAAGAGAATGAAATTGAAGAGTTCTATGAACAAGTACAAGCTGAAATTGACAGAACATGCAAACAGGATATCCTGGTAGTCATGGGTGACTGGAACGCAAAAGTTGGCAACAAAAAAGAAGGCAAAGTAGTTGGAAAATATGGACTTGGCAACAGAAATGAAGCTGGAGAAAGATTGATAGAATTCTGCAAGACCAATGATCTATTCATCTCAAACACCTTCTTCCAGCAACACAAGCGGCGACTGTACACATGGACTTCACCCAATGGATTGTATAAAAATCAAATTGACTACATCTGTGGAAGTCAACGATGGAAAAGCTCTGTAACATCAACAAAGACAAAACCTGGAGCTGACTGTGGTACAGATCATTAACTACTAGTATGCAAACTCAAGCTAAAGTTGAAAAAGAGCAAACCACTCATGAATGCAGCAAAATATGACCTTGAGAATATACCACTGGAATTTAAAGACTGCCTGCAAAATCGATTTGCTGCTTTAGATACAAATGACAGAGCTCTGGAAGAGTTATGGAATGACATCAAGAAGGTTGTGCTGGAAGAAAGCGAGAAGTCTCTACAAAAGGTGAAAAAGCAAAAACGGCCAAAATGGATGACGGAAGAAACTCTGAAAATTGCCCAGAAACGCAGAGAAGCTAAAGCCAAAGGAGAAAGAAAGACAATCGCAGAACTCAACAGAGATTTCCAACGTGCAGCAAGACAGGACAAGGAAAAGTACTACAATGACACTTGCAAGGAAATAGAAGCAGAAACTATTAGAGGAAGAACAAGATCGGTTTTCCTAAAGCTGCGAGAGTTAAAGAAAAAGTTCCAGCCTCGAATTGGAATGTTACAAGATGCTCAAGGTTCTATGTTGAATGATGCTGAGAAGATCAAGAAAAGGTGGAAGGAATATACAGAGTTTTTATATGATAAAGATCAAGTGGACCAACAGCCGTTTCAACCTATACCTTATGATCAGGAACCATTGGTGATGAAAGAAGAAGTTGAAGCAGCATTGAAAGCCTTATCAAAGAACAAAGCACCAGGCATTGATAGCATTCCCATAGAAGTATTGCAGCAATCTGATGCAGCTGTTACCGTACTTACAAGGCTCTGCCAAGAAATATGGAAAACAACATCATGGCCAACTGACTGGAAAAGATCTGTGTTTATACCAATACTAAAGAAAGGTGATCCAACTGACTGTGGAAATTATCACACAATCGCTCTAATCCCACATGCCAGCAAGATTCTACTGAAGATTATTCAAAAGAGACTACAGCCATACCTAGAACAAGAACTACCTGAAGTGCAAGCAGGGTTCAGGAAAGGGCGAGGAACGAGAGACATCATTGCGGATGTGAGATGGATCCTTGAAAAGACTAAAGAATACCAAAAGGATATCTATTTGTGCTTTATCGACTATAGCAAGGCTTTTGACTGTGTAAACCATGAGAAACTCTGGGCCACATTAAGAAGCATGGGTATACCAGAACACCTGATCGTTCTCTTGCGCAATCTGTACATTGATCAAGAAGCAACAGTTCGAACGGAACAAGGAGAAACAGAATGGTTTAAAATAAGCAAAGGTGTAAGACAAGGCTGCATACTTTCCCCCTACCTGTTTAATTTATATGCAGAACAAATCATCAGAGAAGCAGGACTGTATGAAGACAACAGAGGTGTGAAGATTGGTGGAAGACTCATCAACAACCTTCGCTATGCTGATGATACCACATTACTGGCTGAAAGTGAAGATGATCTGAAACATTTGCTTCTCACAATCAAAAAACATAGTCTCAAAATGGGCCTGCACCTTAATGTAAAAAAGACAAAGATCATGACAACTGGCATAATCAACAGGTTCATCGTTGAAGGAGAAGAAATTGAAATTGTGAACAACTTTAACCTACTTGGATCAACTATCAATAAAGAAGCAACAAGCAGTCAAGAAATCAGACGACGCATTGCTCTTGGCAGAATGGCTATGAAAGACCTAGGGGCTTGTTTACAAAGCCGTGGTAGCGGTTTGCGATCGTAATCGGAGCCGCGGCCCCATTGATTTCAATGGGGCCGCGGCTGCGATCGCGATCGCGAACCACTACCGCGGCTTTGTAAACAAGCCCCCTAGATAAGATTCTCAAGAGCAGAGATGTCTCTCTCCATACAAAGATTCGACTTGTTCAAGCCATGGTATTTTCAATAACATCATATGGATGTGAAAGCTGGACAGTCAAAAAGACAGACAGGAAGAAAATTGATGCCTTTGAATTATGGTGCTGGCGGCGAATACTGTGTATACCATGGACTGCCCGAAGAACAAACCAGTCGGTACTAGAGGAGATCAAACCTAAGCTTTCTTTAGAAGCTCAGATGACAAGACTTTGACTTTCATACTTTGGACACATCATGCGAAGAGAGAGATCATTAGAGAAAGACATCATGCTTGGCAAGATAGAAGGTCAACGCAAAAGAGGAAGGCCAGCAATGAGATGGATCGCTACAATAACAGCAACTACGGGTACCAGTCTGTCAACAATGAGCCGCCTGACTGAAAACCGAACACAATTTAGGATAGCTATCCAGAGGGTCGCCATGAGTCGACTCCGACTCGACGGCACTTAACAACAACAGATTTGATGGCAGATAAAGACCAGCATGGTCCATCTAGTACACCTGCTGCTCCATGAAGGTTGCCCCTCCCCATGCCTTTGTTTAGGGGTGTACCCACCTCTCCACATAGGTCACCCCGTATTTGTTGTGATATAAGAGATAGCTATGTTTATTCTGATTTTATCCTGTTGCTATAAAGGGATCCACTGTGTCTATCCAATGCCATTTTGAATTCTGTCACTGTATTTGCCCCAACCACTTCCATTGGGAGGGCATTCCAAGCATTCACCACCGTTTCAGTGAAAAAGTATTTCCTGACATTGCCTTTCAATTTACCCCCTTGCAGCTTCATGTTATGCTTTCTAGTTTTACAGCTGCCCTGTCTTTGGAAGAGGTTTATTTGTTCATTAATACTCTAAGTATTTAAAGGTCTGAATCATATCTGCCCTGTCCCTCCTCTCCTGAAAAGTGTACATATTTAGGTCTTCAAGTCTCTTCTCATGTCATCTGACGTAGGCTCCAAATCATTTTGGTCGCCTTCCTCTGAACATTTTCCAGTCTTTTTATATCCTTTGCGAGATACGGTCTCCAAAACTGAACACAATATTCCAAGTGAGGCCTCACCAGCGACTTGTACAGTGGCATTAGTACCTTTCCTTTCTGCTGGTAATTCCTCTCTATATGCAACCCAGCATCCTTCTGGCTTTTGCCACCGCATTGACACACTATTTTGCCATCTTGAGATCCTCAGAAACAATCATTCCGAGGTCCTTGTCCTGGTCCGTGCACACCAACCTCTCGTCCCCTACTGCGTACAATTTCCTTGGATTTCTGCTTCCCAAGTGCATGACAATTTCTTCACATTAAATCTTAACTGCCAAGCATTAGATCATTCTTCCAGCTTTTGTAGATCTTTCCTCATGTTCTCCACTCCCTCAGGGGAGTCCACTCTGTTGCAAATTTTTATGTCATCTGCAAAGACAGACTTTCCATTCAGTCTTTCAGCAATATCACTGACAAATACATTGAACAGTACCGGTCCCAGGACCGAAACCTGAGGCACACCGCTAATCACCTTCCTTTCATCCGAGTGAGTTCTGTATACCATCACCTTCTATCATCTGTCAGTCAACCAATGTCTGATCCAGTTCACCATCTTGGGACCCATCCCCAAGCTGTTGAGTTTATTGATAAGCCTCCTATGAGGAACAGTGTCAAAGGTTTTGCTGAAATCCAGGTAGATGACATCCATCGCATGCCCTTGATCTAGTTCTCTGGTCACCCAGTCAAAGAACTCAGTCAGATATGTTTGGCAAGATCATCCTTTGGTAAAAATCATGTTGCCTCGGATCATGCAACCTGGTGGTTTCGAGAAAGTCCACTGTTCGCTCTTTCAGGAGCACCTCCATTACTTTTCCCGCCACCGAGGTAAGGCTTACTGGCCTGTAGTTTGTCACGTCTTCCCTTTTACCACTTTTGTGAAGAGGTACCACATCATCCCTTCTCCAGTCCTGTGGAACTGCTTCTATCTCCAAGGATCTATTAAAAACATCCTTTAATGGCCCTGCAAGAACCTCTCTGAGCTTTCAGTATCCTGGGATGTATCCCATCTGGTCCCATCGCCTTGTCCACTTTCAGTTTTGCAAGCTGTTCTAAGACATCATCTTCTGTGAATGGTATGGTATCTACTCCATTCCCATTGGTATATTTGGGAATCACAGGTGGTCCTTCTCCACGATTTTCTTTAGTAAAAACAGAGCAGAGGTTCTTATGCTCTTAAATACCTAAATTTGTATGAGCTGATTCTGTAAGGCATGTGTCTGCATAACAGCAGCCTGAGCAACTGCTTATGAATAAGGGGAGTATTTCTGATGTATAGTGGGTGATCATCTCACATTCAGTGATAACCATATGATATGGTTTAGTATTAGAACTAGGGCTGATAAAGTCCATTTAGATTTTAGGAAAACTAACTTTGCCAAGATGAAAACAAGTACGAGTCGTAGAGCGTTCTCATTCTCTGCACCAACTATTTGGAATCACCTCCCGTGTGAGCTGCGTTTAACCAAGGACATCACCAAATTCAGGAAGGAGCTAAAAACTCACCTATTCCGATGTCATTACAATCAGCTATGACCATCAACTGAGAGAGTATTCAAAACTGCTATATGTATAATTATGTAAATATGTATATATAGATGTAAGAATGTATAAGTCACCCCCTAAGACGCTAACCATGTGTGCTGTGACCCCAGTTCTTTGTTCATACCACCCCCCCCCCAGTCTTGATTGACAATCCCCGAACATGAATCAAACCGCTGCTGATCGCTGGAAGTAGCGGTATATAAATGTGCAGTAAATAAAAATAAATAAATAAATAAATAAAAATCTCACGGAGTTGTTAGCAGGATGGGAACAGCTGGGGGATATAGAAAAACATGGGCAAAACCGAAAGAGGATATTTTAAGGGTAACAAATCTATTTGTTAAAGGAAAAGGAGCTGAAAGGTGAAGAAAAAGAGGACAGCCTTCACAAAATACAAGAGATCACATAAAGAGAAAGACAAGCATCAATATTTGGAAAAGCTAAGAAAAGCCAGGAAAGTAGTCAGGAAAGCAAAGTTATACAAATCAAAGAAAAAATAGCTAACGCAGTAAAATGTTAGAGAAAGAAGTGCAAAGGTGATATTGTTAGACTTAAGGATGAAGGGGAGGAATACATAGAGGCTGATAAGGATAAAGCGGAATAGCTTAATAAATATTTCTGTTCTGGGTTCACAAATGAAGGGCTGGGAGTAGGACCACAGAAAATGCATACAAATAAGAGCAGAAATGAGGGGAATCAAAAACATTTTTATAAGACTGTGTTTGTGAGGAGCTAGCTAAACTAAAAGTAGACAAAGTGATGTGGCCAGATGGGATACATTCAAAAGTTTAAAGGAATCTAGGAAAATTCTGGTAATGCTTCTTTAGAATCGGGAGCCGTCCCAGAGGAAGATATATATAATATATATAAATTAAGATCAATAACAGATATTTGAGACTTTTAGAAAAGCAATAAAAACACTGCTCTTTAAGGAATACTATCAACTGAGCAATTAAACAAACTATTCTTACCTCAACATATAAACATAAAGCTACTTCTTCACTACATACAAAGGTACATCACAAATGAATGAATCCTCCTCATGTCACTATCTCATTAAGGAATAACTGACACACCATACGAGCTCTGTATGTGGATTTGTACACCCTGTAAATAGTAACAGGATTTATACCCTGTATGTAGATACTGGCACCCTATAAATATTAGCTTGTAAACATTCCTCCTCATACCACCAAATTATAAGCCCCTTTAAGTTCAGTGTTTAATGTTGTTCAAATGTAAACTGCTTTGAGTACATGATGGAGCGGTATAGAAACTTGTTAAATAAATAAATATGTGGTCCCTCTACATAAAAGCAGACCAAAGAATGAGATTGGGAACTACAGACCTATTAGTCTGATCTCTGTGGTGAGTAAATTAATAGAAACATTGCGAAAACAGAAGATGGTGAGGTTTCTGGAATCCAAGGGATTGCAGGATCCGAGGCAGGCTTGTCAGGCAAATCTGATTAATTTCTTTGACTGGGTGACCAAAGAGTTAGACAGAGGTAGAACGCTAGATGCCTTTGACACTGTTCCACATAGGTGATTTAGAAATAAATTGAGCACCCTAGAGATAGACCTTAAACTGACTGACTAGGTTAGAAACTGGCTGAGTGGGAGTTAACAAAGAATACAGGTAAATGGAGTTCACTCCTAGGAGAAAGACATTACTAGTGGAGTGCCACAGAGATCTGTCCTTGGCCCAATTCTTTTAACATGTTTTAAGTGATATTGCAGAATTGCTGTTGGATAAGGTTTGCCTCTTTGCAACTGATAACAAAATCTGCAATAGTGTAGATACGCAGGAAGGTGTAGATAACGTGAGGAGGGATCTAGTGAACCTTTAAGGATGATTGAGAATTTGGCAAGAGAGGGCAGGAAGATATGACAGAGACTTTTACATACCTCTGTGGCATAAATGCACAGGAGGAGAGCATCTTTCAATATAAAGAAAGCCATAGGATGAAGGTGAAACGGGATAGACTGAGGAGTAATGTGAGGAGATATTTCTTTATATGAAAGAGTGGTAGATGCATGGAATAGTCTCCTAGTGGAGGTGGTAGAGATGAAGGCTGCATCCGCATTGAAGAAAGCATGGGACAAACAGAAAGGATTTCTAAGGAAAAAAGGGACTGTAGAGCTTAACAGTTAGCTTAGAAGGGCCGACTGGATAGGCCATATGGTCTTTATCTGCCGTCATTTTTCTATGTTTCCATGTTTCCATTCAGTGGCACTATCAGGATACGGCCGGAGCAGTAGTCAGACAGAATGGCAAGTTATCCAGACCGCTATGCACTATGCAGTTATCTCCTGCACTGACTGTCTATGCGGCCTTTTCTTCATTTTCTAGGTTAAAAGCTACTCTGTCTCCTTTTCAATTTTTAATGCCAACAGCCAGCTTCCACTCTGGTTAAAGAGGAGTCCTTTTGGAATAGGCTTCCCCCTCCTAACAAATCTTAACCCCTCTTCTCTGCACCATTGTCTCACCTATACATTGAGACTCCAAAGCTCAGTCTGTAAAACAGAAAGCATTTGGAGAATGTTACCCTGGAGATTCTGGCTTTCTGTTTCCTACTTAAAAACCTAAATTGGATCTCCAGAATTGTTTCAGTTAAAAATAAAGACACAGTAAATTCAGCTGTAGCATAGGAACCTTGACAGAAGGAAACAGGAAAACCACAAGATAAAACAATGGCATCAACGTACGTTAACATCTGTAACATCTCCCTTTCTTTTATGACTCTAGGATTTGACTAATTGGCAAAACAGTTTTAGTTATGACGGTGAACAATCTATTTGCATAAGCTATTGAGGGAGTGAATGAATGTTCCTAGGGTCAATTATTGGAATTATGCCAAAGATTGGTGTTCAATTAATATCTGGTGGATAACTTTGAGAAAAAAGCGATATTGCCTGATACACTTGAGTTTTTATTGCTTATTAAATTGTATCCTCTGGTGACAGAACAATATTTAATTGAGATTTTAAGAAACAAACTTTCTCTAATGTCCCTTGGTGGACATTTAGGGGAGGAGTGTAAAATAATGCTTCGTGTGTTCTCCATAGAACGTGTGTGCAGGAGTCCCTAGGGCAACTTTCCCCATAACAGTTCATCTATCCTCTGACAGGCCCTGAAGGATTAAGCATACTGTATCCCTTATTCAACCTACATTTGCTAAGATCCTAAACTAAGCCATAATCAATGCATGTGCTAACAGTTCCATGCAAACACCAGTCACATACGTATGTGCGCACATTCTTATACATGGGTCGCATGTTTACAAGGGAACACTGTCTTTACAGAGGCACAGCCATATTAAATGATCAGCGTTGCCTGTGATAATGGAAGTATTACCTAATCAGCCCATTTTGTGAGACTGCCCTATTATCCGATTGGCTCAGCCTGAGACACTGAACTATTACACAGTCAGTTCTTCCTGTGATAGTCATATTACTCAATAATCGTCTACAATCAGGGGTCGACCATTAAATATACTATTAAAACACTGAGCCCATGTTTTTGTATGTGATGTAAATACCAATGCAAGTTCATTATTATACATTTTATATATGTGTATCTGACCAATTTTAAACTGAAAGCTACACATTATTTCAGTGTGCACCAGGTCCTTTATCCTGAAAACAGAAAAAGTCACACCCCAATTGTGCAATCATTTTTGTGCTACCAAACATTTTTCAGAAATCACTTATATGACCAGCGAACATAAAACAAAGTTACTCACCTGTAACAGGTGTTCTCCGGAGACAACAGGAATCAATCGTCGCATATGGGTGACATCAGTGCCGACAGAGCCCTCACGGAAGCATCCCCACAGCTTTCAAAGAAAGCCTTTGGGAAATGCCACCAGGCATGCGTGGCCCCCTTCCCACCCAAAGGTGCCATCTTGCTCAGTCAGATGATATTGCTAAAAGACAGCAAAAATAAAAGATGGTAAAGAAGCAACTCCAAGGGGAGGAGGGAGGGTTGTGAGGACTGATTCCTGTTGTCCCCAGAGAACACCTGTTGCAGGTGAGTAACTATGCTTTCTCTGGGAACAAGCAGGAAGTCATTCCTCACATATGGGACTCCCTAGCTACAGACTACCGAAAGCCCATAGAGAAAAAAAATGGTTTCCCTCAAAGGAAGCCGTGAGCAGCAGCAATTGAGTCCGCAGTTGCAGACTGCAGTAAGACCTATGTGTCTGATGGAAGCAACGCTCCGGTACCCGAACACAGACGGGTCGTAAGGTAGGAGTTGCCTAGACCCTGAAAAGATTACGGAGCATGGCCTGGCTAAAGGCACTGTCCTACTGGGACTCCCTCTCCAGACAGTAATGAGATTTGAAGGTATGGACTGACGACCAGGTGACAGCCCGGCAAATGTCCAACATTGGGACAGAGCGCAGGTTTGCCACAGAGGCTGCCATGGCCCTGACATAGTGCGCCATGACCCGGCCTTCCAGCGGGAGCCCTGCCTACTCATAGGTGAGGATAGTACAGTCTGCCACCCAGGAAACAGTGTACGTTTGGTCACCGCCTCCCCCAGACTACTGGGCTCATATGAAACGAAAAGCTGAGAAGCTTTACGGTGGCCCTGGGTACACTGAATGTAGAAGGCCAGGGCCCTCTTACAGTCCAAGGTGTAGAGGACAGTCTCCACCTTACTGGCGTGACGCCTTGGGAAGAAGGTGGGCAGCACCACCTCCTGATTGAAGTGAAAGGGAGATACCACCTTCGGAAGGAATTAGGGGTGTGCGCGGAGCACCATCCTGTTCTTGTAGAACCTGGTATATGGCGCTTCTGCTACTAAGGCTTAAAGCTCGCTAACCTTGTGAGTGGAGGTAAGTGCAACCAGGAACACCATCTTCCACGAGAGGTATCGCAGGTGGCAGGTAGCCAGACGCTCAAAATGCCGGCAAGTAAGCTATGCCAATACTACACTGATGTCCCACTCGGTTGTAGGGGGGCAAACAGGGGATTTTGATAAGAGAAGTCCCCACAAGAAGCGGGTCACCAGCGGCTGGACCGAGAGGGGTTTGCCATCAACCAGATGGTGATGTGACGCCAGGGCACCGAGGTGCGCTCTGACAGAGTTCAAGTTGAACCCGGATTGCGAAAGATGGAGAACTTTTGAAAGGGAGACTATAATAAAATGAGGAAAATAGTTTAAAAAAAAACTAAAAGGAGCAGTTGCAAAGGTTAAAGACTTACATCAAGATTGGTTGTTCTTTAAAAATACTATCTTGGAAGCCCAGACCAACTGTATTCCACGCTTTAAGAAAAGTGGAAGGAAGTCCAAAAAACTACCAGCATGGTTTAAAGGTGAGGTCAGAGAGGTCGTTTTTAGAAAAAAAGCATCTTTCAGGAAATGGAAAAAAGAGCCAAATGACGAAAACTGGAAACACAAGCACTGGAAAGTTAATTGCAAGGCATTGATAAGGCAGGCAAAGAGAGAATTTGAGAAGAAGCTTGCTGAGGAAGCAAAAACGCGTAATAAAGACTTTTTCAAGTACATTCATAGCAAAAAACCTGTGAGAGAATCAGTTGGACCATTAGATGATAGAGGGGTAATAGGGCCACTAAGAGGGGACAAGGCCATAGCGGAGAGACTGAATGACTTCTTTGCTTTGGTCTTTACTGAGGAAGATGTAGGAATGTTACCCATGACTAAAGTGGTATTTAAAGGTGATACTGCGGAAGAATTGAAAGAAATATCGATACATCGGGAAGATGTATTACAGCTATTTGAAAAACTGAAGAGCAGCAAATCACCTAGACTGGTTGGTATACATCAAAGTATGTTGAAAGAACTGAAATATGAAATTGCAGACCTGCTATTAATAATCTGTGAACTATCATTAAAATTATCTGTAATACCTGAAGATTGGAGGATGGCCGATGTAATGCCAATTTTTAAAAAGGGTTCCAGAGGTGATCCGGGAAACTACAGACCGGTGAGCCTGATGTCAGTACTCGGAAAAATGGTAGAAACCATCATAAAGTACAAAATTACTGAACATGTAGACAGTCATGGCTTAATGGGAGATAGCCAACATGGATTTAGACAAGGAATATCTGGTCATACTAATCTCTTATGTTTTTTTGAAGGTGTGAATAAACAGGTAGACAAAGGTGAGTCGGTTGATATAGTGTATCTGGACTTTTAGAAAGCCTTTGACAAGGTCCCTCATCAGAGACTTTTGGCAAAACTAAAAAGTCATGGGATAGGAGGCAGTGTACTATTGTGGATCAGGAACTGGTTAAAAGATAGAAAGCAGAGGGTAGGGCTCAATGGCCAATTTTCCCAATGGAGAAAGATGAATAGTGGAGTACCCCAGGGATCTGTGCTGGGCCCGCTGCTTTTTGACATATTCATAAATGACCTAGAAAAGGGAATGAGTGAGGTTATCAAATTTGCAGATGACACAAAACTATTTAAAGTTGTTAAAACCCATTAGGGTTGTGGAAAATTGCAAGAGGATCTTGATAAATTGGAAGACTGGGCATCCAAAGGGCAGACGAAATTTAATGTGGACAAGTGCAAAGTTATGCACCTAGGAAAGAAAAACCCAAACTATGGTTACACGATGCAAGGTTCCACATTGGGAACCACCAGCCAGGAAAAATATTTAGGCTTCATCGTGGATAACATGTTAAAACCCTCGGCCCAGTGTGCAGCGGCGGCCAAGAGAGCAAATAGAATGCTAAGAATCATAAGGAAAGGAATGGAGAATAAAACAAAGGATATTATAATGCCTCTGTATCGTTCCATGGTGCAACCGCACCTTGAATATTGTGTGCAATTCTGGTCGCCGTATCTTAAAAAGGATATAGCGTTATTAGAAAAGGTACAGAGAAGAGCCACCAAAATGGTAAAGGAGATGTTAGGATACTCATATGAAGAGAGGCTAAAAAGGTTAGGGCTCTTCAACCTGGAAAAGAGACGGCTGAGGGGAGATATGATAGAGGTCTATAAATGAATGAATGGATTGGAACAGGTACATGTAGATCGATTGTTTACATCAGAATATAGAAAGACTAGGGGACATGCAATGAAGCTACAGGGTAACCTATTTAAGACTAATAAGAGAAAATATTTTTTCACTCAATGTGTAATCAAACTCTGGAATTTGTTACCGGAGGATGTAGTAAAAGCTGTTAGTGTAGCTGGGTTTAAAAAAGGTTTGGACAAGTTCCTGGAGGTAATGTTCATAAACCTTTATTAAAAGGGACCCGGGATATCACTGCTTGACCCAATACAAGCATTGAGGAACCGGTGCCTTTTGGAGAAACTGCTAGGTACTTATGACCTATATTGGCCATTGTTGGAAACAGGATACTGGGCTTGATGGACCTTGGTCTGACCCAGTATGGTATATCTTATGTTCTTATGTACTGCAGCACCAGCTGCACCGAGCAGGAGAATGGGTTAACCCCATGCTCTGCACACCAAACTGAAAATCTGTGCTATTTGAAGATGCATGCTTTCTTAGTGGAAGCCTTACGGGAGGACAGCAGGATCTCCTCCACTTTTCCCGAGAGGTTGAAAGGGGCCAAGGTGACCCTTTCAGCAGCCATGCTGTCAGTGACAGGGACCCCAGGTTCGAGTGCAAGAGAGAGCCTCCCTCCTAAGACAGGAGCCCTGGGGAGCTCCCCAATGGCATGGGAGTCTCCACTGACAGCTGGAGAAGTAACCAGAACCACGGCTGCCTTGGCCATTGAGAGGCTTTCAGAATCAGGAAGGCCTTGTCGTGGATGGTCCTGAATAATGTTTTGGCTATTAGTGGTGTGTGTTGGAAGGCTTACATGAGACCTTCCGACCACGAAATGAGAAACGCGTCTACCACCACCCGGGAGGGTGGGCTTGCCTGGAGCAGAAGCAGGGCAACTGGTAGTTGTCTGGGCTGGGAAACAGGTCTATCCATGGTTTCCCCAGAGATGAAAAAGCTGGTTGGCAACTCTGGGGTCCAGCTGCCAGTTGTGTGGCTGGAGGATCCTGCTCAGTCTGTCCCCCAGTGAGTTGTTCTGGCCTAGCAGGTATACTGCCCGTAAGAGTATGCCCTGCTGGACTGTGTAGGAGCAGAGGGGCATCGCCTTGCGGCAGAGGGTGTGAGACCCTGTGCCCCCCAGCTGTTCACGTAGAACACTGCCACCTGGTTGTCTGTTTGGATCAACACCAGCTGGTGCCGTAGGTGGTAGCAAGATGTTTGGAGGGCTAGATATATTGCGCACAGCTCCAGGAGGTTGATCTGCTAGATGCTCTCGTCCTGCGACCAGCTGCCCTGAGTGTGCAGTTCCTCGCTGTGGGCTCCCTATCTCAGCAGCGAGACATCCGTAGTGAGAACCCTTAAGGGGCTTGGAGTTTGGAAGGGCATCCCTGCTTTGAGGTACTGGAGGGTTTGCCACCAGGTCAGAGATTCCGCCAACTGGTGGGTCACTGAAACTCTGTGTCCACTGGTCCTGAAGGCACCACTGTGTGGCCCTCATGTAAAGGTGAGCATCTGGGGTGACATGGACCATGGAGGTCATGTGCCCGAGTAGGCGCAACAGGAGCCGAGTGGACACTGAGGGACGGTGTTGTATGTCTAGGGCTAGTGCCCTGAGATGGTCGGCTCGGTCCCCGGAAAGGAAGGCCTTTGCCTGGAGGGTGTCTAGTCTTGCCCCTATGAACTCCAGATACTGTGTTGGGAGGAGGTGGGACTTGGGGTAGTTTATTATAAACCCCAGATGCTGCAGGACCTGGATGGTACATGTAGTTGCCTGCTGCACCTCTGAGGCCGTGTCTCCCTTTATGAGCCAATCGTCCAGGTAGGGAAAGACAAAGACCCTCTGGAGGCGGAGGAAGGCAGCAATGACTGCCAGGCAATTGGTGAAGACCCTTGGGGCGGAAGCCAAGTCGAAGGGCAGCACCCTGTACTGGTAGTGGTCACCTCCCAACCATGAACCTCAGGTACTGGGATGAATGAGGATGTGGGTGTAAGCATCCTTCAGATCCAAGGAGCATAGCCAATCTCCCTGCTGGAGGTAAGCAGCAATGTTCCAAGGGAGAGCATCTTGAACTTCTCCCTCACCAGGAATTTGTTCAGATTGTGCAGATCGAGGATGGGCCTTAGGCTCCCTGTTCTCTTTGGTATGAGGAAGTATCTGGCGTAGAACCCCTTGCCCCTGAGATGGTGGGGAACTGGTTCTACTGCTGTGTCCTCGAGAAGACCTGTGAGTTCCTTCAGTAGAAGGTCCCAGTGAAGGGGAGACCTGGGGGGCTCTCCCAGAAAGAAAGGGGGAGGTGACTGATCCAGATCAAGGAGGTAGCCCTCCTTGACCACCTGGAGTGTTCAAGAATCAGTGGTGATGGCTGGCCATCTTTGGGCATCTGTGAATGAGACGTACCCCTGTGGGCTGCTGACCTCCTTGGGGTGGAGAGGCTATGCCCAAGGAGTCAAAAGCTCCCCCCTGGCTGGGCCAGAGCTGATGCCTGGGGCTTGGGAGCCTTTTGCTTATGAGGGCCTTGACCATGTCTCTTTGCCTGTTGACCCTGCTGGTGAACCGGGGAGGCCTGAAAAGGTGGGTAGTTTCTGTAAGCAGCCCCTTTCCTTGCATAGAAGGGCTTTTTACCTGAGCTCTTCCATCGGGGAGCGGCAGTGGCCTTTTTATAGAGCCTGGTCCTTGTCATGAACTCAGTCTCCAGCTCGGCAGCCTTGTCAGTCATGGGTTTGCCAAAGAGGTTCTCTCCTTGGCATGGGATGTCGACCAATTGCTCAAGGTAGGATGACTGTAGCCAAGCCTGGCATCAGGCACCACTACTCAAGCCGCCAACTCGAAGCTGCATAGGCTACCCAAGACATAAATTTAGTGCATTCACGGATGGGCCTTGGCCAGGATCTTGAACCACTGCAAGGATTCCTTGGAAAGACCAGCTGAGAACTCGGTGAGTTCCTTCATCAGGTCTCTCAGTTACATGCCCATAAACAGCTGGTAGGTCTGGATCCAGCTGATGAGCATCGAGCCCTGGTAGCACTTTCTGCTGAAGGCATCCAGGGTGCATGCCTTCCTGCTGGGGGGCACTGAGGAGTGCGTCGTCTGACTCTTCAGTCGACGCATGGCTGACTCCACCACCATGCAGTTGTGTGGTAGCTATGACTTCTGGAAGCCTGGGCTCTGACGGACTTGATACATCGAGTCAAGCTGCTTACTCACCACCAGCACCGATGCCGGTGTCTCCCACATATGGAGCATTAGCCATTCCAGGATGAGTGGGATGGGCACCGTAAGCGATTCCCTCGGAGGGGGGCCTCGTATTGCAAGATTTCTAGTTCCTCCATTCGAGGGTCCTCCTCCGATTCCATTGGGAACGCTAGAACCTTGGACATGTCCCTAACGAAGTCAAGGTACACCATGTCCTCGGGCAGGGACCGATGCCAGGGCTCCAAAGGAGGGGAGTCCAAGGGGACGTCGTGGTGGCGAAGGGTGTCTTCATCCTCTGTCTCCCACTCAGAATATTCTGTTGAGGAGGGAATGATAGCTCTCAGGCTCTGGTCCTGACCCCCACCTGCAGCCCTCAGAAGCCCTGCGGCTGGTACTGAGCACACTAGTTGGGGAAGATCGCGGTCCTGTGGATCGGGAACCAGATCTAGACCTCGGCTGAGGATAGACTCGAGGCCGAAGGCTCTCGAGGATCGGCTCAGTCTCCAGGGATTTTTGACATCGAGGGCCTGGTGGTCTGGGTGGAGGAACCGGTGGTACCAGACAACAGCGCTCGCTGCCGGTACATGAAATCAGACAAGCTGTGCTCCAGGGCCACCATTTTAGACTCAGGTCCAGAAGGCTCCGCAGCCACCGGCGCGACACCAGTTCCCCTGAGGGGGAGTCCTTGATGAGGATGGTGTCTGGTGACCAAGGCTGGTCCAAGGTCGAGTCCTTTTGGAGGACCTTCGCAGGCCGCTCCTTCTTGGATCCCTTGGACAAGCATCGAGGATTGCATGACCTGGCTTGGGACTTTAATATTGCAGCTCATTGTTTCAGCTATTTATGGTGTGATGTTATTACTAGTATTTATTGGTTTTATCTCCCCTTCTCCCTCTTTCCTCTCTAATTCCCTTCTCCCTCCTTCCCCCTCCCTCTTTTTTCCTCCTCTTTCCCTTCACTTTCCCTCTTCTTCCCTTCCTCCTTCTCTCCCTTTCCCCCTCCTCCCCTAATAAAAGAAAATATTTTTTCACTCAACGTGTAATCAAACTCTGGAATTTGTTACCGGAGGATGTAGTAAAGGCTGTTAGTGTAGCTGGGTTTAAAAAAGGTTTGGACAAGTTCCTGGAGGAAAAGTCCATAAACCATTATTAAGAAGGGACCCAGGATATCAATGCTTGACCCAGTACAAGCATTGTGGAACCTGTGTCCCTTGGGGAAACTGCTAGGTACATATGACCTAGATTGGCCACTGTTGGAAACAGAATACTGGGCTTGATGAACCTTGGTCTGACCCAGTATGGCATACAGGAGCGGCCCAAGGGGGGTGCGGGGCCATGTGCGGAGACTCGGTGCGGGGCCTCATTTGCATAAGGGACCTCATTTGCATAAATATTTGCATAATGTTACCATACACTAACTTTTAGTAAACATGCCTCTTCATGAGTGTATGGATAAAGAAAGACAAAGATTTCTACATTACTATAATCCAGTGCCAACCGCCAGGCACATTAGGAACTACTACAAACACTGCCCATTTAGAACCCATAGCAAACCCACCGTATCCTAACAGCACTACCAGGAATCATAAAGCACCATACCCTACCTATCAAAAGGCAACACTACAAATATTAAACCAATACATTTCAGAGAATAATACATGACCTTCTGGGGAAAGAGAACAAGTGACAATGTCAAATAGAAATTACATAAACAGAATACCTCAGCTCAGTTACACATGCAGAACATAGACCATCACCAAACAAGGAATCAATATTTAAAAACAGGAAGACAATAATTAAACTGGGAACCCTAAAAGCCAAACTTGGAATGTACAACAACAATGTAGAAATAAAACTATAAATTAATTTCCTCTTGTACTAAACAAACCACAGACATTAATGATGCACATTTCCCAGAGCTGACATATTCCAGTTAATAAATTCAAAATAAAGAGATATATTTTTACATTTTGTGCATATTTTTTCATTTGCAATTGTTCCAGCCACTTTCTTTTGGTTTATTTGTGTCTTCTGCTATCTCTCCATCGTCTGCTGTCCATTTGTCCTTTCTTCTCTTCTAGTTTTTTTCCATTCTCTCTCTACATCTGCTTTAACATAATAATCTTTCTCCTTTTGCTCTTTCCTCATTCCTATTTCATCCACTCAAATTTTACCCCTCCATCCTCAATCCCCACTTAGTCTCCCAATACCCGGCCAATTGTACATTTTTCTTCCCTCCCACACAAAATATTTTTCCCCTCTCCATTTCACTCTCCCAGCCCCATCCCCTTCTAATCTCCCCCAACATCAGCTCCCTTTTAGTTCCAGCCCCACCCAGTATCCGCTCCCTTCTAGTCCCCACATCAGCCCATTTCCAGTCCTGGCCCCCCATCAGTCCATTTCCAGTCCTATCCGAGTCCCTTCATCAGCTCATTTCCAATACCAGCCTCCCATCAGCCCATTTCTAGTCCTTTCCTAGCCCCACCATCAGCCCATGTTAAATCCTAGCTCCCCTCCACTCAGCCCATTTCTAATCCAAGCCCCCCATGAGCCTACTTCCAGTTCTAGCCCCTCCATGAGTCCATTTCAATCCAAGCCCCCACCACAGCCCATTTCCAATCTTAGCTCCCCCAACACCCAATTTCCAGTCCTATCCTAGCCCCTCCATCAGCCCATTTCCTGTCCTAGCTCCCTCCCCTAAGAGCCCATTCCAAGCCCCCCTTCCCATCAGCTATTTGCAGTTCAAGCCCCCTTCCACTCAGCCCATTTCCATTCCACGTCCCCCTCCCCATCAGCTATTTGCAGTTCAAGCCCCCACTTCCCCATAGCCCATTTCCATTCCAAGCCCCGTCCCCATCAGCTATTTGCAGCAAGCCCCCCCACTTCCCCTCAGCCCATTTCCATTCCAAGCCCCGTCCCCATCAGCTATTTGCAATTCAAGCCCCCTTCCACTCAGCCCATTTCCATTCCAAGCCCCCTCCCCATCAGCTATTTGCAATTCAACCCCCCTTCCACTCAGCCCATTTCCAGTCCTAGCAACCCCCCCAACCCATTACCAGTCTTAGCCCCCCATAGCCCACTCCCAGTCCTAATCCCACCAGCCCATTTCCAGTCCTAATCCCCCAGCACCCAATTTTTAGTTTAAGCCCCCCCATAGCCCATTACCAGTCCTAACCTCCCCATCAGCCCACTCCCAGTCCTAATCCCACCAGCCCATTTCCAGTCCTAATCCCCCATCACCCAATTTTTAGTTTAAGACCCCCATAGCCCATATCAGTCCTAACCCCCCATCAACACACTTCCAGTCCTAATCCCCCATCACCCAATATTTAGTTTAAGCCCCCCCATAGCCCATTACCAGTCCTAACCTCCCCATCAGCCCACTCCCAGTCCTAATCCCACCAGCCCATTTCCAGTCCTAATCCCCCATCAACCAATTTTTAGTTTAAGCCCCCCATAGCCCATTATCAGTCCTAACCCCCCATCAACCCACTTCCAGTCCTAATCCCACCAGCCCTTTTCCAGTCCTAATCCCCCATCACCCAATTTTTAGTTTAAGCCCCCCCATAGCCCATCACCACTCCTAACCCCCCCCAGCACCCAGCACCCATCACCACTCCTAACCCCCCCCCAGCCCAGCCCAGCCCAGCCCAGGGAAAATTTAAAATAAAAAAAAGATGTCTGCTGCCGCTTCCGGGGCCGCCGCGGCAGAATCGAGTGTGCCGCGGGGTCCCCCCTGTGCCCGGCAGAGCCTTCCCTCCCCGGTATCAGCTCTCTCCAGCTGCAGTCACACGCGCCGGCTTTCAGAGCGCGAAGGGACTAGTTTCCCTTTCGCGGCTCTGTTAAGCCCGCGGGGGCTGATGGGAACTTCCCATCAGCCCCCGCGGGCTTAACAGAGCAGCGAGGGAGAAACTCTCCTCTCGCGCTCTGAAACCGGCACATGTGACTGCAGCTGGAGAGAGCTGATACCGGGGAGGGAAGGCTCTGCCGGGCACAGGGGGGGCCCCGCGGCATACTCGATTCTGCCGCGGAGGCCCCGGAAGCGGCAGCAGACAGCTTTTTAAATTTTTTTTAATTTTACTTTTGGATTAGAATGTTTTTTGCACGGGGCCCCCTGAAACGCGGGGCCCTGTGCAAAAAACATTCTCGCTCAATGGACGGGCCGGCCCTGATGGCATATCTTATGTTCTTATGTTCTCCTCCCCCTTTTCCCCCTCCTCCCCTTCCCCCTCTTCCGCCCTTCCTCTTTCCTCCCCTCTCCCTCCCTCCCTCTCCACTCTTCTCTCCCTTTTCCCCTTCCCCCCTTTTTTTATTATTTTTTTTTTTTATTTTCCCCCTCCTCCTCTCTCTCCCTCTTCCCCTTTTTTCTCCCCCTTTCTTTTCTTAGTTCATGGTTTTATATTTATTAGATGAGTTTTATGATGTTTTATATTTTGGTTATTTATTGTCTAACTATGGGTTTATGGTCTTATGTAGTATTAGAATGTGTTTGGTTTTTATGGGTTGGTTTTAAGGTTTCCCTTCTAGTTTGTTAGGTATTTTCATTTTATAATGTCTGCATATTTTTAAGTTTATATCTTTTTTTTTAAATTATTTATTTATGAAAAATTTTACAACATTACACAGTAAAATTTATAACACAAGAAACAAAATATTACACAGGAAATAAACATAGGAAAATCCTTAATACAAGATTGCAACCCACATCATTGGGGAGACTTGTCTGAATATTCAAAACAAAATCATAACACAAGATAAACAAGGCTGAACAGAATTCTAAAAAGAATCTTCAGCCAACATAAGCAGCCGGGGGAGAACCCTCCCTTCCCAACCTCACGAGTTATCCTTAGGCTTCTCCCTATCCAAAATCCACTTTTCCAATTCGGACGAAGACAAGAAAATAAATTTATCATGATTTAAGGAAATACAACATTTACAGGGGTATTTTAATAAGAAGGTAGCCCCTAAAGCGAGAACTCTAGACTTTAATACAAGAAAAGCTTTCCTACGTAACTGTGTAGTACAAGAAACATCCGGAAATATCTGTATCCTGTCACCACAGAACTTCACCTCCTTCCTCCTAAAATATGCTTTAAGAATATTGACCTTCTCCTCATCTGAGGAAAGGGTCACTAATAATGTAGCACGAGACGTGATGATGTCATGGGACTCTTCTAAAAAAGCTGTCAGATTAAAGTTCTCAGAGACCAAAGGAGAAGCCTCTTCCTGTTCCGCAGAGCTACAAGGCAAAATTTTTGCAGACAAATAATAATAATAATTGGACAAGAATCAGCCTGCGGAAGGAGAAGGGCTTCTTTCAAATATTTCCGAAATAAAATTAAAGAGGATAACAATGAACAAATAGGAAAATTTAATATCCTCAAATTTTTAGCACAAGTCACATTCTCCAGATGCTCAAGTTTCTGGTGCAAAATAAGGCTGTCCTTTGCAAGAGCTGCTGAAAAATCAGAAGCGGACATCGCTTGAGACTCCAATTTTGCCACCGCGGAGCTCAAGGCTCCAACTTGAGAATCTAGAGATTGAAATTTTCCTACAGCATCCCTAGTAAATTGACACAACAGGGGACCAGTCGCAGCAAGAGTCTTTTCTGTGCGAGTAACCACTTGCCAAACATCCAAAAGGGTAATTCCAGAAGTTGGAGATTCAGTGGGGAGGGCAGAAAGAGGACTCCAAGAGACCGCCTTCGAAACCACACCACACCGAGAAGATGCAAAGCCAGAAGAAAAGTCACCGGACAACTCGAGAAAACCAGGAGGAAGCGGGGGGGGGGGGGGGGGGGGGGGTACGCTCAACAGAGCTTAAACTCACTCCCTCAATAGAGGGATCGAGAGGCACAGTACTTGAAGTAGCAGCTCGAGGTGTAGAAATCACATGTTTTTCAATGGCACCAACTTGAGAAGCCTCAACCGGGGGTTTTTTTTTTGGTTGCCCCCCCCCCCCCCCCCGGCATTATCAGCACTCCAGGACCGGCTGGGCTCCTAAGGGGCTCACAAGGGGCGTGGCAATACCCCTTTGGATACGCGCCGATGGCTGAGCGCCATAGCAATGTTCTTAATATCAGGGCCCGGAAGGTGACGTCAGCTGGGCTGCCCGCTCCAATCGCCAGACTTCAAACCGGCACCTCTCTCCCCCGAAGGGAACCAGACTGCAAGATAGACACTCCCAAGGAAGGTGCAGCAGAGAGATCTTATATCAGGGCCCAGAAGGTGACGTCAGCTGGGCTGCCCGCTCCAATCGCCAGACTTCAAACCGGCACCTCTCTCCCCCGAAGGGAACCAGACTGCAAGATAGACACTCCCAAGGAAGGTGCAGCAGAGAGATCTTATATCAGGGCCCGGAAGGTGACGTCAGCTGGGCTGCCCACTCCAATCGACAGACTTCAAACCGGCATCTCTCTCCCCCGAAGGGAACCAGACTGCAAGATAGACGCTCCCCTTAAGTTTATATTTATTTATTTAACATTTTTTATATCTTTTATATCTTTTAGTGTTTGTTTTTTTCCCCACATTGCATTCATGGATCAAATGGATGTGATATGGTGAGAACGAATTTAATTATTTTTTTTTATTTTTTATTTTATTTAACTGCATTTATATCCCGCTTTTCACCGGGTCAAAGCGGTGTAACATGTAACATCGGGGGGGGGGGTAGGGTAATTTTTTTTTTTAGGGTGGGGCCATCACCAGGGTCAACATTTAATGATTTGGGTAGACATGGACATGTTTACTTCTAAGTGTTTAGGTCATGGTGTTGTTTCCGTTCAGAGATGTTCACGGAATAGGATTGTCTTTAGCTGTTTCTTAAATGATGTGATGTCAGCGTTGCACCTGATGTGTTTTGGTAGAGAGTTCCAGAGGGATGGAGCATAGAGTTCAAATGCTCTGTTGCAGGTCCGTTGTGTGGATTTGGTTCTTTTGTAAGGGACAACGATAGAGTTATTGCAGGAATGTCTGGTTGATCTGTTGTGGGATGGTCGAGGCAGTAATGAGTGTAGGGAGGTGATCTGTTTTTGGTGGATAGTTTTGTGGGTGAGTAAGATAGCTTTGTACTTGATTCTTGCTTGCACTGGAAGGAGGTGAAGGTTTCTTAGGATTGGAGTTATGTGGTCCCGTTTTTTTGCATTCTGAATGATCCTTGCTGTAGTGTTTAAGGCAGTACGGAGGGAGCTGGTGTGCGAGGCAGGAAGTCCATGATAGATTATGTTGCAGAAATCCAGATGAGGGAGTGTCACAGCTTGCATCACGGTCCTGAAGTCGTGAGGTTCTAGGAGGGGCCGGAGGTGTTGAATAGTTTTGGCTTTGTGGAATATCATCCTAGCAGTTTTGCTGATTTGTTGTTTGAGGGTGAGAGCTTGGTCGATGATGACCCCTAGATATCTTATTTGAGGCTGGACTTGGATTTGTGTGGTTCCCATGTTGAGGTGGGTAGGTGGTTTGAAATCAGGTTCTTTTGTTACTATTATGGCTTCGGTTTTCTTTATGTTGATGGATAGATTGTTCTCCTGCAGCCAGTTGGCTACGTCATTGAAGCAGGCAGACAGCTGTTCGTTTTTCGGGTTGGTGGTTGTAATTGGTGCGTAGAGCATTATGTCGTCCGCGTAGATGTGGAAGTTGATGTCGTGGGTGCGTATGATTGAGCATAGTGGACGGAGATATATGTTGAACAACATGGCGGATAGGGTGGATCCTTGGGGTACTCCTTGTAGTTGTTGGTAGGGGGGCGAAGTTGTGGAGAGGGTGCGGATCCGTTGCTGTCTGTTAGTTAAGTAGGATCTGAACCATTGGAGTACAGTGTCTTTGATTCCAATTGCTTGTAGTCTGTGTATGAGGATTTCGTGTGAGATTGTGTCGAAGGCCACTGATATGTCTAGGAAGATCAGGATGTATCCAGAGTTTTTCTCTTGGGTTCCGATGATGAGTGTGTTCATTAGGATGGTCATGAGGGTCTCAACTCCATGTAGTGGTCGGAAACCGTGTTGCTGCCGGTCAAGTATGTCGTTGGTGTCTAGATGATCTTGAAGCTGGTGTTGGACTATCTTTTCTATTATCTTGGTGGCGAGGGGGAGGCTTGCCACTGGTCTGTATGAGGTGGGGTCCGTGGGGTCCAGGTTGTTCTTCTTTATGGTTGGTCGAATGGTTGATGTTTTGAGGGCATCAGGTATGTATCCTTGTTGAAAGGATTCGTTTAGAATGTGAGTCAGTGGGACACTTAGTTCTTCCTTGGTTTTCTTTATCCATTCGGTGGGGCAGGGGTCTAGTGGGGAGGTGGTGGTGTTCAGACAGGAGATGGTGGAGGATATCTCTTCCTTTGAGGTTTCATTGAATGTGTTCCAGTCAGTATTTATGGCGATTCCGAAGTTTGTTCTTGTGGTTGTAGCGCATCGGTGAGGTTGTTGAGGTTGCTGGAATTGTTTGTATTGTCGAGCCAAGATATCTGCGGGGATATTTGGGAGTTGATCGGAGGTGGTTGGTGCCTTTGTCAGCTTTTTGGCAATTTGGAAGAGTTCTCGAGGTTTGTTCGCAGCGGTCGTGATGATTTTGGTGTGATAGTTTCTCTTTGCATTGTCGGTTTCTGAGTGGAAGGCAGTGAGTTCATGTAGGTATTGCTTTTTGTCTTTGTCATTTTTGGTCTTCCTCCATTTTCTTTCTGCTCTTCTAAGTTTTGTTTTCAGTTTTCGGAGGACGGGGGTGAACCAGCGGGCCCTTGATGAGATGGGTTTGTTGCCGGTTTTGTTTATAGTTGCTCTGGATGCCGAGGATATTGTGGCGTTCCAGTTGTCCATGAGGTCATCAAGGTTGTTTGAACTCGTAAGTAGATTAGGTAGGGTCAGTGTCAGGAAGTCTTCTTTGTTGAATGCTTTGAATCTCCGTGTGTGTGGCGTGATTCCTCTGTTTGTATTCAGTTGATATGTGTGGGAGAGGTGTATGAGGTAGTGATCTGACCATGGGACTGGTGAGATTGTTGGACTGCTGCATGGGGTGGATGTCTGGGAGTTCAGACCAATTAGACCAATGGCAGATTTTAGTATTAATTTGATTATACATAATGTCTCTGCATCCCCCCCTTTTTAATTCAAATGTTGTGTCTTTTTTAATATCAATGGTTTGTCCTTGTTTGAGTTCAATCACATAGCGGTGCCTCAGGTTTTTATTCTAGCTTTTATATTTATTTCTTATTTTTTCATTTTTTAAATTTTTCCATCTGAGTTTTTAAGATCCTAATCATGGTTTTCGTAGTCTTTTTCCTCCTAAAATTAGTGGATGAGTGATCATGCCTTTTTAGCGGTATCATGTTGTCTAGTTCAGTTTATATATTCCTCTTTTGGATCGGATGAATTGAACAGAACCAATGGCTGTTCCTCCCTCCTTATGATTTTGTTTTGATTTTAATCAGTTTTCTTAGAAACTTTATATGTTATTTGGCAGTAATTAATCCTCCACATTCCTTTTATTTATTTATTTGTGTGGGGGTTTTTTTATACAGCTATTTCAGGTAATCATAGGGTTTACAAATGAACAACATATACGAGCAGGTTAACAGTAAAACTGGTGCTGTAACATACTATAACAAGTTTACATATTCAACTGAGCTAACTATTTACATTTTTACATTTTCTCTGGTCAAGCATTCAAAACTGATCAGGTTTGTTTAAAACAGATCTGCCAATCCACTCCACTTGAGATACTTTACTATACTTTCTTTATGAATGCCCCCACCCTCTGGGATGCACTACCCCCCTCAATTTGAAGTATCAAATCAACTGCAGACTTTCACAAACTGAGTTATGAGCAATGTTCCTGCTAACCTGCGCTGGGTCCGCTGCCAACATTCCTGCCGGTGGGGGGAGGTGCAGAGCCGGCACCTCGCTCTGCACCCCCCCCAACCTAAGGTGCCGCATAAGGCGCCCTATAAGGCACTCCATAGGGCACATTATAAAGTGCCCTGTCTGCCAAGGCACCTTATAGTGTGCCCTGTAGGGTGCCTTACAGGGTGCTTTATAGGGTGCCCTATAGGGTGCCTTATGAGGCACCTTAGGCTACGGCACTGTGAGGGTGTTTTTGCTGGCAGCACTGATTTAAATTAAAAGGAAAAGCCTCAGACAGCCTTATTAGATAACACCATTGTGGGATCAAACCCATGATCTCAGCCTCCTCAGTCATTGAAGTAACCAGTGGGCTACATCTCTATAGCGTCTAACACACCGCTGGCTGGCTACAGAAAGACTGCAGGTCACCACACAAACTGTCTGCTGTGGTTACCAGGATAGGGTAGACCCACCCGTACCCATGATGCACTGCACATGCAGATCAGCAGCCTACATCTGATCACAAGATGGGGTATGCGCCTCTATAGCACCCCGGCCTGGTAGGGGAAACTGACCATGTGTGTTACTGGCACAGAGTAGCTACAGACCGTGACATTGTGTGGTTCCTGTGCTCACCCTGAGGGTGAGGTGGGGTGCCCACCACCAGGTCCGCAGCACCTGGCTTGGCTGAGATAGGCTGTGCTGCAGGTCCCCATCAGTGCCAGTGTGTGATAGGTAGTCCTTGCAGACACACCTAGGATACACCTGTGTCCATTTGTATTTCCCAGTCACGTCTAGCCCTTGTGGACTATGATGCACCCAGAATAGTACATATCCTGTGTGGTTGCCATGGTCACATGTTATAAGAGAAAGGTGGTGTTTGGACCCAAAAGCGGATTATGTAGCACCACCCAACCCATCCTCAGTGGCTCAGGGTGGGGGACAGGATCTTCCACCAACAGATCCACAGTCTACATCTCTGAAATGGTGGCAGAAGAGGGGACCATCAACCCCAGTCCTGCTGGGGAATAGGCACCCTACAGGGCAGTCAATGCAGATCTGTAGGCATCACATAGGGCACTTGCAGATAGGCAGTAGGCCTGGAAAAGCTCAGTTACCACCCACTACTATCTGATATTCACCAGCAGAGGGCACAGTCAGTCTCCACCCGCTGCACCCTGCAAGGTGTTCCAGCCATACACATGCTAACTGCAGACAGTCTGCTAGCTAGTACATGTTCCTGGAGGAACTGTGTGCACCCAAAAATGGGATGTGATCACACACACCATGCAGTTATGTCAGTGACTGGGCCCCAGAAAAGGGAACCCATAGATATCACTTGAGAGAAATACTATATAGTACTATGGGGGAACCTAGCCATGCCATGATCACTGCTCAGTCAGGGTGAGACTGACCTCCCAGCATGACATGCTGTGGCCACCCTGTCCGTGCAGGTGGTGATCGGGCACTAAAATGTCCCAGCCATTGTCCTATGCCCTGTGCAGATGCATCCTGCCCAGGCTGCCCTGTCTGGGCCATACCCACAGTATCTTGCTCCTCATTATGCACATTAGCAGGCTAACACTGGAAACAGTGCAAGCATTGTGGGCTCAGTAAGGTGTAGGCAGCCACCAAACACTGGATAGACATACACACACTCCCACACCTATTTCAGCATTGTACAAAGATAGAGGTGGTTGGCAGCCCTGGCTGCCACACCAGTCCTGGGCACAGTGCAGGCATTGCTATGGTACTCAATACTGTTAGGGTCACTCCCCGGGGTGGTAAACACTGTCAGAAACAAACACTGAAACACACTCCACAGATATCAGAAAGGTTGCTATGATGAATCTCTGTCAACAAATTGTATTTAACTTAGGATTTGTTATCTGACATTAATCATAGCAACCTTTTGATATATGTGGAACGTATTTCCAAGTTTAAGACAGCATTGCTAAGGTATGCAGGTGCTAGTATTGGTAGATGCTGCTCTGCGCAGGGCCCAACAGCCTGACTCTCCATGAGCCGTTGGATAATGGAGCCTGTGGGTGTGGGTGTTTGTGCCCCTGTTGGCCGCTGCTCTAGGGCAGAGGTTCCAAACTCTGGTCCTGGTGGGCCAAACACGGTTCGGATTTTCATGCTGTCCCTGATGAATATGTATATTTGCATACAATGGGGCAGTGCATACAAATGCATCACAGGCATATTTATTAGGGACAGCATGAAACCTGAATGGTGTTTGGCCCTCCAGGACTCCAGGACTGCAGGTCTGCTGTAAAAAAGGTCATTGATGTTATAAGGCACCAAGAAAAAAAGACGGAAGTCTGAGAAGGATGCTGTGTTTGGTCTGAGACCTTTTTGCCAACTGTAGAGCTAGCACATCAATAAGAAGTAGGGCATTAAACCTAAAATATTTTCCAATTTGTTCCAGTTGAACATATTGTTCTTGGTTTCATCTTGGTCTGCTGTGGGCAGATGCCACTGCCCCCTCCACCACCAGCACCCCTCCGCCACCATTTATTTATTTAACAGCTCTTATATACCGCGCTATTTGACATCAGTACGGTTTACATTAAACAAAATACACTCAGATTTAGAGAACTTGTCCAAGTTACAGGTAACAGTGTGGGTGGTGCAGGTGGTGCGCAGTCCCAGGCTATCCAGTGTGCCGGTAGGCGGCTGCCTATGGTGCGTGATATGGGGTAGGGGTGCCTGCATAGACATCCACGCTTCCCCTGGCACCACCTGCCAATGTTATGTGCCCTTTGGGGTACTTGCTATGTACTGTCCCTGGGACACTGTGGGACACACACTCGTGGACATGTTTGCCCTTGATCAGTTGCTGTCTTGCTGGTTTCCGTTTCTACATTCCTGTGTGTCACCTAGGCATCTGCCTAGTCCACCCTGTGCCCCAGCTGCCCCACTGCATGTCCCGCCTGCAGCCCCTGTAGTGCCCTCTCGTACTTGGGCACTATGATGTTGCTGCACATGTATCACTACTATCACTTTCTTGGTTTCCCTGACTTTGCTGTACATTGCTGACTGAAATGGTTTCTCTCTCCTGAAAATGTGCCTCTAGCGCGAGGTTTTCACTGGCGTTAATTTTCAGACCTTCATTTCACGGCGTTGACCCCCTTATCTCCGCCCTCTGAGGAGCCTAACTCCACCCTCTGTGCACCTTAACGCCGCCAGAGCCATTATCGCGCGATATGTGATGTTCTCACATGGTAATGCACCATTATCGCGCGATAACATCACCACTGTGACGTTACCGCTGTTTAGTAAACATAACCCTAAGTTTCCACTGTTAATTATTAGCTTGTCCATGTCGGATATGGCTTTAGAGGGGGGGAGTTGGGGTTCTAATGACTCTTTTATTATAATTAGTACCCCTCCACCTCGCTTATTTGTTCTAGGGGTATAGAATATGTTGGATTTGGGTGGACATAGTTGATTTAGTAAGACATTATCTTGGTCATTGAACCAGGTTTCTGTTATAAAAATTATATCTGGACCGACAGTGCTTATATAATCTATGATAATTGGGATTTTCTTTTTTATGGATCTGGCGTTGATATACGTGCATGAGCGTTCCGAGGTAGTTTGGGTGACTTTTCTTGTCTCAAGTGTGGCTAAGGGAGTGGGGGTAATGTATATTAGTCTATGTGTATTTGTGTTATATGGTTGTCTGTGATAAGGTTTGTGTTGGATGAAATGTGTACTGAGGATTGGGATTGATTCTGGTTGCAAGGGAAATGAGAATTGTGCATTAGATCTAATGAATAAGCAGGTGAGTAAGGTTGTAATAATGAGCGTGGTAGAAAGGGGGTAGAGATTCATTTTGATGAAGGGAGTTTTTCACTGTTATGAGGAGATAGGGGTAGGGAGGCATACTTGCTTCTCTGCTTTAAAAGGTTTTTGGGTTCTGCACACTAAGCGCTAGTCCTTTATATGAGTGGGATCAGGCTGAAATATTACAGCATAGCCATGAGCATATACTACGCGCAATGGATCAAAGATATTACAAAAAGAGAGTGTTTTTGAAAATGTATATGTTAGTTGGCAGCAATCAATCTTCCATGTTCCTTTTTTGTAAACTTGTTTCTCCATTTTAAAGGGTTTTTGGATTCTGAACACTACGTTACATGAGTGGGAACAGACTGAAATATTATAGCATAGACGTGAACATATACTAGGTGCAATGGTTTAAAGATATTTTAAAATAAAGAGAGTGAGGTTTTCAAACTGTACTTTGAGAAGGTCAGCTGACAGTACGATCGTGCTGAGATAAATGCTCCAGAAAGCACAGGTGTGGACGTTTTTTGCTGCCTGAGAGGGAATCTAGACTGCACATTAGAAAGGTATAGCGCAGTGGTTCTCAACCTTTTTTGTACCATGACCCCTTTTACCATTTGTCAACTTGTGGTGACCCCCAATGATAAAATCAAATGCGTCTCTCTTCCTTTACCGTTAACGCATTGTCGCTGTAATCATTTGTTGAATTATTAATATATTATAGGCCTTTGCAATGTTTTTATTTATAAAATGTACTTATTTAAGCCACAAAATTAATCACAATAACAAGTAACAATATTTGATTTCAAAATTATGATGATTTTGTAGTCAAATCACTAATATGAAATAAAATTATTTTTTTCTACCTTTGTTGTCTGAACAATTTATTCTCTGATCATGCTGGTCCCGATCTGAGGCTTCTGCTTTCCTGTCTTCTCTTAGCTCTCTTTCTGTGGTCTATGGTCCATCTGCCATACTTTATTCAGAAAGGACAGGGTAGGAAGAAGGGGAGGAGGAGTGGCACTATATGTAAAAACTACTATTAAAGCTTTTGAATTACAGAGCTTAAAAGGGAGAGAGGAGGCATTGTGGGTTAAACTAGAAAGAGGGAAAGAAATCTATTTGCATTGGTGTGATATACAGACCTCCCTCACAAGAGGAAGAGGTGGACAGAGAGTTAATTGAAGACATACGCAGCATTGCTAGGAAAGGGGAAGTGCTACTGATAGGAGATTTCAATATGCCAGATGTTGATTGGCACATTCCTGCTGCAGTATCATCTAGAAGTAAGGAGATCCTGGATTCTCTACAGGGAGAACTATTCAGGCAATTGGTAACAGACCCCACACGTGAAGGGGCCATACTGGACTTGGTGCTTACCAATGGTGAAAGTGTTTCTGATGTTGTAGTGGGAGATCATTTTGCATCCAGTGATCACCAGATGGTGTGGTTCAGTATTAGGACTAGGGCTGTTAGAATCCATTCCAAGGTGAGGATCTTAGACTTTAGTAAGACTAACTTTGCGAAGATGGGCCAATACCTCAGGGAGTCGTTAGTGGGATGGGAACAGCTGGGGGATGTAGAAAAACAGTGGGCAAAACTGAAAGGGGGTATTTTAAGGGCAACCAACCTTTTTGTTAAAATGGTAAATAAAGGCAAAAGGAACAGGAGACCGCAATGGTTTTCGAAGGAAGTAGCTGAAAAAGTGAAGAAAAAGAGAGAGGCCTTCATGAAATACAAGAGATCACAGAGAGAGGAAGACAGGCATCTGTATTTGGAAAAACTTAGAGAAGCTAGCAAAGTAGTCAAGAAGGCAAAGATTCAAAAGGAGGAGGAAATAGCCAATGCAATAAAATGGGGGGATAATACATTTTTCAGATATATTAGTGAGAAGAGGAAGGGCAAAAGTGGTATTGTCAGACTCGAGGGTGCAGGGGGGGCATATGTAGAAGCTGATAAGGATAAAGCGGAATTGCTTAACAAATATTTTTGTTCTGTGTTCACAGATGAAGAACCAGGAGAAGGACCTCGGAAAACACCCACAAATAAGAACAGAAGCGAGGGACATCTTGAACAATTTTCAGAAGACTGTGTTCGTGAGAAACTAGCTCAACTTAAAATAGACAAAGCGATGGGACCGGATGGGATACACCCTAGAATACTGAGGGAACTTGGGGACGTTCTAGCAACTCCACTGACTGACCTTTTCAATGCCTCATTGGAGTCAGAAGTGGTGCCAAAGGACTGGAGAGAGGCTCATGTGGTGCCTTTACACAAAAGCGGAAGTAAGGATGTGGTTGAAAACTACAGGCCGGTTAGTTTAACTTCGGTGGTGAGTAAATTATTAGAAACGCTGCTGAAAGAGAAAATAGCGAGGTTTCTGGAGTCCAGCGTATTACAGGATCCGAGGCAGCATGGATTCACCAGAGGCAGGTCTTGTCAGACAAATCTGATTGATTTCTTTGACTGGGTGACCAGGGAGTTGGACCGAGGGAGAGCTCTAGATGTGGTGTATTTAGATTTCAGTAAAGCCTTTGACACTGTTCCTCACAGGCGACTTATAAACAAACTGAGCACACTAGGGATGGACCCTAAAGTTACTGCTTGGGTTAGAAATTGGTTGGGTGGGAGGCGACAAAGAGTACAAGTAAATGGAGCTCACTCTGAGGAGAAGGATGTTACCAGTGGTGTGCCCCAGGGATCTGTCCTTGGTCCGATTCTTTTTAACATCTTTGTTAGTGATATAGCGGAAGGGCTGTCGGGTAAGATTTGCCTCTTTGCAGATGATACCAAAATCTGCAATAGACTAGACACCCAGGAAGGTGTAGATAACATGAGGAGGGATCTAGCTAAGCTTGAAGAATGGTCTAGAATTTGGCAGCTGGGATTTAATGTTAAAAAATGTAAGGTCATGCATTTGGGCTGCAGCAATCCAAGGGAGCAATACAGTATAGGAGGTGAAGTACTTTTGTCCACTAAAGAAGAGCGGGACCTAGGCGTGGTTGTGTCTGATGATCTTAAAGTAGCTAAACAGGTAGAAAAGGCGATGGCAAAAGCTAGAAGGATGCTTGGGTGCATACGGAGAGGAATGGCTAGCAGAAAAAAGGAGGTGATAATGCCTCTGTATAAGTCTTTGGTGCGACCTCATTTGGAGTATGGTGTGCAATTCTGGAGACCGCACCTTCAAAAGGATGTGAACAGGATGGAGTCGGTGCAGAGGGTGGCTACTAAAATGATTAGTGGGCTTCATTATAAAGCATATGAGGACAGACTTAAGGATCTTAATATGTACACCTTAGAGGAAAGGCGGGATAGAGGTGATATGATTGAGATGTTTAAATACCTCCGTGGCATAGATGTTCAGGGAGAGAGCCTCTTTCAATTGAAAGCAAGTTCTGCTACGAGGGGACATGGGATGAGGGTGAAGGGAGATAGATTCAGGAGTGATATGCGGAAATATTTCTTTACAGAAAGAGTAGTGGATCCATGGAATAGTCTCCCAGTGGAGGTGGTAGAGATGAGGACAGCAACTGAATTCAAAAAAGCATGGGACCAACACAGAGGATCTCTAAAGGTAAAAAGTGGACTGTTGTAGTTGTTGTTATGGAAGGACAGACTAGATAGGCCATGTGGTCTTTTTCTGTCATCATGTTTCTATGTTTCTATGACATTTCTTATCTCTTCTTTCGTTTTCTTCACTTCTTTCCATCAGCCTATTTCCAGTCCCAGTAACCCTCCCCAGTATCAGCCCCTTTCCAGTCCTCACTCTTAGTACCTTCCATTGTCAACTTGCATTCCCATGACTGCCACTGGTGTCCATTCCCTTCCAGTCCCCCTCCTTCCCTAATGACCAGTCCCTTCTAGTACAAATACCATGGCAGCCCCTCTCAGATCCACTCCCTTCCAGTTCCATTCTCCCATCCCCTCGTATCAGCCCATTTGTAGCCTTAGCCCCCAGTTTTCTTCCAGGGCCAACAGCTCTATCCTCCCCTCCCCACAATCAGCCCATTCCCAGTCGAAGCCCCCCAATCAGCTCGCTTCCAGTGCTAGTCACCCCTATACCCCATTACCAGTGCTAGCCTCCCCTAATCAGCCCAATACCAGTCCTACCCCCATCAGCTCATTACCAGTCCTAGCCTCCCCTAATCAGCTTATTTCCAGTGCTAGTCCTCCTCAACACCATTACCAGTGCTAGGCTCCCCTAATCAGCCCATTACCAGTCCTACCCCCCCATCAGCCCATTACCAGTCCTAGCCTCCTCTAATCAGCCCATTTCCAGTCCTAACCTCCCCGATCAGCTCATTTCCAGTGCTAGCCCCCCATCAGTCCATTTCCAGTCCTACCCCCCTATCAGCACATTACCAGTCCCAACCCCCCATTGATCAGTCCATTCCCAGTCCTAGCCTTTCCTAATCAACCCATTACCAGTCTTAGCCCCCATCTGCCCATTATAAGCCTAACCCGCACGCTCTCTCCCCTCTGTCCAGCATTTATCCCCCGTCTGTCCAGTATGTCCCCCTGTCTCTTCCCTTTGTCCATGTCAGCCCCCTCCCTCCCTCCATGTCAGCCCACCCTCTGTCCATGTCAGCCCCCTCCCTCCCTCCATGTCAGCCCCTCTGTCCATGTCAGACCCCCTCCCTCCCTCCATCCATCCCTCCATGTCAGCCCTCCCTTCCCTCCCTCCATGTCAGCCCCCTCTCCATATCAGCCCCCCTGTCCATGTCAGCCCCCTCCCTCCCTCCATCCATCCCTCAATGTCAGCCCCCTCCCTCCATGTCAGCCCCCACTCTGTCCATGTCAGCCCACCCTCTGTCCATGTCAGCCCCCTCCCTCCCTCCATGTCAGCCCCCTCTGTCCATGTCAGCCCCCACTCCCTCCATCCATCCCTCCATGTCAGTCCTCCCTCTGTCCATGTCAGCCCTCCCTTCCCTCCCTCCATGTCAGCCCCCTCTCTCCATGTCAGCCCTCCCATCCTCCATGTCAACCCTCCCTGTCCATTTCAGCCCCCTCCCTCCATCCATCCCTCCATGTCAGCTCCATTGCAGGTTCCCTGCCCCCTCGTCCCCTCTCCCTGTCTGCCTGCTACTGCCCTGTTCTTCTGCAGCCGTGGCTCCCTGTCTCTTAGGGAACCGCGGCTGTGCCTCTGAAGCCGTTGCGGAGCCTTCCTGTCTATCGACGGGCTCCGTGCAGAATTGTTGTTTATCACTTCCTTTGGAGGTGGGACAATGCTGCACGGAGCCTGTCGAGAGGCAGGAAGGCTCTGCAACATTTTTACAGGGATAGCCACGGTTCCCTAAGAGGCATGGAGCCGTGGCTGCAAAAGAAGGGAAGCGGTGAGTTTGCCGCTGCTGAGAAGCGGACTCAGCAGCGGCAGCAACTTGTGCACCTTTTTTTTTTTTAACGGCGGAGTGAGGCGACCCCCGCTAAATCCTGTGGCTACCCCCATGGGGGTCGCGACCCACAGGTTGAGAACCGCTGGTATAGCGCCTTTTGATGGATTTGTCATTCTTGCACTCTATTTCAATGATATCACAGACTGTTTATTTTTATATATTAATTTGATTATGTGAGCAAATGCTTGTGAGCTGTTTTCCACAGTGAGGCACTATGTGACGAGCGTTCAGTCTTTAAAACTTGTTTTTGGGATTCATTGTCCAGTTCTCCGGATTGGAGTTGCTTCTTTATCCAACAATGGGAGAGTCTTAGGGGTATGTTTACTAAACTCCGGTAATGTTACTCGCGTTAAGTTCCCCAGTAGTGTTATGGATGCCCATATAAAGGTGCATCGTTACAGCAAGCCATGTCAGGTAACGCGCGTTACAAGGCGCTTTAGACTAATGCAAGTTACAAGGCGCCTTATAAGGCACCTTACTTATAAGGCACATTACAAGGCGCCTTGTAAGGTGCCCTATAAGGTGCCTTGTAATGTGCCTTATAAGGTGCCTTGTTAGGTGCCTTATAAGGTGCCTTGTAATGTGCCTTATAAGGTGCCTTGTTAGGTGCCTTGTTAGGTGCCTTATAAGGTGCCTTGTAATGTGCCTTATAAGGCACCCTGTAAGGTGCCTCATAAGGCGCTTTGTAAGGCGCCCTATAGGGCTTCTTAGGCTAAGTGCCGTATCAGGCACCCCTGGACAAGGCACCTTAGAAGGCACCCTGTGTTATGGAACCATAGGTTAAGGTGGCCTAACAAGGTTACGGTGCCCTAGGTTAGTGTGCCCTAAGGACTGCAAGGTGCTGCAGGATGACATGCATGACCTGTGAGGAACAGAGACAGATGTAGCCCTAACACTAGATTGAGCACTCAGGAAAGGCAATGAACAGGTGAGTGAAGGGAGGGAGAGCTGGGAACTGCTGCACCTGCCATATCTGTGGGCATCCCATGTGGCTGCCAGTACTGTTGACAAACATGGTGGGGGCAACTGTACCACAGCACAGGGTGTTGGCAATGTAAAGTACTGGAAAGATAGTGGGTGGCAGAAGATGGGAATACGTGTCCCCCAGTGGAGGCGGAGGTGGCAGGATAGTTACAACGATGGGTGGACAGAGGAGTGGTGGTGCCATGCAGATCAGGCACAGGTGAGGTAAGCATGATGAGGTACAATGCAGAAAAGGGTAGACGTGCAGGGCATGGGGTGGCAGCCTGCACAGGAAGACAGGACTCTACACAGCTGACAGACGCAGATAGATGGACCGAAGGAATGTTGGTAACTGTGGCGTGGGTATTATGGGCTGGCAGCACAGATCTGCAAAAATATGACTGTTACAGGCATGCAAACTATTTGAGTAGGACAGGCATGAAAGGAGGGAACAATGAGGAATTGAACCCATGACCACTGCCGAGAACGTCATTGTACTAACCAGTAGGCTATACATCCATGGTGTATCCACAAGCAATGGCTGGGTACAGAAGGACTGCAGGTCACCGCACAAACTGTCTGCTCTGAGTGCCAGGATAGGGTAACCCCACCAGTACCCATGATGCAATGCACATGCTGAATAGCTGTCTACAGCTGATCACCAAATGGGGTCTGCATCTCTCCAGTACCTCAGCTTGGAAAGACAAATTGACAGTGCGTGATACTGGCACAGAGTAGCTACAGACCATGCCATTGTGCAGGTTCTGTGTTCACCCTGAGGGATAGGATGGGTGCCCAGCACTAGGTCCGCAGTACATGTGGTGCTAAAGATAGGTCCTGTTGTACATCCCCATCACTACCAGTGTGTGACAGGTGTTCCTTGCAGTGCATCTGAAGATAATTTGATGTCCATCTGTATTCTGCAGTCACATGTGGCCCTCTGGGACCAGACACCACCCAGATTAGTGCATACCCAGTGTTAGGGTCTGGCTGCCATGGGCACCTGTTATCAGGGCAGAGGGGTTTCTAGACTCGCATGAGGTCTGTGTAGCAGTGCCTCTACAGGTCAAAGTGGTATACACTGTATACCCCCAAGGGCCCACAATCACCCTTTTTGTAGGTAAGGGAGTGGAGGGACGGGTGCCTGAGCCCCATTGAAAGAGTAGTTACTCACCTGTAACAGGTATTCTCCAGGAGCAGCAGGAATCAGTCCTCACATATGGGTTACATCAACGTCGATGAAGCCCTTGCGGAGCATTTCCCCAGCTTTCCAAGAAAGCCTTTGGGAATGCAGGCATGCATGCGCGTTCCCTTCCCGCCTAAAGGTGCCATCTTGCTCAGTCAAATGACATAGCTAAAAACAGCACACAAAAAATGTAAAAATAAACTATGTACAACTGCAACTCCAGGGGAGGAGGGAGGGTTGTGAGGACTGATTCCTGCTGCTCCTGGAGAACACCCGTTACAGGTGAGTAACTACTCTTTCTCCAGGACCAAGCAGGTAGTCAGTCCTCACATATGGGTGACTCCCTAGCTCTGGGCTACCAGGAACCCAGGCTGAACAAGGGAAAGAGTAGTTACTCACCTGTAACAGGTGTTCTCCAGGAGCAGCAGGAATCAGTCCTCACATATGGGTGACGTCGGCACCGACGGAGCCCCCATGCAGAGCATTTCCCCAGCTTTCAAAGAAAGCCTTTGGGAATTGCAGCGCGCATGCGCGGTCCCCTTCCCGCCCAAGGGTGCCATCTTGCTCAGTCTGATGACATAGCTAAAAGACAGCAAAAATAGCAAAAATAAATCATATGACTGCAACTCCAAGGGGAGGAGGGATGGTTGTGAGGACTGATTCCTGCTGCTCCTGGAGAACACCTGTTACAGGTGAGTAACTACTCTTTCTCCAGGACCAAGCAGGAAGTCAGTCCTCACATATGGGACTCCCCAGCTTAAGGCTACCGGAGATCCCAAGCCGAAAAAATGAGCTCCCTCTAGAGCGTCAGAACGTAAGGAAGGAATCTTCTCTAAGAACGCCCCCGACCGGTAGCCCAACATCAGGGCCGGAGGGAAGAAGTTGCCTAAACCCCAAAGAGATTATGGAGTACTGCCTGTCTGAAAGCACTGTCCCTGCGGGACTCCCTCTCAAGGCAGTAATGGGCCGCAAACGTCTGGCTCGAAGACCAAGTAGCAGCCCGGCAGATGTCTGCCAATGGAACAGAGCGGAGATGAGCCACTGACGCAGCCTTCGCCCTGACACGATGAGCCGTGACTCGACCCTCCAACGAGAGGCTGGCTGCCCCATAAGCCCAGGCGATACAGTCAGTGACCCATATGGACAAAGTATGCTTGGAGACAGGTAACCCCAACTTATTGGGGTCAAAAGAAACGAAGAGCTGAACTGCCCTCCGGTACTCCCGCGTACAGTCAAGGTAGAAGGATAACGCCCTCCTACAGTCCAGGGTATGCAGTACCATTACAGCCCGGCTGGCATGCGGCCTGGGAAAGAAAGTCGGAAGCACCACCTCCTGATTGAGGTTGAAAGAGGAGACAACCTTAGGGAGAAACTTAGGGTGAGTCCGTAAGACTACCCTATTCCTGTAGAACCTAGTGTAAGGGGGATCAGACACTAGCGCCTGAAGTTAACTTACTCGCATAGCAGAGGTAAGAGCTACCAGAAACAAAGCTTTCCAGGAAAGAAAACGGAGAGGACAGGTAGCCATAGGTTCAAATGGCGGACAAGTAATCCGCTGTAAGACCACATTTAAATCCCACTCAGGGGCCGGTGGGCGTAGAGGAGGCTTAAGCAGGAGGAGGCCTCTGAGGAAACGAGCCACCAAAGGGTGGTTGGAAAGAGGCCTCCCATCCACCGGCGAGTGGTGCGCTGAGAGAGCACTGAGGTGAACTCTGACAGAATTGGACTTAAGGCCGAGATTGGAGAGGTAAAGCAAATATTGCAATACTACTGCTACCAAGCACGAGAAGGGATTCTCGCTGTGCTGAGCACACCATGTGGAGAATCCACGCCACTTAAGAGCGTAGGATTTCCAGGTGGATTGCCTTCTAGAGGCTAAGACTACGTCTTCCACCTCTCTAGGCAGTAGTAGGGGAGCCAGAACTACCCTTTCAGCAGCCAGGCCATCAGATGAAGGGACTGGAGGTTGGGGTGTAAGAGAGATCCCTGTTCTTGAGACAGGAGATCGTGTTGAATCCCCAGAGGAATAGGAGTGTCCACCGCCAGTTGCAGCAGAAGTGGGAACCACGGTTGCCTTGGCCACCTGGGGGCTATCAGAATCATGGAGGCCCCTCCTTGAGTACTTTGAACAGTGTTCTGGACCTTAGTGGCGTGGGAGGAAACGCATACAGTAGGCCTTTGGACCACGGGAGCAGAAACGCATCCACTGCTACTCTGAGAGGATGCGGTTGTCTGGAACAGAATCTCGGGAGTTGCCAGTTCAGAGGACTGGCGAAAAGATCCATGGTGGGGAGCCCCCACCTCAGAAGGATCTGCTGAACCACCAATGGATTCAATCTCCATTCGTGTGGTTGCAGGATCCTGCTCAGTCTGTCCGCCAGGTAATTGTCTTGACCTGGGAGGTAGACCGCCTTGAGAAGGATTCCGTGATTGACAGCCCAGAAGCACAGCCGTTGTGCTTCCTGACATAGAAGTTAGGAGCCTGTGCCGCCCTGCTTGTTCACGTAAAACATGGCAACTTGATTGTCCCTCTGGACCAATACAGACTGGTGAGACGTGAGATGGGAGAAGGCCCTTAGAGCTAAGCGTATCGCCCGCAGCTCCAGGAAATTTATCTGCTATGCAGCCTCCCAAGGGGTCCAGAGACCCTGAGTACATGCCCCTTGGCAATGCGCTCCCCAACCTTGAAGAGAAGCATCGGTTGTCAGCACTTGAGAGTGCGGAGGGGTTTGAAAAAACACTCCGAGCACCAGATTCGGAAGATGAAGCCCCCATTGCAGAGAGGAGGCAAGCAGTGTGGATATTCTTACTGAGTCTGCAAGGCTCCCTGTGGCCTGATGCCATTGAGTTTGAAGACTCCACTGAGCAGGCTGCATATGCAGGCGGGCTTTGGGGGTTACATGAACCGTGGAAGCCATATGGCTGAGAAGTCTCAGGAATTGCCTGGCGGAGACCAGGGAATTGCTGCGAAACTGGCTGGCTAGATCCATTAATCTGTGGGCTCTGTCCACGGGCAGAAAAGCCTTTGCCTGAAGGGTGTCCAGCCTTGCTCCTATGAACTCCATGTTCTGGGACGGGAGAAAAGTGGACTTTGCGAAGTTTATGACAAACCCCAAGTGCTGAAGCAGAGCCACAGTGCGAAGGGTGGCTTGACTGGCCTCCTGTGAAGACTGGCCCCTAATGAGCCAGTCGTCCAGGTATGGGAACACGAAAAGACCTTGAAGCCTTAGGTAGGCCACCACCACCGCCAGACACTTGGTGAACACCCTGGGGGCGGAGGTTAGGCCAAAGGGTAGTATTCTGTACTGATAGTGGTTTCCTCCCACAACAAATCTGAGATATTGTCTGTGGTCTGGATGAATAAGGATGTGAGTATAAGCATCCTTTAGATCTAAGGAGCATAGCCAATCTCCCTGCTGGAGGTAGGGCAGCAGGATTCCAAGGGTAAGCATCTTGAACTTTTCCCTCTCCAGGAACTTGTTGAGGTTTCGCAAGTCTAGGATGGGTCTGAGGCCTCCTGTTCTTTTTGGTACCAGAAAGTACCTGGAATAAAAGCCGTGACCTCTCAGGTGGTGGGGCACCTGTTCCACAGCCTGTTCCTTTAGCAGACTTGCCAACTCCTGTAGGAGTAGGTCCCTGTGCAGAGGGGGTCTTGGAGGCTCCCATGGAAAAAAGGAGGGAGGTACCTGGTGAAAATGAAGAAGATAGCCCTTTTGGACTATATGGAGCACCCAGGTATCTGATGTGACGGCTGACCACCTGTGGGCAAAAAGGGCCAGCCGGCCTCCTGTGCTGATGTGAGCCAGCTGAGGAGGAGAGGCTATGCTTTCTGAGTCAAAAACCCCTGCCCTGCTGTGCAGGAGCCGGTGTTGGTGGCTTGGGGGCCTTCTGCCTACGGGGCCCATGACCCTGCCCTTGGCCTGCTGACCCTGTTGGGGAGCTGCAGAGGCCTGATAATGAGGGTATTGTTTATAGGCAGATGTCTTCCTCGGGTAAAAGGTCTTTTTTCCCGAGCCCTTCTTCTTCTGAGAAGGGGCAGAGGTTTTTCTGGACAGCCTAGTCCTGGTCAGAGTCTCGGTCTCGGGTTCAGCAGCTTTTCAGCCATGGGTTTGCCAAAAAGGTTTTCACCTCGGCAGGGGATATCGACCAACTTGTCCTGTACCCATGGCTCGAGGTCGGATGACTGTAGCCAAGCCTGTCGGCGGGCACCGATGCCGGCCCTGGCTACTCGGGCCGAAGCCTCGAAGCCATTGTAGGCTGCTCGAGAGATAAACTTCGAGCACTCTCGAATACCAGTGGACAAGGCCTGGAACCTCTGCAAAGGTTCCTCGGAGAGACCAGCAGAGAACCCGGCAATCTCCTTTGCCAGGTCTCGAAGGTACATGCCCATGTAGAGCTGGTATGTCTGGACACGGCAAGCAAGCATAGAGCCCTGGAAGCACTTCTTACCGAGGGCATCCAGGTTCTGGGCCTCCCAGCCGGGAGGCACCGAGGAGTGCATCTTCTGACTTTTCAGTCGATGCAAGGCCGATTCCACAACCATGGAGTGGTGCGGTAATTGTGCCTTTTGGATCCCGCGGCTCTTGCGGACTCGATAGATGGAATTGACCCGCTTGCTTAACACCGGCGTCGAGGCCGGGGTCTCCCACATGCGGAAGAGCAGCCACTCCAGCATCGGAGGAACCGGAACAGTAAAGGCCTCCTTCGGGGGAGAGTCATACTGGAGGGCCTCGAGCTCCTCGGCTCGAGGCTCCTCCTCGGGATCCGCGGGCAATGCCAAGGCCTTGGCCATATCCCGCACGAAGTCCGAGAACCGGGTATCCTCCAGTGGGGATCGTCTCCGAGGTTCGGACTCTGGTGAGTCCGATGGGACACACCGAGTCCGAAAGGTGTCGGGTGACTCTTCATCCTCCGTCTCCCAGCCCGACTCCTTGGTGGAGGAATTGAGCGGTTCCGGTCGGGCGGGCGGGCACCGATGCCCTCCGCCCTGACACCGAGGGAACCGACGTCGATGACCTCGGTCCCGAACGGGAGGCTGAGGGAGACCGTGGCCGAGCATCGACTCGAGCTCGCATGGACTCGAGGATCGGCTCGGCCTCCGGGGTCGACTTGGACGTCGATGTCCCGGTGGTCGGGGCAGATGCACCGGTGAGACCGGCGATCAGTGCCCGCTGCTGCTCCATGAAGGCAGCCAAGCTGCTCTCCAAGGCCGTCAACCTGAGTCCGAGCTCAGGAGACTCAGCAGCCCCCGACTCGGGCCCCGATGGCGTTGGGCCCGACGTCGGCTCCCCTGGAGGAGAGTCCACGAGGACTACAGTACTCACATGCCCAGGAGACTCCATCTCGAGATGAGGTTGTTTGGCAGGCCTTTCCAACTCCGAAGACCCGGGACGGCGGTCGGGGCTATGCGACCTGGCCCTCGAGGAACCAGATGCGTCCACCGACGACGCCCTCGCGGGTTTTTTCGTCCTGCGCTGCTCCCGCGAAGGAGACCCCCGCTCAGAGGAACCCCGACGCTGCTCGGGGCCGGAGTCCCGAGACATCGAGGCCTCTGACGAGGTCTGGGCCCGTCCGGACGCGGAGTCAGAGAAGATTCTGTCCTTTTGGTGCTGCCAGCTCCTCAATGCCTTCGAGGACATTTTGCCACACAGACCACAGATCATCGGGTCATGATCGGGTCCGAGGCAGCGGAGGCAGCAGTCACGTGTGTCGGTAAGAGACATAAGTTTCTTACACCGATCACACTTTTTAAACCCGCAGGCAGTCATCGGGGGAAAAAGGGCCCCTGCGAGGTCAAAAGACAGGGCTGCCAGTGAAAAAGAAAAATGGCGCGAACGCTAGTCACGAAGGACAAAAACCGAAAAAAGAGAGAGTGGGCTCGATACTGGCGTATCGGTCCCAGGCGGGAAAAGGATCCGGCGTCGAACCGAAGAAGGAAGACAAAAAACAGGGTAATCAACTTTTTCCTCGGCGAAAAACGAATTACGTCCGTCGGGGTCCGCGGAATAAAGAAGACTGAGCAAGATGGCACCCTTGGGCGGGAAGGGGACCGCGCATGCGCGCTGCAATTCCCAAAGGCTTTCTTTGAAAGCTGGGGAAATGCTCCGCACGGGGGCTCCGTCGGCGCCGACGTCACCCATATGTGAGGACTGACTTCCTGCTTGGTCCTGGAGAACTCCCTCTAGTCCCAGCATCAAGGCTTTTCACTGACAGAACCTCCACCGGTAGCCCAACAGAGGGCAGGAGGGCAGGAGTTGCCTAAACCTCAAAGAGATTCCGGAGTACTGTCAGGCCAAAAGCACTGTCCCTACGGGACTCCCTTTCCAGACAGTAATGGGCCGCAAAGGTCTGGCTTGAGGACCAAGTTGCAGCCCTGCAGATGTCCACCAACGGTACAGAGCGGAGGTGAGCCACTGAGGCAGCCATTGCCCTGACACGATGGGCCGTGACCCGACCCTGCCAAGGAAGGTCAGCCGCCCTGTAAGCCCAGGTGATACAGTCAGCTACCCAGGTGGATAAGGTACACTTGGACACAGCTGATCCCAGATTATTAGGGTCAAAAGATATGAAGAGCTGAGTAGCCCTTCTATGCCCCTGCGTACGGTCAAGGTAGAAAGATAAGGCCCTCCTACAGTCCAGGGTATGCATAACTGCTTCGGCCTGGCTTGAATGAGGCCTAGGGAAGAATGTTGGAAGAACCACCTCTTGGTTAAGGTGGAAAGAGGAGACAACCTTTGGGAGGAACTTTGGATGAGTCCTAAGGACTACCCTGTTCCTATAGAAGCAGGTGTAAGGCCTGTCACAGACCAGGCCTGAAGCTCATTCACCCGCCTGGCCGAGGTTAGGGCTATCAAGAAAAGTGTCTTCCAGGACAGGAAGCGTAGAGGGCAGGTAGCCATCGGCTCAAAAGGTGGGCGAGTCAGTTGCTGCAAGACCACATTCAACTCCCACTCAGGAGCAGGAGGACGAATTGGAGGCTTGAGCAAAAGCAAGCCTCTGAGAAAGCGGGACACCAAGGGGTGAACCGACAGAGAATGTCCTTCCACCAGTGAGTGGTGAGCTGCTAGAGCTGAGAGGTGGACCCGAACAGAATTGGACTTAAGTCCCTGATTTGATAAGTGCAGTAAATACTGAAGCAGTACTGGTACAGTACAGGAGAAAGGATCCTCTGTACGTAGCTGACACCACACAGAAAACCTTTTCCATTTGAGAGCATAGGTTTTCCTAGAGGACTGTATCCTAGAGGCTAGGACAATCTCCTCAACCTCCTGAGGTAGGCCCCAGGGAGCCAAAACTACCCTTGCAGCCTCCAGGCCATCAAATTGAGAGATTTGAGATAAGGGGTGCAGAAGGGAACCCTGATCCTGAGAGAGAAGGTCGGGTTGCAACCCCAGAGGCAGTGGGGGATCCACTGCCAGCTGAAGGAAACCAAGGCTGTCTCGGCCATCTGGGAGCCACCAGCAGGACCGAGGCCTTGTCCTGAAGAATCTTGAACAGAGTTCAGGCCACCAAGGGCGTGGGAGGAAACGCATACAGGAGGCCATGAGACCAGAGAAGTAGAAAAGCATCTGCTGCTATCCGCAGAGGATGCGGTTGCCTGGAGCAGAACTTTGGCAGTTGTTTGTTCAGTGGACTGGCAAACAGATCTATGGATGGAAGTCCCCATTTCAGGAAAATCTTCTGAACCACCAAAGGATGGAGCTGCCAATCGTGGGGCTGCAGAATCCTGCTCAACCTGTCAGCCAGGTAGTTTTCCTGGCCAGGGAGGTATACAGCCTTGAGAAGCATGTTCTGCTTGAGGACAAACAAACAGAGGACCTGTGCTTCCTGACAAAGGAGCCTGGATCCAGTTCCGCCCTGCTTGTTCACATAAAACATGACTACCTGGTTGTCCGTTTGAACTAGGACAGACTGATGAGCCAGGGTAGGAGAAAAGGTCTTGAGGGCTAGCCGGATAGCCCTGAGTTCCAGCAAATTGATCTGCTGTGCGGCTTCCCAGGGAGACCACAGGCCCTGGGTGCACTTGCCTAGACAATGAGCTCCCCAGCCCTGCAGGGAGGCATTGGTGGTCAACACCACTGTGAACCTCGGGGTCTGAAAGGGTACCCCTTGCAGCAGATTGGATGGATGTAGCCACCTGCTGAAGGAGTTCAGAAGTTGTCTGGACACCCTTATCCTGTCTCTAAGGCTGCCTGTGGCCTGTGACCACTGAGACCGCAGGCACCATTGAGCAGGCCTCATATGAAGCCTGGCATTGGGGGTCACATGTACTGTTGAAGCCATGTGGCCAAGAAGCCTCAGGCAGAGTCTGGCAGAGACCAGTGACCTTTTGAGAAACTGGTTTGCTAAGTTTATCAGTCTTTGGGCTCTGTCTTCTGGCAAGAATGCCTTTGCCAGCAGAGAGTCCAGCCTTGCCCCTATGAACTCCAAGTTCTGGGAGGGGAGCAAAGTGGACTTTGCGAAGTTTATCACAAACCCCAAGCCTTGAAGAAGAGCAATAGTTCTGAGGGTGGCCTGTCGGGCCTCCTGGCATGTCTGACTCCTTATGAGCCAGTCGTCCAGATAGGGGAAGACAAAGATTCCCTGAGATCTCAGGTATGCCGCCACTACTGCCAGGCATTTGGTAAAGACCCTGGGAGCGGAGGTGAGGCCAAAAGGCTGTACCCTGTACTGATAATGGTTTCCTCCCACAATTTATTTTTTATTTATTTTATTTAACAATCATTTATATCCCGCATCTTCCAGAGTTCAGTTGCGGTTCACAATAAAACAACAATCCACAAAGCAAGGGCTTGGTTTTACATCGAACATTTTGTAACAATAAACAATATAATGGTTAACAGCATGAGCTAATACATAACAGTACAAAACTGGCTTGTAAACTATGTACAATAAACTATATACAAATACATATATATATATATATATAGTATATATATACTATATATATACAAATCTATTGCATTCACACCAAATCCTCTATCCCTTTCCCACCAACATCAATTAGAAAAATGGTCCGACTTCCACCCTATAACCAAAGACACTATCAAGACTACTATTTCAAACCTGAACACTACGACCTCTCAACTTGATCCATGTCCGGTAAACTGGATCAAACATACCCTCACTACACTATCCCCCTTTATCCTTCCCATAGTCAACCTATCGCTGCGCCAAGGATACTTACCACCTTCCCTCAAACATGCACAAATCCGACCAATAATTAAAAATAACACCCTTGACAAAACATCACCCAACTCCTACAGACCTATCTCTAGCATTCCATTTATGGCTAAACTGATTGAAAAGGTCGTCCAAACTCAAACACAAGACCATATAGAAACCTCAGCCCCACTTGATGACCAACAATATGGCTTTCGCCCCTACCATGGTGTGGACACTCTATTAACTGTACTCCTCGATACATTAATACGAGGTATTGATAACCCTAAACAAGCTTTCATTCTCCTCTTTCTAGACATCTCTGCAGCATTTGACAGTGTACACCATGCTCTAATGCTTAACAGACTAAAACAAATAGGAATCCACTCAACTGTACAAAATTGGTTTAACTCATATCTAACTGATCGTACCCAAACCGTCCGAACTAACACAGAAACTTCTAAAACATACAAACAGGAAATTGGTCTCCCACAAGGCTCCGCCCTCTCTGCCCTCCTATTTAATATATATTCAACCAGTCTGTGACATTTTCAAGAAATTTAAAGTCCACTATCACATATACGCAGACGACATGATGATGTACATACCATTCACAATCCCAACACTCCCACTACAACTGTTAACAGAATGCTTCTCTGAATTAACAATCTGGCTAAAGGAACACAATCTCCATATCAATCATTCTAAAACGGATATATTAATAGTAACCAAAAATCAATCCTACATACCTCCAACACACATCACTCTCCAAAATCACAACATTACTATAAAAAATGAAGTGAAATACCTAGGTGTCACCCTTGACTCACACCTTAGTATGGACACACATATTAGAAACATCACTAAGAAAATCTACTTTAAACTCAAAATTTTAAAACAACTACGTCCTCTTGTACTTCTACATGATTTTCTGAGCATTGTCCAGGCCATCATCACACCACACTTTGATTTCGCAAATCTCACCCTACTAGGAACAACAAAACAAAACATTAAAAGACTTCAACTTGCCCAAAATGCAGCAGCAAGAATTGTAATGAAGGTTCCACCATTTGAACACATTACCCCTATACTAGCAAACCTTCACTGGCTCCCAATTCAATCCAGAATAAATCACAAATTGATTATCACTACATTTAAGACACTAAATACAATGGCCCCAGTCCCCTTAACAAAACTTATTACTAAAGACACATCCCAAACTATGCTACGGAGAGGCCACACGAATAAAATTAGGATCCCGAAAGAATTCACAACTACTAAAAAAACTACTAATAAAAAAGCGTTTTCACATGCAGCTCCCACCCTATGGAACTCCCTCCCCGAAGAAATAAGGGCATTAAATGATGCAAAGGAACTCCGCAAGAAATTAAAAACATATCTATTCATCTCCCATTTTGGCACACTTGAAAATACCTTACCTCTAACAGGTAATGGTTAATAGCGACCTAAGGTACACCAACTCCAATTCTCCTACCTAACTACAATTAAAGTCGATTAAATAACTACTTGTAATTCTTGTAAATAGATATATGTAATAGTTCAAAATATGTAAATAGTTCGATTGTTATTTAACAAATTCTACTATATTTAATCCATTCATGTTTAATGTATTTAGCAAAATTGTACCTAGTTAACTAATGTTCCATGTAAAACAGACTTGTAAATCTGTTCATTCCTTGTTCACTGTGAACCGCACCTGATCTGTGGAAGGTAGCGGTATATAAGCAACTGTTAAATAAAATAAAAAATACAAGTTGTAGGCACTTTAGAGTTGAATCATAGTGTTTTTAGATCAGTGTATTGTCTGTTAGGTTGTTGGATTTAGTATTACTCAGTCAGGTGTTTTTAGCCTTTATCTGCGTATATCGAGGGATTATCTATGTTGCCGTAGTGCATGGTTTTTAGTTTTTTACGGAGTTCCATAATTTCTGTTATAGTTCGTAGGTCCTCCGGAAGGGAATTCCAAATGGATGGGGCTGCATGAGAAAAAGCTCTTTTGTTAGTTAATTTATTTGCTTTTAAGAAATCATTAGGAGTGTTTAGTTTGTGTGAGTGCCCTTTTCTGTGCGTAGGTTTTCGAGATTCCATGCTGATTAGGTTGCTTAGTGGGATTGGAGCCATGTCATTTAAGGCTTTAAATGTAGTTATTGTAGTTTTATATATTATCCTGCTTTGAATTGGCAACCAGTGAAGGGAAGCTAATATTGGTGTTATGTGCTGGAATGAGTGTGCTTTCATTATAACTCTAGCTGCTGCGTTTTGTGCTAATTGGATTCTTTTGATTTTTTGTTTCGTTATTCCTAAAAGAATTAGGTTGGCAAAATCAAAGTGTGGGGTTATTGTAGCCTGGATTATATTAATGAAGTCTTGTAGGTGTACTAATGGGCGTAGTTGTTTAAGGATTTTGAGTTTAAAATATATTTTCTTTATGGTGTTTCTAATGTGAGTATTCATCGTCAGATGTGTATCTAGAATAACACCTAGGTATCTTATTTCGTTTTTTATTTCAATGTCATGATTTTGTATTGTTCTGTGGGTTGGAGGGATATATGATTGGTTTTTTGTTACAATTAGAACTTCTGTTTTTGAATGGTTAATGTGGAGGTTTTGAGCTTTTAGCCAAGTTGTTATTTCATTGAAACAATCTGATAGTAGTTTTATTGGTAAGTTAGGGATTGTGAATGGGATGTGCATCATAATATCATCTGCATATAGATGATAGTATACTTCGAATTTTTTAAAAATATTGCAGACCGGTTTTTTGTAAATATTGAACAGGAGGGCTGATAGTGCAGAGCCTTGTGGGAGTCCAATTTCTTGTTTATATATGGTTGATGTTTGGTTGCCTATTCTTATATTTTGTGTTCTATTATTTAAATAAGAGGTGAACCATTTGTGTACAGTAGCATTTATTCCTATTTGTTTCAGGTTATTAAGCATTATAGTGTGGTGAACACTATCAAATGCTGCCGAAATATCAATAAATAAGAGTATAAATGCTTGTTTATGATTATCAATCCCTCTCAGTAGTACATCAGTTAAGACTGTTAAGAGAGTTTCAACTCCATGTTGAGGCCTAAAACCATATTGGTGCTCATCAAGTGGGTAGGATAAATCTAGGTATTCTTGTGTCTGGATTTGTACCACTTTTTCTATTATTTTAGCCAAAAAAGGGATACTTGAGATGGGTCTGTATGATTTTGGTGATGTTTTGTCAAGCATGTTGTTTTTGAGAATTGGGCGGATTTGTGCATGTTTGAGCGTAGATGGGAGGTGTCCTTGAAGTAACGAGAGGTTGACTATGGGGAGAATGTATGATAGTAGTATTGGAAGTGTACTTTTTATCCATGTTACTGGGCATGGATCACGAAAGGAAGTTGTGGTGTTGAGATTAGAAATGATATTCTTTAGTGAATCTTTTGATATAGGGTGAAAGTCTGACCATTCATCTGAGCATTGATGAACCGTATTGATATTGTCTAGAGTCATTATAGGTTGTGTAGATTTGTTTTGATAGTGATTGGCTAAGGTTTGTACCGAAATATCGGTAATTTCATTGTTAGATGTTTGTGGATTATTAGTTAGATTTCTAACAATGGAGAATAGTTCTCGTGGGCTGTTATAAGATTTTGATAAGATTGCTGCATAATAAGATTTTTTTGTTCTATCTAAGGCATCCTTGTATTTTGTGAGATAGTTGTTATATATTTCCTTGTTGATGATTGATTTGGTTTTGCGCCATTTGTGCTCTATTTTTCTTAGTTCTCTTTTCATTTGTTTTAGCATGTTGTTGAACCATGGTGTTCTGTTTATTTTTAAATTAGAGGGCTTTTTGGTTCGTTGATCAAGTTTGGCTGCATTGTTGATTGTGTCATGCCAGTTTTTGACAGCTTCATCTAGATTCGTTGGGGATGATGAAAGGTAGGGTATTGTAGTATCCAAGAATTCAGTTTCATTAAATTTTTTGAATTTTGTAGTGGGATCACTTCGTGTGTTATTTTTGGTGTTATTGGTGTGGAATGTGAAGTTTGTTTTGATAATGTAATGATCAGACCAGGGTATTTGTGAGCATTCTATGGAATCTGGGTTGAATAGCTTGAAAAACCTGAGGTACTTTCTGTGGTCTGGATGAATGAGGATGTGAGTGTACGCATCCTTTAGATCCAATGAGCATAGCCAATCTCCCTGCTGGAAGTAGGGCAGAAGTATTCCAAGAGTAAGCATCTTGAACTTTTCCTTCTCTAGGAACTTGTTGAGATTTCTGAGGTCTAGAATAGGTCGAAGGCCACCGGTTCTTTTGGGTACCAGGAAATACCTGGAGTAGAACCCTTGACCTTGTAAGTGGGGAGGCACAGGCTGCACCGCTCGGTCCACCAACAGACCTTGGAGCTCCTGAAAGAGAAGATCTGTGTGCAGGGGAGGCCTTGGAGGCTCTCCTGGAAAGTATGGAGGAGGCAGTTGTTGGAAGTGTAGCAGATAGCCCTTGTGGACTATGCTTAACACCCAACTGTCTGCAGTGATGAGTGGCCACTGGTGGGCAAACAGAGCGATGCGACCTCCTGTGAAGGGCTGGGGGAGCAGGGACAGAGAGGCTATGCCTAAGGAGTCAAAACCGCCTACCCTGCTGAGTGGGAGCAGGGGCCGGAGGCTTGGGAGTCCTCTGCCTATGGGGCCCATTACCCTGCCCCTTGGCTTGCTGACCCGGTGGGGCAGCCTGGACAGCCTGGTACTGTGGGTACTGTTTGTAGGCAGTGCCCTTCCTCGGGTAAAAGGGCTTTTTACCCGAGCCCTTCTTTTTATGAGAAGGGGCAGAAGTCTTTCTAGACAGCCTTGTCCGCGTGAGGTGCTCAGTTTCGAGCTGTGCGGCCTTCTCAGTCATGGGCTTGCCAAAAAGGTTCTCACCTCAGCAAGGGACATTGACCAACTTGTCCTGAACCAATGGCTCGAGGTCCGATGACTGCAGCCATGCCTGGCGTCGAGCCGCAATGCCGGCTGCCGCTACACAGGCCGAAGCCTCGAAGCCATCGTAGGCAGCACGAGACATAAATTTGGAGCATTCCCGGATCCCCGAGGACAAGGACTTGAACCTCTGCAAGGGTTCCCCGGAGAGACCAACAGAGAACCCGGCCAGCTCCTTGGCCAGGTCCTGCAGGTACATGCCCATGTACAGCTGGTAAGACTGGACACGGCAAGCAAGCATCGAGCCCTGGAAGCACTTTCTACCAAAACCATCGAGGTTCCGGGCCTCTCTGCCAGGAGGCACCGCAGAGTGCATCTTTTGACTTTTTAGACGATGCATGGTCGATTCCACCACCATGGAATGGTGTGTTAGCTGCGCCTTCTGAAAGCCAGGGCTCTTCCGGAGTCGATAGATGGAATCGACCCGCTTGCTTAGAACCGGCGCCGAGGCCGGTGCCTCCCACATCCGGAAGAGGAGCCGTTCCAGCATCGGAGGAACCAGAACAGTAAAGGCCTCCTTCGGAGGAGAGTCGTACTGTAGGGCCTCGAGCTCCTCAGCTCGAGGCTCCTCCTCGGGGTCCGCAGGGATTGCCAACGCGGTGGCCATATCCCGGACGATCTCCGAGAACCGGATATCCTCCGGGGGGGATCTACTCCAGGGCTCAGACTGCGGTGAGTCCGACGGGATGCACCGAGTCCGGAAAGTGTCGGGGGACTCATCCGATGAGGAATCGGCGTCTGACCGCGCAGGGCCTGTGAGCACCCGCCCCGACGCCGAAGGCACCGGCGTCGACGCCCTCGGTCCCGAACAGGAGATTGAGGGAGACCGCGACCGAGGTCGACCTCGAGCCTTTATGGTCTCGAGTATCGGCTCGGTCTCCGGGGTCGACTTCGATGTCGATGTCCCAGTGGTCGGGGCAGATGCACCAGACAGGCTGGCCATCAATGCCCGCTGCTGTTCCATGAAGGCAGACAGTCTGCTCTTCAAGGCTGTCAGCCTGAGAGCCAGCTCAGGAGACTCAGCAGCTCCCGACTCGGGCCCCGGCGGCGCCGGGCCCGGCGTTGGCTCTCTGGGAGGAGAGTCCATGAGGACTACAGGACTTACATGTCCAGCAGACTCCGGCTCCACTCGAGGTACTTTGGGAGGCTTCTCCTGTTCCACGGGCCCGGGGCGACGGTCGGGGGTCTGAGACCTGGCTCTCGAAGACCCAGGGACCTCTGCTGACGACGCCCTCACGAGCCGCTTCTTCCTCTTTCGTTCCCGGTCGGGGGACCCCCTGTCCGAGGAGCCCTGATGGTGCTCGGGATCTGATTCCCGAGATGTCGAGGCCTCAGACGAGGTCCTGGCCCGGCCGGAGGCCGAGTCGGAGAAAAGCCTTTCCTTTTGGTGCTGACGACTTCGAAGCGCCTTGGAAGACATTTTTCCACATGGTCCACACATCTTAGGATCGTGGTCAGGACCGAGGTACCGAAGGCAGCAGTCGTGTGTGTCGGTGAGAGACATCAGCTTCTAACACCGATCACACTTTTTGAACCCACTGGAAGTCATTGGGGAAAAAAGAGTCCCCGCGAGGTCAAAGGACCGGCCTTCCAGGGAAAAAGAAAAAAAGGGCGCGAACGCCAGCCATGAAGGGCAAAAACCGAAAAAAGAAGATCGGGCTCGATACCGGTGTACCAAGCCCAGCGGGAGGGGAACCGGCGTCGAACCAGAGAAAAAAGAGCGAAGGAATCGCAAAAAATCTATTTTCCGGGAGGGCTAGGACACACGTCCGGTGGGCTTCACGGAAAAAGAGAGACTGAGCACCTGTAGGCGGGAAGGGAACCGCGCATGCATGCCTGCATTCCCAAAGGCTTTCTTGCAAAGCTGGGGAAATGCTCCGCAAGGGCTTCTTCGATGTCGATGTAACCCATATGTGAGGGCTGACTTCCTGCTTGGTCCTGGAGAAAGAACCTCCATTCTGCTGGTATAAGAAAGCCCTCCAGGGTTGGTGGGCCAGAGCCATACCTGTGACTGGGGCAGTGGCAGACCAGCACTATTGCTGGTGTTAGGTCTGGAAATCCTCAACTGCCTCACACCACAGTCTGCCATTCACCAGCAGACTGCACCTGTAGCACCCTACAAGGTGTTCCAACCATGCACAGACTAACTGCAGACAGTGTACTAGCCAGTCCATAATGCATGCTCACTGAAAAACTATGTGCACCAAGCAGGTATCTCGGTGATTGGGCCCCAGCACTGGGAACACATGGGTATCACTGGAGGCAGATAGTGTAGAGCGCTATGTGGGAACCTAGACATGCCATGGTCACTGCTTGGTCAGAGTGAGAGTGTCCTCCCAGCATGACATGCTGTGCCCACCCTGTCCATTCAGGTAGTGGTCGGGCACTACAGTGTCCCAGCCATTGCCCCACACCCTGTGAAGATGCATCCTGGCCAATCCGCCCTGTCCGGGCCATACCCAAAAAGAGTAGTTACCTGTAACAGGAGCTTTCCAGGAGCAGCAGGAATCAGTCCTCACATATGGGTGACTTCGGCGCCGACGGAGCCCTCGTGCGGAGCATTTCCCCAGCTTTCAAAGAAAGCCTTTGGGAATTGCAGCACGCATGCGCGGTCCCCTTCCCACCCAAGGGTGCCATCTTGCTCAGTCTGATGACATAGCTAAAAGACAGCAAAAAAATTAGCAAAATAAATCATATGACTGCAACTCCAAGGGCAGGAGGGAGGGTTGTGATGACTGATTCCTGCTGCTCCTGGAAAACACCTGTTACAGGTGAGTAACTACTCTTTCTCCAGGACCAAGCAGGAAGTCAGTCCTCACATATGGGACTCCCCAGCTTAAGGCTACCTGAGACCCCAAGCGGAAAAATGAGCTCCCTCGAGCTCATCAGCACAGAAGGAAGGAATCTTCTCTGAGAACGCCCCCGACCGGTAGCCCAATACCAGGGCCGGAGGGTAGGAGTTGCCTAAACCCCAAAGAGATTATGGAGTACTGCCTGTCCGAAAGCACTGTCCCTGCGGGACTCCCTCTCAAGGCAGTAATGGGCCGCAAAAGTCTGGCTTGAAGACCAAATAGCGGCCCAGCAGATGTCTGCCAACGGAACAAAGCGGAGATGAGCCACTGACACAGCCTTCGCCCTGACACGATGAGACGTGACTCGACCCTCCAATGAGAGGCCGGCTGCCCCATAAGCCCAGGCGATACAGTCAGCGACCCATATGGACAACGTACGCTTGGAGACAGTGAGCCCCAACTTATTGGGGTCAAAAGAAATGAAAAGCTGAACAGCTTTCCGATGCTCCCGCGTACGGTCAAGGTAGAAGGATAACGCCCTCCTACAGTCCAGGGTATGCAAGACCATCTCAGCCCGGTTGGCATGCGGCCTGGGAAAGAAGGTCGGAAGAACCACCTCCTGATTGAGGTGAAAAGGTGAAACAACTTTAGGAAGAAACTTAGGATGAGTCCGTAAGATTACCCTATTCCTGTAGAACCTAGTGTAAGGAGGATCAGACACTATTGCCTGCAGTTCACTCACTCGCCTAGCAGAGGTGAGAGCTACCAGAAATAAAGTTTTCCAGGAGAGAAAATGGAGAGGGCAGGTAGCCATAGGTTCAAAAGGAGGACAAGTAAGCCGCTGTAAGACCACATTCAGATCCCACTCAGGGGCCGGTGGACGCAAAGGAGGCTTAAGCAGAAGAAGGCCTCTGAGGAAACGAGCCACCAAAGGGTGGTTGGAAAGAGGCCTTCCGTCCACCAGTGAGTGGTGTGCTGAGAGAGCACTAAGGTGAACTCGGACAGAGTTAGACTTAAGGCCCAGATTGGAGAGGTAGAGCAAATATTGTAACACTACCACTACCAAGCAAGAGAAGGGATTCTCACTGTGCTGAGCACACCATGCGGAGAATCTACGCCACTTAAGAGCGTAGGATTTCCTGGTGGATTGACGCCGAGAGGCCAAGACTACATCTTCCACATCTCGAGGTAGTAGTAGGGTAGCTAGGACTACCCTTTCAGCAGCCAGGCCATTAGATGAAGGGACTGGAGGTTGGGGTGCAAGAGAGTCCCCTGATCCTGAGACAGGAGATCGTGTTGAAACCCCAGAGGAAGAGGTGTGTCTACCGCCAGCTGTAGCAGAAGTGGGAACCATGGTTGCCTCGGCCACCTGGGGGCTATGAGAATCAATGAAGCCCCGTCCCTGAGGACTTTGAACAGCGTTCTGGACACTGGACACTGGACACTGCTTTAATCATCACTAGAAACCAAACATAAAGATACAAAGCACCACGATACCGATAAGATCGGAGGTGAGATACCTTGGGGTTACTCTGGACAGTAAACTCAACCTCAAACCACACATAGACAAAACAATCCAAAAAGCATATTACAGGATGCGAATCATCAGGAGACTGAAACCACTCCTCGCTCCAGAACACTTCCGTACAGTCTGTCAAGCACTGATAACCCCAATACTGGACTTCTGCAATCCGATATACCTCGGACTACCAAAACAAGCTCTCAAACCACTACAGCTGGCACAAAACACTGCAGCTCGAATCATATCCGGAGCCGCAAGGCAGGAGCACATCACACCTACACTAAAGGACTTACACTGGCTCCCAATCATTGCTCGCATCAGATACAAGACTATCATAAACCTATTTAAGATAAAAGAACACACATCAGCCAACAGCCTCCACCTGCTCATACAACCGGAAACCAGCGCACGTCCCAGAAGAAGTCAAACACGCAACCGAGTCAGCACCCCAAATGAGTACAAGCACACACGCAAGGACACAACAGACAGAGCTCTCTCCATGGCTGCTCCAACAATATGGAACAATCTACCGGACGATCTAAGGGCAACTCCAGACCTCAAAGACTTCAGAAAACAACTGAAAACCATGCTGTTCATAGAGCACTATGGTCACATCACATAACCTAAGAGAATGGATAACAGCACTCCAATCCTCCCAAACAACTGAATATATATAAAATATGATTCTAGCACCACTGTAAATAGCCCACCCTGTATATAGCTCAAACAAATCAAGCACCCAACACATCCCTCACACAACTAAGTTTTATCCTCACTGCATGTACAACACACACACTTTACCTGATTGCTTGCTGTGATACCACCTTGATTATTAAGATAAGGCGGTTTAGAAATACTGTTAAATAAAAAACTAGTGGTATGGGAGGAAACGCATACAGTAGGCCTGTGGACCACGAGATCAGAAACGCATCCGCTGCTACTCTGAGAGGATGCGGTTGTCTGGAGCAAAATCTCGGGAGTTGCTGGTTCAGAGGATTGGCGAAAAGATCCATGGTGGGGAGCCCCCACTTGAGAAAGACCTGCTGAACCACCAATGAGTTCAATCTCCATTCGTGTGGTTGCAGGATCCGGCTCAGTCTGTCTGCCAGGCAATTTTCCTGACCTGGGAGGTAGACAGCCTTGAGAAGGATTCCGTGATTGACAGCCCAAGAGCACAGTCGTTGTGCCTCCTGACAAAGAAGGAAAGAGCCTGTGCCTCCTTGTTTGTTCACATAGAACATGGCAACTTGATTGTCCGTCTGGACTAGTACAGACTGGTGAGAGGCGAGGTGGGAGAAGGCTCTCAGAGCTAGGCGTATCGCCCGTAGCTCCAGGAAGATTATCTGCTGAGTAGCCTCCCAAGGGGTCCAGAGACCCTGAGTACATGTCCCTTGGCAATGTGCTCCCCAACCGAGAAGAGAGGCATCGGTTGTCAGCACCTGAGTATGCGGAGGGGATTGAAAACCCACTCCGAGCACCAGATTCGGAAGATGAAGCCACCATTGCAGAGAGGAGACCAGGAGGTCGGAGATCTTCACTGAGTTCGCTAGACCCCCTGTGGCTTGATGCCACTGAGTGCGAAGGCTCCACTGAGCAAGTCGCATGTGCAGGCGGGCATTGGGGGTGACATGAACCGTGGAAGCCATATGGCCGAGTAGCCTCAGGAATTGCCTGGCAGAGACCAGGGAATTGCTGCGAAACTGGCTGGCCAGATCCATTAGCCTGTGGGCCCTGTCCAGAGGCAGAAAAGCCTTTGCTTGAAGAGTGTCCAGTCTGGCCCCTATGAACTCTAAGTTCTGGGACGGGAGCAAAGTGGACTTTGCGAAGTTTATGACAAACCCCAAGTGCTGAAGCAGAGCCACAGTGCGAAGGGTGGCCTGGTTGGCCTCTTGGGAAGATTGGCCCCTTATGAGCCAGTCGTCCGGGTACGGAAACACAAAGAGACCCTGAAGCCTCAGGTAGGCCGCCACCACTGCCAGGCACTTGGTGAACACCCTGGGAGCGGAGGACAGATAGTGGTTTCCTCCCACAACAAACCTGAGATAGTGGTACTGATAGTGGTTTCCTCCCACAACAAACCTGAGATATTGTCTGTGGTCTGGATGGATAAGGATGTGAGTATATGCATTCTTTAGATCTAAGGAGAATAGCCAGTCTTCCTGCTGGAGGTAGGGCAGCAGGATTCCAAGGGTAAGCATCTTGAACTTTTCCCTCTCCAGGAACTTGTTGAGGTTTCGCAAGTCTAGGATGGGTCTGAGGCCTCCTGTTCTTTTTGGTACCAGAAAGTACCTGGAATAAAAGCCTTGACCTCTCAGGTGGTGGGGCACCGGTTCCACAGCCTGATCCTTTAGCAGACATGCCAACTCCTGAAGGAGTAGGTCCCCGTGCAGAGGGGGTCTTGGAGGCTCCCCTGGATATAGTCCTGAAGTCCCACCTTCAGTCTGGCAGCACCCCTGTTGCCATGGAGGAGAGAGGTCACGTGACAGGAGAGCATCACCCTGGTGTGGCAAGAAGTGATCCTGTAACTAGGACCTGTCCTCCAGGTGATGTAAAACCCTCTCGCACCGAGGAAGTTTCTCCAGGGCCATGTGCCCATGAGGGAAGGGTTAGGAGAGCCGTTATAGTTGGTGATTCGATCATTAGGCATGTAGATAGCTGGGTGGCTGGTGGACGTGAGGATCGCCTGGTAACATGCCTGCCTGGTGCGAAGGTAGCGGACCTCATGTACCACCTAGATAAGGTCTTAGATAGTGCTGGGGAGGAGTCTGCTGCCTTGGTACATGTCGGTACCAATGACATAGGAAAATGTGGTAGGGAGGTTCTGGAAGCAAAATTTAGGCTTTTAGGTAGGAAGTTGAAATCCAGAACTTCCAGGGTAGCATTCTCCGAAATGCTTCCTGTTCCACGCGCAGGACCCAAAAGGCAGGCAGAGCTCCGGAGTCTCAATGCGTGGATGAGACAATGGTGCAGAGATGAGGGTTTGGGATTTGTTAGGAACTGGGGAACATTCTGGGGAAAGGAAGGGCTCTTCCGAAGGGATGGGCTTCACCTTAACCGGGATGGAACCAGGCTGCTGGCATTAACCTTTAAAAAGGAGATAGAGCAGCTTTTAAACTAGATATTAGGGGAAAGCCGACAGTCGCCCAACAGCGGATGGTTCGGAAGAATGTATCCTTGAAGGATACTACCAAAAGCAGAGAGGTTCCACAAAAGAGTAAAGTAGCCCAAATGCCCTCAAGTATGGAGCAGACAGAGCTTAAAGATCCCAATTTACCCATGTCTAACAATAGCCAAATTAACATGAATAGAATACATTCTCTAAAATGCTTGTATGCAAATGCTAGAAGTCTAAAGAATAAGATGGGAGAGTTAGAATATATAGCACTAAATGAAAGGTTAGATATGATTGGAATATCAGAGACATGGTGGAAGGAGGACAACCAGTGGGACACTGTGATACCTGGGTACAAACTATATCGTAATGATAGAGCTGATCAAATTGGTGGAGGGGTTGCGCTCTATGTTAGAGAGGGCATTGACTCAGAAAGGATTAAAATTTTGCAGGAAACAAAATCTGCTGTAGAATCTATATGGATCGAAATTCCATATAAAAGGGGGAAGGCAATGGCAGTGGGGGTGTACTATCAAGCACCTGACCAGAATGACCAAATGGATGATGAAATGCTCAAAGAAATCAAGGAAGCTAACAAAAGTTACAGCGCAGTAATAATAATGGGTGATTTCAATTACCCCGGTATCGACTGGGTCAGTGTCACGTCAGGACATGCTAGGGAGATAAAGTTCCTAGATGAAATAAATGACTGCTTCTTGGAGCAGCTGGTTCATGAACCGACCAGAGGGGAAGCCATATTAGACCTAGTCCTTAGTGGAACACCAGATCTAGTGCAAGAGATAAGGGTGTTGGGGCCACTTGGCAATAGTGATCATAGCATGATCGCCTTTGATTTAATTAGTGGAGGAGGGAATAGTAAGGAAATCCACAATACTACCTTTTAACTTTCGAAAGGGAGACTATGATAAAATGAGGAAAACAGTTAAGAAAAAACTAAAAGGAGCAGTTGCGAAGGTTAAAGACGTACATCAAGCTTGGGTGTTGTTGAAAAATACTATCTTGGAAGCCCAGACCAGCTGTATTCCACGCTTTAAGAAAAGTGGAAGGAAGTCCAAAAAACTGCCAGCATGGTTTAAAGGTGAGGTCAGAGAGGCTGTTGTTGCCAAAAAAGCATCTTTCAGGAAATGGAAAAAAGAGCCAAACGACGAAACCTGGAAACAGCACAAGCACTGGCAAGTCAAATGCAAGGCATTGATAAGGCAGGCAAAGAGAGAATTTGAGAAGAAGCTTGCTGCGGAAGCAAAAACGCGAAATAAAGACCTTTTCAAGTACATTCGTAGCAAAAAACCTGTGAGAGAGTCAGTTGGTCCATTAGATGATAAAGGGGTTAAAGGAGCACTAAGAGGCGACAAGGCGATAGTGGAAAGACTGAATGAATTCTTTGCTTCGGTCTTTACTGAGGAAGATGTAGGGATGTTACCCATGACTGAAGTGGTATTTAAAGGTGCGGAAGAATTGAAGGAAATATCGATACATCAGGAAGATGTTTTACAACTATTAGATAAACTGAAGAGTAGCAAATCACCTGGGCCGGATGGTATACATCCAAGGGTGTTGAAAGAACTGAAATATGAGATTTCAGAACTGCTATCAGTAATCTGTGAACTATCATTAAAATCATCTCTAATACTTGAAGATTGGAGGATCGCCAATGTAACACCAATTTTTAAAAAGGGTTCCAGAGGTGATCCGGGAAACTACAGGTGAGCCTGACGTCAGTACCGGGAAAAATGGTAGAAACCATCATAAAGAATAAAATTATTCAGCATGTAGATAGTCACAACCTAATGGGAGACAGCCAACATGGCTTTAGACAAGGAAGATCTTGTCTTACTAATCTGTTATGTTTTTTTGGAGGAGTGAATAAACAGGTGGACAAAGGTGAGTCGGTTGATATTGTGTATCTGGACTTTCAGAAAGCCTTTGACAAGGTCCCTCATCAGAGACTTTTGGCAAAACTAAAGAGTCATGGGATAGGAGGCAGTGTACTATTGTGGATCAGGAACTGGTTAAAAGATAGAAAGAAAGTGGAATAACAAGTGAGGTTATCAAATTTGCAGATGACAAAAAACTATTTAAAGTTGTTAAAACCCAAGAGGATTGTGAAAAATTGCAAGAGGATCTTGATAAATTGGAAGACTGGGCATCAAAATGGCAGATGAAATTTAATGTGGACAAGTGCAAGGTTATGCACCTAGGGAAGAACAACCCAAACTTTTGTTACACAATGCAAGGTTCCACATTAGGAACCACCACCCAGGAAAAAGATTTAGGGGTCATTGTGGATACCATGTTAAAACCCTCGGACCAGTGTGCAGCGGCGGCCAAGAGAGCAAATAGAATGCTAGGTATGATAAGGAAAGGAATGGAAAATAAAACAAAAGATATTATAATGCCTCTATATCGTTCCATGGTGAGACCGCACCTTGAATATTGTGTGCAATTCTGGTCGCCGTATCTTAAAAAGGGTATAGCGATTTTAGATAAGGTACAGAGAAGAGCCACCAAAATGGTAAAGGGGATGGAAGGATACTCCTATGAAGAAAGGCTAAAAAGGTTAGGGCTCTTTAACCTGGAAAAGAGACGGCTGAGGGGAGATATGATAGAAGTCTATAAATTAATGAACGGAGTGGAACTGGTAAACGTAGATCGATTGTTTACCTTATCAGAATATAGAAAGACCAGGGGACATGCAATGAAGCTACAGGGTAAACTATTTAAGACTAATAAAAAAATATATTTTTTCACTCAACGTGTAATCAAACTCTGGAATTTGTTACCGGAGGATGTAGTAAAGGCTGTTAGTGTAGCTGGGTTTAAAAAAGGTTTGGACAAGTTCCTGGAGGAAAGGTCCATAAACCATTATTAAGAAGTGACCGAAGATATCAATGCTTGACCCAGTACAAGCATTGTGGATCTTGTGTATCTTGGGGAAACTGCTAGGTACATATGACCTAGATTGGCCACTGTTGGAAACAGAATACTGGGCTTGATGGACCTTGGTCTGACCCAGTATGGCATATCTTATGTTCTTATGTTCTTGAAATAGGAGGGAGGTACCTAGTGAAAATGGAGAAGATAGCCCTTTTGGACTATATGAAGAACCCAGGTATCTGATGTGACGGCTGACCACCTGTGGGCAAAGTGGGCCAGCCGGCCTCCTGTGCTGAGAGAAGCCAGCTGAGGAGAAGAGGCTATGCTGTTTGAGTCAAAAACCCCCACCCTGCTGAGCAGGGGCCGGTGTAGGTGGCTTGGGGGCCTTCTGCCTACAGGGCCCTTGACCCTGCCCCTTGGCCTGCTGACCCTGTTGGGGAGCTGCAGAGGCCTGATAATGAGGGTATGGTTTATAGGCAAACGACTTCCTTGGGTAAAAGGACTCTTTTCCCGAGCCCTTCTTCTTCTGAGAAGGGGCAGAGGTTTTCCTGCAAAGCCTAGTCCTGGTCAGAGTCTCGGTCTCGAGTTCTGCAGCCTTTTCAGCCATGGGCTTGCCAAAGAGGTTTTCACCTCGGCAGGGGACATCGACCAACTTGTCCTGGACCCATGGCTTGAGGACAGATGACTGTAGCCAAGCCTGTCGGCGGGCACCGATGCCGGCCCCGGCTACTCGAGCCGAAGCCTCGAAGTCATCGTAGGCTGCTCGAGAGATAAACTTCGAGCACTCTCAAATACCGGTGGACAAGGCCTGGAACCTCTGCAAAAGTTCCTCGGAGAGACCAGCAGAGAACCCGGCAATCTCCTTTGCCAGGTCTCGGAGGTATATGCCCATGTAGAGCTGGTATGTCTGGACACGGCAAGCAAGCATAGAGCCCTGGAAGCACTTCTTACCGAGGGCATCCAGGTTCTGGGCCTCCCAGCCGGGAGGCACCGAGGAGTGCATCTTCTGACTTTTCAGTCGATGCATGGCCGATTCCACAACCATGGAGTGGTGCGGTAATTGTGCCTTTTGGAACCCAGGGCTCTTGCGGACTCAATAGATGGAATCGACCCACTTGCTTAACACCGGCGTCGAGGCCGGGGTCTCCCACATGCGGAAGAGCAGCCGCTCCCTCATCGGAGGAACCAGAACAGTAAAGGCCTCCTTCGGGGGAGAGTCATACTGGAGGGCCTCGAGCTCCTTGGCTCGAGGCTCCTCCTCGGGATCCGCGGGGAAGGCCAAGGCCTTGGCCATATCCCGCACGAAGTCCGAGAACCGGGTATCCTCCGGTGGGGATCGTCTCTGAGGTTCGGACTCAGGCGAGTCCAATGGGACACACCGAGTCCGATGAGTGTCGGGTGACTCTTCGTCCTCCGTCTCCCAGCCCGACTCCTCGGAGGAGGAATCTAGTGGCTCTGGTCGGGCGGGCACCGATGCCCTCCGCCCCGACACCGAGGGTATCGGTGTCGACGACTTCGTCCCCGAACGGGAGGTCGAGGGAGACCGTGGCCGAGGATCGACTCGAGCCCGCATGGACTGAAGGATTGGCTCGGCCTCCGGGGCCGACTTGGACGTCGAGGTCCCGGTGGTCGGGGCAGATGCACCGGTGAGACCGGCGATCAATGCCCGCTGCTGTTCCATGAAGGCAGCGAAGCTGCTCTCCAAGGCCGTCAACTTGAGTCCGAGCTCAGGAGACTCAGCAGCCCCCGACTCCGGCCCCGACGGCGTCGGGCCCCACGTCTGCTCCCTCGGAGGAGAGTCCACGAGGACAACAGCACTTACGTGTCCAGGAGACTCCATCTCGACACGAGGATGCTTGGCAAGCCTCTCCAACTCCGAAGACCTGGGACGGCTATCGGAGCTATGCGACCTGGCCCTCGAGGAACCAGGAGCGTCCACCGACGCCGCCCTCGCGGGTTTCTTCTTCCTGCAATGTTCCCACAAAGGAGACCCCTGCTCAGAGGAACCCCGACGCTGCTCGGGGCCGGAGTCCCGAGATGTCGAGGCCTCTGACGAGGTCCGGGCCCGGCCGGATGCGGAGTCAGAAAAAATTCGATCCTTCTGGTGCTGCCGACTCCTCAACGCCTTCGAGGACATTTTGCCATACGGACCACAGATCATCGGGTCATGATCGGGTCCGATGCAACGGAGGCAGCAGTCGTGTGTGTCGGTAAGAGACATAAGTTTCTTACACCGATCACACTTCTTAAACCCACTGGTAGCCATTGGGGGAAATAGGGCCCCTGCTAGGTCAAAAGACCGGGCTGCCAGGGAAAAAAGAAAAAAGGCGTGAACGCCAGTCACAAAGGACAAAAACCGAAAAAGAGAGAAAGGACTCAATACCGGCGTATCGGTCCGAGCGGGAAAAGGATCCGGCGTCAAACCGGAGAAAAAAGAGAAAAATAGGGAAAATCAACTTTTTCCTCGGGGAAAAACGAACTACGTCCATCGGGCCCCGCGAAAAAAAGAAGACAGAGCAAGATGGCACCCTTGGGCGGGAAGGGGACCGCGCATGCGCACTGCAATTCCCAAAGGCTTTCTTTGAAAGCTGGGGAAATGCTCCGCACGAGGGCTCCGTCAGTGCCGACGTCACCCATATGTGAGGACTGACTTCCTGCTTGGTCCTGGAGAATACCTTGCTCCTCATTATGCACATATTCAGGCTAACGCTGGTAACAGTTGGACATTGTGGGCCCAGTGAGGTGTAGGCAGCCACAAAACAATGGATAGACATATACACACACACACACTCCTATTGCAGCATTGTGCAAAGATAGGGATGGTTGGCAACCCTGCCCGCCACACTGGTCCTGATCACAGTGCCAGCATTGATAAACTGTGCAGGAGGTAGTAGTAGTGCTCTGGGGATAACTGCAGCTCTGTGCTGGGGCCAACAGCCTAACTCTCCATGCAGCTTTGGATTGTGGAGCCTGTGTGAGTGGGTGTTTGTACCCATATTCGCCGCTGCTTTGGGCTTTGCACATGTTGCTGTTGTATCTGCATTGTAGGGTAAAATATAGGGACATGCTCTGCAGGATCCACAGCTGGGAATTTAACCTGTGACCCTCTGCTTCTGGACACACTGGCTGTGTGTACTGCACCACACTGTTGCCACAGATACACAGCAGTCCTTGGAGCTACCTGTACTTTTCCTCAGCCAGACCTTTTATGTTGCACTGTACACCACGTGCTGGTACAGGGCATGGCCTAGGTCCATTGCAGGCAGGTGCCACTGCCCCCTCCAGCACAGACACGCCCCCTGCCATGCTGACATGACCATATGCTGTCGGTGCTGGTAGTGCGCAGTCCCAGGCCATCGACTGTGTGGGTAGGCGGTTGCCTAAGGAGCAGGGTCTGGGGTGGGGAGGCATACATGGGCATCCTCACATCCCCCCCATCACCGCCTACCAATATTATGTCCCTCTGCTTGGGGGAGGGTTGGCTGGGGGGATGTCAGGTCAGTGCCCTGGCAACTGTTAGCTAGGGTGGACCAGGTAGTTGTAGGTGGATTGTGTTTGGCCTTTGTCAGCTGCTGTCTTGCTGATTTCCGGTTTCTATGTTCCTATGTGCCACCTAGGCGACTGCCTAGTCCACCCTGCACCCCAGCTGCCCCCACTACATGTCCCGCCTGCAGCCCCCTATGCCCCATTTGCATCATCGCTATAGTGGCCGTTCATACTTGGGCACTATGCTGTTGCTGCAAATGGAGCACTACTATCACTTTTCTTGGGCTCCCTGCCTATGTTGTACATTGCTGACGCTGAAATGGTTTCACCCTCCTGCAAATGTGCATCTAACGACAGGTTTTCAGTCCTGGTAATGTTCGGTCCTTCATTTCCCCACGTTAGTGTAAAAGGAGCTACTCCCCGCCCATTGAGCCCTTCTCTCCACCCTCTGTGGGACTTACCGTGGCCGGTTACGTTAACGCGTGTTAGGTTGCATTAACGTAGCCGCTGCTACGTTAACGTGGTTTAGTAAACATACCCCTTAGGGTTTAAATATGTTGACCCAAGCAGTCGTTCCCCTTTCAACTAGTGATAAGAGATAATATATGATAGCTCAGTTCTTCCCTTATCTGACCATCACCTTTTAAGCTTTAATCTTCATCACCTGCTGCCTCAGCCTCGTCCTGTCTCCTCCAACCTATTTAGAAATCTTCATGCTATTGATCCCTTGACTCTCTCTTCCACTATTTCCTTCATCTCTTTCTTCCACTATGTCATCTAAGTCTGTTGACAAGGCAGTAACTTCCTATAATGCTGCACTCTCCTCGGCTCTGGATACTCTCACTCCGCCCATGCCACGTCCTGTGAGACGTTCTGCACCCCAGTCCTGGCTTTCACCCACTACCCGCTATCTACGTTCCTGTGCCCATATTGCTGAGCGTGCTTGGCTCAAATACCGCTCCCCTGCAGACTTTCTACACTTCAAATTCATGCTTGTCTCTTTCCAGTCAGCCATAGCTCTTGCCAAAAAAGACTACTATGTCCATCTAACTAACTCTCTTACCTCTGATCCTCGCCGTCTCTTTACTACTCTCAGCTCTCTTCTCAAAGTGCCTCCGCCTCTGATCCCTCCCTCCCTTTCTGCCCAAACCCTGGCTATTTCCATGACAAAATCCACGCGATCACCCTCCAGTTCCCCATAAAGCCAGCTACTTCCCCTCCTCCCCCTCTTCACTCCCAACTCTCCCCCCCCCCCCACCTCTGCTACCCTCTCTTCCTGTGATCTCTGAAGAGGAAACTGCACACCTTCTTTCTTCCTCCAAACTAACCACCTGCTCCTCTGATCCTATCCCCACCCATCTCCTAAGCCCCATCTCCTCCACTGTTGTCCCTTCCATCTCTCATATTCTCAACCTATCGCTCTCCAGTGCAACAGTCCCTGCAGACTTCAAGCATGCTGTGGTCACACCTCTCCTCAAGAAACCCTCACTTGATCCCACCTGTCCTTCTAATTATCAACCCATCTCTCTCCTTCCCTTCACTTCTAAACTACTTGAACGTGCAATTCACCGCCGCTATCTCGACTTCCTCTCCTCTCTTCTCATGCCCTCCTGGATCCCTTACGGTCTGGCTTTCGTCCTTTACACTCTACTGAAACGGCTCTTGCCAAAGTCTCCAGTGACTTGTTCCTGGCAAAATCCAAGGGCCTTTACTCTGTCCTCATCCTTTTTGACCTCTCTGCTGCTTTTGACACTATTGACCACAACCTTCTCCTCGATACCCTATCCTCGCTTGGTTTTAGGGGCTCTATACCATCCTGGTTCTCCTCCTATCTCTCCCATCGCTCTTTCAGTGTGTGTTCTGGTGGCTCCTCCTCCTCTGCTACCCCGCTCCCAGTTGGTGTACCCCAAGTATCTGTCTTGGGTCTGCTCCTTTTCTCTCTCTACATCCAGTCCCTTGGTGCGCTTATCTCTTCCCATGGCTTTCAGTACCATCTGTATGCTGATGACTCCCAGATCTACCTCTCTACGCCTGAAATCTCTCCAGCAATCCAGACCCACATCTCTGCCTGCCTTTCCAACATTGCTGCCTGGATGTCTCACTGCCGCTTGAAACTGAACATGGCCAAGACTGAACTTCTTATCTTTCCCCCTAAAACCTCCCCTCCTCTTCCTCCTTTCTCAGTCTCTGTGGATAACTCTGTACTCCTTCCTGTTTCCTCAGCTCGCAATCTGGGGGTTGTCTTTGACTCCTCTCTCTCTTTCTCCACACATATCCATCTGATAGCTGACATGCCGTTTCTTTCTCTATAACATCAGCAAAATCTGCCCTCTCCTTTCTGAACACACTACTAAAATGCTTATCCACTCCTTAATCACCTCCCGTCTTGACTACTGAAACCTACTCCTTGCTGGTCTCCCTTTGAATCATCTCTCTCCCCTTCAATCTGTTCAACACTCTGCTGCAAGGCTAATCTTCTGCCAGCCTCGTCATGCCCATATTACTCCTCTTCTCAAGTCACTTCATTGGCTCCCTATCCGTTTCCGCATCCAGTTCAAACTTCTCCTGCTGACCTATAAATGCATTCACTCTGCGGCTCCTACCTTTCTTCTCCTATCTCGCCTTACAACCCTCCTCGGGAACTCCACTCTTCTAGCAAACTGCTTCTATCTGTGCCCTTCTCTTCTACTGCTAAATCCAGACTTCGCTCCTTTCACCTTGCTGCACCTTACGCCTGGAACAAACTACCTGTGTCTGTACGCCAGGCACCTTCTCTAACCCTCTTCAAATCCAGGCTGAAAACCCACCTTTTTGCTGCTGCTTTTGGATCTTGACTCACCTGATCTCCTTTTTCTTTCCTCTTGCTTTATCTCTACCTACACCTTCTGTGTTTGTCTTGACTAGATTGTAAGCTCTGATGAGCAGGGACTGTCTCTTACATGTTTGTGCAGCACTGCGTAAGACTTGTAGCACTATACAAATGCTTAGTAGTAGTAGATAGTTATAGCAATATCCTCTAAAGACAATCTGTGATGTTTAGCGAGCATGTCATGGCCAGAGCCCATGGAACCAGATTGATTGAGTTCCGGGTTTATATGTCACTCCTGCTTCTTTTGCATTTCGTTACATGTTCCTATAGACCATACCTATAGGTTTAATTCATATGAACACAGTGTCTGATAGTTTGTTTTTTCCACTCCCTTCAGTCAACAAGGCATCACTAAAGGGGTCTTTGCAGAAGGACAGTTTGTCACGGTTTGTAATTAAGTAATTTTGTTTCTCACATCCTTTGATTTCATATAGGCATTTTATTTCCTTTGTTTAGAGTATGTATTTATTGGTGTTTATATGCAATTAGGTTTTATGTGTTGAATTATTTATTGTATTATTTATTTATTGATGTTTGTTTACATTTGTTCAGGATATAGCAGTTTTTATGTTTTTTTACGTTTATGTTTATTTTAATGTTTGTTATTAGTTTTTAGTGTACTACTGTGGATCAAGAACTGGTTAAGAGATAGAAAGCAGAGGGTAGGGCTAAATGGACAATTTTCCCAATGGAGAAAGGTGAATAGTGGTGTACCCCAGGGATCTGTGCTGGGTCCTCTGCTTTTTGACATATTCATAAATGACCTGGAAAGTAGAATAACGAGTGAGGTTATTAAATTTGCAGATGACACAAAACTATTTAAAGTTGTTAAAACCCAAGAGGATTGTGGAAAATTGCAAGAGGATCTCGATAAATTAGAAGACTGGGCATCAAAATGGCAGATAAAATTTAATGTGGACAAGTGCAAAGTTATGCACCTAGGGAAGAACAACCCAAACTATGGTTATACAATGCAAGGTTCCACATTAGGAACCACCACCGAGGAAAAAGATTTAGGCATCATTGTGGATAACATGTTAAAACCCTCGGCCCAGTGTGCAGCAGCAGCCAAGAGAGCAAATAGAATGCTAGGTATCATAAGGAAAGGAATGGAAAATAAAACAAAAGATATTATAATGCCTCTATATCGTTCCATGGTGAGACCGCACCTTGAATATTGTGTGCAATTCTGGTCGCCGTATCTTAAAAAGGATATAGAGTTATTAGAAAAGGTTCAGAGAAGAGCCACCAAAATGGTAAAGGGGATGGAAGGATACTCCTATGAAGAAAGGCTAAAAAGGTTAGGGCTCTTTAACCTGGAAAAGAGACGGCTGAGGGGAGATATGATAGAAGTCTATAAAGTAAGTAAGTAAGTAAGTATAAAGTGTGGAATACAGCTGGTCTGGGCTTTCAAGATAGTATTTTTATTTATTTATTTATTTGGTTACACTTATATACCGCTTCTTCCAGCAATCAGTAGCGGTTTACATCGAAAAACATCATACAGTAATCATTTATTTTTAAACAACATCCAAGCTTGATGTAAATCTTTAACCTTTGCAACTGCTCCTTTTAGCTTTTTCTTAACTATTTTCCTCATTTTATCATAGTCTCCCTTTTGAAAGTTAAAAGGTAGTACTGTGGATTTCCTTACCATCCTTCCTTCATTTATTAAATCAAATGTGATCATGCTATGATCACTATTACCAAGTGACCCCAACACCCTTATCTCTTGCACTAGATCTTGTGTTCCACTAAGGACTAGGTCCAAAATGGCTTCCCCTCTGGTCAGTTCATGAACCAGCTGCTCCAAGAAGTCATTTATTTCATCTAGAAACTTTATCTCCCTAGCATGCCCTGTCGTGACACTGACTCAGTTAATACTGGGGTAATTGAAATCACCCATTATAATTACTGTGTTGTAACGTTTGTTAGCTTACCTGATTTCTTTGAGCATTTCATCATCCATTTGTTCATTCTTGCCAGGCGGTCGATAGTACACCCTCATTGCCATCGCCTTCCCCTTCCCCTTTTTACATGGAATTTCAATCCATAGAGAATCTATAGTGAATTTATTTATTTATTGTTATTTTTATACCGCTCCTTCCCAAGATCAGGGGCGGTTTACCAAGGAACGTTTCTTACACCAAACATTGTTTAACATAATTAAGTTGTAACAGCTTTAACTATGTACACGGTAGCATTGTTACTTGAGGGAATCATCTTACAAAACTATGTACAATTGTAGCAATCATCTTACAATACAGAAATCATCTTACAGAACTATGTACAATTACAGCAGTCTGGATTGTTTACAGTTGGTATGGTGAGGGTGTCATTGAGCGGGTGGTGTTTGTGTTGGTTCGTGGAGCAAGCTAGCGTCTTCTTTGTGATCACCAAAATGTTGGGTGAATAGCAAGGTCTTTAGTTATTTTCTAAACATTTTGATGTCTTTGGTTGCACGTAAATATGTTGGGAGGTTATTCCATAACCTATATGCAGTTAGTGAAAATGCTCTGTTATTCGTAACTTGCTTGGTTTTGTGGTAGGTAGGTGGAAATGCTAAGGTGTTCTGGGAGTGTGTACTTGTTGATCTAGTGCTGGTTGATTAGGTTATTAGTGTTGACAGGTATGATGGTGCTATATCGTTGATCACCTTGAATATAAACATTAATGTTTTATATTGGATTCTGCTACTTACTGGTAGCCAGTGAAGGGTGTATAGTAGGGTTGTTATGTGGTCTGATAAGCGGGCTTGGCATACAGTTCTTGCGGTTACATTTTGCGCTGCTTGTAATTGTTTGAGATATTTTTTGGGATACCGTTTAGGAGGCTGTTGCAAAAGTCAAAGTGGGGTGTTATCAGTGCGTGTACTACTGATCTGAAATCGTGGGTGTGTAGGAGGGGTCTGAGTGTTGTAATGTTCTTAGCTTGAAATAGACTGACTTGGTTATTTGCTTTATATGGGCAGATAATGTTAGGGATTGATCCAATATGATGCCTAGATATCTCACTTCTTTTTTAACAGGGAGGGTTGTGTCAAGGAGTTTGAATGTTTGGGGCGGGGTGAAGTTTGGGTTTCTTGATATATAGAGTATTTCGGTTTTTTTAAAGTTTATGGACAGGTTGTTTAAGTCTAGCCAGGTTTGCGCTTCTGAAATGCAGGATTCCAGTATGTGTTGTGTGGTGTTTGAGTCATCTACGGGGAGGTATACCATGATGTCATCTGCATAGACGTGGTACTTTACCTTGAATTTCTTGACGATACTACATATTGGTTGCAGGTATATGTTAAATAATAGTGCGGATAGTGCTGATACTTGGGGGATTCCTTGCTCCTGCCTGAATTTGTTAGAGGTTTTGTTCCCTATCTGGACTTGTTGAGTGCAGTCTGTGATGTATGATTGGAACCACTTGTGTTCTGTACCTGTTATTCCAATTTGTGTGAGTTTTGCAAGGAGGTTGTTGTGGTCGACATTGTCAAAGGCTGCAGTTATGTCTAGGAAAATGAGCATGAATGTTTGTTTAATGTTGTCCATGCTGCGCATAAGGGCATCAAAGAGGACCAGTAATAGTGATTCAACCCCGTGGAGTGGGCAGAATCTGTATTGTTGTTCGTCTAGGGGTGTAACAGTGTCTATAAAGTCTTGCAGTTGATTTTGAATTGTTTTCTCGATTAGTTTTGCTACATATGGTATATTGGCAATGGGTCTGTATGAGGTAGGGTCTTTGCTGTCAAGGTTTTTGTTCTTCAGGATTGGGCGAATCATGGATTGTTTTAGCTCATTTGGCATTATCCCTTGTTGAATGGATTGATTGGTTATCTGGAGTAGGCATGGGGCCAGTTCTGGTTTACTTGCCTTGATCCAGGATACTGGACAGGGGTCTAGTGGGGATGTGGTGGTGTTTATTTTGGTTAAGGTGTTCAAGAGTTGTTTTTTGTCTATTGGATGAAAGGTGTTCGGCGTTGTGGTGTTTTGGGGTGGTGTGTTTGTCTGAGCGGGTTGTTGGGGTTCTTCACTTTTAGTTTGTCCTGAAAGTGGTCTGCTAGGGTTTGTATGTTTATATTGTATCATTTTGGGTTATATTTGTATTGTATCATTTTGGATTGTATTTGTTATCATTTTGGGTTGTATTTGTTAGTGTTTTGACAATCTCAAATAGTTCACGCGGTCGGTTGAGGGAGTTTGTTAGTTTTGTAGTATGGTAGTCTTTTTTAGCTTTGTGGGTGGCTTCTTTGTAGCTTTTCAGGGTTAACATGTAGATCTGTTTGTTTTCTGGGGACTTGTGTCTCCATTTGTGTTCGCATTTTCTTAGCTGTCTTTTCGCGTCAGCTAACTCTTTGGTGAACCATTTTTCTGAGATTTTTTGGCGTGCTTTGGAGAGGTTGTGGGGTGTGCTGGCTGTTTTTTGGATAGTCGTGTTCCAGTTGTCTATGGATAAGTCTAGGTCAGGTTTATTTATTTTTATTTATTTAAACATTTTTCTATACCGCTTTGTCCTTCAATCAGAGCGGTTTACATTGTAACAAACAATTTACATAGAACAGTTGAACAGTAACCAGTGTTATTACAATCTACAAAGAACAGTTGAACAGTAAATAGTATTATATTATAGTCTACAACCTATAGTCCATAGGTTGTAGACTATAATATAATAGCCTATAGGTTGTGTTGAGTGTAGTTTTGGTAGGATTTAATTTAGGAAGTCTTCTTTATTGAAGTGTTTGAATCTTTTTTTCAGATGGTCTGGATTTATTGTAGGTATGGGCATGGGTGTCTGTATCTGAAATGTTATTATATGGTGGTCTGACCAGGGGACTTGTTGTGTGATGGGGGCTGAATGCAGTGTGAGCATGGAGGTAGGGAGGAATACAAGATCTAGGGTATTTCCCTTGGAGTGTGTAGACATGTTTATTATTTGGGAGTAACCCATGTCAGACATTGTGTCAATAAATGATGCTGCCTGTTGGGTGTTGGGATGTTGAAATCCTCCAGTAGTATAAGAGGCTTCTTCATGGGGGCACGACATGCAGATTCAAGTATTCTGTTTAAGTTGTCATGCTTAGGGGATGGTGGTCTGTAGAGCAGGCATATTGAGAAGTTTCTATTTTCGATTTTTAGAAGGTCTATGCCATCTATGTGGGTGCATATGCTTGTGGTGGTTTTGTATTTTTGCTTACTGATTATTACTGATTATTAAGACTTTGCCCCTACGTTGTTTGTTTCTATGGCATGTGTGTAGGTTGTATCCATTTATTTTCAGTTGGTTAGTTAGTACGGTGTCGGTGTCTGATAACCACGTCTCTGTTATGCATAGGAAGTCAGGGAGTTTGTCTTTAACTAGGTCTGTTATAACAGGGATTTTATTCCTGATGGATCTGGCGTTGAGTAGTATGAATTTAGTCGGGAGGTGTTTGTTGGCAGGTTGGGTAACTTGTGCGGAGGTTGTTGGGTTGATGTGGATGAGTCTCCTGTATGGTCTGTGTTTAATAGTTATGTGTGGGTTTTTATGATATTGATAGGGCAGGTGTCTTAGGCGTGTAGCTATGATGGGAATGGAAGTTGGAGGATTTGTGTTAGGATGGTGTGTGTATGCATTTGCGAGTTTGTGGGTCAGTAGGGACAGTAATAGGATGATGGAGATTGTGAGTTTGTATTCCATTGTGTTTGTGGTGATGCTGGGCCATGTTTAAGTATATTAGGGGTATGTTCTAGTAAGTCCAGGCAAGGTGTTTCTAGGGGGACAAAGTGGTAGGTAATATTGTTTTTTACAGGTTATGGTATTTGTTGTATAACTGACATTACATTGCATATAGAATGTTTATAAACAGGACATACAGCGGCATTTGGTAAGACATCAGCATACAATCAATACTGCTTTAGTGCGGGTTCTGTGAACAGTTAGAGTAATACAGACATTTATACTAGTACATCTGTGAGAGTCAACTTACATGGTCTGTGTCCCTGAGTCAGTGGGAGGAGGAGTGAGGCATTGTTCCACTTGGGTGTTGGCACATCAGTACGCGTTCTGTGCTGGTTCTGGTGCCTTTTGGTTGGAGGATCAAGAGTAGTGTGGTGGGAGCTCTCTTTAAATTTTCTGCTGACGCCGGAAGGACTTTGAAGGTCGCTTTCGTCTCTGTGTTTTTGTAGGTGGGGTGGGAATGTCCTCGTCGGGGGTCTCCGCCAAAGGGCCCTCTGGTGAGGCCCTCAGGTGCGGGCGCGCTGGATGGCGCTCCTTTTGTGTGCAGGAGGCTGCCATGATTGGGCAGGAGCAGGCAGGAAGGCCGGTTCGTTCCGGTGCCAGCTAGCTCTATCCCGATCGGGGGAGCTGGAGGGTGGAGGTGTCTGCTGAGTTCAGCGCCCGATGGTGCTCCTTTTGTGTGCAGGAGGCTGCCCCGATTGAGCAGGAGCAAGCAGGAAGGAAGGCCGGTTTGTTCTGGTGCCGGCTAGCTCTATCCCGATCGAGGGAGCTGTGGCTGGAGCCAGAGGGTGGAGGTGTTTCCTACAAAACTTTAATCCTCTGTGACTCAATGCCTTCTCTAACATACAGTAGAGCTTCTCTGCTCAAGTCACTTCATTGACTTCTATCTGTGCCCTTCTCTTCTATTGCTAACTCCAGACTCCGCTCCTTTCATCTTGCTGCGCCTTACGCCTGGAACAAACTACCTGTGTCTGTATGCCAGGCACCTTCTCTGACCCTTTTCAAATCCAGGCTGAAAACTCACTTCTTCGCTGCTGCTTTTGGATCTTGACTCACCTGATCTCCTTGTTTCTTTACCTTTCCCCCTTGTTTTATCCCTCTCTATACCTTCTGTGTTGTCTATCTTGACTAGATTGTAAGCTCTGATGAGCAGGGACTGTCTCTTACATGTCTGTGCAGCGCTGTGTACAGCTTTTAGTGATATACAAATGCTCAGTAGTAGTAGTAGTAATAGTAGTAGCAGAACGCAACCCCTCCGCCAATTTCATCTTCTCTATCATTATGATATAGTTTGTACCCAGGTATCACAGTGTCCCACTGGCTGTCCTCCTTCCACCATGTCTCTTAGATACTAATCATATCCGATCTCTCATTTAGTGACATAGTAACATAGTAAGTGACGGCAGATAAAGACCAGCATGGTCCATCTAGTCTGCCCAGCAAGATGGCAAGAGTAGGTGCACCTGTCGCTCTGTGCAGGCCACCCCTCCCTATGTTTTTGTTTCTGTTTAGGGGTGAACCCACCACTCCATGTAGGACACCCTTATTTGTTCAGATGCTAGATAGTTCAGAAGTTAGATGGTACTGTTTGTTTTGCTTTTATCCTGTTGCTGTAAAGGGATCCACTGTGTTTGTCCCATGCTGTTTTGAATTCCATCACCGTGTTTGCCCTCACCACTTCCATCGGGAGGGCATTCCAAGCATCCACCACCCTTTCAGTGAAGAAATATTTCCTGACATTGCCTTTCAATTTACCACCTTGCAGCTTCATGTTATGCCCTCTAGTTTTACAGCTTCTCCGTCTTTGGAAGAGGTTTGTTTGTTCATCATTTCTCTTTAAGTATTTAAAGGTCTGAATCATATCTCCCCTGTCCCTCCTCTCCTCCAAAGTGTACATATTTAGGTCTTCAAGTCTCTTCTCATAAGGCGTCTGACGCAGGCTCCAAATCATTTTGGTCGCCTTTCTCTGAACAGTTTCCAGTCTTTTTACATCTTTTGCAAGATATGGCCTCCAAAACTGAACACAGTGCTATATATTCTAACTCTCCCATCTTATTTTTTAGACTTCTAGCATTTGTATACAAGCATTTTAGAGGCTGTATTTTATTCATATTCATATCGGTAGGTAGGGGTAATTTGGAATCTTTAAGCTCTGTCTGCTCTGTAACCAAGGGTATTTGGGCTACTTTTATCTTTACTGGAACCTCTCTGCTGATATGCTATAACTTCAATCTTTTGCTAGTATCCTTCAAGGATACACTGTTCCGAACTATGCACTCTTGAGTGACTGTCGGCTTTCCCCTATTAGTTAGTTTAAAAGCTGCTGTCTCTCCTTTTTGACGGTTAATGCCAGCAGCCTGGTTCCGTTCCGGTTAAGGTGAAGCCCATCCCTTCGGAAGAGCCCCTCCTTTCCCCAGAATGTTTCCCAGTTCCTAACAAATCCAAAACCCTCATCCTTGCACCATCGTCTCATCCACGCATTGAGACTCCGGAGCTCTGCCTGTCTTTTGGGTCCTGCGCATGGAACGGGAAGCATTTCAGAGAATACTACCATGGAAGTTTTGGATTTCAATTTCCTACCTAAAAGCCTAAATTTAGCCTCCAGAAACTCCCTACCACACTTTCCTATGTCATTGGTACTGACATGTACCAAGGCAGCACACTCCCTCCCCCCCCAGAACTATCTAAGACCTTGCCTAGCGATCCTCACGTCCACCAGCCATCTAGCTATCTACATGCCTAATGATTGAATCACCAACTGTAACAGCTATCCTAACTTTTCCCTCGTGGGCACATGGCCCTGGAGAAACCTCCTCCATGCGAGAGGGTTTTACATCACCTGGAGGACAGGTCCTAGCTACAGGATCACTCCCTGCAACACCAGAGTGATGCTCTCCTATCATGTGACCTCTCTCCGCCATGGCAACAGGGTTGCTGCCAGACTGGAGATGGGACTTCAGGACTATATCCCTGTAGGTCTTGTCTATGTACCTCTCTGTCTTCCTTATCTCCTCCAAGTCTGCTACTCTAGCCTCCAGAGATCAGACTCGTTCCCTGAGTGCAAAGAGCTCCTTGCACCTCGTTCACACATAAGACCCCTCACCAACTGGGAGAAAATCATACATGTGATACTCGATGCAAAAGACTGGAAAACCTCCTATCTCACTGCTGGACTGCTGTCATCATTTTAGTTTTAAGGTTGTGTTTAGGTATTTAAGTTCTTTACTTACTAAGGGTTGCTTGGGACATTTATACTAATAAAACTATACCTAATATGTTTAATGTACTTTGTTCACCTGAAGCTTAATTAATCTCAGGTCCTTAATGTACGAGGTATGACAAAAAAACCCCGAGACTCTAGCAGCCATGCCCATGACTCAATGCCAATTGGCTAACCGCTTATGTCACTGTGTTGTGCAACATCTCGCCATTATTCTGCTATAATATTTTTCATGTCTCTCACTCTGCTTTTCTTTTTCAGGTTTTCTTGTAGACCACTGCTCCATCGCTTTGTCACGCAACTGGAGGTGGCAGAAATATGAAGCAAAGAATCAATTTGAAATTTATGATTAAGTTGGAGAAAGGTCTAACTGAGTGTCTCCAACATCTCCAAAAGGCTTATGGAGAAGATGCAAAGCCAAGGCTGCGAGTCTTTGAGTGGCACAAATGCTTCAAGACTGGTTGCAAGTTGGTGGAGGATGACCCCAAGTCAGGACGGCCTTCCACAACAAAGACGGCTGAGAACATTGACAGAGTGAACCAACTGGTGTGGAGTGATCGCAGACCGATGGTGTGGATGATAGCTGAGGAGTTCAGCCTGAACAGGGAGCCAGTGCGGACCATCTCGGTGCAGGAGCTGGGGATGCGGAAGGTGTGTACCAAGATGGTGCCCAGGCTTTTATCAGATGACCAGAAGGAGCACTGGGTCAATGTTTGTCAAGACTTCCTAGAGAACATCGGAGAAGATCCAGAGTTCGTTGACCGAGTCATCACAGGAGAAGAGACTGAAAGCAAGAGACAAAGCCTGCAGTGAAAGACTCGACTGTCACCCAGACCCAAGAAGGCGCACATGTCCAAATCAAGGATCAAGGTCATAGTGATCGCATTCTTTGACCAGAAGGGAGTGGTCCATCATGAGTTTGTGCCTGAGGGTCAGACAGTCAACCAACACTTCTACCAGCAGGTCCTCAATCGCCTCCATGACTGGGTTCGGCACAGCAGGTGGGCTCTGTGGAGAGACAAGTTGTGGCTGCTCCACCACGACAACGCACCCGCACACACCGTGCTCAGTGTGAGGCAGTTCTTGGCCAACAAACAGATCACAGCTCTCGACCACCCTACTTATTCCCCAGATCTCGCACCGTGCGACTTCTGGCTCTTCCCCAGGCTGGAGACTGTGCTCAAAGGAACTCATTTTGCCTCTGTAGAAGAGATCAAGGCCACTGTGATCAGGGACCTGAGGGACCTAAAGGAGGAGAACTTTACTGAGTGCTTCCATATGTGGCAGAAGCAAATGCAGAAGTGCATTAACTCTGGGGGGCATTACTTTGAAGGGGACAATGCATAATTTCTCTGTAGATTTTGTAATAAAACATTTATGGGACAGTCTCGTTTCTTTTTTGTCACACCTAGTATGCCTGATGAGGATAAACAGCTGCACCTGAGAGTGAATATGGCACCTCCTTTCCTTTAAGAGATTTAAACACCTATAAAGCTACGATTATCCCAGGGGTAGGTGGGTGTCAGGGAGGTGGAGGGAGGGAAAGAAGACTTATTAAAAACTGGCTGCTACACAGTGCCCTCCAGGTAGACCGATAGTGTCAGGCAGAGACTCAGTTTTGGAAGCTTTCTCCACTTTCACAGATTTGTTTTTGAATTGTGCAGCTGAAATGTTAGATCACATCTAAGGACTCCACCAATCTGCAGGACATAGCTCAAGTACCAGATGATTATTGGTTAGTTATGTTGGTGGTAGTGTTTTTGTAGATTTTTTTTAATATTTAATCTTTATTGGAGTTTATTTATTTATTTAACTGTATTTATATCCCGCTTTTCACCGGGTCAAAGCGGTGTAACACATAACGGGGGGAGGGGGGGGGAATCAATGGTTATAGGGTGGGGCCATCACCATAAGAACATAAGATCATAAGATATGCCATACTGGGTCAGACCAAGGTCCATCAAGCCCAGTATTCTGTTTCCAACAGTGGCCAATCTAGGTCATATGTACCTAGCAGTTTCCCCAAGAGACACAAGTTCCACAATGCTTGTACTGGGTCAAGCATTGATATCTTCGGTCACTTCTTAATAATGGTTTATGGACCTTTCCTCCAGGAACTTGTCCAAACCTTTTTTAAAACCCAGCTACACTAACAGCCTTTACTACATCCTCCGGTAACAAATTCCAGAGTTTGATTACACGTTGAGTGAAAAAATATTTTCTTTTATTAGTCTTAAATAGTTTACCCTGTAGCTTCATTGCATGTCCCCTAGTCTTTCTATATTCTGATAAGGTAAACAATCGATCTACGTTTACCCATTCCACTCCGTTCATTAATTTATAGACTTCTATCATATCTCCTCTCAGCCGTCTCTTTTCCAGGTTAAAGAGCCCTAACCTTTTTAGCCTTTCTTCATAGGAGTATCCTTCCATCCCCTTTACCATTTTGGTGGCTCTTCTCTGTACCTTTTCTAAAATCGCTATATCCTTTTTAAGATACGGCGACCAGAATTGCACACAATATTCAAGGTGCGGTCTCACCATGGAACGATATAGAGGCATTATAATATCTTTTGTTTTATTTTCCATTCCTTTCCTTATCATACCTAGCATTCTATTTGCTCTCTTGGCCGCCGCTGCACACTGGGCCGAGGGTTTTAACATGGTATCCACAATGACGCCTAAATCTATTCCTGGGTGGTGGTTCCTAATGTGGAACCTTGCATCGTGTAACCATAGTTTGGGTTGTTCTTCCCTAGGTGCATCACCTTGCACTTGTCCACATTAAATTTCATCTGCCATTTTGATGCCCAGTCTTCCAATTTATCAAGATCCTCTTGCAATTTTTCACAATCCTCTTGGGTTTTAACAACTTTAAATAGTTTTGTGTCATCTGCAAATTTGATAACCTCACTCGTTATTCCACTTTCCAGGTCATTTATGAATATGTCAAAAAGCAGCGGACCCAGCACAGATCCCTGGGGTACACCACTATTCACCTTTCTCCATTGGGAAAATCGGCCATTTAGCCCTACCCTCTGCTTTCTATCTTTTAACCAGTTCCTGATCCACAATAGTACATTGCCTCCTATCCCATGACTCTTTAGTTTTGCCATAAGTCTCTGATGAGGGACCTTGTCAAAGGCTTTCTGAAAGTCCAGATACACAATATCAACCAACTCACCTTTGTCCACCTGTTTATTCACTCCTTCAAAAAAACATAACAGATTAGTAAGACAAGATCTTCCTTGTCTAAAGCCATGTTGGCTGTCTCCCATTAGGTTGTGACTATCTACATGCTGAGTAATTTTATTCTTTATGATGGTTTCTACCATTTTTCCCGGTACTGACGTCAGGCTCACCGGTCTGTAGTTTCCCAGATCACCCCTGGAACCCTTTTTAAAAATTGGTGTTACATTGGCGATCCTCCAATCTTCAGGTATTAGAGATGATTTTAATGAAAGTTCACAGATTACTGATAGCAGTTCTGCAATCTCATATTTCAGTTCTTTCAACACCCTTGGATGTATACCATCCGGCCCAGGTGATTTGCTACTCTTCAGTTTATCTAATAGTTGTAAGACATCTTCCCGATGTATCGATATTTCCTCCAATTCTTCTGCACCTTTAAATACCACTTCAGTCATGGGTAACATCCCTACATCTTCCTCAGTAAAGACCGAAGCAAAGAATTCATTCAGTCTCTCCGCTATCGCCTTGTCGCCTCTTAGTGTTCCTTTAACCCCTTTATCATCTAATGGACCAACTGATTCTCTCACAGGTTTTAATGATTTGGGATGGACATAGACATGTACAATCCTACAGTTTCTAATCATGGGTTCTTGAAGAGGGGGTGGTGTTTCTGTTCAGAGATGTTCACGGAATAGGACCGTTTTCAGCTGTTTTTTGAATGATATGAGATCACCGTTGTTTCTGATGTGGTTCGGCAGAGAGTTCCAGAGGGATGGAGCATAAAGTTCGAAGGCTCTGTTGCAGGTCCATTGTGTGGACTTGGTTCTTTTGTGGGAGACGGTGATGGAGTTATTGGAGGATTGTCTGGTTGTTCTGCCGTGGATCGGGCGAGGCAGTAAGGTGTGAAGCGGGGTGTTCTGTGTTTGGTGGATGGTTTTGTGGGTGAGTAGGATGGCTTTGTACTTGATTGTTGCTTCGATGGGAAGAATGTGTAGGTCTCTTAGGATTGGAGTGATGTGGTCCCGTTTTTTCGCATTCTGAATAATCCTTGCCGTAGTATTTAAGGCAATTCGGAGGGGGTTGGTTTGTGTGGCGGGTAGTCCATGGTAGATTATGTTACAGAAGTCCAGATGTGGGAGTGTCACAGCCTGCATTACTGTCCTGAAGTCCTGAGGTTCGAGGAGGGGTCGGAGACGTTGTACAGTTTTAGCTTTGTGGAATATAGTTCCGGTGGTCTTGTTGATTTGATGCTTAAGGGTTAGAGCTTGGTCAATGATAATGCCTAGATATCTTATTTGTGGCTGTACTTGAATTTGCGTGGTTCCCATGCTGAGGTGGGTAGGTGGCTTGAAGTCTGGGTCTTTTGTTACTATAAGAGCTTCGGTTTTTTTAATGTTAATGGATAGGTTGTTCTCTTGTAGCCAGTTGGAGACGTTAGTGAAGCAGGCTGATAGCTGGTCATTTGCTGGGTTTGTGGTTGTAATTGGTGCGTAGAGCATTATGTCATCTGCGTATATGTGGAAGTTGATGTTGTGGGTGCGTATGACTGAGCAGAGTGGACGGAGGTAGATATTGAAGAGCATGGCTGATAATGTGGATCCTTGAGGTACTCCTTGATGTTGCCGGTAGGGTGGCGAGGTTGAGGTGCTGGTGCGGATCAGTTGCTGTTGGTTGGTTAGATAGGACCTGTACCATTGGAGTACAGTATCTTTGATTCTAATTGTTTGGAGTCTGTGTATGAGGATGTCGTGGGAGATGGTGTCAAAGGCCGCTGATATATCTAGGAAGATCAGGATGTATCCGGAGTGTTTCTCTTGGGTTCCTATGATGAGGGTGTTCATCAGTGTGGTCATGAGGGTCTCGACTCCATGTAGTGGTCGGAAGCCGTGTTGCTGCAGGTCTAGTATATTGTTGATGTCCAGATGTTCTTGGAGTTGACGTTGGACTACCTTCTCTATTATCTTGGCAGTGAGGGGGAGGCTCGCTACTGGTCTGTAGGAGGTGGGGTCTAGGGGGTCTAGGTTGTGCTTTTTCAGGGTTGGTCGAATTATTGTGGTCTTGATGGCATCTGGCATGTGTCCTTGGGTAAAGGATTCATTTATGATGTGGGTTAACGGTGTACTCAGGGCTTCTTTGGTTTTCTTTATCCAATCAGTAGGGCAGGGGTCCAGCAGGGAGGTGGTGGTGTTCAGGCAGGAGATGGTGGAAGATATTTCTTCTTTTGAGGTTGTGTTGAACGTATTCCAGTCTTTGTTTATGATGGTGCATGGATTCATCTTGGTTGTTTCAGCATAGTGGTTTGAGCTTTGCGGTTGTTGAAGTTGTTTGTATTGTCAGGCTAGGAGATCAGGGGGGATATCTGGCAGCTGGTCAGATTTACTAGGTGCTTTTGTCAGTTTTTTGACAATTTGGAAAAGTTCTCGAGGTTTGTTTATGGCTGTCGTGATGATTTTGGTGTGGTAGTTTTTCTTCACGTTGTCGGTTTCTGAGTGGTATGTAGAGAGTTCGTAGAGGTATTTTGTTTTGTCTTTTTCGTTTTTGGTTTTCCTCCATTTCCTTTCTGCTCGTCTAAGATTGGTCTTTAGTTTTTGGAGGGCGGGGGTGAACCATTGGGCTTTTGAGGAGATGGGTCTGGCATTGGTTTTGTTTATAGTTGCGCTGGATGCTGAGGAGATTGTGGTGTTCCAGTTGTGGATCAGGTCATCAAGGTTGCTGGAGTTTGTGAGTAGTTTAGGCAGGGTTTGGGTTAGGAAGTCTTCTTTGTTGAATGCTTTGAATCTCCTTGTGTGTTGTCCGTTTCCTCTGTTATTTTTTGGTTGGTAGGTGTGGGCTATGTTGATGATGTAGTGGTCCAACCATGGCACTGGTGAGATTGACGGACTTCTGTATGCGGAGGCGGTTTGGGAGTTTAGAAATATGAGGTCCAGTGTGTTTCCTTTTTCATGTGTTGGTTCCTTTATAATCTGTGTCAGGTCCATTGCTGTCATGGCGTTGATGAAGGTTTCTGCTTGTTTGTCTTGGAGTGATGGGAGATTGAAGTCTCCTAGGATAATTTGTTCTTTTGAAGGGTCGGTGCTTTCGGAGATGAGGTGTAGTATCCTTGGTAGGTCGGTGGTTGCGGTGGGTGTGTGGTAGACCAGGCATATTATGAGGTGTTTGTTGGTGAGGGTGAGGATGTCTGCTTCATTGGAGGTTTCTGAGGTGTGAATCCGTAGGTGGAGGTTGTCCTTTGCAATGATGGCTACGCCTCCGCCTTTGGCGTGTGTTCGGGAGCAGTGTTGAAGGCTGTATCCATTCGGTGTTAGTTGGTTCATTATTACTGTGTCGGTGTCTGTTAGCCAGGTTTCTGTTATACACAGGATGTCGATCTTCTTGGTTGTGATCAGGTCTTGGAGCATGTGGTATTTGTTCCTAACTGAGCGTGTGTTTATGAGTGAGATGGAGAGGTGGTGGTGGTTTTTGGGGTTGGTGGTATGTGCTGGGATGTGTTGTGTGTGTGAATGGTCGTGTGTAGTGTTGTGGATGTTTGTGGGTTGAGTTGTTGTGATGCCTGGGCAGAGAGGGTTAATGAGTGTGGCTGGGTGGGGGTAGAGTGTCAGGATGGGAGTTAGAAGCTAGATGGGGGTTAAGAAGGGTGGCATGGTGTGCAAGAATACCTGGGCTCTTGGAGTGGTGGGGTTTGTTCTCTGCGGTGCTGCTGATGTCGACGTTCTTCCAGTTCAGTGGTGGTTGTTATATTCTGCTGCTTGCTGCGGTTGTTTCTTTGAGTTTGTTCTTTCGTCTCTTGATTGCTGTGCACCTCAGTGCCGCGCCTAAGGGCCACGCCAAAGGGCCCTCTGGTGAGGCCCTCAGGCGTGGGCGCGCCCACAAGGGACGCCGCTTTTATGGAGGCGGGTAGCTGCTTTATATATAAGAACACTCAAGCATTCACATGAATGAACCAAGAAATATGGAAACTTCATATTATACAACTGCACAAATAAGCATAAGAAAAAACATCCTATACCAAACATTAGTCCACATAAAGAATCATAGGAAAAAAAAGGGGGAGGCAACAGGAAATTATATACAAAGGGCCTCAAATTACAATCCCATCCCAAACGTAAAGAGACCCTTACTAAAGAAATATTAAATAAGGCAGGATAAGACTTATGCATCAGCCATATGGGAACTCACGTCAACCTTGATCTCATCCCTGCTTGGGCTCAAAAAACAGGAAATTCTTTCCTTGATAGGAAATATAACAACAAGATGGAAATTTTAACACAAAAGTAGCACCCATGGAGATGGTCCTGGCACGATAAGCCGGGAATTCCTTCCTCCTTAACTGGGCTGCTTGAGACAAGTCAGGAAATATACAAACTTGTGAGCCTAGAAACTTCTCATTAATGTTCTTGAAAAAAGACCGAAGAATCAAAACCTTATTGGACTCCAGTGCTAGAGTCACAAGCATAGTAGTTCTCTCACATCCAAAGAGCTTTCCAGGAAACCAGTCAGGTCCCTATCTCCACACATTAAAGTGGGGGGGGGGGGGGGGGGGACGGTGTCGCCTAATGGTTAGGATATGGCACCCCAGGCCTGAGGGCTGGGGGCTCAAATCCCACCTGGGGACAGCAATCTCAGGCTGGAGGGACTGGGGGTCTCCAGTCCCATAGGCATTCCTCATGGCCCTGGGCAAGCCACCCAACCCTCCATTGCCTCAGGTACACATAGATTGTGAGCCCTTTGGGGACAAGGAAATATATCCAGTACCTGTTCGTAGTAATTACACAATGTAAAACCACCTTGAAGGATAAGGCAGCATAGAAAACTGGTTTAATTAATTTATTTAGACAAATTTGTATGCCACCTTATCCTTCAATCAAGGTGGTCACATCACAACACAAGTGGGGGGTTACATTTAACATTAAGGTATGTGTAAACATTTAGACAGTACAGTTATGTAACAGTATTTAGACAGTACAGTTTAGGTAACATTTAACATAAAGGTATTTACTAACATGGTGTGATAAATTTGTGCATGTGGATGGGATGGGTGTGTATTTGGTTGGCGGTGGTAGTAGAGTTGCTGTTTGGGTAGGGGATGTTGCTTGAATGCTAATAGGTTTCTATAAATAACAATGTTTTGAGGTCTTTGCGGAAGTCTGTGAGGTCATCTAAAGCTCTCAGGCTCATTGGTAGGGAGTTCCATAGTGTGGATGCTAGTAGTGATGGTGCTCTCTTTGAAGTTGCTTGTTTGGTTTTGTGATAGCCTGCAGGAGTGCCGATCATGTTGTTGTTATTGGTTCTTCTTGGTCTATTGCTGATGTCTCTTGTTATAACATTTTGGAGTGCGTCCGCTGAGAGATGGTGAATGGCTTTGAAGATTATCATGATTGTTTTGTATTTAGCTCTTGCCAGCATTGGGAGCCAGTGTACTTGTTGTACGACGGGAGTGATATGCTCGGTCCTTGGGGTGTCTGTGATGATGCGTGCTGTGGTGTTTTGTACCATCTGTAGTGGGTGGAGTGTCTGCTGAGGAAGGCCTTGATATAGTGAGTTTCCATAATCAAGCAGTGGTGTGATGAGTGCTTGACACACTGTGCGGAAGTGGTCTTGACGGAGCATTGGTTTGATTTGTCTGACTGTTTTCAATCGATGATATGCCTTGTTTGCAGTTTTGGTGATGTGGGATTTTAGGTTCAGAGCTCTGTCTAGTGTTATGCCCAGATACTTAACTTCTTCTTTGACTACTATGTGTTTGTCTAGGATGCTGACGGTTTAATTAATTAAAGCCTCCAAGCCATTTCTCCAGGCTCCCAAGATATTATTTATTTATTTTTATTTTTATTTATTTAGTATACATTTGTATACCGCTACTTCCAGCGATCAGCAGCGGTTTTTGATTACAGATTGGAAATTGTCAAATCATGATAGATAGATATTGAGCCCTGGTCAGAGGAGGCAGGTGCTCCAGTGGAATCTTGAGCACCTCACCAAAATACTTCCACACCATTTCCAGGGGGAACATGAGAGGGGACCTAGGAAAGTTCAGTAGACAAAGATTGTTCCTTCATGCTTGATTTTCTAAATGCTCAGTCTTTCGCGTCAATACTGATCTTTCCTTCATCAGGACTACATGTTTCTCATGAAGGCGACTCAAATCTTTTTCACCTGTGATAAGGTACCAGCCTGTAACTCCTGGCCCCTGGAAGCCTCTGATAATGCCAATTTCATAATAGACAATTCAGAACTAACAGTTCCCACAACAGTTGATAGAGTAGTGGTCAAGGCAGAAACGGCATCCCACAGCGCGTCCAACATTATTACTGCGGGTTTAACCAAACCCCGATTAACAGGAAGCAACCCACCTCCAGGCTCCAACAGCCGCGGATCCACCACAGAGAGAGGCGATTCTGCTGCACCACTTCCCTCCAGCTGCCTCTGTCCTCCGGAGCTCAACACTTCCAGCAGTTGTCCCTCACCACCAGGCTCCGGGGTGTTCACCAGCAAGCCAGGCAATGAGAAAGGGAAAACACCGTCAGCAGATGATATGTTTCCTGGCTGTATCGGGGGCATCCGCTGATCCAGTGAAAGACTCACCCCTGATGCACCCAGCACAGACAACAACTCTTCATGCTGTGCCGGCGAAGATGCCGCTCTGGACCCAACAGCTGCAAACCCGCATAGGTCCAGGGTCTTCTGGCCAGTAACAGAAGGCAGCGAGAAACCTCCAGGTAAACCCGCTTGCTTCCTTTTTCTCCGCCCCATCTCAATCGAAGGCAGAGTTTGCCACCAGACAAAAAAAACGCCGAGCCTTAATGCGGGGTGGCCGCCAACAATCCACTTCCTGCTGCCATCTTGCCTCCCCGGAAGAGCTGAAAAAGGCCAGGCTTTTCTCGTGTTTTTGTAGATTAACACTGATCATGCAGAAGCCATTTGGGTAGCTGAACAGGTGGATTTGAAATACTTCCAAGGATTCCTAAAATATTTATTATATCTTTTGTTGGACTTGGTTTTAATACGTACTTATTTCTGGTATGACAACTTTTACTTATAAGTTCAGGATAGCCATGGGTGCCATAGTGGCCCCTTCCATAACTATAATATATATGACTTGAATATCAGTCATATTGGTTTTCACAGTTCCTTATCTGGAAGCGTTTCCTCAATGACATGGAAAGAAGGACGTGTTGCATCAGTTTATAGAATGGATTAATCAATGTAAGGCCAATGTATACTTTGAGTTGGCTGCTCATCCTTGATATTAAACTCATTAAATCTAAGGGTAAATTTATTAGGAAACTGGTGGAAAGAAATAGACTGTTACACTTCCATAGCCATCATCCTGAAAGATTGATGATAGGGCTTCCAATCAGCAATTTCTTTGCTGACAAAGGATTTGTTCATCTGTGGAAGACTTCAAATTGAAGGCTAGGGTGCTTCAATGTAGATTTTTACAAACGGAATATCCTCCTGATGTTATCTTATGAGCATACAAACATGCATTAAGCACACACAGAAGGGAGCTATTGCAGCCCCAAGGTAGAACACATGATAAGAATTTAATATGTGTCATATCGTTTCCAAAAAGACCAAATGAGTTTCTAGAATTGTTTATTAACGCTGGCACATTTTGCAGATTTGTGAAGCAATTTCAAAGATCTAAATCATCTTTTCATCCACAGCAACCTCAGGCGGTTCCTCTGTGCCAGTCTTGATGTTGCAAGTACAAAGTTTGCCCATAAACAATAATAGGCGACACGGATCAATAACAGCATGGGCAGTCAATATCAAGCCCTAATCATTTGGTCTGTAATTCAGCATATGTGATTTATTACATTATATGTCCATGCAATTGAAATATATTGGTTGTACCAGAAGATCATTTAAAGCCAGACTCAGAAAGCATTGCTTTAGATTTGTGACATGGGATGTGTCATCACCAATAGTTCAACATTGCACTGATCCTAATGATGCATTTGATCAATTACAATGGTGGGTGATCGAGTACAGACTGCCCCACCAGAGAGGAGAAAACTACGACAGATGGCTCAATATCAGTGAACAGTGATGGATTTTTACATTGAACACGGTACATCTGAATGGTTTGAATACTGATGTAGAATGGATAAGATTTGTTTAATAGCTACTCCTTTTTGACATAATGTGTAGTGAAAAGTAGTGTAGGAGTAGTCTAGTGGTTAGAGCACTAGCTTGGTAACCAAGCGACCAGGGTTTGATTCCCACTAGCACTTCTTGTGGCCTTGGGCAAGCCACTTAACCCTCCACTACCAATCTACTTCTTTACAACTTTCAACTCTCTCCTCAAGGTGCCTCCTCCTCTGCCGCCTCCTTCCCTTTCTGCCCAAACCTTGGCCTACTATTTCCATGACAAAGTCCACAAGATTACACTCCAGTTTCCCATGAAATAAGCTCCATCCCTCCTACCCATGTTCACTTTCAACTCTTCCCCTCAACCACTGCCACCCTTTCTTCCATTTCTAAGATCTTGACAAGGAAACCACACTTCTTTCTTCCTCCAAATTCACTACCTGCTCCTTTGATCCTATTCCCATCCATCTCCTAAACTCCTTCTCTTCCACTGTCATCCCTTCCATCTTTCATATTCTCAACCTATTGATCTCCACTGCTATTGTTCCTGCAGCCTTCAAGCATGCTGTGGTCACACCTCTCCTCAAGAAACTTTCACTGAACTCTACCTGTCCTTCTAATTATTGACCCATCTCCCTCCTCTCCTTCATTTCTAAACTACTTGAATGTGCACTTCACCACCATTGCCTTGAGTTTCTCTCCTTTCATGCTCTTCTGGATCCACTGCAAACTGGTTTTCATCCGTTACATTCTAAAGAAACAGCTCTTACCAAAGTCTTCAGCAACCTGTTCCTGACAAAATCCAGGGGCTTTTACTCAGCCCTCATCCTACTTGACCTTTCTGCTACTTTTGACACTGTTGTCCACTACTTTCTCCTTGACCCCTTGTCTTCGCTTTGTTTTGAGGGCTCTGTGCTATCTTGGTTCTCTTCTTATCTCTCCCATTGCACTTTGAATGTTTGCTCTGTTAGATCCTCCTCTACTGCTATCCCGCTGTCAGTCGGAGTACTCCAAGGGTCTGTCTTGGGCCCACTCCTTTTCTCTCTATAAACCTAGTCCCCTGGTGCACTCATCTCCTCCCATGGTTTTCAGTATCATTTTTATGCTGATGACACTCAAATCTACCTCTCTACACCAGAAATCTCTTTGACTATCCAGTCTTGGATCTCTGCCTGCCTATCTGATGTTGCTGCCTGGATGTCTCACCGCCATTTGAAACTGAATATGGCCAAAAATGAGCTTCTTATTTTTCCCCCTAAACCCACCTAATCCTTTCCTCCTTTCTCTCTGTCTGTGGATAACACTTTACTACTAATACCTGTTTCCTTGGCTCATAACTTAGGGGTCGTCTTTGACTCCTCCCTCTCCTCCACACTTATCCAACTGATATCTAAAACTTGTTGTTTCTTTCTCTCTAACATCAGCAAAATTTGCCTCTTCCTTTCTGAACACACTACTAAGACACTTATCTACTCTTTACTCACCTCCCATCTAGACTATTGCAACCTCCTCCTTATTTGTCTCCCTCTGAATCATCTCTCTCCCCTTCAATTTCTTTAAAACTTGGCTGCACAGCTAATCTTCCACCAGCCTCAATATGCTCATATCATCTTCTCAAGTCGCTTCACTGGCTCCCTATCCGTTTCCATATCCAGTTCAAACTTCTCCTGCTGACCTGTAAGTGCATTCACTCTGCTGCTCCTCACTACCTTTCCTCTCTTAGCTCTCCCTACACCCCTCCTTGGGAATCCACTCTTCTGACAGATCCCTTCTATCTGTGTCCTTCTCTTCTATTGCCAACTCCAGACTTCGATCCTTCCACCTTGCTGCTCCTTATGCCTGAAACAAACTTCCTGAGTCTGTACGTCAGGCTTCATTTCTGGCTCTTTTTAAATCCAGACTGAAGACTCATCTCTTCGAGGATGCTTTTGAATCCTGATCGTATGTGTTTCCTTACCATTCCCCTAGATGTATCCTTGTCCTCAGATGTTGTATTGTCTATCTTAACTAGATTGTAAGCTCTATATTTTACATTTGTCTGTACAGTGCTGCGTACGCCTTATAGCGCTATACAAATCATTAGTAGTAGTAGTACTTCCAGTCACACTACCAAGAAAACCTAGGAGCTGCGCCGGGTCATCAGGAGCTAGCACAGATCTGAAGGCACACATTGCATTGTAATGAAAAGTGGCGAGATTTAAAGTGAATTTGCAGTATATTTAAATGTAGGCAAATTACATCAGTGCCTGAGGGATTTGGATTGGTTAGAGACTGTCATGTGACTAATATATATTGGATCCAATATGCAATGGATAGTGGACACCTGCAGGGTGCAGATAAGTGATTGATTTTAAGGCAGTTCCTGAGACAAGAGCTGGCGACTTGACCTGTTCGAAACACTGTGCAGTGTAACTTTCAATTTAAAATTGGTCCAACATAAATTTTAAATGTAGTGATGAACTAGAATTAGTATTTACATTATATACAAAAACATGGGCTTGATGCTTTAAAAGCATATTACTAACCAGGCAGACCAGCTGCATTATCTATTCATGGAACACTGAGTGCTGAGGGTTATTTATTTGTGGATCTCACTCAAAGTCTCTCTCCTTGGTGTGCTGGCTGCTCCTCCTTTGAAGCATGGAGTTCTTGGCCTTTTCAATCAGCATCTTAAAGAAGACAGCGATGATAGTGTGGGGGAAACTGCGATGGAGCTGATACAGGGCTTTCTTCAGCATATGCTCCGATTGCACAATCTGCCCGATGTTAAAGAAGACCTGTACACAAAGAACACATATGATGAAAGAACCTGGAGACCATTACCAGTAACATCATACCTCAATGTGGCCCCTAACTTTCCTACAAAGAGAAGAGGCAAGAGATTACCATGAAAAATCAAAATCAACATGGAAGTAGAAACCAACATATTAATTCACTTTAAGAAGATATATTTATAAAACATTTTCCAATTATAAAACATGTTTACATGCAGAAAAGGACACTTATAAAACTGAGTATGTGGACTGAAAGATGTAAAAATGCAATTTTATGTAGGCTGTGTCTAGGTGTTCCCTGGGGAGTAGTGTGGGTGAAGCAATGTATACATCTACCTAATTAACTATGCGCATGTATGGATAGAATAAATGCACAAAGTTACACCATCTTTTGAGCAGATATAAATGTATGCATTGATATTTGCATGTTATGGGCTGGTTCTGGGTATCTATTTTATAAAGGAACATAGAAAGACAGAAAATGACTTATCCAATCTGTTCATTTACACCAACTACTAAGCTCTACAATTCCTCCCTCTCCTTCAAGATCTTCCGTACTTGTCCCATGCTTTCTTTCCAATATCCTCTACTGGGAAACTATTCCACGCATGACGCATCCAACATCCTCTCTGTAAAGATATATTTCTTTGCATTACTCCTGAGTCTACCGCCTTTCGCCCTCCTACTATGCCTTCCTTTCAAATAAATAAGGCCCACCTCCTGTGCATTCATACCATGGAGGTATTTGAAGGTCTCTATCATATCTGCACTTTTTCACTTTTCTTCTAAAGTAAAGCACAGTTACTTACCTGTAACAGGTGATCTCTGGGAACAGCAGGAATAAGTCTTCACATATGGGTATCGTCGGTACTGACGGAGCCTGCGCGGGAACGCTCCCCAGCGTCCAGAAAGAAAGCTTTTGGGAGCATCCCACAGCGCCTGCACGCTGCCTTCCCGCCTTTCCCAACTGCCTCTCTCCAGTTCGAGTTTTAAAGCTGAGACAAAGAGAGAGAGAGAGAGGAAAGGAAAGAAAGATAGAGAGATACAACTCCTAGGGGAGGTGGGTGGGTTGTGAAGACTTATTTCTGCTGTTCCCAGAGATCACCTGTTACAGGTAAGTGACTGTGCTATCTCCAGGAACAAGCAGGAATGAGTCTTCACATATGGGGACTCCCTAGCTGGAGATGCCAGGGGAGAACCCCAGGTTGTGTGTCCTTGAAAAGGACTCTACCTCCTGCCATGGATCTCTGGCATCCAACCAGGGTAGGTGGGTAGGAGTTGATTATTTATTATTTATTTATTTAACATTTCTTCTATACCGCGCTATTACAATCAGCGCGGTGTACATCGAACAAAACATACTACAATGCATACAAGCAACATTGAGTTTTACATAGAACAGGGAAAAAACATAGGATAACCGGGGTAACTATTTACAGGGTAACTATTTACAGGTTAAATTAGTATTGTCACCAATATTCTAAGCCAATTTGGTATCATCTTCATTTCGTGAGGGAGGGACAGGCGTAAAAGTGGTGGGTGGGCAGTAGTATAGTCTAACCATTTTCTGGTTGTAATAAGGTGCTATGGTAGCTGAGACATGAGGGAAATTTACCCGATGTGTGGGTGTCAGGGTAGTATATTGTGAATAGGTGGTGTTTCAGAGCTTTACGGAATAGGATTAAGCTTTTGATGCCACGGATTTCATGTGGAAGGGCATTCCAATTTAGGGGAGCGAATATAGAGAAAGCCCTGTTGGAAGTGGTCTTAGTACATGACGTCATCATCTTGGGGACTATTAAGGTGTTCATTGAAGTGGATCTCCTGTCTCTGTTTTCCAGGGTGCTGTGGATTAGTTTGCTAATCGGTGTAGGTGGGTAGTTATTCAGGGCTTTGAAAGTAAGGACTAGTGACTTATATTGGAGTCTGGCGTGTAACGGCAGCCAATGCAGATTTTTCATGATTGGTGTTATGTGGTCAGTTCTTGATGATCCAGAGAGAACTCTTGCGGCGGCATTCATAGCCAGGCGGAGCGGATTTAAAGTTGATTGAGGCAGGCCGTGCAGGACGATGTTCGCAAAGTCCAGGTGTGGGAGGACTAATGCCTGAAAGGTTGTCCGGTAGTCACTGGATTCCAGTAGGGGGCGGAGGTGACGTAACGTTTTGATCTTGTGATATATAGACTTTGTAACGTTCTTCACATGTGTGGTCATATCTAGGTGCTGGTCCAATGTGATGCCAAGATATCTGATTGTAGGTTTGGACTTCAATTCTACATTGTTGACAAGTAGCGATGGGGGGGGGGTGTGAATTTACGGTTCTTCGTAACAAAAAGGACATCAGTTTTACTATGATTGATCCGAAGGTTTTGTGTCAGCAGCCAATCAGCTACCACTCCGAAACAATTGATTATTGGGGAGAACATCGGTTGGTCAATTTTGAACGGCATGTAGAGGAGGATGTCGTCTGCGTAAGCCAGGCATCGTACGTTGAAAGATCGGATCAAATCACATATCGGCTGCATATATATATTGAACATTAATGCCGATAAGGACGATCCTTGAGGTACCCCCTGAGACTGCAGGAATGGTTCCGAGGATGTATGACCTGTTTTTACTTGTTGCCACCTGTTGGATAGGTAGGATTTACACCATTCAAGTGCTGTGTCTTGAATCCCCTTTTCCTTCAGGCGTTGTAGAAGTATGTCATGATTCACAGAGTCAAAGGCGGCAGAGATGTCCAGGAAGATGAGGACAAATCCTTGTTGGATGCTGTCCGTACCAGTGACCAATTCATTGAATAGGGTTGTGAGGACTGTGTCGATGCCATGCGCTTCCCTGAAGCCGTGTTGTGACGGGTCCAGTGGAGCTTCAGTGTCAATATGGTGCTGGAGTTGTTGTTGAGCAGCTTTTTCTATGATTTTTGCAAGCTGGGGGATGCTCGAGATTGGCCTAAAAGATTCGACTTTGGACGGGTCAAGTCTGCTATTTTTTAGTAGGGGCTTGATGGAGGTGTTTTTCAGGCGCTGTGGGAACGAGCCTGTTAGAAAAGACTGGTTCAATATATTGCACAGGATTTGGCTTAGGTCATGACGCAGCTCTTTGATCCAACTGGCTGGACAGGGGTCGTTGGGTGCTGTGCTGGGATTGATAGAGGCGACAATGTTCTCCATCTCTCTATTTGAGACCACAGTGAAATTACATAGTGGAGTTGCTAGGGGTGTCTTAGACGGTATGGGTGATGTACTGCTACACATGTTTATGTTGGTCTTAATCATCTTTGATTGCAAGTAGTTTGCAAAGTCCTGTGGTTGGGGCATTGAGGGTTGGGCGGAGACCGGTTCGCCTGTTATGGATTTTACTATTCTGAATAGGGCTTGTGGTTTATTGATGGAACGTTTCAATAAATCTGTGTGGTAGAGTTTCCTGCTCTGTGTTATCTTTCGACGGTGGGTTATTAGGTAAGAGTTGTATGTATCAAGTGATTCTGAGGAGTGTGGAACAGGTGTTTGAGAACAGCCTGACCAAACAAGGCATCCCGGCGGGAGTCCTTGTCCAAGCAGTAATGGGCTGTGAAGGTATGAACCGAGGCCCAGGTGGCCGCTCGACAGATTTGGTCGATGGACACAGAATTTAGATGAGCCATTGAGGCTGCCATGGCTCTCACATTGTGAGCTGTGACATGGCCCTCCAGAGAAAGGTTTCTACTCTGGTAGGCGAAAGAAATACACTGAGCAATCCAGTTGGACAGTGTTCTTTTAGAGACTGGAAGTCCTAAATGAGAAGGATCAAAAGCAACAAAGAGTTGAGAAGACTTTCTATGTTGCTGTGTTCTTTGTAAGTAAAAAGCAAGAGCTCTCTTACAATCCAAGGTATGAAGATTCCTCTCTGCACTTGATGTATGAGGTCCTGGAAAAAAGACAGGTAAATATACCTCTTGGTTCAGATGAAAAGGCGAGACCACTTTAGGCATAAAGTGTGGATTGGTCCTGAGGACTACCTTATCATGATGGAACCTTGTATAAGGTGGATTAGCCACCAAAGCTTGCAATTCACTGATGCGGCGTGCTGAGGTGACTGCAATGAGAAAAATAACCTTCCAAGAAAGAAATTTCAAGGAGGTGGTGGCTAAAGGTTCAAAGGGTGGCTTCATGAGCTGGCCAAGAACCAGATTTAAGTTCAATGCCACTGGAGGTGGTCTAATGGGAGGTTTAGTTAAAAGAAGGCCTCTCATGAATCTTGCTATAAGAGGATGAGAGGAAATAGGTTGTCCATTCAGAGGCTTGAGGGACGCTGCAATAGCACTCAAATGGCCTCTTACTGAATTCGTTTTCAGACCTGCATGGGATAGATGCAGGAGATACTCTAGTAGAGAATTCAGAGGTATTGCAATAGGGTTTAGACCCTTCTCTGAACACCAAAAGGTAAATCTTTTCCATTTGAAAGCATAGGAACGTCTAGTAGAAGGCTTTCTGAAGGCATGAATAACATCTCTGACTTGCTGAGAGAGATGAAAATCTTGAAGGTTGTCAGACGGCTGCCTAGGGTGAGAACTTACACAATCTTGACGATGCATATATTCATATGATTCTTGCAAGGTATTGTGGGTATTGTAGTTCATTCACTCCCAAACACAGCTGATGACAATAATTTGAGTTGTGAAACCAAGTGGTAAGATCAATAAAATACTTCTTTTATTGATGGGGTTTAATTCACCCAGCACATGTATGCTTGATAGCACTATAAATGAGGTTACTTGCTTGCAGTGTTTAAATGGATAACAAAAAGTCACAAAGTAAACCAGAAAACAACCTTCAGCTTGTCAGGCAATTAGCTAATGTTCTCTTAGCAAATAATTACCAAATACAAAGGCACAAAGTTTATTTATTTATTTATTTATTTACATCTCTTATATACCGCACTATTTGCGATCAGCGCGATTTACATAGAACAAACAATATCCGACAATAAACAAGAGTCAGGTCATTACAATGAACAGGAGCAGTAACTTGGATAACAGGGGAAACTATCTACATATGTGGAACATTGAACAAGGTAACTGTATATATGAGAGATGGAGTTATTGTGTGTTGCTCATACATGGTGGCTGGGATAAACTTTGCTGGTTAGGTTAACTTCTGCTTATTTTCCACGCCGATCTCAGCAGTGATTCTCCCTTGCTCACACACACAATCAGGTGCAGCCCTAATTACTATCAATGGACCAGCTGAAAGCCTTTAGCTGGCTGGCTGCTACTGTGTGAGCCCAAATCCTGCTTTAAGAGCTGTTTGCAGTGGAAATAAAGAACAAAGTTAGGTTTCTTTGTGATGGCTGATGTGTTTGCTCAGAGTAAGCTAGCAAAAGCATTTAGATAGAGAACAGTCCATGTAAACTGTATTTTCATCTGCTGTATCAATTAGCATATGGTCACTATCATACATTGGCACAGACGAGTCCTTCACTAAGGCACCATCATGAGAATGCCTATTCCCCTGCTGCCATCCTCTATCATAGATAGGGTCTGGATCAGTGTTCATACCTGAGCCTCTCCTGCTATCATTATTTCTCTCTGTATAGCCTGGCCAATATGTAATCCAATTCTGATGTCCAGCCTTCCAATCTTGATCCCTGGACACTGGATCTTCTCTCACATACCTTCTGGCCTTGGTCTGAAAGTCCCTTCCACATGCAGTCTTCTCTCTTCCAGGTAGCCACTGGTGATTCCTATCTCTGCCAATCCATTCCTCTGGCTGAATCCAGTCCAATGGACTCTGCTGGCATTTGGAATACCTCCCAGTATGGGTACTGCCTTGGAATCTCCCAGACCTTCCAATGGGCTTTCTTCTCTTCCTTCCAGAGAGTTTCCTTCTCTCTCTATCTGCTTGGCTTTTGCTGAAGCTGTTCTTCAAACTCTCCTTGAAGCCAGGCTGGAGCTTGTAGTAACTGTTATCTGAAGAATAAGCTCTATTCTTATTCTGTCCTAATGTGTGCTGCTCCCTAACACAGCGCAGCTGTGTTGAATCAGACCCTGCCCTTTGAGATGAGTGCTTAGGGATTACCTCATAGCTCTCTTGATTGCACACACATTCTCTCACTTCAGCCCCTCTCATGGCTGCTGGAAACCTGGTGCATTCTGGGACTGGTAGTCTTTTATGTGAAAACTCTGTTTTCTTGCTTCTACCAGAACTGACAGGTTGCTTGTTCAGAGTCACATCATCTTTTCTATAGCTCCTACCTGAGCTATGATAAGCTTCCTTATCACAAGGTCTAAGCCCTCAGCAACCAAGCCCTGAGATGGAACGACTGGGGGTTTGGGTGCCATAATGTTCCCTCTTCCTGGGATAGAAGGTCTGGTGTGGAGCCCAAGTCCAGGGAGGGAGCTTGAGAGAGATGCAGAAGTAGAGGGTACCACACTTGGCGTGGCCAATGTGATGCTATGAGGATCATGGTCCCTCGATCTCTCTGAAGTTTGAATAGCGTTTTGGGAATTAGGGGAATTGGTGGAAAGGCATAAAGGAAGTCTTGACCCCAGTGAAGGAGGAAGGCATCCTTGGCCTGAACTCCCTGACACAGAATTCTGGAACAGAACCGGGGAAGTTTGGCATTCCACGGACTTGCAAAGAGGTCTATGTCCGGGGTTCCCCAAATTCGAAAAATCCTGGCTACCTGGTCCATGTGGAGGGACCATTCGTGTGGAAGCAGAACTCGACTGAGTCTGTCCGCCCAAGAGTTTTGAACGCCTGGAAGATATACTGCCAGAAGATGGATGTGTTGCTCTCTGGCGAAGGCCCACAGTCGCAAAGCTTCGTTGCAAAGCGACAGAGAGCCAGTCCCGCCTTGCTTGCTCACATAGAACATGGCTACTTGGTTGTCCGTATGGATGAGGACTGTCCTGTAGCTGAGCAGGGTATGGAACACTCTGAGAGCTAAGAATATTGCTCTGAGTTCCAATAGATTGATATGCAGAGAAGTCTCCTGTGGAGACCAGATGCCTTGGATGGAGAGATCTAGTAAATGAGCTCCCCAACCCTTTGGAGAAGCATCTGTTGTGAGAGTTGCTTGGGGTAGTGGTTGCTGAAAAGGGGACCCCAGCAACAGGTTTTGAGAGGACTTCCACCACTGGAGAGACCAAAAAAGGCGACTGGAGTTTGCTATTTTGTCTGACAGGCAACCTGATGCCTGAGTCCATTGGGTGGACAAAGTCCATTGAGCTGCCCTCATGTGAAGGCGAGCATATGGAACCACATGCACGGTGGATGCCATGTGGCCTAATAGTTGTAACATCTCTCGAGCAGTTAAGTGGGACTTTAACTGAATCTGGGAGGCTAACTGCACAAGATGTAGGCAACGGGCCTGAGGAAGATAGGCCCTTGCAGTTGTGGTATCCAGCAAGGCCCCTATGAACTTCAGAGACTGAGTAGGGGTGAGATTGGATTTTGGGATGTTTATTACTAGTCCCAAATACTGAAGGATACACATTGTGCAGGTTAGGCAAGTCTGGGCCTCTGACTGGGATGGGGCTCGAATGAGCCAGTCGTCCAGATATGAGAATACAAATATTCCCAGAGTGCGGAGAAATGCAGCTACTACTGCCATGCATTTCGTGAACACCCTTGGTGCAGAGGCCAGACCGAAAGGAAGCACCCTGTATTGGTAGTGCTTTCCTTGAAAAAGGAACCAAAGGAACCTTCTGTGTGTTGGATGGATGAGGACAGGGGTGTACGCATCCTTGAGATCTAGAGAACAAAGCCAGTCCTGACTCTGAAGGTATGGAAGCAGAGCCACTAGAGAAATCATTTTGAATTTCTCGTTGAATAGAAACTTGTTCAATTCTCTGAGATCTAATATGGGTCTGTAGCCCCCTGTTTTCTTTGGGATAAGAAAATAAGGGGAGTAGAACCCTGAGCCCTGTTGAAGAAGAGGTACTTCTTCTATTGCCCCTTGGGCAAGAAAGGTAGCAATCTCCTGACCTAGAAGGTTGAGGAGAGATATTGGAGAATTGAACTGTTTCACCATGGTGTGAGGAGGAAGGCTTAAGAAATGAAGCTTGTACCCTTCCTTTATGATGGAGAGGGTCCATTGCTCTGCTGTGATTTGCTCCCATCTGGGAGCAAAGTAAGTCAAACTTCCTGGAATGGTGAGGGGCTCTGGTTTTTCCAGAGCTAGAAAGGCTAAGTTCTCTAGTTGCAAGTCAAAGGCCCTGAGGAGGTTGAGGCTGCTGGACTGTGGTAGGCCTGGCAGCCTTTGACTTGGCCTGTTTAGGTGGTTGCTGACGTTTTGCAGCAAAACGACCTGCAGAAGATGTCTGCCCATGAGCAGGATAATATCTTCCCTTTTTAGAAAAAGATGACTTTTTGAACAATCTTTTCTTAACAGGGGCAGAGGTAGACTTTGAAAGTCGATCCAAAGCAGAGTTCTCAGCATCCATCTGAGTGGCCTTTGCTTGCCAATCCCTGCCAAACAGGTTTTCACCTGTACAAGGAAGGTTTCCCAACTCATCTTGGACCCAGAGTTCCAAATCAGAGGCTTGTAACCAAGCAATTCTGCGTGCACCTATGGCAATAGCCGTGGCTCTGCTTACACACTCAAAAGAGTCAAAGGCTGCACAGTTGGAGAATTTGGAAACATCTTGGGCATGTTTGAGCCGAGTGAGAAATTCTTGCCTTTTATCTTCTGAAATAAAAGGAGCTAAAGTCTGCAGATGATCTGTGACTTCTTTTAGAAACATCCCCATATAGAGACTATAGGAGTTGATTCTGGCAGCAAGCATATTGGCCTGGAAAATCCTTCAGCCAAAAGCATCTAGAGTCCTACATTCACGTCCTGGAGGGTTAGATGAGTGTCTCTTTGCACTCTTTATTTTCTTCATAGCAGACTCAACCACAATAGAGTGGTGAGGAAGCTGAGTCTTATGAAAACCAGGACAGGGAGGGACACGATACATGGTGTCTAACCTATGAGAATGAGGAGAGGTGGTGAGAGGAGTCTCCCACATGCCCAACATGAGATCATAAAGAATCTCATGAATAGGTAAGGTATCTGCTTCCTTAGGAGCCTTAGGATATTGCAAAATATCTAATTGCTTGGCTCTAGGCTCTGACTCAGAGGCCACTGTGATAGAGAGGCCTCTAGCCACTTCCCTAATGAAGTCTTGAAAAGACAAGTCCTCTGGAGGAGACATTCTTTGTTTTGGAGAAGCAGACTCCTGAGGAAGAAGTATCGGTGCATCGACAGAAGCCTCCGACTCATCAGAGTCTTCGGAGGAATTGAAGTATCACCTGTCTGGATGCTCTGGTAAAGCCCGATACGCGTACCGAGTGTGATCAACATCGGGAGTAAGCGGTACCAGTTCGGTACCGACGGGCATCATAGGACATGGTACCGTTGCAGTCGACACCGAAGCCGATGTCGATGCAATCGGTACCGGCACCGGGAACGGTGCTGGGGTCGGTACCGGCAACGGAGATTGTTGCGGTACCGGAGGCGTCGAAGCCTGCATAAATGCCGTAAGGGTGCGCTGCATGGACAGAATTTTCTGATCCATCGACGCCACCAAAGTCTGGATGTCGGTACCAGTGGAGGCCACCGGTACCCCAGAACACGGCAACAGGTGATCGGTCGAGGCCGATTCATCGATGTCAACCTGTGACCCCATAGACTGATCGCTGGAAGCAGCGGTATACAAATGTTCTCTAAATAAATAAAAATAAATAAATAAATAAATAGACAATGCTTTGGAAGCCGGAACTTCCCGCCGGGGTAATTTTGCCAGAGCGGAATCCTAAAGGACAAGCCCGGAGGCATCTCGATGCTTAGAGGGAGATTTGCCCTTCGAGGACCGGCTAGATTTATGTTTGGTTACCTGAGATCCATGGGAGGAAGAAGAAGCCCTGGAAGACGTCGATGCCACCGAGGCTGCATCAGAGGGAAACAGGGTACTGAGCTTGGCTGTTCGGTTCTGCCGATCTCTCTTAGACATCATGGTGCAGGACACACAATCCGTGATGGAATGGTCAGGACCCAAACATTTCAGACACCAATCATGGGTGTCGGTGACAGAAACAGTACTGCCACATTTTGTGCACTTTTTGAACCCGGAAGCAGGCTTCTCCATGAGGAGAAAATATTTAGGCCTAAGGCCCAAAATGAAAATGCACAGCTGAATAAAGAAAAGTTTTGTTTGTTTTTTTTAACGAAAAAAGAAAAGAAAAGACCGGTGGTACCGGTCTGACGTCGAAGGCAGACGCGACACAGAAAAATAAAGAAAAAAATTAAGAACTTCTTCTGCGGTGACAGGAACACAGTTGGGAAAGGCGGGAAGGCAGCGCGCAGGTGCTGTGGGATGCTCCCAAAAGCTTTCTTACTGGACGCTGGGAAGCATTCCCGCGCAGGCTCCGTCGGTACTGACGATACCCATATGTGAAGACTCATTCCTGCTTGTTCCTGGAGATAACTATTTATATTTTTAAATCTGTCCCCATATGCTTTATGCTGAGAACTACTGAACATTTTAGTAGCTGCCTTCTGCATATGAAATCTCACTACAGACTTACCGTGTTTCCCCGAAAATAAGACCTACCCCGAAAATAAGCCCTAGCAAGTTTTTCAGTGATTTCTGCAATATAAGCCCTACCCTGAAACTAAGACCTAGTGCAGATCATCGACGGATGGACAGATTCGGTACCTGGGGGGGGGGGGGGGGGTCCCCACCAGGGAGGAGCTTTCCTCCTGCTCCACTCCCCGACGCGATCAGCTCTGCCGGTGCTGTGCTGCGCTGTGGGCCTCTTCATTCCAAGGGGCTGTATTTCCTTTTTTCCTGCTGATTGGCTTTGGTGGGAGGACCGGGGAGGAGCTTTCCTCCTGCTCCACTCCCCGACGCGATCAGCTCTGCCAGTGCTGTGCTGCGGGCCTCTTCCTTCTCTCCAAGGGGCTGTCGCTGCCCGCATCCACTGCTTCCCTGTGCGCTCTGTGGTAACACTTCACTGATTGGCTGACTGTCAGGAGATGGCAGCCAATCAGCAAGTGCTACCGGTATCAGTAAAAAAAAATAAGCCCTACCCCGAAAATAAGCCCTAGTGCTATTTTTGGAGCAAAAATAAATATAAGACCCGGTCTTATTTTCGGGGAAACACGGTATATGGAAGCACTATCACTTCCTTTTTTCCTGCAGGTCATTCCTCTCCCTCTTCTGGCTTTTGCCATCACCATTTCCATGTTTGGCCACCGATGATCAACAGACACGAATCCCCACAGGTCCTGCTCTTCTTTCATGCTGCTCTCTTGGGTTTTTTGCAGCCCAAATGCATGAGCCTGCATTGTCTTTAGCAATAAATCCTAGTCGCCAAACTAGATCATTTCTCAAGCTTCACTGGATCCCTTCTCATGGTTGCAAAGAGGCAAACTTTCCCCAGTAGCCCTTGTACATAAAAAACATAATAAATGACGGCAGAGAAAGACCAGTTTGGTGCCTAGAGTTGTGCCTGCTGCTCTGTCACTTCCCCTCTATGCCTTTGCTTAAAGTTGTTACCCCTCTCTGTTTATGAAGTTATATATGTTTGAATTGATTACATCATCTTACTATATTGCTTATAAAAATGAGGAAAAATACTGGGCTGAGGCCCCACTTCGGCAGCACATCATTAGTAATGACCTTATCAGAGCAAACTCCTTTATAACTCTTGCCACCTCCCAGTTAACCACTTTCTGACCCAGTCAGTCACTTCAGGTTCCATCCCTTGGGTGCTCAATTTATTTATAAGTAGCTTGTGCGGAACAGTGTCAAAGGCTTTACTGAAGTACACCACATCTAGAACTCTCCCTCGGTCCAATTCTCTGGTCGTCCAGTCAAAGACATTAATGAGAATTGTCTGACAAGACCTGCTTCTACCCTGCAATCCATTGTATTCCAGAAACCTCGCTATTCCATCTACTCACCACAGAGGCTGGACTAGTTCGCTGGTAGTTCCCAACCTCATCCTTCCTCTTTTGTGTAAAGGGACCACATGTGCCTTTCTCCAATCCTCTGGGTCCACTCCTGACGCTAAAGAAGCATCGAAAAGGTCAGAGAGTGGAACTGCTAGAACTTCCCCAAGTTCCTTCAGTATTCTCGGATGTATCCCATCCTGCCCCACTGCTTTGCCTACTTTTAGTTTAGCTAGCTCCTTATGAGCATGTTCCTCTGAAAAATGTTTATAGGTGACTCTGTTGTCTTTATAAAATAGGTACCTTTTTGATCTTTCTACATAGATGGTGTGTTGTAGAAAGCAATTCTGTAACTACCCAATATGTGCATAAGTGCAGCAGTTTTCAAAGGGCAAGTCTATGTGAGGCAGAGCTTTGTATGCCTGCAGTGCCCCAAGCCCAGCAAGGTTATGCTTATTGTGTACCTCTCCCTTCAGTGCATACAGGCATCCTCGCTCAAATCGTGTGATCTTCACTTTCCTGAGATCCATATCAAACATAAAGGTGTCGTTCTTGCCGTTCTTTACCATGTCTAGAAGACTGGTGGCTTCATTCAGAAACGAGAGCGCCTCAGTGAGAAAAAGAAGAACATTTATACCACAGGATGCCACACTTTACTCTCACTACCTATATGGGATTTACACCATAGAAAAGAAGACATAGCAATTTAACTGTAATTAAGCACCCAGTTCCCAGTCGAGATCACAGTGCCTTACAATAACAGTACATAAATACAGAACCCAAATAGCCCGTAGTCTGCCCAGTTAAGATGCATTTGAGCAGATATAGATATGCAACCCAACAGCACTCTGCCCCCTCCATGCCCAGAATCTGCTGCAGTGTCTGTGTAAAACAATCTGCATTACATGTTCCCAGTCCTCCTTAAGAGAGGAAATCCAGCTCTACCTTAGATTTACTTTCTTTGATATACTGCCTATGGTGGGTAGCAGCTAGGTGGTTAAGGGAGTTACATTCAGGTACTGTATGCATTTAAGAGAGGCAGAGCGGGGAAACCAGGCAAGACCGTACCTAGCCCTGTGCGAGCAGTGCGGCCGCACAGGGCGCAAAAGCTTAAGGGGTGCATTTTAGCTGTCTGCCATTGCCTGCCGCAGCCACTTTTTCTTCTCTCAGCAGCGGCAGGCAACTACAGACAGCTAATATGTGCCCCTTAAGCCTTGTCACCAGCATGCTAAGCAGATCTGCTTAACATGCCGGCGACTTGCACATGGGGCGCATCTCTCTCTCTTGTACAGGACGCGATTTACACTCGGTATGGCCCTGGAACCAGGCATAATGAGTGTGGCCCAGTTGGTAATGTTAAAACCTCTAGCCCTGAGTAAGAGTGGAGGAGTGGCCTAGTGGTTGGGGCAAGGTACTTCAGGCCGGAAGGTCAGGGGTTCAAATCCCACTAGAGGACAGCAACCTTGGGCCGGAAGGACTGGGGTTTCTAGTCCCACAGGTGCTCCTTGTGGTCTTGGGCAAGCCACTTAACCCTCCATAGCCCATGTTCCCTGTAAAATAGTTATCTCCAAGTTATAATGCCCTGTTCAATGTAAACCGCACTGATGCAGAATAGCACAGTACATAAGAGAATATAAATAAGAGGGAAAGGCTACAGAGTATTATTATTATTATTTACAATGCTTATATACTGCTTTTCACCAGGTCAAAGTGGTGTACATTCAGGTATGGTATATATTTCCCTGAAGGGATCACAATCTATGTTATGTACCTGAGGCAACAGAGGGTTAAAGTGGCTTGCCCAAGGTCACAACGAACACCTGTGGGACTAGAGATCCCAGTCCCTCCAGCCTGAGCTTGCTGCTGTCCTCTAGTGAGATTTGAACCCCAACCCTCTGGCCTGAAGCAACTTGCCCCAACCACTAGGCTACTCCTCCCTCCATGTATGTGTAACTACATGCTAATTTACTGCTGAAAAGCCTGTAATTGTTAACCAGCTGCTTTAATTTCTTTATAAGAATTAGATTTTTGTTTTGAGAATGAAGGCTCAGTTGATCTTTTATTGTGTGAAAGGTCTGCTCCCAGGCCCTGAACCATGCTATTTATATGCTGGTGGCAGCAGTAGAAATGTCTTTCCAGCTACCCACTACCACCTTGCAGGGCTCTGGGCCTCACTACAGTGTAGCACTGGTTAAAGGACTAAAGGGCTTAGCCCTGCCATGGTAGTTAAAGATCATATAAAGTTAGCAGCAATAGAAATGTTATGGCTGATATTCAGCTTTAATTTAGACCCGCGGCATTGAGGCATTTAGCGGGTTAGAAGGGATATTCAGCAGCACAAAATGGCTATGTGCTTATGAATATCCCTCTCACCGCGTTAATCGTTTTGAATATGCTCCCCGTTGTTTTTCCATCTACAGACAATGGACCCACTACAGGGCTTTGAGCCTCACTACAGTGTAGCACTCATTATAGATCTAAAGGGCTTAGTCCTGCCCAGGTAGTTAGGGTTCAGAAAAAGTTAGCTAGACCAGAATAGACAAGTTTTTTTGTTTCAACCTCACAGCTTTGCAAAAGCAGACATGAGACAAGAATTTGGGCAAATTGGACTTAGCCCAAGATAAAGCAATTCCTTTAGGCCCTTACGAAGGGACAGAGAATGGTGCAAAATCAGTGGAAGCAGCAGCAATACTATCCCAACCCAGATGGCACACACTGTCCAAGTGACAGTAGCCTAGCCCACCTCTCCATCTCCAGTTCTAGTCAAGATGAACTCTGGAGAGGATCCAGATTATTTCTTAGAAACAGAGAAACATGATGGCAGAAAAAGACCATATGGTCTATCCAGTCTGCCCTTCCATGCCAACTACAATAGCCCCTTTCTTTCCTTTAGAGACCTTCCGTGTTGGTCCCATGCTTTCTTGAATTCAGATACTGTCCTCGTCGCTACTACCTCCACTGGGAGACTGTTCCACTCATCTACCATTCTTTCTGTAAATAAATATTTCTGCAGCTTACTCCTAAGTCTATCCCCTTTCACCCTCATCCTATGTCCTCTCACAGGAGAGCTTACTTTCCATTGAAAGAAATTCTCCTGTGCATTTATGACACAGAGGTATTTAAACATCTGTCCAAGACAGGTCAACGCGTCTTCGGTAGTAGACTGGCTAATCTACTGAAGAGGGCTTTAAACTAGATTCGTTGGGGATGGGTGAAGAAAGACCCAGGTAGGTGAAAGCCCGCAGGTAGCTGATACATTAAATACCTTTATGGAAATGGGTAACAGGGGTAACATATGCAAAGCAGTGTGTATAAATGCCCATAGCATGGAAAATAAGATCCCTGATGTTGAGGCTTTGGTGGGAGTGGCTGACTTGGATTTAGTGGCAGTTACAGAAACATGGTTCACAGAAAACCATGATTGGGATGTAACTATACCTGGCTATACTTTATTCAGAAAGGACAGGGTAGAAAGAAGGGGAGGAGGAGTGGCACTATATGTAAAAACTACTATTAAAGCTTTGAAATTACAGAGCTTAAAAGGGAGAGAGGAGGCATTGTGGGTTAAACTAGAAAGAGGGAAAGAGAAATCTATTTGCATTGGTGTGATATACAGACCTCCCTCACAAGAGGAAGAGGTGGACAGAGAGTTAATTGAAGCCATACGCAGCATTGATAGGAATAGGGAAGTGCTACTGATAGGGGATTTCAATATGCCAGATGTTGATTGGCACATTCCTGCTGCAGTATCATCTAGAAGTAAAGAGATCCTGGATTCTCTAAAGGGAGAACTATTCAGGCAATTGGTAACAGACCCCACACGTGAAGGGGCCATACTGGACTTGGTGCTTACCAATGGTGAAAGTGTTTCTGATGTTGTAGTGGGAGATCATTTTGCATCCAGTGATCACCAGATGGTGTGGTTCAGTATTATGACGAGGGCTGTTAGAATCCATTCAAAGGTGAGGATCTTAGAGTTTAGGAAGACTAACTTTGCCAAGACGGGCCAATACCTCAGGGAGTCGTTAGTGGGATGGGAACAGCTGGGGGATGTAGAAAAACGGTGGGCAAAACTGAAAGGGGATATTTTAAGGGCAACCAACCTTGTTAAAATAGTAAATAAAGGTAAAAGGAAAAGGAGACCGCTATGGCTTTCGAAAGAAGTAGCTGAAAAAGTGAAGGAAAAGAGGGAAGCCTTCATGAAATACAAGAGATCACAGAGAGAGGAAGACAGGTATCTCTATTTGGAAAAAGTTAGAGAAGCTAGCAAAGTAGTCAGGAAGGCAAAGATTCAAAAAGAGGAGGAAATAGCCAATGCAATAAAACGGGGGGATAAGACATTTTTCAGATATGTTAGTGAGAAGAGGAAGGCAAAAGTGGTATTGTCAGACTCAAGGGTGCAGGGGAGGAATATGTAGAAGCTGATAAGGATAAAGCAGAATTGCTTAACAAATATTTCTGTTCTGTGTTCACAGATGAAGAACCAGGAGCAGGACCTCAGAAAACACCCACAAACAGGAACAGAAGCGAGGGACATCTCGAACAATTTTCAGAAGACTGTGTTCGTGAGAAACAAGCTCAACTTAAAGTAGACAAAGCAATGGGACTGTATGGGATACATCCTAGAATACTGAGGGAACTTGGGGACGTTCTAGCAACTCCACTGACTGACCTTTTCAATGCCTCGTTGGAGTCGGGAGTGGTGCCAAAGGACTGGAGAGAGGCTGATGTGGTGCCTTTACACAAAAGCGGAAGTAAGGATGTGGTTGAAAACTACAGGCCGGTTAGTTTAACTTTGGTGGTGAGTAAATTATTGGAAATGCTGCTGAAAGAGAAAATAGTGAGGTTTCTGGAGTCCAGCGTATTACAGGATCTGAGGCAGCATGGATTCACCAGATGCAGGTCTTGTCAGACAAATCTGATTGATTTCTTTGACTGGGTGACCAGGGAATTGGACCGAGAGAGAGCCCTAGATGTGGTGTATTTAGATTTCAGTAAAGAGTAGTTACTCACCTGTAACAGGTGTTCTCCAGGAGCAGAAGGAATCAGTCCTCACTTATGGGTGACATCGGCGCCGATGGAGCCCCCATGCGGAGCATTTCCCCAGCTTTCTATGAAAGCCTTTGGGAATACTACACGCATGCGCGGTCCCCTTCCCGCCTAAAGGTGCCATCTTGCTCAGTCAAATGACATAGCTAAAAAAAAGCACACAAAAAATGTAAAAATAAACTATGTACAACTGCAACTCCCAGGGGAGGAGGGAGGGTTGTGAGGACTGATTCCTGCTGCTCCTGGAGAACACCTGTTACAGGTGAGTAACTACTCTTTCTCCAGGACCAAGCAGGAAGTCAGTCCTCACTTATGGGACTCTCCAGCTTCAGGCTACCGGGGACCCAGAGCTGAAAAATGAGCTCCCTCTAGCTTCAGCATCAGAGAAAGGATTTCACTGAAAACATACCTCCACCGGTGGCCCAACCAGAGGGCTGGAGGGTAGGAGTTGCCTAAACCTCAAAGAGATTCCGGAGCACTGCCTGACCGAAAGCACTGTCCCTGCGGGACTCCCTCTCCAGGCAGTAATGGGCCGCAAAAGTCTGGCTTGAGAACCAAGTTGCAGCCCTGCAGATGTCTGTCAACGGTACAGAGCGGAGATGAGCTACTGAGGCAGCCATTGCTCTGACATGGTGGGCCGTGACCCGACCCTGCAAAGGAAGGTCAGCTGCCCTGTAAGCCCAGGTGATACAGTCAGCCACCCAGATGGACAAGGTACGCTTGGACACAGCTACCCCCAAGTTATTGGGGTCAAAAGATATGAAGAGCTGAGTAGCCCTCCTATGCCCCTGCGTACGCTCAAGGTAGAAGAATAAGGCCCTCCTACAGTCCAGGGTATGCAGGACTGTCTCAGTCTGGCTGGCATGGGGCCTAGGGAAGAATGTTGGAAGAACCACCTCTTGGTTGAGATGGAAAGAGGAGACAACCTTGGGGAGGAACTTAGGATGAGTCCTAAGGACTACCCTGTTCCTATAGAAGCGAGTGTATGGCCTGTCACAGACCAGGGCTTGAAATTCACTCACTCGCCTGGCCGAGGTCAAGGCCATTAGAAATAGAGTCTTCCAGGAAAGGAAGCATAGAGGGCATGTGGCAATGGGTTCAAAAGGTGGGCAAATAAGCTGCTGCAAGACCACATTCAACTCCCATTCAGGGGCCGGTGGACGGAGAGGAGGCTTGAGCAACAGTAAGCCTCTGAGAAACCTGGACACCAAAGGGTGAACCGACAGAGTGTCCCTCCACCATTGAGTGGTGAGCTGCCAGGGCAGAGAGGTGGACCCGAACAGAATTGGACTTAAGGCCCTGATTGGACAAGTGCAGAAGGTACTGGAGTACTACTGGCACAGTGCAGCCGAAAGGATCTTCCTTGCGTTGCTGACACCACA